>CM046857.1:49251661-49917033 GCA_025617745.1 Heliocidaris erythrogramma | reverse complement strand
TGATTTGTCTTTGTATTTCATCGAATGAATAACAAATGTCCAGCAAATTGTACCCGTGTTTTTATGATATTTTATTTCCTCCTAACCACAAATACAACACTTTCAGTAACCATTCTTGGTCTAATACTTTTTTTTCCATGGCTGTATTATCTTGCACTGATAACATGAACTTCGCTAATCGCATTTCTCACTGATCGACAATCAGGATCATTATCCTCTTCTAGCTTAGAGTGGGCGTAATTGGATATGAGCTGGCTGCATGCTAGCTGAAATAATGAGCACTATGTAGTCAAACTTTGTTTTCGAGAAGATTTACCGATGAAACATTTATTCGATCATGAAATTGTTCGATCTCCGCTTTATTCATTCTTCACCGCAAAACGCTACGTGCATAACGACACTCAACCACGAAATGGTCTTCATCTCGATGAAAGAAAAGTGTCATTAACTTGCATCATTGAGCACTTGGCATTCAGTAAAGATGATAATGAAATTGTCTTTGTCGTGCTGATAGACGAATGGTTCCAAACAAGATCACCGCACTCTCAAGACATTTGAGGGGATGGGGTGGGGTTAGATATTTGGTCGAGACCTGTAAGGGTGAATATAATTTACATTTTGTTTTTCGAAATTTGACAAGAAGAAAATAAGCAAAGAGGGGTGAGATGTTTCAGAGTAGGTTTGAAATCAATATGGACAGTAAATCTCTCGTACTTTTCTTGTGATGACATGATCCACAATGTTAAATAAAAACATTAAAATTCATATATAATCCTTTATTCTGTTTATCTCATAGCAATTTAACTGTCAACGATCGAAAGAAAAAGTGGAGAAGGGACAAGAAGGAGTAGAAGGACAAAGGGAAGAAAAGAGAAGAAGGAGAGGAAGAAGGGCAAGGAGAAGAAAAATAAGTAGAAGAAGAAGAAGTGGAAAGAAAACAAAATTAATGATTAAATGATACCGATCATTTATTTTGTCGAATAAGAAATGAGGAAAGAAAATTAAGGAAAGAGGGATAAGATATTTCAGAATAGTTTGGAAATTAAAACAATAGACTGTAAATCTTTCATACTCATTTCATTAAGTGTGATAAATCAAGTCAAGTTTGTATTACAAGACGATTTTATAAAATGTAAGGATTTTATCTTTTTAAGAAGAAACAAAACCTATGTAGGTGCAGCTGTCAAGTTAGCCGGCCTTGTATTTCATGGTAACGATATCCCATGTTTCAATCGTCATAATTCTCCCGTATTGTCATGCTAAGACCGTGGCATGCATTGTTCTTACATTCCAGCTTTGACACGAAGTTCAGACCTGCATTTTGCAAAGAAATAATTGTTGAGAGAATGTGGTGTTAAATTGTCTGCTTTTTCGTCTTCATAATCATGATTAGATAATGGAAAAGCAATCAAAAGTGACGTTAATGTCTTTTTGAAATGGCAGCAATTCCAAATTAATCGCAGTTCGTATTACCAAGAAGTTTTCATCCTTTGTTTTAGGATAAAACATCCGCCCCTCCCCCGCAATATAATAGACGGAGTTCCCAGGTCATCATAAGACAGAGGACAATATTGCGTCATAGCTACGCCCCCCCCCCCTTCCTTGAGAATTGACGCAACAGTGCATGCTTGCTATACGAGCCAATTAGAAATAACGCTGACCATGCTGACCGACGTTTTCTCGCACCCAGACGTAAAATTTGGGCGTTAGGAAAAATATTTCAAGTCCCTATACCCTCCCCCAAAGGTCCTACAAAGACGTCTTTAGTCTTTAGACATGCAGTACTGATGAAGTATCATACATAATACCAACGATCAATATCTTGTGGTGTTCCTCAAGGTTCCTTATTAGGTCCATTGTTATTTATTATATACATAATGACTTCCAAAATTCGTCTGAAATTCTGTCATTTATTCTCTTCGCAGACAACTCTAATATTTTCTTTTCACATCACAACCCCCAAATTCTCCTTCAAATTGTAAATGATGAACTGAAACTGGTCCAAGCCTGGATAAATGCTAACACACTATCTTTGAACGTTAAAAAAACTTATTATGTTATTCAGTAATTATATGAAATCCTGCTACATTGGTTGCTGTTTTACATTTCTTTTCTTATGTAGTGCGTTGCGTTCTATCGGTAAAACTTGAGAATAATGCTATAAATCATGTCAGCACTTCGGTATAATATGCTTCAGAAATTGCCATGGCGTACAGGAAATGCTTATTTACCCTAAAAATGTGAATTGTTATATTATTGCTGTAATAAAAGTGACAAACCATCCAGTACTATTTCTTTGAATGCGATTTGATTACTGCGACACAATAATTTTATTTATATACTCATATTGCTGTATCATGCATTGCTCGTTCTCGCTATTTTTAAAGACTATTATTAAATCTTATTACCCTTTGGAGCCTATAACTCACAAGCGTAGCTTTTCCTTAATATTGAGGCTCCTCAATATTTCATTTTTATTCTGGCCCAGTCTTTTCAATTAATACTGCATACAAACGTATAGATACGAGGTACTCACCCTCTTTTATTTTCTCTGACAATATATCTCATTTTTGTTTGTACCATTTATCTTGTTTGTACCATTTATTGTAAAAGCACTATAATTGTGAAATATGAAACAATAAACTGAAACTGAAACTGAATAATATACAGATCACAAAATAATGGAACAATTTGAATACTGCACTTCAAAGGCAAAATGTTAGTTTTGCTCGTGTAGCCAGCATGGCGCAGGCCAGAAGTTCGAATTCTCTCTGAAAATGTTTATCTTTCAATATGCGTATGACTAAATCTTCATGAAATCATTTTGAAATACAGTGTATTTTGTTACAAGCCATATATCAAAATTCTCTGCCTCTGGTTGGTCAAGACTGCAGACCAAAAATTTGCTATTGACCGCTGCGTAATAATTAGCGGGCATTAGCAGGATTAGCGATAATTATTACCTTCACAATAAATCTTTTTGCACATGAACAATTTGAGTGTAAAAGTTAAAATCAAATAACAGCAGAATAATAAACGTGGATTAATTACGATCTCATATTTTGTTCTGATGATATTTTATGCAAACCGCACATTACACGATCCGATTGTGATCCGACTTTGCAAAGAAATAAATATCATTAGATATGAAATGTAAAGTATTCTTAATTGAGATTCCCATTTGGCATATGAATGATAACATTGAAATTGCCGGGTATTTTTAAGTCCCAATCTCGACGCCACTACGATTTGCGGTTAAACGTGAATTCTCTCCTAATTTAAGGGCCTGAAATACCGCAGATTCGATTGTAATATTCATGAGAACGAGTAAAATGAATCCCAAACAGAAAGATTTTATAAAATGTTTCCAAATTTCTATGGAATTGTATTTCTATTTTTCCTGAATCGGATCGCAGTCAGATTGTATAATGGGTTGTGGGCTTTTAAAGGTGTCTTCAGGTTATTATTTGCATGTATGGGGCTCGTTTTAATGAATGTTTTGATATTTTAGAAATTATCATTTTGATCTTACCGAACTGCGTTTGAAAGATTCAAATGTCTGGGAGCAATCTCATTGATACTTGAGTTTGTATATAAATAGAGAAAAATGGCAGACAGATATTTATAAAATCACCCTTGAATCTATCAAACCAGAAGAGAATGCACTTATAGGGGAAGCTTTGACGTCAACATCAGCTGAAAAACACCATTAAATATGGATTAAATGAAAAGAAGCAATATGAATATAATTAAAAGCACGACTCTGATGACAGACAGGGGATAAAATGAGGAAAAGTAAGTTTGTCTGGAGGACTCATTAAGCGCTCATTTACCAGGCTTAGAAGTCTGAATACACAAATTGCTGCTAACAGAAGGCAATGCCTACCAATAGAATTATACTAGATTCATCTTAATAAAGACAAAAACGGAACTTTAATAAAGCGACGATTTCTTGCCATGACCGGAGTTGACTTGTGAGAAAGCCTAGCTATCGAGCGGGGAATGGTATTGGAGGGTACAACGACCATGCACTCCCCGAATGAATCTTGGATTTTTTTTACATATTTGCATTCCAGAGCACTTTTGATCACACCGGCATGCAGTCTGACCTTAATCTTCACCTTTTCTCTTTCTTTTAATGAGGGTAAAGCATCTTCTAAAGGATTTTCTAAATATCGGGGGCGACCCGCTCTTTTAGAGGAAGATGCGTTCACAGA
Source organism: Heliocidaris erythrogramma (assembly GCA_025617745.1). NCBI lineage: Eukaryota > Metazoa > Echinodermata > Echinoidea > Camarodonta > Echinometridae > Heliocidaris > Heliocidaris erythrogramma. The sequence goes on along the minus strand of CM046857.1, from coordinate 49,912,816 downwards.
CGGTCCTTCCCCTTGAACCATCGACCTTATATAGCCCTTATCCTGGATAACATTTTTTTTTCTAGCATTGCATGTGGAAGAATCATTCGAGAGAGCGTAGTGACCGAGCGAAAAGATTATTCACGATACCCCCCCCCCCCTTCTCAAATTTCCGGGGGGGGGGGGTGCACCCGGATTGCCACGCCTGTCTTTATATGCCTTTGATTGATCAAGGAGGCACTAGGCAAGATGATCTTGTTATTTACTTGAAGCAATTGTTCATTAATATGCAGTTGTTGGTTGCAGTAAATTATTCTCGAGCTTATAGAGATTATACCACAGTCTGGAGAATTCACGTCATTCACATAAATGAATAATTAAATTGAAATAGACAGAGTAAGAAAGTGAGATTGGGAGGCGGGAAATATAGAGAAATAGAGAAAGAGAGAGAAGAGGAGAGATAGAGAGAGAGAGACAGAGAGAGAGAGAGAGAGAGAGAGAAGAGCGGAGAGAGAGATAGAGAAAGAGAGAGAGAGAGAGTCAGTCAGACAGACATAAACAAAGTATATAGGGGCGGGGTTAACGTTTGTGAGTAAACTTTGCAGAGTACGGTGAACCGACACTCCTCAGTTGACTTTCTCGGAATACGTCCACTCTCCAGTCTGTCATATAAGAATTTCTTTTCTTCTTCTTGTTATAAGATTTTCTTTTCGTCTTGAAGTTTGTAAAATCTTTATCATTTATCAGGCTTTATTCGCCCTTGCCCCTCTCTACCAAGCGATCATTCACGATTCGGAATACTCTCTGTCAGCTTTACGTTTGGGAATTTCCTCCCGTGAGAGGTCCGCTCTTTTACGGAAATTTCTCGGCGTTAAGCAGGCGAATGAACTTGACCGTCGCGTGATTTGGCCTCGAGCCAAATTCTGCGGTCGTCTGGAGTGGAGTAGTATGTATACAACACGTCCACATTGCTGCTTTCTTCATCTACGACTACAAAAAAGGAGACCATCATCTACTTAGTATCTACGAGTGATCCGAATCCATCAAAAAAATTTAGTTTAATGTAGGGCCTTAATTGCAATCTCCGACATTTAAAAAAAAATGCAAAAATAGGAGTGAATGGAGGACTTCAAAATGATATTAATCGTTGAAGGTCTAACAAGACATGACCATGGGTGGTATTCAAGAAACTATTTTCAGTGGCGTAGCTTGGGGGGGGGGGGCGTGCCTCCTCTTGAATGGTGAACAAAAATGAGAAAGGGGGAAAAAAGAAAGAAAGCGCTAGAGGGAAGGAATCGTGAAAAGATCATAAGGACCCCCCCCCCCCCCCCCACACACACACACACACTCTATAATCGATCGCGCTGTTTCATCCACATTAAGACAGGTGCCTATTGTAGTCTCACAGTGCAGACACACTTTTACGACTGACAAGGTTTGTGCCCGCAAACTAGTACAAGCCTGATAGCATATTGATCATCCAAAACCAACCACGGGTTTTAACGTTAGAAGTGAGAATAGAGTATAATGACAGTCTGAACGGTACTAGCAGGATTTGAGTTTGAAGAGCTCGGAAAGAGGTTAATGTACTTTGCTAATCGTTGGCCTCATTATGGTAAAATACAAGCTGTGCAGGCAACCACAGGCATCATCTTTTAAAAGCATATTAGGAATGAAAATTGTCATAATAAGGGAACCCAGTTCTGGGTGCATTTTACTCAATATTGAGTTAAATTCCAACCAACAAACAGCCATGTTCCCTTTTTACACGTTATTGGGTAAATTTTACCTAACTTTTTTTCAGAGGGAGGCTGCGGCTCAGAAAACTTATTCTGTGCACTTTGAATTCATATTTATACGTTTCTCCATTAAACCAATGTATGATATCAATTGAACAGATAAGAGTAAAATTAATATTAGCTTGAATTTCGTTTATTCGGAAACTGATACTAACCTCGTTCTAACAAGAATGTTTTATAAAAAGAATGCGAAAAGTTGATTATTTGCTACCTCCTATCTTGAAAAGATCATTATTTTACTCAAAACAATCGACTGAGGTTAAGGGAATGACACGACATGATACCCAATCTAAAGAAATGAGAACACGTGATAAGCTCAAATTGATTCTTTTGTGAGCAGTGTTTCTACTTTTCAGGCAGTGTGGCTGATTTGATTATTGTGCTATTCAAATAATGTTGTGCTCGTGTCACCGCTGCTTGTGTTTTACGAACCCAGTATCATTCCTTATCCGCCCACACACACTTTCACCAGCGCCCCATATTCGTCTTCTTCATCATCATCCCCCCTCTCTCTCTGTTTCTCCTCTCTTTCACTCTACCTTCTTCCTCTCTTCCCTTCCTCATTTAATTCATGTTTTATGTTACTTTTAACAGTTTTCTTTGAAAAGTTTAAGAAAAGGAAATAAACTTTATTTATCTGTTCAATATGTCGAGAAAAAAACAAAACGAAAGTTGATATTCTTTCTCCCTTCTCTCTAAAATGGTGGTGTAACTTTTAAGAGTTTTGTATGAAATATTAATTAAAAAAAAAATGAAACGATCTTTATGTTCTAGTCAATATATCTAACCCCCCCCCCCCCCCGCCCCCACCCCAAGAACACACACGGAAAGATGGTCTTCGAGCAAGAGATGACGTCAGCCCCCTGGGGAATTTGTGCACGTATATGCCTAAGACAGTCATAAAATCTGAGCATTCGCATAATGAGTTTAATGTCTCTAGGTCGTGATGAACATTATCATTATCATGATTATTATAGTGTATCATTAATGAATTTAATATCATACTTCAACGAAAGAGGGTTTGAATAGGCAAGAGGCAATTTCGACACCTCGAATGACGCAAGCACATTAATTAAATACATTATTTAAGAGAGTTTGGCACCGGTTTTCTTCGAAGAACTTTGCAAAGTTTCATGGAATGAACCTAACAGGAAGCGACGAAAAAGTAGAGAAAAGGGAAGCGGATCTAGAAATGCGTCTGTGCATGATGCGTTGGTGACAAAAGGGTTGTTAAGGCAGGGTTTTTCCCAAATATTTCTTTTTTTTTAAGGGGGGGGGGGGGTGGGGTACTAACGAAGAGGCAATTTCGACACCTCGAATGAAGCAAGCACATTCACTAAATATATAGATGTGCCCATATTAAAAAATGTAATCTATTCCTTTTTGTTGCCCTACGTAGTTTTGCATTAAAATATACGAGATGGGTATAAATCAGGATTTTCTCAGCAAGATTTATCGTCTGCTAGCGATATCAGCGGGCCGCCATTTTCTTGATGTGTACATAAAGATATTTTTAATCCGAATGCAAAATTGTCTTTCTTCCTGACACAAAATTCCATTTGAGATTTAAAATATTTAACAGATATATACATATATTCTAAAAACGAAAATGTGTTTTATATTTCTGTTGAAAATTATGATTTTACTAAATATCAATCTATTTTCTTGATACTATGACGTACGTGACGGAGCGAATTGATTCAAATTCATGGATGATGACTTTCCCAAGCGTCAATAGTGACAAACTATGCATTCACCTGCTTTGAGATAATGGACTTCAAAAGTCAGAATGCGCGTTGTATAAATTATGTTATGCTCTGGCAGGCAAGACCAAGAAATTGATTTCTAGTTAGCAAAACCGGAGAATTTAAAAAGAAATCTATAAATTTCAAATTTTAAAACTAGAAATGTGCATTGCTGGGGCCGCGCAATGCTAAATGTATCCCCCGGCACTGGCAGCAATTTGAAGGAGGGACAAAGACCCTCCCCCATCCCCTCCCTCAAACAAAAGGATGGTGTAGAAATTAGATGTGTAGGTTTCACTAAGACACATCTTCATATAAAATTTGAAAGAAATGTGTTGAGAGATATACCAAGATACATCTCCATACAAAATTTGAAAGAAATCCATCAAGAAATGTGGCCTGCAGAGTGCACTCACGCCATGCCCTGAAGTATGACCTTTGACCCTATAAAAGACGGAACACTGGTGGCAGCATCACCAAAAACTATAGGTTTTTAGATTACACCAAGAGACACATTCATGCAAAATTTGAACGAAATCCGTCAAGAAATGCAGAAGTAAGAGTGCAAGAAATGGAAAAATGACCTTTGACCCTATAAAGGACGGAACAATGAGGGCAGCATCACCAAAAATTAAATATGTGTAGATTATACCAAGATACATCTCCATACAAAATTTGAATGAAATCCGTCAAGAAATGCAGAAGTAAGAGTGCACAAAAGGGACAAATGAGCTTTGACCCTATAAAGGACGGAACAATGAGGGCAGCATCACCAAACAGTAAAGATGTGTAGATTATACCAAGATACATCTCCATACAAAATTTGAAAGAAATCCATCAAGAAATGTGGCCTGCAGAGTGCACTCACGCCATGCCCTGAAGTATGACCTTTGACCCTATAAAAGACGGAACACTGGCGGCAGCATCACCAAAAACTATAGATTTTTAGATTACACCAAGAGACACCTTCATGCAAAATTTGAACGAAATCCGTCAAGAAATGCAGAAGAGTGCAAGAAATGGAAAAATGACCTTTGACCCTATATAAAGGACGGAACAATGAGGGCAGCATCACCAAAATTAAATATGTGTAGATTATACCAAGATACATGTCCATACAAAATTTGAAAGAAATCCATCAAGAAATGTGGCCTGCAGAGTGCACTCACGCCATGCCCTGAAGTATGACCTTTGACCCTATAAAAGACGGAACACTGGTGGAAGCATCACCAAACACAATAGGTTTTTAAATTACACCAAGAGACACCTTCATGCAAAATTTGAACGAAATCCGTTGAGAAATGTGACCGCCAGAGCGCACACAAGAGTACACACAAGACATCTATCAAAATATGACCTTTGACCCTATAAAAGACGGAACACTGGGGGCAGCATCACCAAAATCTATAGGGTTCCAGATTTTACCAAGAGACACCTTCATACAAAATTTGAACAAAATCCGTTGAGAAATGTGACCGCTAGAGCGCACACAAACTATCCCCCAAAATATGGCCTTTTACCCTATAAAAGACGGAACACTGGGGGCAGCATCACCAGAAACTATGGGGGTCCAGATTTTACCAAGATACACGTCCACAGGAAGTCTGAAAGAAATTCGTCGAGAAATGTGACCGCTAGAGCGCACACAAGAATGTGACGCGGCGGCGGCGGCGGCGAAACGCTGCTGAATCCAAAGTATCCTCCGGCATACTGCCGGGGGATACAATAAATGTATACACCTGTTATGTATTTTCCATCATATATGGGGCTTTTTTTTATAATGAATAGAAGCAATTTAGCTTGTGGATTAAAAATATCTTCCTGACCGGAACGGTCTCCAATGGTTCATGTACAACTCCATGTCATCAAGAAAATGGCAGCCCCCATGAAGTGTTAGCAGATGATACCGTGCGCTAGAATGTCTTGAATTAAACCCTTTTCTGATATTTTATTTCTAAAGTGATACAGGTCAATGATTAAGAATATATTACACTTTTCAACATAAGTGCATTTATATTCTAGTGTTAATTCTCCTTTAAGAGAGTTTGGCACCGGTCTTCTACAAAGAACTTTATTTTCTGTTGTAAATTAGGTTTCCTAATTAAACTGCCATTGTTTTGGAGGGGCGGGGGTTAATAATTTAAGGATGATGAAACGCTACATATAAATATGTAGATGTAACAGTCATGATCATATGATCGTGTGCGATGGCCTCAATATTCTGCTTCATTGATAGAATGCAACCTACAGTCCTTCCTTTCACACTCACTATCACATAATCCTCCTATCACTAGGAAAATTGTTGAGATCCTTTTTTTTTCTTTTTATTGCTTTCAGAAATGTGTATTAAAAATAATTTTTGGTAATGGTTCTCACCCAAATTTAAAGATTGTTTGGATCCTTCCTATTTGTTGTTGTTTTGGCCTGTTGAAAAACCGTTGATTTTGTCTGACCAATGTCACCCATCAAATAAAAGTTGCTCTATGTACGCCTTGTCTACTTACTACAACGTTTACTGCCAAAAGTATACAATGTACTTGCAAAACCCACACTACCACTATCAACACACCAGCACCACTACCAACACAACTACCACAAGCACTAGCACCACAACCACAAGTACCACAACCACCATCATCACAACCACAACCACCATCACCATGATCATCACCACCACCATTACGACCTCTATCACTAACATCAGCACAACCAGCACCACAGCTACCATCTTCACACTACTTCTGCTACTCCTCAATTCCAATCATAAAAATAAAGACTCTATCAACCAATTTTAAAGAATAGATAAATTTCCTCTTTGTTTAAATTGTCACTTTCAACACTATAATACAAAATACAGCATACAAAATGAAGCATACAAAACAAATGGTGAGCCAAACAAGCATATATATTTCAAGATTCATCAAAACTACCACAATATCTCTTTATATTATCTAATTTTAAACTGGCAAATTTTGCCTTTTCTACATGAAAAGGAAATGATGTATAGAATGATAATTCTATACAAATTCTCCTTTTAAAGATGCATGAATTCCAAGGTACATAACTCAAAGGATGCTTTTATTTATGTTTACATTGCAATCAATATTCTATGTGTCAGACCCTGTACTGTGTAGCTAAGCATAATTTTGATAGCCCCCTTAACAAGAGCCCCAGGGGGCACGACGCTCACCTGAGGTGGATCAATTCACATCTGGTGCATGTTCTCTCTAGCACCACCAGGAGATATGTTAGAAATTGAAACAACTAGGAGGACGTACATGAGCCCCTAAGGATGATTCCTCGTAAGTTAGGTTGAATTCCGATCATGTGTATTGGAGAAGAAGATCAGAATGTACATTTTGCCTGGCAGCGCCCCCCTCAAGTATGTTACCCCCACAGGGCCCTTATAGGGCCACTCAGAGAAATTTCATGAACAACATTCATTCTTCATCTATAGAGGTATCTCCATACACAATACCAAGTCTGAGCTATGCCTGGTTCTGGAAAAGAAGATGTTTGAAATTTACATAATTTTACAATTGGGGGCCTTCCCCCTGGGGGCCACATGTACCATTTTAGCAGCTTTGGGTCCCCTACCCCTAAGGATGATTCCTACCAAGTTTGGTTGAATTCCGATCATGTGTATTGGAGAAGAAGATCAGAATGTACATTTTGCCTGGCAGCGCCCCCCCCCCCCCTCAAGTATGTTACCCCCACAGGGCCCCTATAGGGCCACTCAGAGAAATTTCATGAACAACATTCATTCTTCATCTATAGAGGTATCTCCATACACAATACCAAGTCTGAGCTATGCCTGGTTCTGGAGAAGAAGATGTTTGAAATTTACATAGCTTTTACAATTGGGGGCCCTCCCCTGGCCCCCCCCCCCCCCCCCCCCGGGGGGCCACATGTACCATTTTAGCAACTTTGGGTCCCCTACCCCTAAGGATGATTCCTACCAAGTTTGGTTGAATTCCGATCATGGGTTTTGGATAAGAAGATGAAAATGTAAAAAGTTAACGGACGGACGACGCACGACGGACGCCGGAGAAATTACCATCGCAATAGCTCACTCGAGCCACTCCAGCCTCCATATTACAATCCAGAGACCACACGGGAAGGATAGTGTAGATAATGGTGTTTATGGTAGCCCACTTTCCTTTGTCCAAGGGTAATTTCTGGAGCTTATCAGTAATTTGTTTACACTTAGTAGCCCCCCTGCTTTGTTCAGAGGAATTTTTTGCTCAAGCTGGTTCTCTCCACCCAGCTTTTTAGTGAGAGCGATTTTAGACATCAAGGCAGAGAGACGTGCATATAACTTTCTCCAGAAGTTAACTGTTTTGCAGCTCTTATATTCCTGCCTTGATTTTACATTTTAACAGACGTTCCACGTCCATTCCCCCGTTTGGTCAAGCTCCGTGTGCGAGTGGGAACACATTTTGAGGTCTGTAACTTTTGGGTTGGTCATCAAGGCAACGTTCTCCGCCTGGTCGACAGATTTATTACATTCTGGAGGATGACTAGTTACTAGAAGACGGTCTTGCTGTTCTTTTGTTTCTTCTGAACCTTTGACCTTTTCTTCCGTTATTTTATCCTTCTCACTTTAAGCTAAAGGCCCGGTCACACCGCCAAAACTTTGCTGGAGCGTTCCTGGAGCGGTGAAAAAAATTCATCACCGCTCGTAACCGTTCACCACCGTTTAACAGAAGTTGGCCCCCGTTAAGGCAACGCCGTATACGCTCGGCCACCGCTGATGGTCCCTCCTACCGCTCCGAAAGTTTTGAGCTGCACAAAATATTGCGAGCGGTGAGGAGCGGGCAATTTTCCGCTCCGGCAAGTTCGTGGACACTTGGGTCCGCTAGGCCAACGCAGAAATCTTGAACGTTGGACCACCGCTGCTTTGCCAGCTTTGCCCGGGCGGTGATTAAACGTTGCACAAACTTTGGTGGAGCGGTTGTAAGCGTTTTACGAGCGGACACGGGATTGCTGGAACGGTGTCGGGCGTTGAAGCAGCGATCCATTGCGGTGATGAACTTTGGTTTGGCGTTGGTATGGAGGTGTCGGAGCGGGACCAACGCTCGCTACCGCTCGCTACCGTTAAACCAACGCTAAAGCAAAGCCGGCTTCAGCGGTGCACCGCTAAGGCAACGCCCGTGTTTTCGATTTTTTCCCCCATTTTGTGCGCGTTGTCGAAATTCGGCCCCCTCTCCCTACCGTTCAAGGAACGCTCCAACAAAGTTCTGGCGGTGTGACCGGGCCTTTAAGTTTTATCTACTTTTGTTACATCCTCTGTCATACACAACACATTGTAAAGCCCTGCATGTGAGCTATTATCAGTGTGTTTGTTAATTTGAAACATATCATTTATCTGTGAAATAAGAGAGTGCCACTTTGTTATACTCGGAATTTATTCTCAGTGTACCTTTGACACTGGGTAATAATAAATATCTCTTTTGGATTTCTTTGGCACAAAATACAAGTTTGACCTTTTCTTTTGTTTTAGTGGATCTCTGTGTTTGGTAATTTAAATTAATCGAACCGGCGCAGGCATAGAGAAGGCCTGTGACACAAATGGAGGCACTGCCCGGATGTTATAATTAGACTGAAATTATTTGTTGATTATTGCTAAATTAACGGAGGGTTAATTTGAACTGAATTTAATTGCATACTTGATATTGTTTTTGTACAATTATTTTGAGATCATATTTTATGTCATAACTATTTCCACAAGTACTTCCCATCACTACTGTCATTACTTAATTAAGTTAGCTGTCAGTAATCAATTGCAGTCTTAGATTGTTTTTTCTCTTCTGAGCTTATATTCTCTTCTACTTTTAGCTATCATAACAATCATTCAAGATGTCAACAGACGGTAATGATGATTTTAAGGTGGAGCTAGAGAGGTTTTTATCTAGTCAAGGCAAGACTCTAGCTGACCTGACGGAGTCACTTGGAGTTGGTGCAAACCCTAGTCCCAGCCCTAGTCCAAGTCCAGTTACCCAACCAACAACCTCTTCAATCCCTGAGACGGTTGTCAAACACGTGATTGCAGGCACACAAAGACGCAGACTTCGGTTTTTCTCCGGCAAACAGCCAGTACCAAACGGAGAACTTGATTTCGGTAATTGGAAGAGGCATGCCCAGCAAATGCTAAACGACCCTGATTTGCCTGCCACAGAGAAGTTCAATCGAATTGTTGAGTCATTGCTACCTCCTGCCCTGAATATTGTCTGGTCATTGGGAACGAATGTCACTGCGGAAGATTGTCTACACGCCTTCAAGTCAGCGTTTGGGAGTACCGCTGATGGTGAGGAGCTGTAATTACAGTTCAGTTCATGCTTCCAGCATGAGATGGAAACTGCATCAGAATACCTCACCCGCCTCCAGGACCTGCTGACTAGGGTCATAGCTGAAGGAGGAGTTCCAGAAGACCGAGCAAATAAGGTGAGGACCAGTTTATGAGAGGTTGTCTTTTACAATGAGCCCTTGCTCGTAGCATTGGACCTTGGACGGAGGGAACCCCTACCTGACTTTATAACACTGCTACAAGACATCCGTCGAGAGGAGAAGATGCAACGAGAGAAGGAAGAGCGGAGGAAGATGGATCAGAAAGGGAGGAAGAAAGCAACAGTCCAGGAGCAGGAGATAAAGCCACCAAGTACTACAAGTGCAGACCCGCTCACAGAGCTTAAGGAGAAGGTTGCCCTCCTGGAGCTGCAGCTTTCCTCGACCTCATCCCCAAAAGAAAGACGCGGGAACACTGGCCCATCGCAACCTAGGCGACCACGACGCCCACTGTTTTGTTACAACTGCGGTGAAGATGGACATAGGATGGAACAGTGTGAGAAAGCAACCAATGCAGCTCTAGTCCAGAAGAAGATGGCAGCTAGAGCCAAGCCATCGGGAAATGAAGGCGGCCACCAGTAAAGGGACGACAGGTGGCCAAAAGAAAAGAAGAAAAGTGTCCCATAAGGCCAGCAGTAGACATTGACGCACAGTTTCACAAACCTCAATCAAAGGGAGGACCCTCCAAAGTCCTGCCGGATTCGCTTGTGGGTGCCCAATCCACAGTTATGGCTGAGGTTGATGGAACTCCGTGTGAATGCCTTATGGACACTGGGTCCCAAGTGACATGCCTCTCTGAGGTATTCTACTGACAGAATTTGAGGCATCGTCCTTTGGAGCCTATAGATGATCTTCTCGTAGTAGGAGCAAGTGGCAGCAGAGTTCCATACAATGGTTACATTGAGATCCACTTGCGCTTCCCAGCTGACAAGGCCGGTGTCGAGGCGGAGACTACAACGCTCGCACTGGTCACCCCAACTAGAGACGGAAGTGATAGAGCACCCCTCCTCGTTGGTACCAACACCAACGTCATATGACGGATGCTTGATGGCTGTAAGCGGGAGATAGGAGTCAACTTCCTGCTGACTCTAGACAGGAATAGCCCTCTTATTTCAGCATTCCAGTGCTTAGATTCAGACGAAGATGATGACCAACCTATGGCTGTCAGACTTCACGCGGATGAGGCCGTCCATTTTAAGGGTGCGGAAACAAAAGTACTGGATGGGATTGTGGAAAACCCCCTCAAGATTCCATTAACTATCTTGATTGAAGAGGGTGAAGGATGCTTTTCGCCAGGTGGGTTGGTGATCAGAAGAACGATAAACTCCATCTCAAATGGATTAGACAGCAATGTAGCGATTCTAGTCACTAACACTTCTCAGCGTGACATCAAGATACCTGTAGTCACGACCCTCATGTTTCAGCTTCTGTGGTTCAATGTGAGGCAATCAAAGGTACACAGGTCCCTATCAACTTTGACAATTCACCCCTGTCTAGAGATGACAGAGACTGTCAGGAACACCAGGATGTATTCTCTAGGGACGACCTGAATATCGGACGAACATCTGCTGTCCAGCATCGGATTCGACTGACAGATGAGACGCCATTTCGCGAAAGTTGTTCGCGAATTCCACCTGCTGACTACGCGGACACCCGTCGCCATCAAGAGGAGCTGAAGAACAAGGCCATTATTCGCTTCACCAATAGTCCTTGTTATGAAGAAGAATGGTGATTTGAGGTTGTGCATCGACTATAGGAGACTGAACAGACGGACTGCGCGGGACCAATACAATATCCCCAAGATAGAAGATATTCTGCACACACTGTCCGGAGCGGTTTGGTTCTCTACCCTCGACCTCAAGTCTGGATACTACCAAGTTGAAATGGAGGAGGAAGACAAGTCAAAGACTGCTTTCTGGTGCCCCTTGGGGTTCTTCAAGTTTAACAGGATGCCTCAAGGTATCACCAATGCACCAGCAACATTCCAGCGTCTCATGGAGAGGTGCATGGGAGACATGGCAATGACTGATGTTTTGGTATACCTGGACGACCTACTTGTCTTCTCATCCACGTTCGATGAACATCTGGATCGTCTACAGAAAGTTCTGACACGGTTGAAGGAATTCAGGCTGAAACTCAATCCAGAAAAATGCTGCTTTGCCCAACCATCAGTAAATTGCCTGGGACAAGTCGTTTCTAAGGAACGTGTTAGCACAAATCCAGACAAGGTGTCTGCAGTGCAGAAACGGTCCCAGCCAGACTCTGCGAAGGAATTAAAAACCTTCCTGGGATTCACTGGCTATTATAGGAGGTTCATCCCCCACTAAAGCCGAATTGCGGAACCATTGCATGATCTGATGAAACTGTACGAGCCCCTAAGCAAACATAGGAAAAAGCCAGCCCGATCTTCTGAGACGGAAAAGAGACCCAAGCCTACAACACCTTTCGGCGAAAACTGGACAATGCAATGTCAGGAGGCATTCACCATGCTGATAGACATGCTGACCACCGCTCTGATACTGGCATTCGTAGACTATTCTGCTCCCTTCATCTTACATACTGACGCTAATACCAGTGGCCTAGGTGCTGCACTCTACCAGCAGGTGGATGGGAAAGAGAGGCCAATTGCCTATGCCAGCCGAGGTTTGTCAAAGAGTGAGAAGAACTATCCAGCTCACAAACTTGAATTTCTTGCCATGAAGTTGTCCGTGACAGAGAAGTTTGTTGACTACCTGCATCGGAGCAAATTTACTGTACTAACAGACAATAATCCCTTGACCTACATTTTGACGACGGCCAAGCTGGACGCAACGGGGCATCGTTGGTTGGCAGCCTTAGCCAACTTTGATTTCACAATCAAATATCGACCTGGCCGAAGGAATGCAGATGCCGATGCCCTATCAAGAAGACCTCAAGATTCATTAAGTGATGATGCCGAGTCCGCTAGCACCCGAGAGAAGATCTTGAAGCTTCAGGCGCGCTTACAAGACACTGCTGATGATATTTGCCCTCAAGACGCCTTCAAGGCCATTTGTGAAATGCATGACATTGATAGTTCCCTTGATGAGCCAGAAGTTCAGTCACCCCCACTAGTAGAGACCATAACAGATTCTGAAGCCGCCATACCTGACGAGCTGACATCAGAACAGACCCCACTCCCTGGTCTATCTTCCGCAGACTGGCGAAAGCTGCAATTAGAAGATGAGTCGATCAAACAAACCATTGAGCACATAGAGAGTGGTGAACTGATCACGGCTGAAAAGCGAACAGAGATGACTGAAGAGGTCATCTAGTCATCTAATAGCCGAACTATGCCACTTAGCTGGTATCAGGAAATCCAGGACTACTCCATACCACCCTCAAGGGAATGGGCAAGTTGAGCGATTTAACCAGACCTTGATAAACATGTTAGGCACCCTTGAGAATGACAAGAAACAAGCGGCTGATTACCAGAAACGACGATATGACAAGACAGTATGAGATCATGCACTAGTAGCTGGAGACAGAGTACTAGTAAAGAATCTTGGCCTCAAAGGTAAACAGAAACTCGCAGACAGATGGAGTTCAAAGCAGTACTGTGTTGTGAGGCGAGTTAGCGAGGACATGCCTGTCTATGTCATAAAGCCGGCCCATGAAGATGGCCCTGAACGGACACTTCATAGGGACTTGCTATTGCCTTGTGGATTCCTCCCGCAAGATCCAGTAAAAGAAGTTGTTCCTACGACACCAGTTCCAAAACCGAAGCCGAGGAGATCAAAGCGAGTGGCACAGGGGGATGCACAGCCACCTCCCCGTGTTGAGCTGCTACAAAGTGACGAAGACTCTGAATCAAATATCCCCCAATATTTGGACCCAGAGGTAATTTTCACTTGTCAGACTCCAGCTCCTCGCTCCTTGAACCCTAATGCTGAGGACTTCAACCCCGTTCCGGATCCGGATCCTATCAACCTACAGGAAGACACCCGACCAATAATAGAAGATGCTGAAGAGAATGCAGTTCCTCAACAGCCTGAAGCAAGGATAGACCCCACGGATGATCCACTTCCTTCGACCGACGACACAGACTACGAGGAAGAAGCACCCTTACATCCAAGAAGATCTTCGAGACGGCGGAATCCTCCAGATCGACTTTGGTATGGTAGCTTGGGGCGGACCACATTTAAACTAATTGAAGAACATTTGGCCCTTCAGAAGCAGAATCTTGCCTTGCTTCAAGCTTGTATTGTTCCTTAATTTAATTGAATGTTATTGCTATAATTAGGTTGTAGCTAAACATGTCGAGACGCCATGTTTTTAAGAGGGGAGAGTGTTAGACCCTGTACTGTGTAGCTAAGCATATTTTTGATAGCCCCTTTAAAAACTCATAACATGTACTCTCCATATTACAATCCAGAGACCACACGGGAAGGATAGGGTAGATAATGGTGTTTATGGTAGCCCACTTTCCTTTGTCAAAGGGTAATTTCTGGAGCTTATCAGTAATTTGTTTACACTTAGTAGCCCCCCTGCTTTGTTCAGAGGAATTTTTTGCTCAAGCTGGTTCTCTCCACCCAGTTTTTTAGTGAGAGCGATTTTAGACATCAAGGCAGAGAGACGTGCATATAACTTTCTCCAGAAGTTAACTGTTTTGCAGCTCTTATATTCCTGCCTTGATTTTACATTTTAACAGGTAAGCTAACACTCACTCTTCTACGGTCATTTTGTATTATGTCATACATAAAGCACAGGTTTTTCTTATACAATTTGATATGTTTGTATGGATTGTTAAGTATGATTCTCCTTGCATTGAAGAATCTATTATTATATGTCTTGATATGATTATTCTTAATATTCTCAAGATTGAGACAAATTATTCTTATGAGTTGTATATATGTAGAAATAATACCGTGTAAGTTCAGGTCCCGTAGACATATCTACTGAGTTAAGAATATTATTTTGGTTTCTTACAGTAAGAGATATACATGTACCGGTTTACATATTCATGCGTAGAGAAATCACTGCATTTTATTACCATACTAGTCTTTTAAGACTATGATACATTTGATTTAATGGTTGTGTATGAAGATATCTTTCTTCATGGGGTACACAGATTCATTATTATTTGAATTCATTGTAAAATGCTCATCTTTAAATAGCTTCATATTTAGTAAACACACTATGCTTAATACTAACTCATTGTTTCTGAGAAATGTGCTATAGCATAGCAGCATGATGTGCGTTATTAGTGATATGTTATACTATTATTGACTTATTATCTTGTTGAATATCTATGAGAGAAATATAAATCTTGTAAATAATAATTAGGAGAGCGATTTTAAACATTAAGGCAGAGAGACGTGCATATAACTTTCCTGCCTTGATTTTACATTTTAACAGACGTTCCATGTCCATTCCCGCCCCCCCCCCCCTTTGGTCAAGCTCTGTGTGCGAGTGGGAACACATTTTGAGGTCTGTAACTTTTGGGTTGGTCATCAAGGCAACGTTCTCCGCCTGGTCGACAGATTTATTACATTTTGAAGGATGACTAGTTACTAGAAGATGGTCTTGTTTCTTCTGAACCTTTGATCTTTTCTTCCGTTATTTTATCCTTCTCACTTTAAGCTTAAGTTTTATCTACTTTTGTTACATCCTCTGTCATACACAACACATTGTAAAGCCCTGCATGTGAGCTATTATCAGTGTGTTTGTTAATTTGAAATATATCATTTATCTGTGAAATAAGAGAGTGCGACTTTGTTATATTAGTACTCAGAATTTATTCTCAGTGTACCTTTGACACTGGGTAATAATAAATATCTCTTTTGGATTTCTTTGGCACAAAATACATATTTGACCTTTTCTTTTGTTTTAGTTTAAATTAATCCAACCGGTGCAGGCATAGAGAAGACCTGTGACATATGTATTGTGCTTTATTTACTATTACTTACTTATCGAAGACTTGATATATTATATGTCAACATTAGGGCACCCCTTCACCTTTCTGATTCCTATTTTCTGCTTCTGTTTCCCTTGTAAGTAAACTCTCTCTCTCTCCCTATATATATATCTCTCTCTTTTTTTCTATTCATATATTTTTTAAATGTTATTTTGTAAATAGTGTTATGTTTCATCAAGTTTTTTGTCAGTATATGTGTATAATATATATGTATTATTTACAAAATGGAAAGGTATTGCAATGCTTCAAGCTTTAAGCTTATATTGCCATACCTCTGTATGTTACTACATTATTATTGTACCTGTAATATGATCATATTTGCCTTTTAATTCTGTTATTCAAACAGACGATTGGTACTACAAAACTTAAAGATAACATTAAACAAATTCATAGTGACGAAGCTTTTCGACCTGCACTCATCGGGTCACAACGCAGGAATGAGAGAATACAAGAAAATACAAAAATCAAGGAAGGGTGTGTAAAGCGACCCGGGTATGATCCGGGGACGCTAAAATAATCGAAGCTTCTTTAAATTCTGTTATTGTTTACTCATACTTATTCTCATTTTTTTTGGTCATAATAATCATACTATGCAATGCCATGTACCATGCAGAAATAATTTTAAAAAATAAACAATTATTGCATAATTTATTTATTATTATTAACCCGTTGCCAACTGGAACCAGGTGGTCCCTGTACAAAGCCTATGGAAATTACAGAATTCAGTATTCAACGGGTTAAGTAGAACATTGACATCAGAGTAGGTAGTCTTCCATGGTATCTAATGATAACGTTTATCATGGCAAACTCACATTGAGGAAACAAATCGAGAAAGGAGTAAATGTTCATTAAACAAATTCTAAGGTGTCCTTGTATTGTGGAATTCTGAGGAAAATAATGACAAAAATCATTATATGAACTCATATAACATAGCTACTAAACCAATATATTCCAATATGCTACTGTGCCTACTTAAGACTTTTCCACATAATTTCAGAGTTAGGTTTGCAAGTTTGGAGATCAGTTGAAATAAATGACATACTATTGATGTGTTAAAGATACACACTCATATTACAAACCTGCCAAACCTGAAACCCAAGAAATGGGGACAAATGACAAGGCCGAGGCTGAAAATAGGAACATTTCTGAGTTTCTTATACATTACTACAGACAGATTTTTGCAAAAAATAGGGACACAGTGGTAGAAGTGGCTCTTTCTTTTACCAAAATTCGGGATTGGCAGGTACGATATTATTTTGAAAGGATGTAAGATTACATAAAATGACCATCTGAAGATTTGAAGACCAATACTAGAACATCACTTTGTCTTTTAATACATTATATTTTTCACAAACAAAATCAAGAGATGCAGAGCTTTGAAATGATGCATCTAGATTCATAATCACTGCTGTATTTATTCATGATGGTAGAATATTATGGTTGATTCATCCGATATCTATCGCTTGAATCATAAATCTTTTAAATCATTTTGAATACTTCAACACGTCATTCCAAAATTTGAACGTCATCCTGTCTTGCTGCTATATTGTTAAGTCTCTGCATGGTTTCAGATTCTTGGAACTAATAATTCCTTTTGATCTGTATCAATTAAAACATTAATTCACTGCAAAGAGTGGAATGGAACAGGGGGAATTACCTGATTATTTGTTTCTTCCTCAGTTTCTGTTACATTCTTGCAGGGGGATACAGATAAGTAAACCACAAGGAAAGTTCATTTACCCCACAGAATGTCATTTGCACTAGACAGACAAATGCCTCCGTTAGGTAGTTTGTAACATATCTTTCATAGGTTTCACACCTGTAAAATTCTGCATGGTTTCAGATTCTTGGAACTTGTATTTTCTTTTGATCTGCATCAATTAAAACATTAATTCACTGCAAAGAGTAGAGTCGAACAAGGGGAATTACCTGATCATTTGTTTCTTCCTCAGTTTCTGTTACATTCTTGCAGGGGGAACCATGAGGAAAGTTCATTCACCCCACAGAATGTCATTTGCACTAGACAGACAAACTACCGTTAGGTAGTTTGTAACATATCTTTCATTCTGCATGGTTTCAGATTCTTGGAACTACCAAGAAAAGACAGGTAACACAAACCTCTTCATTAATCTTTGTGGGTTTATTCAAGTATATTACATTTATTTTTAAAACTGAATCACGCTAATTACATTTTTATTACGTCTCCTGTTGAAAGCCATCTCACGTTAGAATACTATTAAGTGGGGGTTTTTTTTACAAATATTTGATGTAGAACCATTTGAAACATACAAAAGATATTCTGCAGAGCAAATGAAAAGGTAATCAATATTTTCTTGTAGTTTAAGTCCATAAATAAAATGTATGAAATAATGAAAAATAATATTGGTACATAAATAATAATTTTTGTTTGTATTGTCTTTCCCTATTTTTGATTTTATTTCCACAGACATTGGTCCATTCTGCAAAGCAGCTGGTTTAACTGTCCAACATCTAGAAGGCAGCTTGGATGACATGCAGACAATTGACAATATATAAAATGGTCTTGCGCTGGAGTAAAAATTTCTTTCAAATTTCTTAAAGATTCTTGGTGGTTGTCGGCATGTTGAAAACAAAATTATCTGCACATATGTAAAAAGGTTAGTGAAAGAACGTAGGCAGGTACAGGGGTACAAGAAACAGAGGGGAGAGAGGATACTGAGCTTTCCTTCAGGCACATTTTCCACGGACAGAAAGAGGGTTCTTAATAAGGAGCCAGACACTACAAGGAAGAAGAGGCTGAGACAGAGTTTTTAGATGAATCAAAGAGAGAAATTCAGAAGATCAAAAGAATAAGCATGACTGCGCAAAGGAGTGTAATATCTTTGGAAGAAAAGGGGAAAGTCAGTGAAGAAAGGAACATCTCGTTATCAGCAGAAGTTAAGAATCTTTCTAAAGAGGTAGATGCACTGACAAAGGAAAATACAGAACTCCATGCTACCATGAAAGATCTTGAGGAAATAAATGCAAATGCTTTGAATGAAATGAACAAGCGCTTTTAGTCAACATGTGATGACTTGGATCACTACACTAGGTTGTAGAACCAAGCTGCAGAAAGACTGAATAAGATCGAAAAGGATTATAGCAGAGTACAACAGAAGTTGACCAAAAAGTGGACCCCAGAAATGTGACAAGATGGATAAAGCAAAAAGATGAAAAGCTCAAGGAAATGGATAGAATATGTTCCCAAATGACATCCATGGAGAGAGCATTGCAAGAAGTCAGAGAAGAATTAGAAGTCACAAGACAAAAATTAATAGAAGCTGAAGAACAGCTAGTTGAGCTCAATGGAGAGGTTCAGGAGAGGAAACGGAAGGGGTTGGAGCAGACCATCATCTACTTAGGTCGATTCACTTACACAAGAAGTGACAGACTCTGCTGCAGATTTTGAAACTTTTCATGGTAAAATGCATCCATTAATAAATTTTGCAGACACCATCAACAAAACCCTAAAATCATTTGAAAACATCAGTACTCATGCTAAAGATAAGCAATTTGTCACAGCTGGGGAATCAGGGACAAGCAGACTAATAAGAACAGACAGCAAAGCATTCCATTATCGAGGGTCAGACCAGAGTGGTATGGAGGACTCCTTTACAGCCTTCCTGGACCAGAACTATGATGTCAAAAACTATCTTGTGCACTTTGTATTTGAAGGAGCAGCAGCTCTTTACACACACTTGAATCACATTATCAACTTTGTATGAGGAAGAGAGTGATTGTGACATGAATATCCTGTGCATCCAGGCACTACAGCTCATCTCTTGTTCAGCCCTGCTGATATTAAAGAGGCAGTGTAAAGACCAACCACCTGGAGGAAGATACTGGCAACCAACTTCCGCAACAAAAGGCACATTTGCAAATGTGCCATCAACAAACAGGGTCGGAGAAAGGGATTTTGCCCAGCTTGATCTTCTGCTCAGCTACAACTCTGGAGGGTTTGGTGATGTGGACCCACAATGGAACTGCTCAATGGCTAGCTAGCCTTCCTGAAGAGGAGAAGGAAAGATACATGAGAAGTGCCAGAGGCCATTCAGAGGAAGTGTTGCTCAAGTACAAGCAACGATCCATGGTAATAAAGGCAGAAAAATGGGCCGCTTTGCAAGAGAAGCATTATATCACATTTGATAATGCCGTGGTGAAATATTAAAGATGCTATATCATTGTGGAAGTATGACTATTCTGCTACAATTACGTTAAAAAAAAATGATTAGCGAAATGTTGACCAGTCCTCTCTTACTCTATCAGAGAATCTGAGCACGGCTTGCCAAACTCATCTGGCTTTCTTTTATGTGCCCATTTTAGATGCACTAATCAAGCGTTCGGAAGAGTGACCGGTCTTCAACAGTGTTGGAGGCACTAAAAAATGGCAAGAAGAAGGAGTTTCTAAACATGCACAGAATACTTCTGATACTTGAAAAATTTCTGCTCACCAGCTGTGAAGCTGAGCGTAGCTTCAGTGCTCTAAACAGACTGAAAAAGTTGATTGAGGACCATTATAAGTAAGTAACAACTATGTAGGTTAGCCCAAATGTTTGTCCACAGATCAACACAGTCATCCAAACATTTGCCCTCCGTATTGGATGACCCCAGGGAAGTTTAGTATCTATGATAAGACAATGATAAGAAACTCTGTCCTAAACATTCAAAAGATTTATTTGCCATATATGCATCATGGGCAATAATGTGGGCTAACCCAGTGAGTTGTTCGCGTCATGGAGGTCAGGAAACATTACGATAGATAAAAGGAATGTAGATCAAACTTAATTTCTTTACACCACAAGTTTGGTATACCTACTACGTGACCTAAAGAAAAGGGCGACTAACTGAACTGAGCTCTCAAATCACAGCCTTCTGCTAATACTGCACAATATTCCCCAAAGTTGCAGAAATATTGTGTTTATTACTTATTCTGCGAATGTGTTTGACAACAAAAATATTCATACAGGTTGGGAAAATACCGTTTTGTATGTGGGTACACATATTCATGATTTTCAAAAATAATAATTGACAAATGACAAAAATTTCTTGCTATGCCTGAGGCCTTACAGTTAAGGATGACATACAGGCATTGCAGGATCACATCCAAACTCTGCAATCCTTGTGCAAGGCGCAGTCCCAGTCAGTGGTGTTATTCCAAACGCCAGCCATACCAAAGAAAAATACAGGAAGTTCTGTATCTGGAAAGATCTGTGGTAGAAATCATGATAGAGGCAAACAGCACTATCCAGTAGCTGACATAACTTGCCATTCCTGTTGTAAGGACACGATGCCAAACAAACTCAGCCTGACTTTTTTTGATGGATTTCTTTCAAATTTTGTATGGAGGTGTATCCTGATAATATCTACACAACAATGATGCTGCCTGCAGTGTTAAGTCTTTTACAAGGTGAAAATTCATATTTTGGTGAATCCTTTGTGTACACTAATTGGAAATTTGCCGGGGGATACATTTAGGTTGTGCAGCAACAGACATTTCTAGTTTCATTACTTTTTATTCACCATCTCTTTGCAAATACATGTAAATACCAAGACTGTAGAAATGAAATATATTTTCAATAGTAGCCAACAAAGCGATTTGCATAAGTGCTTTGTTGGTGCAGTGGTGCGTGGTGAATAACAAGGTTATTAACTGAAGCAGTCAGTGGGGAATTCACTGACCGAGTTCACCACGCAACAAGACGGACGTTTAGTTTTTCCGCTCCAGATGCAGCAGCTTTATATGTGTTAACTACTGTTGGTTTAGCTATACATAAACTATGTTAAATCAAGATCCGATAGCTCCTCAAGAGCAGCCCCAACAATTGACGGCTGCTGTTGTGGGTGAAACCGTCAAGGAAGCAGTTCATTCATTGAAGGAGTACTTTGATACCTCGATTTCTAGCCTGAAAGACGAGAACGAGAAGAAGCTAGCGGTGACTTCTCACGAGTTGCAACATATCAAGAGGTCAACGGAGACATCCTTTAAATTTAAAGGAAACCGGGATCAATTTGAGTTCAATTCTTCTCTATTGGAGAGGCTGGAGTCCGCCGATTCTCTTCTTGGTCAGGGTAAGCAAATTCGTGCGAAAGAGGTCATTTCGGAGGCTGTAGCGGAGTTAAAAAAGCGGAACAAGCATATTCGCCTTGCGGACAAGTCAGAAGCAGGTTAGTTGGTGGTTGTGCCGGGTTTTAGTAAAATAATATGATCAAGTATGTTTTGATAACTATTATAATGATGAAAACGCTGCATATCGGCAGACAAAATGTTCTTTGTCCATCAAGTATGCTTAAAATTGTATAACTGAGGGCATTGATGAAGATTATTTTATTCATTATGCTATACTAGCAGGTTGGACGGAAATTTAAGAATATATTAGTGATGACTTGGATTCACACAGCATTCTTAAATATGTAGTTCATGAAATGCATTCACGGGCATTCGTGTGTTCATTGCTTGTTGTGTTGGCAGCGGCCTGGGAATGTATTGGTGAATTGGACTCAAACAATAGACCTCTTCACGGGTGTGTTCGTGTTTCGTGCATGGTCTATCAAAAAGCCTAGTTACCAGAAATATTTTCACTTGTAAGCATGTTTTACTTGTTGCTATGTTGGGCAAGCTTAATTGCCCATATCTCGGGCAAGCCATGATGGTGTCAGAGAGACCCTTCTGTGAAAAATATCCATACTATTGAATACATTGTGAAATGGTCTATTTTTGAACATTTTCAAAAATGGGTAATTAGGGGCATTCACGAACATTCGTAACATTCACTTATCTTTAAGTTGATAGCAGTACAAGAATATATTAATGATGGGTATCAAACAATTATTGAGCTTTCTTAAAAATGTGTCATTTAGGGCATTCACGTTAATCCCTTTATTCATAATACTATATCGTTAGGTTGGAAAGCAGTGGAAGAATATATTAGTGATGACTTGGCTTCAGACTCGGAGGATGAAAAGCGCATCCGCCAAGCCCAAGCCCGGGCCACTAAGAAGCGTAGTGGCAAGTACAAGCACCAGTCGTCATCCCCCAGGCCCAAACGCACCCGTTTCATGGATCGTGCTGGTTCTTTTATTGATCATAACCCCTCTGGGTTTCGTGGCTCAAATCAACCACGTAGTAGATATGCGGTTGGGTATAACCAACACAATTCAGCCTGGCAAGGGTGGTCAGCAGCCGTTGGCCCTAGACCGAACGACCTCTGTTTTGCTTGCGGCAGAGCCGGGCACTGGAGGAGAAATTGCCCAGGACAAAAACAAACATATAACAAAGGTAGCAGCAACCAAATCTAGCAGCCACGCTAGAGTTAGTGGTGATTTGTATTTTTCTAATGCAGACTCAAATTCTAACTCCAATTGTCAAATATCAATGGAATCTTGTATTACAGGCAACTACAGCGAAGTGAGTGATAGACATCACACATCCACCTGTGCGACAGGAATGCTCAATTCAGGGTATGACCTAGAATTCTTTAAGAACAATTATTATGAATATGAAAAAGGGAATTCAGAGCCTATTGTGAAAGGCAGACTTCGGAATTCTTTGAAATTCTGGAACGACATTGGCGCATCATCTTTTGTTTGTAGTGTGATACAATCGGGTTACAAATTACCATTTATTCAGACTCCACAAACAGGTTTTTTCAAGAATAATAAATCTGCCTTGTCACACTCATCTTTTGTTTCAGAGGCAATAATTGATTTACTTAACAAAGGTTTGGTTGTCGAATGTTTTAATGTGCCACACGTTGTTAACCCCCTTTCGGTATCGATACAAAGCTCGGGTAAAAAGCGCTTAATTCTCGATTTAAGATTTGTAAACCAGTTTCTTTGGAAAGAGAAAGTTCAATTTGAAGATTGGAATGTGGCACTAGGTTATTTTAAACAAGGTGATTATCTTTTCACCTTTGACCTCAAATCTGGATATCACCATATCGAAATGTTTCCGCAACATACGAAGTTTCTCAGTTTTGCATGGGATTTTGGACACGGTATCAGGTACTTTTCATTTCAGGTGTTGCCGTTTGGGTTGTCCACAGCGCCATTTGTTTTTACAAAATGCCTCAGACCACTAGTGAAGCACTGGCGGTCAAAGGGTATATTTATAGTTTTATTTCTAGATGATGGATGGGGCAGAGCGCATTCTGAAGACTTATGTGAACAAGTTGCAAAAAGTGTGAAGGCTGATCTTTTGTCAGCTGGGTTTGTTCCTAATAAAGAAAAGTCTCATTGGATCCCTGTACAGGTTATAGATTGGCTCGGACTGACCTGGAATAGTATTGAAGGTTCCCTTAAAGTTACTGAAAAACGAGCTGGAGATTTACTTAAATGTATCGAAGCATTTCAAACAACTCTACCTAAAGTTTCCGCAAGGCAAATAGCCTCCTTAACTGGTAAAATTATATCCCTCACTCCTGTGGTTGGTGCTATTTCGCAATTGAAATCTCGATTTATGCACCATGAAATAATTAATAGAACTCATTGGGATAAGGTGTATACTTTACAGAGTGATAGCAAAGTAATTGAAGAAGTTTTCTTTTGGAAAAGTCAATTTGTTTCGCTTAACAAACGTATGCTTTTTGTTTATTCTGTTCCACAAATCATTGTATTTTCTGATGCAAGTCAAACGGGTTGTGGAGCGTGGGCATCAGAATGTGGAAACATGAAATTCCAGAGAAACTGGAGTCCGGAAGAAAGTATTAAGAGTTCCATTTGGAGGGAATTAAAGGCTGTGAGTCTTTCGGTGCGAGCATTTTGCCCAAAATTGAACGGTAAAATAGTGAAGATATTCACTGATAACAAGGGTGTAGTGTCGGTTATTGCCAAGGGAAGCATGATTTCTGATTTACACGAATTAAGTCTAGATATATTCAATTTCTGTTGGCATAACCAAATCTTACTCCAAGTAGCATGGGTTCCAAGAGAACAGAATATGTTGGCTGATGAAATAAGCCGAGAAGTTGATTTCGATGATTGGGGCGTTTCCGAAGAATTTTTTCAATTTATCGACAGCATATGGGGACCCCATTCTGTAGACAGGTTTGCCGATGAGCACAATACTAAATTACCCATATTTAACTCCAAGTTTTGGTGTCCGAATTCAAGTGGAGTAGATGCATTTTCCTATAATTGGAAAGGTGAAAACAATTGGTTAGTGCCCCCTATCAACAGAGTCGGAGATGTTTTAATGCATTTGAAAGCTTGCAACGCTGTAGGTACTTTAGTTATACCAGAATGGACATCTGCCCCCTTCTGGCCGCTCTTAAATTCTCAATACAGCGGGTTTAATGACCTGGTTTCCAATGTGATCAGATTCCATGACCCCAGTTACATTTTTGTCCAGGGGCGTAATCGAAAATCTATTTTTGGATCACTGACATTTTCAAGCCCTGTATTGTGCTTGAGA
The DNA here is from genome assembly GCA_025617745.1 of Heliocidaris erythrogramma. NCBI lineage: Eukaryota > Metazoa > Echinodermata > Echinoidea > Camarodonta > Echinometridae > Heliocidaris > Heliocidaris erythrogramma. Next base: position 49,887,586 of record CM046857.1, on the reverse strand, counting down.
TTAAGGCGGAAAGTTGATAGGTATTAAGAATTATACCAGAATCTTTTGATTTCCAGTATATTAATATATACAAATTAATTTGTGCCCAGGAACATAACAAACATGTATAAGACAGAGTCGGCCGTATGGCGACAGAGAGTCGGCCGTATGGCGACAGAGAGTCGGCCGTATGGCGACAGAGAGTCGGCCGTATGGCGACAGAGACTCAGCCGGATGGCTAGGTAGATTCTGCCGTATGGCGAGATAGAATCCACCGTATGGTAAATAGAAGGCGACAGAGACTCGGCCGGATGGTTCGGTAGATTCTGCCGTGTGGCGACATAGAATCCACCGTATGGTAAATAGAAAGTGTCGGGTGGCTACTTAACACATCCTTGCTGTGAAATATGTTCATTTGCATATAAAAATTGATAAGGCTGTTTCGCCTGTTTTATAATTGCTATCAATTTCAACTGGGTTAACCAATAAATGCCTGATGAGCCAGGAATCGAGCTAAATGAATAATTTCAGCCAATTATACAATGATATCGTAAACATTCTAGTAGAGAAACTGTAATGATGTTTTCATCGGTAATTAACCATTTTTGTACTTTACAGATCCTCTCATAGTGAAGGATATGATGCACTTTTGGCGGAGGTACTTGCCGCATCAAGAGCTGAGAAAACTGTCTATAAGTACGATCGAGCATTTGCAAATTGGGAGAAATGGTCTCAACGTAACATGGTAACCCAAGTCCCTGCTAGCCATGAGGACATTAGTCGATATTTTATGTACCTTTATCAAGAAAAAGCTCCGTACTCTAGAATCGAGTCGAGTTTTTATGCCATCAAATGGCATTATGATTGTAATCCTGTGATTTCTAATAATCCATGTGACACTAGATTTTTACATATTGTTCTTCAAGGTCTGAAAAAATTATTACACAAACCTATAGTTAAAAAAGATCCAGTAAATGCAGCCGAGTTGAATTCTGATACAGATGAGGATTTCATATTTAGACCGCTTAATTACCATAAATCCAGTAATTCACATACACTACGTTCTGGTAAATTATCCTACACCAGGTGTTTAGAATTGTTCAAAAGTGCTATTGCGTCCATAGGTTTAAACCCCAAGAAGTTTGGTTTACATAGCCTCCGTAGTGGTGGAGCATCTGCTGCGGCTACAATTGGCGTACCAGACAGATTGTTTAAAAAACATGGCAGGTGGAGATCTGAGACGGCTAAAGATGGCTATATCCAGGATAGCATGGAAGACAGATTATCGGTATCGCTCAAATTGGGTATTTGACCTACTTTCACACTCTCATTGTAATGGAATTTGCATGTACTTATAATTAATGGAAGAGTGAAAATAAAATTGCAGAATAATCTTTGCATTACCATGCAAACTTTTATATTTTCTAGCCCGTTCTTTAATGCCTGACCTGGGGAGGGACCGTAGTCTCCTCCGTCATTGCTGATGAAGCTCGGTGCTCCCCTAGGTCGCATTGTATATATATATGTTTCTCTTTCAGGTTTGCAAGAGGGGGTGGGCGGAATTGAAAATACTTTATTGCCGGTTGAAGTATGAATTAGGTAATAAATATATTTTCAATAGTAGCCAACAAAGCGATTTGCATAAGTGCTTTGTTGGTGCAGTGGTGCGTGGTGAATAACAAGGTTATTAACTGAAGCAGTCAGTGGGGAATTCACTGACCGAGTTCACCACGCAACAAGACGGACGTTTAGTTTTCGACAATTTTCTGTTAACAAGCACCATTCAATGCTACAGGTGGTGTGATATTCTTCGTGGGAAAATAGCAGGAGTAGCCTGACAACTAAGTTCTTGGTAAGGTAATTGGGAATCCTCTGGGTAAGTTGTTTCTCATTGTTCGTAACGTAACCGTAGTCTCCTCCGTCATTGCTGATGAAGCTCGGTGCTCCCCTAGGTCGCATTGTATATATATATGTTTCTCTTTCAGGTTTGCAAGAGGGGGGTGGGCGGAATTGAAAATACTTTATTGCCGGTTCAAGAATGAATTAGGTAATAATAAATAAAATGCAAAGTCTGTTATACTTATGTACTTTTCACCTATTTATTTATTGTCCTTGTTTTTCTTTTTTGCTTTCTGTTTTTTAGAGGGACGTTGAAAGTTCTAGTGGTGCGGATGATGGTAGTGGTGGTGGAGCTCAGCAAGGGGGCATGGCACGAGGATAGAGAGGAGTTCCACGAGGTCGAATTCTGGGGGATCATGGTCGTGGTCGTGGTCCAGCCATTTAACAAGGGCGTGCAGCAAGTAACCAGTGGGTGGGTGAGAGGTACAGAGGTTTTGTTGAGCAGCCATTTCGTCCAAATGAAGTTTCGGGACCCAAAAACTTGCTCCCTGCTGAAAACTGCTAAACCAAACAATTATGTCGCAAAAAACTGGGAAGATATGAGCGTTGATGAAATGAAGGCCTTTTTTGGGTGTAGAGCTACAATTGAAGTGCTGATACACAAGGACAGGTATGAACAACACTAGAGAATGAAAGACAACCTTCTCACCATCACCTCTGGGTTTTCAAAGGTATTCACATGTGACAGATTCCTTGCAATTTGGTCAGTATTACATTATGTAGATGAGACAGATCCAAATGTGGACAAGACTGACAAGATATACAAGACAAGACCTATGTTCACTCATGTACTTGAGATATTCAAGCGTCACTTTGTTTCAGGCCGTGATCTCTCATTAGATGAAGGTATGACTCCAACAAAGAATGCGCTTTCGATCAAGCAATATATCAAGGATAAGCAGATAAAATGGGGTATCGAAACATACCTGCTTTGTGACAGTGAAAACTGCTATATCGTGAATGCAGAAATATACACATGCAGGAGGGCTGATGCAGACGAAGTGACCAGTCTTGGAGTTACAGGAAAACTTGTTGTCAGGATGCTAGAAAAAGTCAACAATCAATACTAGTGTTTCTACACAGATAGATTCTACAAAGCAGTAGAACTGGCAAAGGAATTACTTTCACAGGGAATACTAATTTGTGGGACTGCAATGACCAACAGAAGGTCTTTCCCAAAAGACATCGTGAAGAAACAAGGAGAGCTAGAGAGAGGAGAATCTGACATGTTTTTCAATGGAAAAGTGGCAGCTATTGTATGGCAAGATAAAAAGCCAGTTCACTTTGTTACAACAACATTCATATATGCACCCGACACATCTCTTCAGCGCTACAACGCCACAGAACACAAACGGCTTCCCATCAGTTGCCCCAAAGCCAAAGCAGTGAAGTCATACAATCAATACATGGGTGGAACAAATCGAAACGACCAAAATGACCGGACTACAGAAGTGCCGTCGACATTACATGTACAAGTGGCCCAGGAGGCTCATGCTGAAGATCTTCACATGGGCTGCTTTCAATTCCTACATCTTGATGGATTATGTGAAACCTCACAGGCAACAAGGACACAGGGTGATCACATTCCATGCTTTTCTTGAGACATTGTGCAACGAGCTCGTTGGGAATTTCCGTCAAATCAAACATCAAGCATAGGTCGTCGCCAATCATCCGAACCTAATCGTAGACTACTGAATGGTGGGGGTCACATCCCAGAAAGGAGAAATGAGTCATCAAACCACAGGTGACTGGTGTACAGTTTGCTCATAAAAATACAAGAGGGCCAGAGCCAGGACCCCTGATGCAGAAGCAAAAGCCCTACCAAAACGCAGAAAGACAGTGTTCAGATGCAGTGAATGTGAGGAATATTTGTGCATCGGGGAGCCAGGAGTCAATTGCTGGGCTGACTGGCACAACAAAGTGGTCTACTGGTTGTAAAGTACATGTAAGAGTTTACCTTCATTTGTGTCGCCTTTATTGATAAGAAGACATATTTTGGCCCACAGAAAGAAAGTATCTTTCAAAAATTTTGACGTATTTTTGACATAAGTAAAATATGCGTAACTTATGAAATAATTCAGGGTATAGCTCACGAAATATGCAAATAATTCAGGGTTCAAAGGTTTAATAAAGGCTTTTAGAGGTGGGTAATAGCAGAAATCAAGATATATGTTAACTCCAGCCATCAGCAGCGGTCATACATTTTCACCAGACAAACAGGGAGCTCGGCCAAGCACTGGGGCATCCTAACAAGATTGCCATGTCAGCTGGTGTGGCAAACAGTGCCCGTCACAATACCATTATATAATTAAGCAATCCAGTACACGTACATAACTAAAATTACAATTTATGTTTAAGAAGGCCGACACCTTGCTTTGTATAATCATAGTTTCGATGAAAAAAAATATTTTATTGAGTGCATCCAGAGACAAGAGAATCAAGCTTTATTTTGCTAAGATAGTCCGGCCCGATGCACAAGTTACACATTGCATACAATAACACATTATCTTGATTTTGAAATGACATAAAATATAACATCCCTAATGTAATGACTATCATAATATTATACATGACTGTCAATTTTTTTCAGCTACTTATGACGAAGTGTGAATTCAGCATTTGTCTGAATGTTCTAAATTTTATGTAAGCATGGAATTTTTACTTTATCACCTTAAGACTTGACTCTTAACTGCGCTCTCCACCCCAAGGATAAATCAGCTGACCTCTCACAAGCTTGCTGCACATCAGTAACAGAGAGAGCTTCTCTGGTTTGAGAGTAACGGACGGACCTCGTCCAACTTGAAGGGCTTCTCGTAAAGTCATAAGCTGCATCTGATAGAGGAAAAGAAGAAAACTGGTTATAATGATAATAATATCATAATGATTAATAATTTAATTGACCACCTCATGGTGGTGCTTTGATGAATGCTCTGTAGACAATTGCTCTGGGCTCTATTTGATCAAAGACTTACGGTAATGGTTAGGATTGCAATAGGGATTTAGTTTAGGTTTAGGGTTAGGACTGTGGTTAGGGTAAGTGTCTGGTCCTGAGTTGACGTTAGGAATTCGGTTAGTATAGATATTGACCGCAAAAGCAATAACGTCACCAGGGGAGCGTTCATCAAGCGTTTTGTCAGTCATTTTTACTGACAACTGTTATAAGCTACTGAAATCCTTGCATCTGATTGGCTGAGAGCAAATTTGTCAGTAAAAATCACTGACAAAACGCTTGATGAAACGCTCCCCTGGTGACTTAATTGCTTTTGCGGTCAATTTCCATACAATCCATATTTATACAAACTATATTCTCTCACATATCCTTCTAATAATGAAATCATCAAATATAATTCATTTTCCACCTCTAAATATAGAAAATAAAAATATATCTTTCTTTCTTTTTTAATCAATCGGCCAGCTGCGAAGATAACATCTGGGCGGGAATATCCGCACATGGCATGATAGGTGTTAATAATCTACACAGATTATCTTTTTTTCTTCAAATTTTCATTAAAAAATATACAAAGATCACCAAAGTAGTCAACTTGAAAAAAAATATGCAATGCACTCGAAACTTATCTGTTTAGGAAGGCACATTGAACATCATACATACTATCAAAACAAGAATCAATTTGCACTTATGATCTAATACACTGATACATAACATTGTAAAATAATCGAAGTCTGCACAATAAAGTCACTTAGTGCCTACTTGCAAATATTATGAACATAAAGTAACTGACATTTATAACGTGCTGTATGTAGATATCAACCTAACAAGGTACTCAAGGTGCTTACAGTAGAATAATACATAATGACATATCCTAGCACTTGAACTAAACAGATATCCCATTTACTTCATCTCTATCTCTCTCTCTCTCTCTCTCTCTCTCTATTTTTAAGAAAATAGATCTATTAATCTATTTTTAAATAAAATAAAAACCAATGAGCAATGTGAAAAAAAACTTGTTGCTTAAGGCCTTGATAATATCATCCAGAAAAAGGGATAGTTCAGACTAAATGAACTTACATATCTACATGTATCATTTGACTAATGACTTCTTAATTGCTTTTTAAACAACACTTAATGAGGAGAGTCTTCTTACAGAAATTGATTTTCTTTTTGGAACATGTAATACGAAGACATTTAGAGTTGTTTTTGTTATTCACTAACATTCCAAAAGGTATTGTGATTGTTAATTCTTATGTACCTGAAAATTATTATCATTTTTTTTTTCTAAAGCTGCTTATTTCATCAGCATTCCAGCACAAGGCCCTTATGACTTGATTTGATTCGGTTTATTGTAATAAAAGAACATGCAGCTGGACAGCTGAAATGGCTCAATTTACAAAGTCAAATGTACAGACAATAAACGATCGAAATAAGAATGACTAGAACATACAAACACAGATCATGCATAATAAAAAAAAACTAAATAAAACTCTCAAATATTACATTAAAATCTAAAAATATTAAACTGTGTCATCTAAGGTAAGAGGAAAAGGAACAAAAAATTGATGAGAGGGTTAAAGAAAGGGAGAGAGAGAAAGAGAAAGTGAAAAGAGGCATGTATACATGGAGAGAGAAGAAAATGAGATAGAGAAAGAAAAAAGAGACAGAGAAAGAAAAATGAGACAGAGAAAGAAAAATGAGACAGAGAGAAATACATAGGAGGGAGAGAGAGCTAGAAAGAGAAAGAAGAAGAAAAAACAAAGAAAAGTTGATCGGAGAATATATTATAGAAAAGAGGGAGGGAGAGGGGAAGAGGAAGACAGAGTAGAAGAATGAAAGGTAGAAAGAGAGGAGGATGAAGACCATTAATATTCATGTGGTACAGTCTTAAGGTATGTTTTCATTCCAAACAATAAAGGAATACAAGGCCCTGGAAGTGCACCTGAAGTTGAAGGGTTGAAAATATATCTTTATATATATAAATAATGTGAAAGAAATGCGAGAATAACGTTGCGTAGCTCAATCAAAGTTCCCCAGAGCTGTCCTCCCTTTTTGAAATTTTGCTGAGGCACTAGCGGCTTGTCTTGTTCAAAAACTCATCTGCCCCCGACAAGGGGAATTAATTAATAATAATAATAATAATAATAATATGGACATTTGTATTGCGCCGGTATCCATCATGAAAGATGCTCATGGCGCATTATTATTGTAATAAGGTTGAGGATTTGTCAATCTGTCGGTCAATTGAATCTGGTGTCGCCGAAACCACAAAACCGTCTCCGTGGTCTAGTGGTTAAGGCATTGGCTCAGGTTCGATTCCTGGCGGAGACATTTTTTTCAGCCTTTGCAAAAATTTCAAAAAGGGAGGACAGCTCTGGGGAACTTTGATTGAGCTACGCAACGTTATTCTCGCATTTCTTTCACATTGTATTTATTTCCACGAGATTTGCCAAAGCTGTTGTATATGTTATTTCCTTACAATATATATATATATATATATATATATATATATATATCAAATTCATCGTGTGAGAAAATGGCAGTAAGGGCCTTTTACCAGAGACAATTTGTACAAAATCATCTGTGCTTCATCAAGTATGGAAGTGTAATTATATGTATATTAACCCCTTCCATGCCAACAGACTTTTGAGCAAATGTCAGAAATGAATTTTCAAGAGTTAAATATTAACTTTCAAAGAGTATTTCTCGAGCAAACTGGGCAAAGTTATATTGCATAAGAATTAACATTATAGTGATGGCACAGGATTCTGTTTGAGGAAGAATTTTCAAGCTATTCTGAGCCTAAACAAAGTGTTCAACACTCAAAATTTTGGGCGGGATTTGCCGCCCACGGCATACTAGGGTTTAAAGGCCCTGAGAAAATGCCCCCCTCTATTTTTGAATGCACTGTACCAAATCTAAAGCATCAGTAGAGGAACTATCCCTAGTATACACAGTAACCCCCCTGCCACACCCATAGGAGAGTGCATAGTCCAATAGCAAGAAAAAGTCACCGCCATTTTACTTGTTATACTTCTCATAACAACACATGTGTGCTGATTCCTCCTTGTTACTTCATTACCCCTACCATGCCATGGGCGGCAAATCCCGCCCAAAAATGTGAGTGTTGAACATTTTGTTTTGGCTCAAAATGGCTTGAAATTCTTCCTCATACAGAAACCTGTGCCTCCAATATAATGTTTATTCCTATGCAATAAATCTTTGCCCAGTTTGCTCAAGAGAAAAACTCATTGAACGTTAATATTCAACTCATGAAAGTTCATTTTTGACAATTGCTTAAAAATCTGGTGGCATGGAAGGGGTTAACAGGTAAGAAATCCAATATTTCAACCTTTCTTATGATTTGTTACTTTTGATTTGCACAGATTGTATCATTGCCTGATGAGAGAGAGAGAGAGAGAGAGAGAGAGAGAGAGAGAGAGAGAATAAGGTGATTAAGATGACATGTTTTATTCCTTTGTAAGAAGAAAGAATGATTGTTGATGATATCATAAAACTTTATAGATGAAATTACTTCATTATAGAAGTTTAGATTATGTAAGAACTAAAGAGTTCAGACCAAATGGACTATAAATACCAATTTGTATCTTAAATACACAACTGGATATATAGGAATAAGATTAGATTATAGTGTGAACACACATCACGTATATCTGTATAGCAATCCTAGATGGGATAGGCGGAGTGTGAACATGAACCATTATTGTATACACAATTTAGGGGAATAGCTCGAGAACAGGGGATGCTGTGTTCCAACTCCAGTACAAACACAAGACTGGATGTGAACACAGCCCAGTGACAAAGAAGGTCATTGACTCACTCTGTGTGGGCTAGACTGGTAGCAGCAGATTTATTTGTCAGCTGACCGATAAATGGCACCTTTTCCAACTAATAGCCATTTCTTAGTATGAGCATGAAAGAGAAAGTATTTGTCATTTGGCAGTGAATGGAAAGTTTGTACGAAAGACAGAATTCTCCCACTTCGTCTGAATAGAATATCATTAGGAGATAATTAGCCCATGGGAACCAGGTTGTCCCTATATTAAAGGGAAGCTTGAGTTCTGGGAACGGTAAAAAATAATTTGTGAGCTTTCTCATTCATTTTATGATAGCTAGGAAGATTATCATAGTGGATATGTCCCCTGAAATGGATTGCTCTTCAAATGCTTTCACATTCAAAATATGACAAGAAACAGCTGAAATGTTTGGGCCGAACACTTTTGTGTAGTCCCATATACACACTCTGTGTGCAGTGCATGTGACTCTCAGCAGGATTGAGTCAATTTCTTATTATTTTGGTTATTCCAAAACCTTACAGCATACACAAATTCTTATGTGCAATAATTACAATCAACCTTTCCCAATTGCTTTGAGACAGCTTCTTTCACAATAAAATTGCATGACCTGGGGAGCGTTTCATCAAGCGTTTTGTCAGTGATTTTTACCGACAAATTTGCTCTCAGCCAATCTGATGCAAGGATTTCAGTAGCTTATAACAGTTGTCTGTAAAAATCACTGACAAAGCGCTTGATGAAACGCTCCCCAGAGCTCAACTTTATCTTTAAGCCTATTGGAAATAGAGAATTTAGCAGTCATCTGGGGAGCGTTTCATCAAGTGTTTTGTCAGTGATTTCTACCGACAACTGTTATAAGCTACTGAAATCCTTGCATCTGATTGGCTGAGAGCAAATTTGTTAGTAAAAATCACTGACAAAACGCTTGATGAAACGCTCCCCAGGTCAAGTAGTATTTGAACTAGAATATTTCATACTGTGTAGACGGGAATCTGCACACTAGGATATATTGTAGCATTTTACCAAATGTCATGTATTCTAACTTTGATCATATACATCTTTGATTATTATTTACTTTATGTACTGCACATTGTTAACTATATTTAGTGTTGTCGCATTATATTTTACTTTCATTTTGTAAATAGACCAAAGCATACCAAATCCCATGAAAAGTCATGCTAGTGTGAACCCTCCCAAGAGGGTATGCAGAGAAAGCCAGTTAATAGGCTACATGCTTTGTTTGAGAATAGTCAGATGTAAACACAGATTGTCAGCGTCCAGTCTAGTAGAAGATAATTCCTTGCAGATAAAATTATCAGCTGTTATTAGGTTATGACCATATGTTCCATAATAACTGATAAAACAGGAAGAAGGATTTTAACATGAAACATGAACATGATATTTAACCAAATATAGATGATTTACAGTTTGAATCGAGACAACATAAAACGACAAATGATTAAAGATAACCTAGATATCACTTTGATACATTTAAGCAAAAAAGGATTAACATGTTATAATATTTTTATTATTATTAAAGGACCTATGGAATGCAAGTACATGTTGATCTTTGATGATGCGTATTGTTCTGTACATCACAAAATTTACAAACATTTGATATAAATATGTGTCATATAGTTTTTAATATTTTTTGTAATTATTTTATTTTAACTCCTAAGCCCCGCCCCTGAAAAATCCTTTGGAGTCTGATTCTTCACATGACATCATCAGTCAATCATCAGTCACCTAAACAAGCCACACAATAGACACTGGTATGTACCTATCCCTCAGTTTAGCACCTGCTCACAATAGCATCGCATGTTTTAATACAATACCAACTCATAAACTCCCAATCACAATAGCAGATGCTATGTCAGAAATGCTCCAGCATCACAGGAAATGAAAGGTACTGAAAATCTGTTGACAACACACGATCCTATTTTGAGCAAGCACAAAACAAAGAGATACTGTACGTACCAGCGTCTATTGTTTGGCTTGTTTTAGGTGGCTGATGATTGACTGATGATGTCATGTGAACAGTCAGACTACAAAGGATTTTTCAGGGGTGGGGCTTAGCAGGTAAAATAAAATAATTACAAAAAATATTTAAAAATATATGACACATATTCAGATCAAGTGGTTGTAAATTTTGTAATGTACAGAACAATACACATCATCAAAGATCAACATGTACTTGCACTCCATAGGTCCTTTAATAAAGGTAACTTACCAAAATGCTGTGGCACATAAAGACACAAGAAAGATGCAAAGAGGAAAAGTGCTAGTTTTGTCTGTGCTTCTAAACTTATAATCAGACAAATCTGAATAAAAATTATTTTGCTTTAAAGTGTTCAAAGAGGTAAATAATAATTCTACATCCTAATATTTTGGATTCTGCCTCTATAGAATAAAAATTTAGATTATGAATAATTTTGTCATATGTACCCGCTTTCCCGCGTCTTTACGCACCACAACGTTTCGCTATAAGCTACCTAAGGTTACAATAGATGTGGTAATTTAATTTTTCAAACATTCATAACTTTCTTATTCTTTCAAACTTTTACCATCCTGTCTTATTTTTCTGCTTTCACATAAATCAGCTGTTTACAAAGGTTGGATTGCCCTATAAATAACCCATAACTCACTGTAGTCTACCCAAAATGTGTATATAAAAAGTATGCACAGAGTTAGATGACTATGGGTAAGTAAAAATCTAAGCATCAGGATAATAGATAAGTGGTTCACCTGAAGAGACAGAGACGTTGGTTGCCATGGTGATACAGGTAGAACCTGAAACTGGACTCCCTGGTTGAGCATGTCTGACCTTGCCAGCCATAGCAACAGAGAGAACCATGGAAAGGAATGTAGTAGCTCCCTCAAAAGGGTGAGTAGACTTTGGATGAAGAGAATCAACAGACGAAGCTAAAGGCAAAAAAACCCCAAAACAAACATGTATCTTCAACTGCTTGAAACAAAATTGGAAATTGTGTCAAAAGAGAAAATTTGCTACCACATTGTTTGCTGGGTATGTTTTGTAAATGTATTTGGATGAAAATGCCTACCCATGAATTTCATTCTTTGTCACAAATATCTACCCAGGGTTTGTCCCAAACACAGTGGATTACTAGAACATCACAGGCTAAAAAATTTTCAATAGAATGATTGAATACATGGCCAACTGGAATGCTTCAAAAAATGATTATCTTTGACTGTATTACTTGCAAATATCCTTTAGCCTTTCAAAATTTAAGCATATAACACAATTATCTGCAAGCTTAATTTTTGTTGAGAAATACTTTACTTTGTCTTTTCTTGGGCATCTTGATTTGCCAGAAGCTTTATACTATCAATAACATATTGGGTCTTAAATATATATGTGATTCAAGTATCAAATACTCTATGATACATGTATATCAAAGGGTAATATTGAGAAATGTCAATCAAATTTCATAAATTTCCTCAAAGTGGCAGAAACCTTCCAGGTTCGCATATCCGTGCTGCTCTTCTTCTCATAATCAATACAGGCATTATTTCTTAAAGGGAAAGTGGAGTTCTAGAAATGTGAGCTTTCTCATTTTTTTCTATGTCAGTTTGGGAGAATATCATAGTAGAAATGTCCCCTGAAAAGGATTGCTCTTCAAATGCCCTCATATTCAAAATATGTCGAGAAATGTCTGAAGTGTTCAGGCCGAACATTCACACCACATTTGTGTGCAGTCCCATATACCCATTTCTGTGTGCAGTGCTTGTGCTTTTCAGTGAGATTCAGTCGATTTCAAAACCTCACAGTATACACCAATTCTTATACAGGAATGATGAACCTTTCCCAATTGCTTTGCGACAGTTTCTTTTACAATCTAAGCGCATGATCAGGGGGGCGTTTCATGAAAGGACTTGTCAGATATTTTATCCGACAAATTTGCTCTCAGCCAATCAGATGCAAGGATTTCAGTAGCTTATAACAGTTGTTGGTGAAAATCACTGACAAAATGCTTGATGAAATGCTCCCCAGAACTCAACCTTATCTTTAAATTATTTCTCTCTTACCAAGGTGAAGACAACATAAAACAGAGCTGTGGTTGGTAACATGAAGAAGAGCATGGTGAATAGAAGGGTCCCCATGAACAACTGATCAACGTCATAGGAACAAGAGTCTACCCTCTGACGAAGGACGTTCCATTTCTTCCCTTGGAAAAGGCGAGCTAAGGAAAGCAACCCAGAGACCTGAAGATTGTAGATTCTGAATGGGAGGGAATTAGAAATATTTTGTGATATAATTTTTTTCTTTTTCTTTTGGAGGGTGTTTATTTTGTCTTGTGTGTTTTCTTTTCCTTGGTTATACAGTGGAAACTTGTTATAAAGAGCTGCGATATAAAAGATTTCTGGTACCGGTATAACAAGGTCATTTTGATGGTCCCAGGTCTTTATGTTGCTTTGTTTTTTTATCCTGATATAAGGAGATTCCTGATATATCAAGGTAATTTTCATGGTCCCCAAGGTCCTTGTTATAGTGAGTTCCCACTGTATATACGTTGCTTACCGAGTCAAACCTACACTTGCCTGGAGATGTGAAGGTTTTAGGTTTAGCCCTGGAACAATATTGATGTCAACTGGCAAGACATTACTCTACGTTAGTGTACGATGGAGAGCAATCGCTATATGCAACCATTTTCATGTTTTATCATCTTCAGAGTATACAAAATATATTTTCCTCACTGAAGAATCAGCCTTATTTAGTCTGCTCTAAAAGATTGATTTAAATATCAAAATTTCAACAAAAAACAAAAATTGGCAGTAGCAACGGGAAGCTGAACATACATTGAGACATACAGGTACATGTAGTATCTTACCTAGCAGCATATACATAGAAACGGTCGATATGGAAAGTGAGAACTGATAAAAGGTCTGAAGCTAATGCAATCTGAACAGATATTGAGACACACAGGTAGTATCTTACCTAGCAGCATATACATAGAAACAGTAGATATGAAAAGTGAGAACTGATACAAGGTCTGAAGCCAATGCAAGCTGTACAGACAACCCCAGGATCCCTGCTCCTGCTATACACCACAGCAGGGAAGTCATGATGGGTAGCAACACACTAAGATATCCTGCAAATCAAAGGGGGACACAACAAACAGGGGAGCGTTTCATCAATTGTTTTATCAGTGATTTTTACTGACAAATTTGCTCTCAGTCAATCAGATGCAAGGATTTCAGTAGCTTATAATAGTTGTCGGTAAAAATCACTGACAAAGCGCTTGATGAAACGTTCCCCAGGAGTATATATAACAAACTAAGGAGACATAGCCACACTGAGGGCCCAGCGCATCGTTTCATCAAACCGTCATAAGTACAAGTTCACCGACATCCCAATGAAACGCATGTTAATTTTAATACGTACGCGTTTCAATGGGATGTCGGCGAACTTGTACTTATGACGGCTTGATGAAACACTGCCACAGATCTATAAAAAATTTGCTCTCAGCCAATCAGATGCAAGTATTTCAGCAGCTTGTAACTGTTATTGTAACTTGTTATTGATAACAATCTTTATGAAACGGGGGCCCATAACTACAATATAATCAGTTTTTAATAGCCCTTTTTGTACAGTACATATCACTGACCATAAGTGAGGGATCAGGCTAGCACGTCAAGTGCCTCTGACCTTACTAGCGAAAATATGAATATGTATGTACCTACTGTGAGTTCATCTCCCAGACTACAGGGCCCCCGTTTCATAAAACTTGTTATCAGTAACAACTGCCACATTTCTATGACAAATTTGCTCTCATCCAATCAGATGCAAGGATTTCAGTAGCTTATAACAGCTATCGTAACTTGTTATTAATAACAAGTTTTATGAAACAGGACCCTGATCTGCACATGGCCTACGGTGTACTGTCAATTGTAACTCAGAGTAATATTTGGGATATAATTTCTGCACAGCCAGATCAAAATCTTTGAAACATGATCAAGAAATTGAGGAAAATACATGCAAAATGTTATGTTATTTTAAGTAAGTTTTGACATAACTGAGGACTAAGATTTCAGATCTCTTTCACTTCATTATTCAAAGACCAAAGAAAGATAAAATATAACAAAATTAAGACTTTTGTCTGCATATCTGTCTAAGCTCACTCAAAAGGTGAAGAAAAATAAATCAAATTTAGCAGAAGATTTCACAGATTGCAGTGTAACACATGTTTTACTTTTTTTCTTTTTTGTTTTTTGTTTTTGTTTTTGTTTTTGTTTTTGTTTTTTTTTTTTGGGGGGGGGGTTATTTTCTACGGATGTATCATGTTGCTTCTATGATTCACATTAAAATTGAAGCGATGGCATCGTCGGGTTACAGGTGGCATTTCTCAAGAGGCAGCGCTTTATTGTAACCAGGCTTGTTTGTGCACAATGCTCACACGTTTATCACATTGGAGCAAGCTTGTACTTCACATGGAGAGCACTCCGCATCTAACATGTCAGCGCTTAGAGAGACTTTTGAAGGCACCCTCTGGCAACCCGAAGATGCCATTCCTCAACCCGTTGACTACTGAATTCTTTAACTCCCATAGGCTTAATACAGGAACCACCCGGTTCCCAAAGTCTATGGGTGAACAAAAGGTTTCCTTACCGATCCAGAGGTAGACATGATAGAGGAAGAAGTTTCCTAAGAAATGAGCCAAGAAGGTGTTGAGTTTGAGACCAGCTGGTGCCCCCATCAACCATTGTAACAGATGCTGCAGACCAATAGCCGTTTGCTGTCAAGTGATTTAAACAATTAAAAATAGGTTTTGATTACACCACATACAGATGAAGCAAATACTATGTCTCTTGTGCTATGACTATGGTGATGCAGAGTGTTTGAATATTCATGTACATGTGTTCCCTATATGTTCATTGCCTTGTGCTGTGCCGTTGGTGAAATCCACTTGATATATTTTTTTTTTACCATTTGTGCGAGTCTTTTACATGTCGGGTGTAACTGATGTCGAAACTAGGAACATAATATATAGAAGTCCCCTTACCTAATACTTAATAAATAATTAATGGACCTCAGCTGAACTGAAGAAACTTAATCTTGGAAAACACTCTTCAATTAAGATTCCAAAATTAACCAAAAGAGGCTTGTGCTGGGCAGATTATACACAAAAAATGTAAATGATGAAACAGGAAAGTCAAACGCCTGAAAAGACAACAGATGGAAGTTCTCGTCTTTCTCCCAATTATCAACCAGTTGCCTAAACATCACTGGTATACCGTGGTGCTTCCACTAATGCCATTTTCTCCTTTAAACAAAGCCTTGGTCTTGCTAACTCTAGAATATGGCATTCCAGCATGGCATCCGACTACTCAAGCCCAAGTAAAACAAATGGAATGAATTAAATTCGCATGGCCTTGAAGAAGGTTCATGGTGAGCTATCGTACGGCGAGAGGATGTTCATCCTCTAGTTGCCTCTTTTAAAGAGAAGGGAGAGTTCTGGGAAACATTAAAAATGATATCATTTTCAGAATTATGGACCTCCTGCTATTGGGAATTTGTGTTTCGGAATTATGAACCTTCAGAAAAACGAGTACCCCCGAGTGGTCTATATACTGGGGTTTCAATACTTACATCGGCCCAATCTTTGACAATATCTGCAAATAGGACAGGTATATCAGCACTGTACATCCACATCAACAACATCATACCAAGGAGAAGATCAACTATCAACGTAGAAAATGAATTTCCAATCCTGTGAAGATCAAATCAAATAAAATCAGTTGATTGAAACAAATTTTTTAAAAATCACACTAACATGTAAAGTGAATACATAAACCAGGGAGCTGTATACAGAATGAGTGGAAACAAGCTGCTCTCCTTTGATCCCATGCTCGGCACTGCCGAAAATTTATGCACTACTTCGCAACTGTTAACCAGGTGGTTAGATAAAAGAGCGCATGAATTATCAGGGTTTCAAACATAAGTAAAGGTGTTGTGGTTCAGTGGATATGTCAGCGGACTGCAGATCACAAGGTACGGGGTTCGATTCCCTGCCACGGCACTAATGTCCTTTGGCAAGACAGTAATCTACATTTGTCACACTCCACCCAGGTGAAGTAAATGGGTACCCGGTATAGGAAGAAATTCCTTGAATGCTTGAGCACCTTATCATGGTCGCTCGGCTAAAGCCGGGGTAATAGTATGATTGCAGGGCCCTCAGGGAGAACAGTATATAATATTATAGAACGGGTTGAGAAATCCCTGCAATCTGATTGGTTGAGAGGCATTGATCAATTTCTACTGGATGCATGAATTAAGCCGCGATATCGAGATCAAAACGATATCCTTCTAAAATGCGAGTGCGAGAGAGCTACGATATTTATTATTTGACTGTTTACAGACAGAGAATTGCAAGAAATAGACAAGATTAAATGTTAATGTTTGTTGACTTCGGATTTTGATGGTAAGCCCAATTTGATCCGATTAAATTTATACCTGATTAAAACAAAAAAAAACCAGATACAGCGATAGAATGAAAATCTTCAACGTTAAATTAACACATCTCGCTCACATCACACAGTGTAGTGCAGTGCAGTGCAGTGCCACTGTTGCATTACAGTCACAGGCTGTACGCTGCATACATTCGCATCGGTTACATTCACTATGCAGCGACACTGACTGGCCTGACTGAAAAGTGAAATTGACGGCAAGACTTTCACTTGATGTTCTCAGAATCTTTGTAAGAATTCTTCAAATTGATTGATAAAGTTAATTCATTTCATGTAAAATAGGGATTACCTTTAGATCTAACTTAGGCTAGTTGTTGACTGTAGTGGTGGATTCTTATTTTACTCGGATCTAAATTAAAAAAAAATAAAGTTGACATTAGTTAGCTTAGCCTTAGGGTCAAGACTCTAACACTTGTAGAAAAATGAAATTCTGAAATTTAACCTAAAATAGCCAGATTTTCAGTTCTCTATGGAACTTATTAAATTCATAAAATCTATTTATGATGCATAAAAGTGATTTACCAGTTCAAGCCTGTAGCATGGTCTTGTATAAGGCCTAAGGGTTTTTTCTTTATCATGCATCTGGTAAATTTTTCATGCGTCCGGTAATTACCGGACGCATGGCTAGGCCATGCATCCGGTAAATTTGCCATGCACTGGTAATGATTGAAAAAAAATGAATTTTTGGCAAAAATTTGTCTACCGTTCTATAAAACAGATGATGCACATGTTTTTTCGTGTGTCGGTAGGAATAGTGTGCATGCGGTAACTATGGAAACTGGTCTAACTCAGACCTGTGCATCATTTGTGTACTGATGAGGCTACCCTGGGTAAACAAGACATATTATTATTATTATTATTAAACTCCTACATCAGAAAATGGTATCTCAGCAACTGTTCGCTGTCCCTTTTAATGATTTCTCATCAATTGTTGAATGTGTAATGAGTTGAACGAGCGAACAGAAACTTGTGTAATTTCATACCTTTTTCAAAGTCTGCAAAAATATGAATTGCATGCGAATGCACTAGCGAAGTACTTTATATTGAATATTGTAAATCATGGATTAAATGACGTGACATTACAACGACCGGAAAAGACCGAATATCCTAAAATAATGAGTTTTTGTCGGGATTTAATTTTCCTTTCACTGACGCTGGCACACATTATAGGAAGAGCAGAGTACTAAATTTGAAACATTGTTCGATGCACTACTCCCAATACAATTCCCACATAAATTTTACAATTTACACTGAAATTTGGCCGGTAATTTGATAAATGCGAAACTGGTGCCTGGCCTTCGAATTTCCCCGCGGTGGAAGAGCGGTGCCTCGCATGGAACTTCAAAGCCATTGTTAAGCTTTAGAACTCACGCATATGTTTGCATAATTTTACAAGAGGTTCCACTCCTTCTGTTTACAGCTCCCTGCATAAACTATGAAACACACATTAACCCTCTCGTTACCACAAGACTAAAATACTATTCACTTTGTACATAGTGTTGTTGACTTTGGTCCTGCTTGGGTTAAAACACCACTGTTCATTGCAATTTATCAAATCTCATTTTACTGAAACTTTTCAAAGGCATGTCAGTTACATTAACCCAGGATTACTTCAGAAGCCATAATGAAATTCTTGAGTGTCCAACAATGAGGGTAAATGTGGATGAATGTGGCAATTCTAATAAAACTGAGGAATTGTTATGATGAAGATGATTTGTCTAATGATAAGTATCCCTGGGATGGATATCCTTACCAACCTCCTCCCCAGGGTAGACAGGTTAGTAGTACTAAGTACCCTGACAATTTACACCAGCATGTAGCTAAAGAGTTATACCTGCCAGTTATCAGTAATACTAGTGGTAGTGCCGAATATCATGTAGATTTCCCTGATTTCAATCATAAATTAATCAATAATAATGGAAGTGAGACTGATGGTGAAATTTATCAACCCAAAAAACGCCTTTGACTACTGAATTCTCTTATTCCCATAGTCTTAATACAGGGACCTCCTGGTTCCCTTATATGGTCAGGGTTTGCACTGATATTGGGCTTGAGGTTAAATTTAGGGTGAGAGCTATGGGCAGGATGTTGTGTTGCCTGTTTAAATTGGTAATTTGACTCTTGTTAGAAATTGGCCACGGATATTGATGCAGGAGCATACAAGTACAATGCTTTTATAACAACCATATTACACAAGATTCTTATTACCTCATGCAATGATGATTTGAGCTGCTGCCTTCCTGAGATGGTAACCCTCTCCCATCATCATTCTCCCTTCTCATGAACTCACAGAACTGATGTGATTTGTTGACAAGCTGAGATCCAGTTGCAGGGAATGTGAAGACACTATGCAGGCGATCATGCCAACAAAATCTGTAAAAGCAATTATAGATGACACAAGGATAGTAATTTACTTGTTCCAGATATTGTAACAGTTTCCATACACGTATAACAGAGAGTCAGAGACTATGTACTTCAAAGCAGGAAAAATTGAAATTACATACGAGAAAGAAGAGTAAATTGTAAACAACATTTGAATATCTTTCCTCTTTTTAACGTTTCCTTTATGATTATAATTCAGGAAATTGCCTGAATAAAAAGCAGAAAAAATGTGAAGTTACAATTTCTTCAAAACCTATAATTGTTAAAAATGCAAAGCCAGAGATAACTTGCACTAATGGTTAAGGAAAATGTTAATCAAATCTTTCTGCCAGGTTAAACTTTATACATTGGAATTATAAATTGCAATGTCCTTTAGAACCCCTTTCCATTTTTCTTTTCAGTAGGATGAGAGTTAAAACATTTTATTTGAAAAAATGAAGTAAACTATGATCTTACTTAAAACTAGATGAATCTTCGACCGCGCGCGGTCGGAATTTATGCCTACGCCATCACCAGATTGGAAATGTATGGCATACATGTAGACACTAAAAAGCGAAAACGAACCATTTTTATGTACATAATGATGCCTCTGACCTTTGACCTTTGACCTTGAGACCCCAAAATCTAATCAGTTCATCATCCCTCCCATATGCAAACATGGGCCAGGTTAGAAGCTGATCTGTCAAACAGTTCTTCAGTTATTGCAAGAACTAACCATTTTTATGTACATAATTACCTCTGTGACCTTTGACCTTTGACCTTGAGACCCCAAAATCTAATCAGTTCATCGTCCCTCCCATATGAATACATGGGCCAACTTAGAAGCTGATCCGCCACACGGTTCCTAAGTTATCACAAGAACGAACCATTTTTATGTATATAATGACCTCTATGACCTTTGAACGTTGACCTTGAGACCGTAAAATCTAATCAGTTCATCGTCCCTCACATATGCATACATGGGCCAAGTTAGAAGCTGATCCGTAAAACAGTTCAGAAGTTATTGCGAGAACGAACCATTTTTATGTACATAATTACCTCTTTGACCTTTGACCTTGAGACCCCAAAATCTAATCAGTTCATCGTCCCTCCCATATGAATACATGGGCCAAATTAGAAGCTGATCCGCCAAACGGTTCCTAAGTTATCACAAGAACGAACCATTTTTATGTATATAATGACCTCTATGACCTTTGACCTTTGACCTTGAGACCCCAAAATCTAATCAGTTCATCGTCCCTCCCATATGCATACATGGGCCAAGTTACAAACTGATCCGAAAAACGGTTTTGAAGTTATCGCGAGAACGAAAAGGGAACGTACGGACGACCCGAAAACATAATGCCTCCGGCACAACCTACGGTGGGCGGAGGCATTAAAATTAATTTCCCATATATGTCTGTGCTCACAATTACCTCATTTTCCTGACAGTTTCCAAGCAGGTGAATATCATTCTTACAAGGAAGACAGGCAAGACAAAGCAAAGTCTGCATAGTTTTCTTAATACATGCAATCCCTTGCTCTTAGCATCTGTTCTTATACAGGAAATGGGCATATTTTGAAATGCAATAAGGGACTGTGACATCTTAGAGAATTGCTGGACTGCTGAAAATAAGAAATCAACTGCTTCACATTGATGGGAGACAGAAGTCTGGCGTTCTTCCAGCAAAGATGGTAAAGGTCCACGGGCATCGGATAAAAGACTCTCCTCAACTTTCTTGTCATTATCCAGACATACATTTTGTGCATGCAGTATCTGAAGTTCATCAAACAATATGAGAAGCGGGCTTGCATCACCAGCATCAGCAGAATGTTGCCATGGTGACCGGATAATCTTACATGCTGGGATCTCATTGTGGTGTCTCTGCTCCATTTCAATTTTAATGCTGCCTTGCCGACTCTTCTGCTCTGACAACCATCTAGAGTCTCTGGACATATTTTTGTAAGTGCCAATAACGGGAACGCCAGAGTCTTGGCGTGTAGAAATTTCCTGCATGGAAACATGTTGTTCTTTTGATGGGTGAACGATGCCAAGAATGCATATGGACTTTGTGATAGGGTCTGCAGTTCCAAGGCATATGCCGCTGTTTGTATTCAACAAACATTGGGGAAAGAAGACTTTTATTACTTCCATCCTCTCTTTTTTTAATGTCTAAGTTACTATATGACAAACCCTACAAGTCCACTTGATAAGGTCAGAACCTGCAATAAAAATAGAAAATAAAAAATTAGTGGGAGTCATGCACAGAACATTTGAGGAAATAATGAAACTTTTAGAAAAGATCAATCAAAATCACTCACACTAATATGCACTCTGTAACTTTGTACCGTGAGGAATTGCCTTTCATACATGTAGCAAATGTGTGATCTCTAGCACATATGTGTGCTGGAAAGGAGCAAGATCGCCAGCCCAAAACAGCCTGAAAATTTCACTTGATCAAGATGATAAAGATTCTAATGAAAAATCTGGCATGAAATCAGTTATTCTATCATACTAAAATGTAGAAGGAAGTATTTTCTCAAAATTTTGCTGATTATACTGGTATTGTTTCTTGAGTGGTCAAATATCAACTTGGACTTGGTTAACTGGTTAAAGGAAACGTGTAACGCAACGTCAAAGCAAAGCCCGTTTGGCAAAGGGCATTCATTAATTTTTGTGCGGAATGAATGGTGGTTTCCTCAACCACGATAATGCCCCCAACACAATACCTCACCCCTTCCAGCTTCCCCCTCCCTTCTTGACAAAACGACCCCCATAATACTGAAGACAGTCTCAGAAAGTTAGTCTGGCACTGGCAGCCCCCCACCCACTTCCCCTCTCCCCCATTCGGCCGCAGTCCCACTAATGTAAAGTTTTGTTAGTAAATCACTTTTGAAAAATGATGAAAGCTTACATTATGAATATGAGGTATCAATAACATTAAGTGAACTTAAATTCACACCTCAACATTCATATTTACCGAATTAATATTTCTAAAAGCAATGAAACCACACTCAAGTACAATTATAGCAAGTTTTATGCCAGACTTTGTACTCACGCAAACTCTCCAAAGAACCAGAACCAGTGTTGTCGATCTCTACAGGCAGAGGGCGTTTGTATTTCAGTTTCTCTGCATCATTTTCTGCATCTACACCGCCCGCTCGATCCGCGAGTACTCGAGTTCATCGAAATCAAAATTAATTTTGGCTTGAGTGGGCTTCGCTTCCTATATAAATTGGTCATAGGTTGGTATGATTCAAAAGACGCCAAAGAATTCTTCAGTCGTAGGTAGGCCTAAGCTCACCTTTGAAATCATTTTCTTCGTCAGTGATGGATCCAAGTGTGGGGGAATTATGGGGATTGCCCCCTCCCCCCACTTCCCAAAATATGCCCTACCTTGAATACACTTTAGCATAAGAACATGCACAAAACATTGTTGTGTGCCATCCCATCCCATTATTCCAAACACGCCAGTTTAACACTTTGAAAAGGGTGGGGGATTTGCTTGTTAATTAATGTGTATTTCCTTATTTGCTAAATTCACCTCTAAAATAATCAATAATCAAAATGAACGTGACTCAGACAAACAAAAAACGGGACATCCCAAAAGACATCCCTACCAATGACCGGAGTAACTTTTTAGGAGGCACAGAAGACCAACATCGTCGTTTTTTGTTGTTTTTTTTTTTACTTCAGTCGGTCTCACCGTCTCAGTGAGTGTAATGGGCGCTATAGCCATGATGTGTTCTACCAATATCATGACAGAAGTAACTTTTTAGGAAGCCTGGGAGTGTTTCATCAAGTGTCTTGTCAGTGATTTTACCGACAACTGTTATAAGCTACTGAAATCCTTGCATATCTGATTGGCTGAGAGCAAATTTGTTGTGAAAAATCCCCCCCCCCCCCCACTCAGGCGGTCAACCATTCATGCTTGTTCCATCACGCCATCAAAATTACCCCCTATCACGGGCTTTTAGACTTTTTCCCGAACTGAACCCCTAAAATATACCCCTTTTCCCCAAAAATCGGGAACGCGCACTGCGGTACAGATGACCATCTGAGGGGGGGGGGGGGGGGGGGGGGGGCTAAAAATCACTAACGAGACACTTGATGAAACGTTCCCCATTGCAGGAGACCGTAACATCGGTCTCAATCAAATGGACGCCTTGATGTTTTAAACCAATATTTCGTATTGTACTTCATGAATAAATAAAAGTATAGTAATCATATTCAAGCTAAAAAAATGGTCCAGATAGGTTGGAAAATTTAAAAGGAGAGAGAGAGAGAGAGAGGGGGGAGAGAGAAAGAGAGGGAGGGAGAGAGATAGAGAGAGAGGGAGGAAGGGAGAGAAAAAAAGACAGGTGGAAGGATAAAGCAAGGCTTGGGAGAGGAAGAGAGAGAGAGAGAGAGACTAGAGCTACTGAGAGAGAAAGAGAGAGAGAGAGAGAGAGAAAGAGATGAGAAAAATTAGCGACTGAGTAGGGAAAGGTCTCTATTCTCAAAGGGTACCCCCTCAAATAAGAAGATTTTGCATTTCTCTGTGTAAAATTAGTTTTCCATTCTTGCATTAATTGAAATTTAGCTACTGTAGTTGCATGATGATTCCAACTTCTATAAACATTTTAAAAACTGACCCTTTTCTCAATTTTCTCACCAAAATAAGAGTTGGGATCTTGGAGGTAAGGTGTGACCTAGGACTCCCGTAGATTTTTAATTTATTTTTTATCTATCCGATCGGTAACTCTATTCGATACTCGATCGGCTCCAGAGGCAAATATGGCTGACTCCTACCCTATACCCTTCTCTGTGAGGAACTACTTAAACATTGTATTCTAGGCGTTTGGGCACATTTTCGCGATGGCGGGAGGAGGGGTGGGGGGGGGGGGGTAGGGTGCTGACGCCTTCATTTCCCGAATATCAGAATTCTAAACTGTTGATACTTTTTGTAGTGAAAATTTACAGAAATTAGGCCTATACATATATTTGGGCACTTCGCTGCCCGTCTATGAGGTGGTGGTTGCTCGAATATAACTTTAAAGGGAAATCCACCATGCCTGTTCCGAAAGAAACGGGGGGAACATAAAAAAAGCAGATTGGTGAAAGTTTGATAGAAATCGGACAAGCAATAAGAAAGTTATGAATTTTGGAAAGTTGTAATCACATTATGGGCATTTCGAATTGGCAGAATCGGTAATTTCACTGTGATGTATAGTTGCGGACTCCCCATTTGCTTCAACACACAAAAAGACTAAAAAATTTTTTTAAAATGTATTACTCAATAGGAACTTTTTCTTTTATGAGGGCCTATAACATGATATTATCTACAATATATATTTGAGTACTGTCCTGAGGGAAAGGCGCTTAGGAGAAAACCGCAAATTTAATTATACCATGTATGTGTACTGGGCAAACAGGAGAGTTGACCGCCATTAGGTCACAATCGACTCTCCAAATTGCCAATTTTTTGAGTTTCGCATAGATTTGGTGATCCCATTTTTCAAACATCCACAATTCTTGTCCGATTTCTTTCAAACCAGTTTTCACCATTCTGTTTTTCTTATTTTTCTGCTTTCAGACAAAATCATCTGCTTACCATGGTTTGATTGCCTTTTGTGAATACTGGAGGGGATGGGCTGCTGCCCGGCCTACGGCCCAGCCCACCCCTTCTCGTATGCCCATTACTGAATTTTATTAACGCCTCCTCAATGATTACACAAGTCACAAGTAGAAGCAGTTCTATTTTTTTTATAATGAAAGGCGCCTATCAGGGCTCTATTCAATTTCTTATAGCCTTGATAATGTAAGAATCTATATAAAATTATGAGGGATTTAATAGAAATGTTATGTCTATATAATTATGAATGGATGAATTAAGAGCATGCAGAAAAATCATGCCGGTGCATCAAAAGAGTTTAGTAAGGGAAGTCGCCCCCCCCCCCCATTTCGGATGTGCATATATGACTGCCCTGAATTTAATTTTCATCGTTCCTTATTGGTAAAGTGCTGCCAGACCATCCCTCCCCCAGTACGCAACTGGCTGGGTATCAGGCGTTACGTGACTTTTACGTCTCGTTCTCCCAGCCGAGGATCCTTTTCTTTCTCTCCCTATCTTTCTACATTCCTCTCTTTCTCTTCCCCATTTCCCTTCATTTTCACCCCATCTCTCTTTCCTTTCCCATGCCCCCCATGGCCCTCTTTGTGAAGTCAGGTGGGGGGGGGGGGGGGGGGCGGCCGTCGGCGATAGCTCTCCGCCAATGATATCCGCCTACAAAGAGATCTACAAGCTATACAATTCTTCTGCTTTCATATGTGGCAATTTGTACAAATTTATTAATTTAGACATAACATTTAAAAAATATTTTAAGAGAAAGGCAAACTTAGTCGATATCAAAGGCTACCGCCGGATCTGACATTGATTGAGCTCACATGAGCCGATTAAAAGTAGGCGTGTGCCTGTTTTGCCCAGTCAGGTTCACGTTTATCAACATCCGCCCCATAGGAAGTCGAGCAGTGGCCTTCATTCGTAATTTGATAAATGGTTTTATATTTAACGATCGAATACAAATCTTTTCTTTAAACAATTATGTATTCTATAATTTAATAAGAGAAAATTTATCTTTTATTAAATTTAATATTTAAAAATATTTATATTCATGTTTTAAAATCTAATTCGATATTTTATATAATAATTGAGGACAATCATTATATTTCTTGCATTGCCAATTTCATTTTCAGCTGTTGAAAACATGGCTGATGAATTGAGTTTCGGTGAGTGTTTGAGACCACTTGTTTGCTTTCATTGCCAATGAATTATTGAAGTATCTGAATGAAACCTTATTTTAGATCATCAAGAATAGTATGAAGACATTAATTCATATGCTTGTTCGTTGTATAAATCTTTTATATGATATTTCTTTGCTTGTGTTTTTCAGGCTCCGTGCCTCCGTACTACCGTGAAGTGTACGACATTGTTTGCCCAGAGCAAGATCGAATTGATCGAGATCTATTCGTCAAAATACTCATCAAGTCCAGCTTACCCAAGTCAACTCTGAGCACGGTAATGTTCCTAGCTATTTCTTTGTATGATGGGGAGCCCCATGTCTGCGCACCTAAGGTTTTGACCTGAAAATGAACAAGAACTTCTTCAATATTCCTCTAAAATTTAATTTTATATTATTCCTGATATTCTAAAGAGTAAGTCTGCAAAAAATCTCATCAAAATTAGAGCAAGAACAATGCCATTTTCACAAGAAACGGTGGCTGTGTCATTTCAACATTGCAAAATCAATGGTGCCCCATGTCTGCGCACTCATTCATTTTACACGCAGTTCGGCGGGAGTTTTGACGTGAAAGACAACATTTTGAGGCTTGTGAATAAAAGGTTTGAAATAAGACCTTTTTTCATTATTATGACTCGTTTTTGCATGAATACTTATCGCTATGATAAAGATGAAAAGTTTGTGTTCGTTGCGTGTTTTGTTTTATTAGAATCGCGCAGTTACGCGTGTGCGCAGACATGGGCACTCTAGCCATACTGGCTATATTAGCTAATATGCCCAGTAATCTTCAAATTGGCAAAAATCCTACCTAAGATATCGAAAAAACTGAGCAGAACATTAACACTGAACAGATGTACTATTTAGAGACTAGCATGACTAGAGTGGAGGTATAAAGCCTAAAGAGCAACGAGCTGTTCTCTCAACTGCTCGTGGTCTAGTGGTAAAGAAATCTGCATGGTCGAAGTATCCTTATTCTACACCGCACGTTCTACAATGTTGCTGGTTCGAATCCCGCTCTTCTTGACTGATATTTTTTTCAGTTATGAATTAACAATAGCGATTATTCCGTTGAAAATGATCAGGGGTGGTATTCTGAGATTTATTTTATCTTCATTTTAGTGAAAAAATTTTAATTGTCATAACAAATTTCAAATTGCAACATTTCATTGGTGTTTGCGCAGATGAACTCCGCGTACACAGCCACTTTTGCGCGGGCATTAACCAATGATGCGCCATAAGCGTACATTTTGTTATGATAATTAAAATTATTTCACTAAAATCAAGATAAAATAAATCTCAGAATACCGCCCCACAATTTCAATAATAAAAACACAAGAAACTTGACTAAATATTCACTTGGTCAGGCGGATTTAATGGTGGCTGGACATAATAACGAATTTGGTCTTTGTACTTAACAAAAAAAGACATACATATCTAGTATCTACGTGTACAGTATAAGCTCAGCTTAAACTAAGTCTAACTCCAGGGAGTTCCACCATCTTACAAACATTACATTGTCCTACTCTTAGAGTAATCTGGTTAACTAAATTTAACTTAATGAATGCAATCAATCAATAGTTGAAGTTTTATTTAGTTTAATTTTTAGATGAAAAATATATGTAATTTCAGCGAAAAGCATGTAGTCGCACTTTTGTAGTCGCGGTTCGCAACGCTAGAGAATGGGCAGCGCTGTGTATAGTTATCCGGACACAAGACGTGTGGGTATACATGTAGGATGAGGGGTTGTATGTCCTGTCCAGACACTTATTAAACAAGAATGATGTGTCTTGTTGGCTATTAAATTTCACAAAAAAATATGCCTCAAATAAGAACTAACCACCATGAATATTTGTAATTATATATTTAGTCCCACATTAACATGAGATCTACATGTACATGTACATGTAAGTTTTAAAAGATTCCTGAAATATTACTTGCACATTTGATTAGAGAAGCTGTTTAAAGTCATATGTCCGGAAACCAAACCTGTTTGGACATACATGTAGCCATACGGGCTTGATGTTTTATCAAATATGACAATTGAACGTTAAGCCATACATGGGAAGCATTCTCCCCAATGGGAGAGATAAGTAAAAAAAAAAAAAATCAGTTGGCAAGATTCAGTGAATTCAGTGCTGTACAGTACAGTGAACCTTGCAAACCACCTTCGGAGTTTGCTAAACTCTTCCTCTTCCAGTCCATCCGTCCACTTCAGTGAGTTGATGATGAGAAATATGAAAAAAAAATCATAGTTTATGGCGGCAGGCTGTGGATTTACTTACTATTCACGTGTAGCTTTCGCTGTGCAATTAGCATTACAAAGATGGCAAGATCGGCTTGGAATGTGCTGTGGAATAACAGAGTGCAATTCACTGCAATGCTGAGCTGTTCTGACGTAGCATGTAAAAAATCCTGAACTGCATGTAAAATGAATGAGTGGGCAGACATGGGCATCATAATGTTTTTGCATTGTCAAAATGATACAGCTTCCTTTCCTTTTGGAAATTGCATTGTTCTTGCTTGAATTCTGTTGAGATTTTTGCACATTTACTCTTTAGAATATCAGGCATTCCAGGAATAATATAAAATGAAATATTATAGGAACATAAAAGAAAGTGTTGTTCAATTTCAAGTCAAATCTTCAGTGCACAGACATAGGGCTCCCCATCATACAACATTTTAATAATTTTTTGCCTGTATAAAGCACTCGTACATGTAGGTCGGTAATGACCAACAATTGGTGAATACACATTCTACACTGCTCCACAAATAATCTGTGGTGATTGGACATCAACAAGATGTGATTGAAAAGGTGAAAGTTATAATCTCACTTTCCTGTTGTCTGGGAAAGTCTCTTCTTTGGCAACCATGTAGACCATAAATTCAGGAAATACAAATTTTTAGCATTAACATTTTTCTGTTTTTTATACTGTATATTTTTTTATAAGCCCAATTGATCTCTGTGTGTGGAGAGTGTAAATCTGCATTTTTGTTGTTATTGTGTTGTATACAGTAGTAGGGGGCAGCAGTTACATGTATGTGTTTCCACCATGACCATATTAGCTTAGGAGTATGATGTTATATTATCATATTGTACATTGAATGAGTGGTATAAAATAGTCTACCAATATTAAACCAGACCTACATGTAGATGATGGATCTTCCCTGCTGGAAAGAACACAGTGTCCCACGGTGTGTTCACAGTGTGTTCACAGTGTGTTCACATAGTCGACTCTGTGAAGATGTGATTCACAATGTTAAAACGTTCAAATTGAACAGTGTGAAGATGATTTCACACTGGACACATCCACAGTGTGGTTTACCACAGAGTGTTTGCATAGTGAACTTCAATTTCACAGTGTGAATTTACTCGCTCACAATGTGAAGATGTGATTCACACTGTTAAAACGTTCAAATTGAACAGTGTGAAGATGATTTCACACTGGACACATCCACAGTGTGGTTTACCACAGAGTGTTTGCATAGTGAACTTCAATTTCACAGTGTGAATTTACTCGCTCACAATGTGAAGATGTGATTCACACTGTTAAAACGTTCAAATTGAACAGTGTGAAGATGATTTCGCACTGTGTTAAATCACACTGTGAACACACTGTGGGACACTGTTCTTTTTGGCAGGGCTAGCATCTACATGTACTGGTAATGTCTGACTGCTTTCTAAGTTTCTGCCTTACCACTCCACTCTACTGGACTTGTACAGTACTTATTCCTTTCTCTTACCCCTTGTCATTGCATTGTTCCTTATCCTGTTTGATGTTGCCTCCCCATTTATCCTTTGCTTCCACAGATTACCCACACTTGAGCTTGGGGCTCAATACTGTCCTTGCATCTCCACGCCTTTGTGTTTGCCTTAATCCCCCTCCACACCTACTTGCCTCCTTGCTTTTGACTCCCCACACTCTCTTTTTGTTTCCATTGTTTTGTGCCCCCAGCCCCCTTACAGTTCCTATTACATGTATACTGTTTTGTGTCTGTAGTCTATATACATGTACATGTATATGCTTGTCTTGTTTTTTATGTTTGTCTTTTTGCATATGACGAAGATTCTGCTAGTATCGAAAGCTCAGGCCCCTTTTGACTCCATTTTACTCCATTGGCTGGCTATTATTGGATAAGCAGTTTTCAGCAGTTTGTTTTCCATATTTCTTTCTAAGTTGTCATATAGATGTCTATCAATGTCATTTGGTTATAGGCGAACTTGGCATTACTGGAAAAGTAAGGCTGAGTTAGCCCGGAGAGTTTCAACTGATCATGAAATACCAATTGATGTGTAAAGTTTTGCTTTGATGCACTACATGTGTACATGTAAATACCAGCTAAGAATATTTTTTAACCATTGTTTTGATAGACATTAATGAAGTACTCAGTTGGAAATAATCTTGCAGTTTTCTTGAGCTTACATCATATTAAAGTAACATTTTAGGCGGTTTATAGTCGTCGTGTTTGGTTACAGTAAGTCTGACTTGTATCTGGAGACACACTTTGGTGAAGTAATTACTCCAATACTCTGTAGATATTATTATTAATCATACCATCTCTTCACTGTCGATAAAAGGACTTCATAATCTGTTGAACTGCATTGTGTAGTATAATCAATGAGTTATTGGTGTCAGTATGTTTCAAACATGATTAATCATGTGATTTTAATGTTTTTTAAACTGTATAATAATTGAAGCTTGGCAACGAATTCATGAAAATGACTTATTCTCTCATGCCAGCCAATGTGATCTTTCTGGTTTTTAGTGTACGCTTCAAATTGCGCATATTTGCAGAGCTCTATGTAGCTTCGTAAACCAATATACATTGATTTTGGTGTTTCATTTTACACATTGAGTGCTTTCTCGCACCACAGATATCTTGCCAGTAACCTACAAGTGAAAGTGGGAGTGTTGCAAACAATGTACATGTATGCCGGATTGCCAGTTGTAGCAGGTGTTAGTATGAACTGTTTAAGTAATCATACTGGGTCGATAATATGACTATTGACTTGATCCTCCTATCCTAGGGGGATAATCAACTGTCAAAAGCCAGAATATTTCTTGAAGAGGCTGCAATGTAGATTATCAATACAGACACATCAGACAAGCAGATGCATGTAACTTGAATGGAGACAGAGAGTGCATTTTGAGCATGATTTAATAATTTCACATAAACAAGATGTTTACCACTGCTGTTTCTTGATGAAAATACAACATGAAGAATCAACAGAATGACTGATAGTAAATTTTGTCAATGATACTGTGTTTCCTCTTTATAGAACATTAATACAATAATAATAAAATCACAATTGAAACAACATAAAATTATTGCAATTTGCAAAAGTTTCTTCCTGCAAAATTGGCTGTCATTAACAATTCGCAAGAGCTTCTGGTTTTATAGTACTGTAAAAGTGGTTTCTTTCGCGGTGGTTTTACTTTCGCGTGTTGAGATTGAACCGCGAATTTAACATCACGCGAAAATGTTTTGAAAAGTCGCGCGAAATTAACCACGCTAGGAAATGTTTTGAACTCGCCGCTTGCAAAGCTTACGGCTTCTTACACGCTGTACACATACAACGCTATTGCACACACACGAAGATTCCGCGCATTGCCACATGCCACACACAGCCACGCACAGCGGTACACAGCGATACCGCGCAATGTAGGTCAACTCCTGTGTGGTCATTGTACTGGAGTATGTTGGTGAGGTTACTAGTAAAACAAATGAATTCATTCATGTGCAAAAAAAAAAAAGAAGTTTTTGCCGACCGCGAATTTAAACACACGTGAAAAAGTCGGCACCGATGGAAAACGCGAAAGTTTCTGTACGCGAAAGAAACCACTTTTACAGTAGTTTTTCTTAGAGGGCTGGCAATCAAAAATAAAAGGCTGTCAACTTTAATAGGAAGATTTACGTTTTTTTACGGGGATCTTACAATTACAGTACCATCAGAGTGCCATATTAGTCAGTTGTCTGATTTTAACATAGTGATTTTTTAATATTTTGAAAAATTTTATGAAACTCCAAATGTTTACAAGAAATCTCAGACAAGGGCTAACATACATGTATAATTTCCATATATTTCATCCCAAATGAAAAATCATATGATGTGACCGTTGGCTGATTCTTCTATCTGTATCACTGTGTAATGACCGCAAAACACTTTTCATTATTTTTCTGGAAAAAAAAAGGCTAGAAAATATCTGCAACATATCCTACCTTTACTTCCTGTGAGCCCTTTAGAAGTATTTAAGAAAATGAAAATCTAGAGTGTAATGACAGTAATATTCGGAGTCGATTAAGGCCATGATTAGAAGCACTAGAAGTTATACAGGAAATGCTCATGGTTTTATTGTACCGTGCGTGGATGCACCTTTTATTGTACTATTTGATATCTTTGCCATGTGTATGCCTACATGTAACTGCAACTCATTGGCACAGGGATGATTGCTGTATACATCTGTTTGCAGGACAAATTGTGCTACAAATCTCTCATATTTTCTCTTTTGTAACTTTTAAAAAATATTGCAATGATTTTGGTGTCATTTCTATTAATAGCCCCTTTCAGGGATTGCAACTGCCTGACTCTTCAATGAAAGTGAAGACTTGACTAGATATATTCTTCTATTTTTTTCAACGTCTTTCCTCACATAACACTTGTGTGATGAACAAGTTTGTACAAAACTGGATTCCATCACATATAGAATATCAATATTTCATGTATTCCTCCTTCAGGAGTTTGTGTTTTAGATTAATAGTCTCAGTCCTAAAGCAGGAAACAAGGTTGCTTAACAGGAAATATACAATATCAGGAAGTCCCTCTGCTTGCGTAAATCCAGGGATTGCAAATACTTGAAAGAATAATTTGTGTGTGATATCTTTGGTGGTCAGGGATTTCCAGGATAAGGTAATGGCCTCAAAAAGAATATTAAAGTCTCTTAATACAGAATGCTACTCTTGAAAGATTTGGTCCATCTACAGTTGTACGTGTATCTTATCAAATACATGAATTTTACAAGTGCTTGTTTTGCCAACCTTTGTGTACATTCAATGTATTCTGTCAATGTGCAGTGTGATTTCAGTTGATAACATCTGGGTCCTTCCCATCTTATAAAGAGTTGCGATTGGTATCAACTGCAAATTATTTGCAATCAATTACAACTCTTTATAAGATAAGGCCTCGATTAGACAGAAATATGGAGATGATTCATTAGCTTAGAGGCTTATTTTTAGACCAAACGTCAGAATACATGTCAGGAACAAAAGTGGGTAGGAACCATAATCAGTGACAGTGTAAATGTTGATTTTACAGCGTCAAGCGTGGTTTAAAGTTCAGTCATAAAGTAAACAGTAATACATGTACAATGTACTCTCTCTCTCTGTCTGTCTCCCCCTCTCTCTCTCACTCTCTCTCTCTCTTTCTCTCTCTCTCTCTCTTTCTCTCTCTTTCTCTCTCTCACTTAAAGGGAAATCCTACCCTAATGGCAAGTTGCTCTGAATGAAAGAGGAAAAAAAATCATAGAATCAGATTGGTGAAAGTTTGAACGAAATCGGACAAACAATAAGAAAGTTATGAATTTTTAAAAGTTGTAATCACTATAGATATGGGAATTTCAAATTGGCCGATTAGGTAACATAACTGTGATGTAGTTGCGGACAACTCCCCCATTCGCTCCAACACACAAAATGACTAAAATGTCATTTTTTTCAAAATGTATTACTCAGTAGGATTTTTTTCTTTCATGAGGACCTATAACGATATGTGATCTCCAATATATTTTCAGTACTGCCCTGAGGGTAAAGGCACTTCGGAGAAAACCGCAAATTAATGATATTTTTGTATGACAAACGGGAGAGTTGTCCACAAAAATGTCTCAATCGACTCACCAAATTGCCAATTTGATTTTCGCATAGATGTAGTGATCTCATTTTTCAAAAATTCATAACTTTCTTATTCCTTGTCCGATTTATCTCAAACTTTCATGATCTTGTTTTTCTTATTGTTCTGCTTTCACACAAATCAACTTATCAGCAAGGTTGGATTGCCCTTTGATCTCTTCCACACTCGCTCACTCTCTCTCTCTCTCTCCCTCCCCCTTCTTAATCTCTCCCCCTTCTTACTCTCTCCCCCTTCTTACTCTCTCCCCTTCTTACTCTCTCCATCTCTCACTGACTCTCCATCTCTCACTCATTCTCTCTTCATTTTGTGTGACAGATATGGGATACTGTGGATAGCAAGCAAGGTTTCATCACAAGAGGAGGCTTATACAAAGCTCTGGCTCTCACAGCACTAGCTCAACAAGGGAAGCAACCCAATGTTAAACTCCTAGAGAACTATACTGGCCAAGGTAATTAAATATTAATCTATCTTACCCTGGTTTGGCAAGCAATAACTTGAATGAAACTGAAAGTAGTTTTAAAGTCAACTTCCCGAATGATGTGCAAGACTACCCCGTTGAGGGATCTTTGAAAACAGGTGTTCTCCAATATCCAGGGGCCAATGAATAAGTCTTAAGGTCGTGGACATCCCATTGAAACGTGTGTTAATTCTTCAACACACATTTCTATGGGATGTCCATATAATAACTTATGATGGTTTTGAGAAACTGGCTCCAGGTGGTCAAAGAGGCGGTGTGACAAAGAAGAATGCCAAGGGATGTGAAAAATCTTTATCATAATAGATTGGTAGTATTTTACAAGTATCTGAATATAAATTTGGGATAATGTCCGACTGTGTACCATAATGGATGCTTTTGGTTAACATGAGGTCAATAGAATGTGTATAGAACACATGAAACCAACATAATATATAACACATGGGACTGCACAAGGAAACGGGCTTTAAAATGGAAATCTCTTTTTATGCAGGTTTGTATTTATTATTTTTGTTATTCAATGGTTTATTATGTACACAATAGCAGATACATTTTGCAGCCTAGTGGCTAGTGCTGGGACTAAAAACCGGGTACCCGGGTCCCGCTCGAGAGCATCGGGTCCCGGGTCTATATTTCACTTTGTTATGTGCACTGCCACTTTTCTTGTCTCATATAAAATATATTAATTAATATTTATTCCTTTTTGTAGAACTTCCTAAGCCCTCTCTTGGTGACCTGTCAGACCTAAGGACCCTCAGCCAACACGTCAGAAGAGAGCGAGCTCCAAACATCCTGAGCTATAACTATGCTGAGCTCAGTGCCCTAGACCATGTGACGGTAGATCTTATACCAGAGAAGAAAGGTCTACTACTCAAACATGTCGAATATGAAGTGTCTAGCAGGGTAAGGAGAGATTATTATCATTCAGGGGAGCATTTCATCAAGCGTTTGTCAGTGATTTTTACCGACAAATTTGCTCTTAAGCCAATCAGATGCAAGGATATTAGTAGTTTATAACAGTTATTGCAACTTGTCATTGATGACAAGTTTTATGAAACAGGGCCCAGGGGAGTGTTTTATCAAGGGTTTTGTCAGTGATTTTTTACTGACAAATATGCTCTCAGCCAATCAGATGCAAGGATTTCAGTAGCTTATAACAGTTATTGCAAATATGAAACAGGGCCCAAGGGGAGTGTTACATGAAGTGTTTTGTCAGTGATTTTTTACCGACAAATTTGCTCTCAGCCAATCAGATGCAAGGATTTCAGTAGCTTATAACAGTTATTGCAACTTGTCATAGATGACAAGTTTTATGAAACGGGGCCCAGGGGAGTGTTTCATCTAGTGTTTTGTCAGTGATTTTTACCGACAAATTTGC
The DNA here is from genome assembly GCA_025617745.1 of Heliocidaris erythrogramma. Taxonomy (NCBI): domain Eukaryota; kingdom Metazoa; phylum Echinodermata; class Echinoidea; order Camarodonta; family Echinometridae; genus Heliocidaris; species Heliocidaris erythrogramma. Next base: position 49,851,562 of record CM046857.1, on the reverse strand, counting down.
TCTCAGCCAATCAGATGCAAGGATTGCAGTAGCTTATAACGGTAAAAATCACTGACAAAACACTTGATGAAACGCTCCCCAGGTTTTATTTCTTATTCACAGGGAACATGAGGAAGAAGATGAACAAGAAATGATATACCAAGTCATTCACTTCTGCCAAACAAGGAAAATTCAATTTCATTTTCTATGTCTGTTTGGCAACTAAAATTGATATATGAGGGTTTGCAAAATTATGTAAATTTCTCCTCATACCCACCTAGCTAGAGTAACTCTGCTTGTAACTTTTCCAGTATAACATTTTGAAATAGATTTATGCGCAATCCTATCACTGAACACTTCAAATTGAAATCAGCTTAGATATACGGTGATTGTTTTAGATCTGGAAGAATACCTTCCCATTGAATAAATGTAGAGTCCAGTTGTCTTTAACTAAATGCTGTTATATACTGACTGAAATGAAATGATTTATGTAATAATAATACTATTATAAATTTCTAAAGCACACTTTCTGATGCAAATGTCACTCAAGGTGCTACAATAAAGGTTTTAACAAAATTGAATTAACATAACATAAAATTAACATGAACAGTGAAAGCTTGAAAGAAAAACAAAAATTGATCAATTAAATACATGTAAAAAAAGAACAATTAATTACCATTGATTTGAAAAGAGTTTCTAATGCTACAGGTAGCTTGTTCAAATTAATTACTAAAAAAAAAATCTTGTTGGTACAGATGTACAAGTCCACTGTGTTTAGGCGGTACAGTGATTTTGCAGCTATGAGTGACATGCTGATCAACTGCTACCCTTACAGAATGGTGCCTCGTCTCCCACCTAAAAAGATGATAGGAGGTAAGCCTTTCTACAGTAGAGAAATGGTAACATTTTCAAGCAGATCTAGAAGTTTTGAAGGATGTTCTTTCTCCAGGCTTAATGTGTATGATATAAATGGATTTTGAGGACTGTGATTATTGGACTGTATATAGAATGCTATGAGGTTACAGTGAAGGGTATTGTATGTGGTACATTACTGGTTAATAACTTAGATCAAATGTGAACCTTTCAGACCTTGTACAGTTGATAATAATAAGAGATCGTAAAAATACAAGAAAAAGACAATCACCACATTTTTGAAATACTTTGTAACCCTTTCCTCCAACTTGCCCGTGAAGAACAAAAAAAATCTGTGGTCTACATCCGAATTTACACTTTAAACCCATTAACTACAGAAAGTGGGTGGTTTCTTATCTTATATACTATGATCTTTATTCTTTTTTTCTTGAAGCAAATCGAGAGTTTATAGAGCAGAGGAGAAGAGCTTTGGTTAGATTCCTTACACTAGTAGTCAGACATCCTACATTTCATCGCAGTGAGGTCGTTAGGTACTTTCTCACATTCACAGGATCGGTGAGTACATAAATCAAGCTATATTGAAAGTGTGTGTATGTGTGTAATTGGATTTTTAAAGACATGTATCAATCAGATATAATTTTTTACATCTGGGGACTGACCTTTAAAGAGAAGGTTGAGTTCTGGGAAAGGTGAAAAATATTTTATGAGCTTTCTCATTATTTTCATGTCTGTTTGGAAGAACATTATAATAGAAATGGAGTGCTCTTCAAATGCCCTCATATTCGAAATATGAAGAGAAATAGATGAAGTGTTCGGGCTGAACATTCATGCTACAAGTGTGTGCAGTCCCATATACCTATTTCTGTGTGCAGTGCATGTGGTTTTCAGTGAGATGGGTCAATTTCTTATCAATTTGATGATTCCAAAACCTCAGAGTATACACCAATCTTTATGTAGACATGATCAAACTTTTCCCATTGCTTTTGAACAGTTTCTTTAGCAAAATAATCCGATGACCAGAGCTCAACTTTGAAAGATGTAACTCGGGTCCACCAGATCATCTAATATCTCACTATGTATTTAAAGGGCACTAATTAGTCCTTTATATCTTAAGCCTCCTTCACACCCGATGCTGTAAAATAATGTAATTGTCTCAAAATTAATAATAAAATTGCCTCGAAAACCATTTGAGCAAAATAAAATGACATAATCATAGTGCGCTTTGCATTTCTCTATCTTATCACACACTGATAAATGATTAAGGGTCGTGACCTTTGTTGTGCGTAACTACATGAATGCCTTATCAGGGTAGCTCGCCCAAACTTGGGAAACAATATTATTCAGGGCTCTGTATATCCTCCGGAAAAAAGCTATTTATAAATCTTATTGATGCCTTTCAATCACCTATTATTTATTTATCCTATTCTCTTTCTCTATTTTTTATTACAGGATATGCAGCATAGAATCAAGGAACAGTTTCGAGGGATACCGGATGAGTTTGTTACCAGTAAACTTGCTGCTCAGGCAAAGGTATGTTCATCTAGATAATGATCCATTTCACTACCACTCTGTGGATTTCACACAATTTTATTTGTGCTGTTGCCGCAGTGACAGTGCAAATCATACATTTGCATGATTTTTGTATGTGATACTATGGTATATTTGAATGTGTTTCAGCTTTAATTTTTCCCCATTAAACTGAAATATAGATTGGTCATATGCTATTTGATTTTCCAACTTCTTTTGCCAATATAAATGCTTGCGTATTATTTACCTGTTTAAAAAAATGTTGTATATCTAATTGCTGGTTTCACATTGACTTCATTGTACAAATGCATATGCCTTAACACTTTGCTTTACCCTAATGTGTCTCATTCAAACATGTATGAAAGCATTTCAAGCTCTCCTCCATGTTACATTGTAGGATATTACCTCCTCCTTGCCTCATTATAGGATTTTAAAAAAATTACTATTGATGTGAATTATTATTTCTTCATGTTGTGTTTGCTTTACCAGGATCTAGTTCCCATGGATACACAAGTGCAGTTTGGCAATAGCAGAGAGCAGATTAAAGGTCTCTTCAACAGTATGACCCTAATTAAGGGATTTGTGGACCAAATTACTTTGAGAGCTATGGGTGAGTAAAGTGTGGATAAGCAATTTCGTAATTGGCCCATGAGCAACCTTTCGCAAATGACCTTAACCTTTTTTCATTAGGATAGGCATCTTTTCAAAGAAAGATAATACGTAAGCTTGCCCGACATAGCAACCTACAGAATTCAAACTCTATGAAAGAAAGACATCGTAGACCAGGTGACTAGAATAGCACGTCAATGAACACTTGGGAAAGTGCATTGTTTGCAAGTTGGCTATCATTTGGCAGACTGTCAAATACCAACCATCAATGAACACTTTGTTGCTTTTCAGTGGATTTAATGAAAAGTATAATTAAATGAATATATGAATAATCATTACATCACAGTCGATGCTTATCTCAGTGAATTTTAAACGAACATGCCAGTTTATGTCAAATGACCTTTATCTGCTCATGCGCAAATCCTAATTAAGAACTCGCTTATTAATGAAGTAAAATATTATGCCTATCACACATGCCAAATTTCGCTTACCTGGGTAACTTGTATGGCTTTGCGAGGATTTATGAAATTCTACAAGTTATATTTCGAAAGTGTGTTCTTTTTGTGATATGCACTGTAGAATTCAGATTGTAATTACAATTAAATAAGGAAAGTATTGGGGAAATGAAAATGCATAGGTTGATAGGATGTTAGTAGATGAACAGCTTATCCAGTTCAGTAGTATCGTAGTTCATATTTTCATGTACCATAATATCTTTACCCCAAGTTGGAATAGTCTCACATCATTTAAGAGGTGTCTGAAAACACATCTCTTCAAATTTTTCTCTTTTCTTAATATTTCTCTTTGTTTGTACTTATGTATAGCTATTCATATGATGCTGGTTTCTTTCTTTGTTTATCTGTTAATGCGCTTTGTATCTGAAGAAAAGGCACTTTATAAATGAAAATTTATTATTTATTGATAATAACCTCCCACCCCGCCCCCCTGCATTAATCAATTTACACAGTCGGTTATTTCATGAAAGAAAAAAAACCCACGGTAAATGCCGATCATCATTGATTTCCTTTCATCCAGGGAATGCATTAGATACCCATACCTTGTTCAGTTGGAATAGCTGCACACCCCCTGCATTAATCAATTTACACAGTCAGTTAATTCATGAAAGAAAAAACCCAGGGTAAATGCCGATCATCTTTGATTTCCTTTGGTCCAGGTAATGCGACAGACACCCTGTCCTTCGCCAAGGAGTTGAGTAGTCTAGGAGGTGACTCACAGCCTGCGTCTGCCTGGGCTATGGGCCACAATGATTCATGGCCTAACCTGAAGAGTGGTCTCAAATCTGTCGCTGTGGAGTTTGCTTCTCTCTCTGATAAATACATGAACCAGGTAATGCACATATTCAAATTTGTTAACTAATTTCTCTATTTGAAACAGATATCAGAGAGAAATACTGGAGAAAATTTGAGAAAGTCAGATGCTTATTGAAGTGCAATCTATTAATTGTCATTGTGTGTGTGTGTGTGTGTGTAACTGAGTTTTGACAGACGTTTATCAATCAGATATGATTATTTACGTCTGGGACGAACCTTTAACGTCACCATCCGAAAGACGTGACTCAGATTCAAACCTGGGTCTGAACCCGTTTGTAGGTGAATACAATGAGCTGCCTGTAGACATTACCGCTAGACCAACTCCTGATCCCAATCATGTAGATTGGGTTTCCTCTTTATTGTGAAACCCCTCATGGACTGTTATGGGCAAGAAGAGAATGGAATGATGTACAAAGATTTGAGATACTGTAAGAGAAATGAGTGACTTAGTGGGTGTTGCAAGAAAGTTGCAATCAATTGCAAATCCCCCATAATTAGTCGCAAGTCTTGCAATTGATTGCAAGTTCCATTTAAAATACATGTATCATATTTGCAAATGGGGGATTTGCCATTGATTGCAACTTTCTTGATGGTAGAGGGAGAAGTCATGCAGACTCAGTTTATTGTTGAATATAGAGAAATCACAATGTAGAGCACTAAATAGCGTGTAAACTGAGACAATATATTTTACATAAACAGTTAAATACGCAGTTATGGAATAGTTTACAACTGAGAGCTGTACTAGACATGACTAGTAATTTCTGTACAAACATCTAAGTGGTTTTCTTTTCTTTTCAGGGCAAGAGGCTTAGTGAAGGAGTGGTTGAGAAATTCTGGTTGTTTCTGGATCTTCTGCAGGCATATAAGGCAAGTTATTTTGATTCACTGTAATCCCTTAAAGAGAAGGTTGAATTCAGGGAAAGGTGAAAAGTAATTTGTGAGCTTTCTCATTCCTTTCATGTCAGTTTGGAAGAACGTCATAGTAGAAATGTCTCCTGAAAAGGATTGCTCTTCAAATATTTGAAATATGACGAGAAATGGCTGAAGTGTTTGGGCCGAGCATTCATGCCCTGTGTGTTTGCAGTCCCATATACCTATTTCTGTGTGCAGTGCATGTGGTTTTCAGTGAGATGGGTCAATTTCTTATCAATTTGATGATTCCCAAACCTCACAGTATACACCAATTCTTATGTAGACATGATCAACCTCTTCCAGTTGCTTTGAAACAATTTCTTTCACAATGAAATCACATGAACAGAACTCACCTTTATCTTTAAAGTTCACCACTTAGGGGGTGTTGCAAGAAAGTTGCAATCAATTGCAAATCCCCCAAATCAGTTGCAAGTCTTGCAATTGATTGCAAGTTCCTTTTAAAATGCATGTATCATATTTGCAATCGATTGCAAATGGGGGATTTGCAATTGATTGCAACTTTCTTGCAACACCCCAATAGTTATTGAAAACTTCCTAGAATCTAAGGATAACACAGTGTATAGTCTATTGGTACAGTAAAACTTGCCTATAAAGACCATTGTAGGGAGACAAGAAAATTGGTCTTTATGAGCAAGTGGTCTTTAAGTACAGGTTCCTTTAATACACATTTCAATGAGAAACACTTTTCAAAGGGAAACAAAAATTGTGGTCTTTATAGACAGGTGGTCGCTAAAGCAGGTTCGACTGTAGTAGGCTATATTCTCCCTTGTTCCTCTCTAAAGCCAAAGCAGTATTTCATTTGACAATGTAGACCGACACCCCACAATAGCTAAATAACTGTGTTGCTAAGTAACAATGGTCCCACCCCCAAATCGCATGTGTACAGGCAACAGATTTATCAATACTGGTTGTTTTCATAAAATAAGAAAAGAAAGTATTGCGTATTGACTCTTTGTATGCCATGAACTTTATCCATATACTGGCAAATTGTATGATGTATCACACTGTCAATGTGACAAAAGTTAACTGAAACGGTCTTTTGCAAGTTCTCCAAGTCAAGCAAAGTGGGAAAAAAGTTTGTGAAAATATACAGCCCTGGAAAAAATTATTAGACCAAGCTTCTGTAATAAGGGTACTGTAATATGCTTACAAAATTATAAAAATGATTTGTCTTTGTACTTCGTTGAATAAATACGAAATTCCAGCAATTATACCTTGCTTTTATGATATTTTATTTCCTTGTTACCACAAAAATAACATTTTAACCATTCTTGGTCTAATAATTTTTTCCATGGCTGTATACACATGAAGTTATGCATGTCCAAGGTCATTTCTGACTTATTACCCACGCCGATGAAATCGGCAGGGTTATGTAAAGGGCTCCGTATGTTTGTTTGTTTGTTTGTTTGTTTGTTTGTGTACAAGATAACAAGAGAACGGGTGAACGGATTTGCACCAAATTTTCAGGGAATGTTCAGAAAGTGACAGGAAAGAATCGATTAGATTTTGGTGATGATTGGTTGACCCCTGCAAATTCTGTGTGACCTTGAACTTTTGACCCTGTAGTAAAGTATAGGAACTTCAGTTCAGAGAGTGACAGGATAGAAACTAGAAAGTTTGATGACCCCAAACTTCGCCTGCCGATGCAGAAATATTTTGGTCAATCAAAACACTCATTACTTCGTCTCACCAAAAATCTATTTCAGGTTTATGAATTTTAGAAGACTTTTAGACCCATTATTTGCTATTTCACTTCAAATCCGCACGAGCCTGCAATGAATATTCAAAGCCAACGTATCCCAGCAACAAGGGATTTTTCGCGCTTGAACTGTACTCTCGTATGCGAAATCGAAAGCGGCTAGGTATACGGTATACGTATAGCCTAGCACGTCTAATTTCTCCTATTTCTTATCTTCTGTGCATTTCTGTTTATTTTCCCCGGTTCTTTCCACTTTGTTGTGGAAGTTTTTGTGATTTATTTTATCCTGGTGGACGTGTAGTACGTGATTTTAATTGTTTTCGGTGAAAATCTGGTGCGTTTGTTCGACGTGAGTGAGTCTATCGCACTCGCGAGTGTCGCGTGTGTTGATCTGAGTGAGTGGCTGAGTAGCTGTAGTGTACGTACATAACTATACACAGCACTGTCGCGAAGTGCGCCTGGGGCCGGCTGACTGTAGTACTGAGTGAGTAAGCTCTGTGCCTCGCATGCACGTCATTTTCAAGTCGAGATCCAACTTCTTTTGTCGTCATATTTATTTTATCCAAGCCCGATGAAAAAAAAAACAACCCGAATTGAAATGTAAAGATAGAACATGAATACATTTACTAACACTGACATGACTGAACCAAGGCCATACGCAGCGGGGAGGGGGGGGGCAGTTGCCCCCCCCCCAGAAATTTCAAAATCATACTTTTTTTTAATCGGGTTTTAGACTTCAAGTTATGGGTTCCTTTGAAAGCGATCATCTTGCCCCCCCAGGAAAAAAATTTCTGCGTACGGCCTTGGACTGAACACTGAATACAAATTGCTAACATTTTTTTTCTCACCACGCCACGCTCTCTGACATGTCTAATCAATTACTTTTAGGGGAGGGATGTTTCAATAATAAAATATCTTTTTCAGAAGAATTTTTTCAAGGGTGGGGACACACAAAGCTATGACCTGGATATGGCAAAATTTATTGGGGGGGGGGGGAGATGTGCCTCTTGTTATCCCCTTTAAATGGCTACTGCTTACAAAAATAATCGCAACAAAACAAAACCTATTGGGTTAAGGCGTGGGTCTGCCGCCTTTGACGGCCTTTCTAGTCTTTTTAATCGAATGATTATGTAATCCTACAGGACCTATGTGAGCGACATGAGAAGGGAGTTTTAAGGGATCATCAAAATGCTCTTCAAAAGATGGCTGCCATTAAGAAGAAGAAGATGTCTGCCACGATCAGAGGTGGAGAGTATGTCAATGAAGTAGAACAACTTGAATCAAGAATTATTGAGGTAAGAAGATACAAAAGCAAAAAATATCTGACATTCAAGCATTAAGAATCTTAAATGAGAGATGTATCAATGTAAGGCTGTATTTCAGGGGCAAGAAGTTTTACGAAGAAGGAATTCATTGAAACCATAGTTCGATTAAAGACTGTTTTACTGTAAGAGACATGAAATGCAATTTAAAAGGTTATATGGTAAGGAGGTATGAGAAGCAAAATTTTATTCGTAAAATTAATTGAATAGAAAAGTATCAAAGGGAAATAAATTAAGTATAGTTGTAAAGACATCGAGCATGGATATAATCTGGACTTCTTGATATTTTTCGTAATCACATTTTCCATTCTTTTCATTGGATATCTAGTAATTAAGAAAAAAACAAACTAATGCATGCCATTTTGAGAAAATTCTGACAAAAGTTAGATATGCATTTTTTTTAAAGAAGGAAATATATATAGAAATTGAAAGTGGATATTTTCATTTGACTGTAATATCCTCTAAAACTACGCACAAATCCATCCATCTTGTTATCAAATTCATTCAAAGCAACTTGATATTGAGGTTGGGTTTCATTATAAGGAAGTAGACTCAAGATATGATTTGCTTTGATAACTTTAGCCCTCATTAAACATGTGATCCGATTTCTTTTTCCTGTTTCCAGCAAGAGAGTCAGATCATGACAATGGAGAACAGGAATTTCTTCTCTCTGCACTGCCTTCAAATGGAGACCCAGCTGATCCACGCCAACATGCCTCTCATTGCAGACGTCATGCAAACCTACGCGGAAGCCGAGGTCAACAGCCACAAAGAGGTCAGTCAGTCAGGGTCAAATTCTTGTGCAATGAAATTTAACCTGAAAATAAAAATGTCATATGAACATGTCCATGAACACTTGTGCTAAGCAGTCAGTATTCAATCCATTTGCAGCAGTATTGACCTTGCCCTGGGCCGTTTCTTCAAACTTATTATCAATAGCAAGTTACAAAAGCAGAACTGATATAAGCTACTGAAATAGTTGCATATGATTGGCTGTGATCAAATGAGTCATTGAATTTTTGGCACTTGGCATTGATAACAAGATTTATGAAACAGGGTTCTGGAATCTTACAGACTTCTGCTAAATATATCTATAACATTTACTCAGATTCAAAGAACAATGTCTACTCATATTCAAAGATTGCTGTGTGAGTCATTTAGTGATCCAGGCATTTCATTTATGCATTTGCTGACTATTACCGATTCACCCTTTTTTGTCATCTGACAATATTTGTAAAGGCGTCCAATTAAGAAGCTGATGAATCTTAAAATGACTTTTCAAGAGCTGAAATATTATTCAAATCATCAAATACTGTAACAACAGGCCAAAAGAAAAAAAGCTTGTAAATCTTTGTGTGACTTTGTATATTTCATTTATTGCTTGCATTTACATGCTATACATGTACATATTCAGCATGCGTATCATATCCATTTGTTTTTCAGCTCCAATATACTATTTTCAAATAATAATGAAAATTATCTATGTATTTTATATACATACTATTTATATTAAACAAACATGTCAAACTGGTTGGAAAATACTATATTAATTTAATGTTTATTGTTGAAAGAAGAATATATCAAACGTACTGAGCAAATGCACTAATCCAGGTTTCAAACCAAGCACCTCAAGATTAAAGTTAACATGTATGAACCCAGACCTGAATGCCCAGACATATGTCTATCTGTGTTTTCCCATGGCACATTTCAAAACATACATGTATGTCCAATGTTATTAGGTACATGCTGCCCTACTTTGACTAAAGGACGGAAAAGTCTGATATTTGTCAAAGACTAATACATGTAGTAAAGCACCTAGAAAAGGAAGTTCGGACAGTCAGAATGTATTGAGATTTTCAGGATCGAGTCTGCACGTTTTAAATTGTAAGAAGAACTTTTGTGTGTCTAAAAGTTTTTGTGTATTTTAAACAAAAATATATGAATCTTGTTCAGTTAAACGGTTAACTTGAACTTGAAACAAAATGTATACAAATTGAAATATAACAGACTTCAGGATAAAAAGGAACCAGAAAAATAATCGAGTCTGGTACCTTTAAATATTGGGAAACATTGTTTGGTAATAGAACAAAAAATGTAATGGCTAATATGAATAGGATTATAAGCAAAACTATAATACAAATTTAATGGATGAAAGTTCATTAAACATTGTTTGGTAATAGAATAAACAACAAAAAATGTAATGGTAGATATGAAGAAGATTATAAACAAAACTATAATACAAATATAAGTGGATGCAAGGTCAGTATGAAATATCTATCTGTTTAATACTTAATATTTAGAAGTTTTTATCAGTCATTCATTTAAAAGGTATTCAACTAGCGTTTTGCTAAAGCAAGATATGGATGGCTTTGTCCGAACAGCAAGTGGTAGATCATTCCACCCCAAACTACCTACATATGAAACTGAAAATTTTCCTTTGGTTGTTCTGACCTTGGGTTTATACAAGTTATTATTTTCCTTTAGCCTTGTCCGATAATTATGCTGAATAAAAGAGCAATATTGGATAAATGAATGAGGTAACATTCCATTTACAAGTTCATACATAAAACTACAAATACAAAGTTTGTGCAGTTGGGATACATTTAAAATCTTTAACTTTTAACCCATTGACTACGGGAACCGGGTGGCTCCTGTATTAAGCCTATGAGAGTTAAAGAATTCAGTAGGCAACGGGTTAAAGTAATGGTTTTGAGTGAGTCATGATTGAACCAAATGTGTTAGCGCGTAGAGCCATTTTATGACTTAACAGTATACATTGTAGATTCGTTTCATATGTGCTACCCCATACTTCAATACCATATGTGATATATCACTGGATGGTACGTTAGCGGGACAGTGAACAATGAGGTTTATTCCGTCACAATACATTGCTGTACATTAGCAGGACACTCGCGGACATTAGCAGGACATTCAGACAATGCTCCTAACAAAGCACTGTCCTGCTAAGGTACCATATAGAGTTATATATATGAGGTTGCACCAAAGTTTTATCCAGTAAAATCAAAATTTTCTGGGGCACAAAATTTCTGAGTCTAAAAATAATGCCAATGTTCTTTGTAATACATTTGTTTACCTTCTCAATATGGTTTTTCCATGTTAAGTATTTATCGATGTTCAAACCTACAAATGATGCAACATCAACTGCATTTATAATCTGCTATTGCCAGCATTCCTTTCACTTTAAATGTTTTTCGAATTCCACTGATAAGCATATAATTTGTTTTTGATAATTTGATTGTAAGCTTATTTGCATTACACCAACTTGACACCTTTTTGAGTGTGTATTAACTTCATCCTTATCAATAGTAGACTGTCCAACTAGAAACGTATGAAAAAGGTTAGAATCATCAGCAAAGAGTCTAAAACTAAAGTAATCTGTACAGTCTGGCAAATTGTTAAAATAGATTAAAAAGAGTGTTGGCCATCCTTGCGGTACACCGCATGTTGTTATCTTCCTTGATGAGCTTATCCCACCATATTTCACAAACTGAGTTCTGTTGTATAGATAGTTTTTAAACCACATCAGGGGTAATCCCCTTAATCCATAGCGTTCAAGTTTTCCACACAGTATAGAATGGTCTGTTGTGTCAAAAGCTTTTTTGAAGTCTACAAATACACCAAGTGTTACTTCTGTTTGTCAAAGAAAGGCAGATTTATCATCCATTGCTCCATCCCTATGATTCCCATGTTCATCATTGTTCCATCTCTTCACCTTCTCTCCATGTTTACAGCTGCTACAGGTATGGCAAGACAACATGGACAAGGTCGTTAAGCACATGGCTCCATCCAACCCGTCCTCATCATCCAACTCATCCGCAGCAACATTATGATAGTACACATATCCCACCGCTGCCACCACTTTAATAGCCTGTTCAGACAACAGGAAAGGCATACAAAATCCGTTTAAAGAAATGTTGCATAATGAATCATCGTACAGCAAAAGGGGTGTACACACATGAAAAAAAGTATTGTATAAAGAAACATGGTATTAACAAACTGGTTTGGGGGAAGTCAACTGACACCATGTTTTCAGTATTAGGATATGTCTTAGGCAGCGCTGGAGTATACAAAATTATAGCTGACAGGTCACATAGTGAGCCCTGCTCGGTTATACAGTTTTCGTACGATATGATGTGCACAAGGCAAAGGGATCCTGATTCTTTATTGAGTTTTCGTTCTAAACAATGATCAAACATCTGCTTGCTATATGACGTTTCTTTATACGACGATTGGTTTTGTATGCTATACTATGAATCTTAGAAGTCTGAACTGGGGGCAAGTCAAAAGGAGAGTAAATCCTGAAGCCATGAAACACTGTATAACTGAACCCCTTTAAGTGCCGCTATGATTGCAAACAATTATCCTAAATGTACTTCCAAGTCAAATTGTGGGTCTCAAATCTTTGTTTCACTGTTAAATTTTAGCCTTCTGTGGGAAAATCAGGACAAAATTTTTTTCATTCAAACTTAAAGAGAGCATTCAATTTCTTTCATCAGATTTACCGCCTTTGGCATAGAAGGGGTCAAATATACACAATATTTTAGAAGAAATTTTTTCTAAGGTTGGATATGTGGATATTGTGATATTGCCTTTGAATATCACATGAACTGTTAAAGTCAATATTATATGGCAGTGTAATCCTTGCAATTCAACATAGGTGTAAAGGGTATTGCTTAGTTTTAGGGGAACAGCAGACCAGTCACACAATTCCCTGATTTATTGCCTATTTGGATTTCCCTCGCAAGGGAAGATTTAATACGCCCTATAAATTTGAATTTGCTATATATGTGGCTACATCAGACATTTGATCAAGAATGTTTTTTCACCTGTGGATTGGCAGATCTGATCCTATTGCCCTTATTTCCCCCAAATTGGGTTTTTGTCTGATCTTACAATGTGGGGTGGCCTTGATGAGTGTTTGCATATGTCAGATGGGGATGTTTCTTGCCTGTGAAAGAAATATGAAAACCAAAGTTGCATTGTAGATAGAAATGTAGTTTATTTCTGCAGATGCGTACACTATCATCCTTCTCAGACTGATATGATATCACAAAAAGTGAGGTAATATCATTGAAATGGTGCGACATTTTTATGTTTGGATCATTTCAGCAAGATATATATTTAAAAAAAATTATCTTATTTAAAGTGCTCCTGTCTCTTAGTGATATTTCTGCTTCTATTTATAATACACAACACTGCATGTTACAGAAGTCAGTTCCTAAATTCCTCCCACATCTTTAATCAAGAAATATGTGCTTTGATAGGAAACATTCCTCGGCATTCTCTTGTAGGTTATGCTTCTGTTGTTCCTAGTTATGTAGTTCTTTAGAACAGTGTTATGAAGGAGATGAAAAATGACATCCTGCCATTTTTAGGTCTTAAAAAAGAAGCAATACTCTGATCAATGACAAGGCATATTTTGAGAAAATAAGCCTTTCGTTTGTCCTGTGAAGTGAAATCATATTTGTGATGTAAATAGAAATGAATATATGAGTGATATGTGTAGAAAGATATTAAGATACCTTTTTCTTATTATGTCATTCCTGCATGGTTTATGTATAAAAGCATATATTTTATCAAACTCCTCCCCATCTCTTTATATCTGTCTGTTGCTTTGGATGATCCTCATTTTTCATCCTTTAATATTTTAACTTGATATGTACATTGATCCCAAATATAACCCATTGTATTTTGGAAACTGACTGATTACAATTTTATTTACAAATGCTTATAATCACTTTTGTTGCCATTGCCATAGCAACAGCATTTCTGCTTCTCCCTCCCAAACTACCTCCCAAACCAGGTGATGACATGGAGAGACGTTTGTGAAATAATCTTTTTCAAAAGAATGATAATTGTGATTGCATTTCTTTCATCGACCCATAGTTTTCCTCTAAATGTCTGCTAGTTTGAATAGCTCTTTTCTCTACACTCTTCTCTCCTTTTCTCTTTCACTAGGGTTGAAAAACAATTCCAGGCTGAAATTCTGTAGAAAATACAATAATTTCAACACCAAGTCAACATATTTCAGTGAAAACTTATCATAACTTTGGAATTTATATTGAATATTGCAATTGAATTATATCAGTCAAAATGAATCTTTGTGAAGATTAAATGAGTCTGTCGACTGTATATGTAGCATATATTTTTCCCTCTATTTTTCCCCTTTCGTCTTTGTTTCTTTTAACCCGTTGACTACTGCATTATCTCATTCCCATAAGCTTAATACAGGGACCACCCGGATCCCACAGTCTAGGGGTTAAGTGTCTAGATTTAAAAGTTCCAAATCCTTCACTGTGCCTTATTTGAATCATTGTGTAGAGGCATCCTCTTTTATGTAGTCTGTTACATATGGATATTGGATGATAAGTGAAAGCTGTGCTGTGGCATCTGTGTTAGGTTCAAAATACACTCCAACACCAAATCACCAACAGATCTAGACCAAACAAAAAATTACATCACGAATGGCCAAGAAACTTTTGGTTTGGAGTTGGTCAGGCCATGTGACGGAGGTATTACTGCTCGACTCTCTGCTAACTTTGATTATTTCACATATTAGCTTTATTTCGCATTTGATTTATGATAAAAATAGTCATTACATCAGCTGCTTATGTTCAATATGCCAGGCATGAAAACCAACAGCAGTTCTTTTAATTCATTTTTAGATTTTCTTTTCATGTAAATATTAGAAGCATTTAACATTTCCTCTTTTATACCTTAATAATCTCTTATGTTTCTTTATTTCACAAAATAGCAGGTTTCCCCTCTCAACACAAGCATGAATCGCTCATTGAAAGTACCTCATAACAAGAAAGATACAGAGTATTTTTATGCATCACATTTTTGTTTATTATTATTATATATATATATATATATATATATATATTACCACTGAAAGTGTATTTTTTCATTCAGTTATAGTTTCATTCCACATTCTATATTGCCCATACAACTGTAATTGCTATGTCAGTTTATCCACAGTATTGTTTATTGTAATTTTCATTTGCCTGTCGAATATATCTTTATATTCCAAAGTAGTTTGTGTTATGAGTTGAACTGTAGATCCATATCCTTATGTGGTCGGGTTTTGCTTTTCTTTTTAGCCCTATCAGATTGTTTATAAGTTTAAGACTTATTTGATCTAGCTGAAAATGTACCAGTGGGGAAAATTGTATCCTGGTGACCACGTCAATTAATTTAGAAATATCTACAAATGTTGAAAGATGTTTGCTTTCTTTTGAAGTCCTACCTTGAAATTCAAGCATCCAGGCGAATTATGCAGTGGTGTTAATATAGTCAGTTTATTGTCATAGTTGCTAAGATTAAATGAGCAAAAGTCGAATATATGCAACTTGAAGCAAATCAAAACTGCAATTTATCATACTTTACTCGAATTTGACCTTTGATCATATGCCAGTATGTCGTTTTCTCTCTTGCCAATTCATCAGTCACGGCCATCTTGTCTGTTAGATGTTCTAATATGCGAGGTGTTCAAATATTCTACAAAAAGAATTAATTGAAGTGCAAATACCAGGTTGCTTCTCTTCAAGAAATCATATTTAGCATTTCTTTTCTCCTGCTCTTTTCGGCATCAGATTAATATGGTATGTTAATGCGAGTGCTGCTGTCACAGAACTGCCATTACTAGTTTATCTGTTGAGGCTTATATTTGCTTGGTGATGTAAAAATATATTTAGAAGTGATACCTGGGGAGCGTTTCATCCAGCGTTCTGTCAGTGATTTTTACCGACAAATGTTATAAGCTACTGAAGTCCTTGCATCTGATTGGCTGATATGAGACTGGATGGAACGCTCCCCAGTAGATTATGTTTTATAGTCATACAAACCTCAGCCATGCTCCGCTATGCTTTACCAGTAATAGGATGTTACTCAATTACACTTTAACCCTCTTGTTACCACAAGACTAAATTCCTATTCACTTTGTGAATAACGTAGTTGACATTGGTATTGAAAGGGTTAATGAATAACTTGCATTTGTCATCTACATCTCCATTATAACCACTTTTAAGTACAAAAGTTTGTGGTAGGTAGGGCAAGTTTGTGTAATTTTAGCATTGCTTGCTAAGATAATATACATCTTTAAGAAAAAAAACTTTGTTTAAAAGAACTGCACTTTTCATTGTTATCTGCTTAGAATTTGTGTTCCATTTTTTGTTATTTGTTGCTATGTCTGCAAAACCTCATGGTCATCATATTGTCACATTTTGTTTCATTTCATAGAAAGAATGTCTCGGTGAATAGAGCGTTACATTTTATTACATTTTCAGAGTACATTATTTGACGTCTTGAAGTAGTTGTTTTATTTATACTTTTAGCATGAAGAAAACAAAATTTCAGAGAAAGTATATTGTAATTGATTTTAATGGGCTGATTATATCCTGCTGAAATTCGTTGAATTGCATATTGCTTCACTAATTCGTAATCTTATATTTTATATTTTCTGCACTTCAAATGCTCAAAGCCTTTATATTATGCTTATCTACAGTGACTGACTTAAATCGTAAATAATGATTTAATTTTATCTACAAAGCTTGTGCTTACAGACGAGAGCTGGCTTTTTACCTTATGTTTATGTACAAAGCATGTTGAATAAAAAAAAAGAAAAGAGTTGAACATTATATTTACTACTTTTGTAATGATATTATGCATTTTTTGATTTATGTATCGTTCATACGTAAACTCAGCATTGTGAAAGAACCTGCGGTATGCAGAACTTTGCTGAGAATCGTTTGATTCAAAGTGTAATGCTAATAAAGATTATTATAGTTATGAAGTTGATAAGTAACCCGTATGAAGTTTCTTTCCATTGATTTCATACAAACTGATTTCAGCCGAGTATGAGCTAAGTACGGAGAGAGTAGGCGAGAACATATACTTTTTTTCTTCTTACTGCTTGCGTAAAGGACAAATTTGGAAAGAAAAAAATGTTTGGACGAACTCCAATTATCCGACTACGTTGTTATTCGGCGGGAGCGATAGAGTGAAAGGGAGAGAAAGAGAGAGGGGAGGAGACAGAGAGAAAGAGGGAGGGGAGGGGGGGGGGGGGGGGGGGGGGAGTGAGAGAGGAGTCGAGTGGGCGTGATATTTATGAAACGTCCGAGAGAAATAAGTTGTCCAGCATCGTAATTAATATATTCGAGTTTTTCCTTTCTCGTATAGCTCCTCGAATCTTGGGAAAAGGTGTTGCCGAAATGCAAGGAGCTCACCCAATCGGGCGATGGCTCCTCAGCAGCAATCGGTCAGGGATCACGACCTACAAGTCCAGTTAGCCTCGGTGGACCACCGATGTTCGCAACGGTTTCATCCTCATCTTCCCCGACTTCGAATCCCACCAGTCCAACGAGATCGGATAAATTTATGTTCTAAGCGAGATTTTTTAAATAAAATTCAATGGCTTCGAATGATCTATTTCAAATCGAAGCGTCCCTGTGCGGACTGGCCATTGGGAGTTTCGGGAGGGAGTTTTCCCCACGGTTCGGTCAATATTTTGGTTTAAAAGGGCCTTTCATACAAAAAGAGTGCCGGTCAAGAACAAAAAGGGTCGGTCGCTCCGAAATGCCCCACTCGAATTTTCGTCCCCAGTCCGCCCCTATTAAGAGTCACTTCCTTATTCATCCTTCACGACTCGCCTACGTCTATTGCCTATAAGCAATGGATTAGAAAATAAAAATTGCAATCGATTATTGTTTTACAAGAAGATTGGCGATTATCCATCGATAAATATACTCTCCACAGGCGTATGGGCATTATGGGCATTATTTTAGTCAGAGGGATGACATGTATGGCCCGAATATCAATCTTTGAGTTACTATTTTTTTTTGCGAGTGAAGCGAGCGTTAACATTTTTGTACTCTTTATCAAATTGATATGCACTGCTAGTGCATTTTGATTTATCTAATCCCTTTTATAACCTTTCAGTGATAGTTGGTCAATGACATAGATAAAATGTAAAAACCCCTCTCTTCCCCAAAGAGGTGATGGTTGCCCAGATGTTGGTAATTTCAATCAAATTCAGTGAAACCCCTACCCCTCTACCTCCCTGTCCTCGCACCCCGTAGCCTATGAAAATTTCTACATCTCAAACACAAGTTCAGACACAACACTTTAAGTAGCTTCCATCTACTCGGAACTGCCTCGACTGTATTTTGCATTGGCCTGTATTGTTATGTTTATAAATGTGTATAGATATAAAAGTTTATGTTTGTTATTTCGGTGATGTTGTTTGACCAAAGTAGAAATAATTATGAATAAAGGGAAATTAATTCAATTTGCCGAATAAAAACCTTTCAAATAAATCATGCTTACTCCAGTCATGCACCAATAATTTTTTTTTTCATTTTACTAACAGAATAGAAGCCGATTGTGAAGCGATTTAAAATATATACATATATGGTCAAATTTAAAGTATATAGTAAATGACTTCTCTATATCCTCCCTCGTTCGCCCATCCCTCTCATCTGTTTCATTTCTTCTCTCTCTCTCTCTCTCTCTCTCTCTCTCTCACACTCTCTCTCCCTCTCATTCTATAAAAATTCCCGTTCTCTCTGTGCTTTCCCATTTCTTACGTAACATTTATTTCTCTCACCATCCCACCCTCTCTTTAGCAGCTATATTTTTATTATGTCTGCCTAGATGTTAAAAATAGATATGAATGAATAAAGGAAATGACTTCAGCAAAAAAAATATTTTGATGATACGATCTCAAAAATTTACATGACTGAATCTTCAATAGCTATGTTTTCATCATGTCTGCCTAAATGGCTCTACGCATGTACAGGAATAGCTAGGAACAACAATACATAAAGGAAATGACTTAAGCAAAAACTATTTTAATGAAATGACATGGCTGAATCCGAGCAACAAGATGCTATAATTATTTCCTTGTACACCAAAATGATATTAACAAATAAAAATGCATTCAATTGTCCATACATGTATAATGCATGCTCGATATATCTATATACATGTAAATATATGTTTTGAAGCATAATTTTTATAAAGCCTTAAGTCAAAACATATCTTGATTGGATTATCATACAATTTCTGCGTAAAATAAATTTATACATATGTACACGTAATGGTGATATCAGTGTAATAAATCCTAGTTCAGGGGGGCGTTTCATGAAAGGACTTGTCAGATATTTTATCCGACAAATTTGCTCTCAGCCAATCAGATGCAAGGATTTCAGTAGCTTATAACAGTTGTCGGATAAAATATCCGACATCTTCTTTTCATGAAACGCTCCCCAGATTTGTTTCTTTTTCTTTCATCTGGAACAAATGCTTATGCATAATATGCCTTCTAAGATCTACAATATCAACAATCGTTATAAGATTGATAACTTAAAATTGTTTAGTGTATGTATACAGAGACATGAATTTACATTGTACAGGCTGATTATGATTATGAAAAAAAAGGAATAAATAGAATAATATTTCATCTAAAATTGCATCATAATCGCGTTGTTATAATATGAACTCATATCATATAAACATATCATTATGTTTCTTTTCTTTTGAATAATAGTCGGACTTATATAATGAACACATTATAATAAGAAAAAATATCCAAAAAATAGAGAATGGAAAGATCAAAATGTTACATTTGCTTGCTTTTAATTAATAGATATCGTTTTCTTTCATTGGAAAATGTTTTCTTGAACTGAAAAAATATATCTTTTAATGCACCCTGGTAAGAACAAAACTCTACCTGTGAAGGAGCCAAATAAACACATCATAATTATTTTACGATATCTCTAAGTTTTACATATCATTATTTCATGTAATGTTGCACATGGATTATATATTTACAACTCACTTTCCACTATTTGTAGAGTATACAGAGATAAAATAACAAATATTAATATATATATATATATTCACATAGGTGTAGTTAAATTTGGAGTTGAGGCATTCAAAAGTGCTCAATGCTGAAGGGCAGAGCATAATATTATACATGTATATATATACACTAAAGGAAAAAAGAAACTTATAAAAGTTCAAGAGATCACCAAATTAAATTCTCTGCATGGAAATGTACCAAATTTGGATATAATGTTGATTCAATGCATGGCTTTAAATGACAGTCAATAACAAAAAGTTTTCTTCAATGCCACAAAAGAAATGTGCACTGAAACAAAGGACTCTCTAATCCAAAGTCACAAAGATAAACTGCAGCCTTGTACACCATATGCATGTCAATGAATGAAACAAAAGAATTTCAAAAGGGATTTGCAAGTTCATATCCAAACAGATTAATAGCCAGTATGTCCACCTCTAGCTTGCTGGCAAGCTGTACACCGTCTTCGCATGCTTCCGATCAGATTCCCGATGGTAGCCTGGGGAACATTGTTCCATTCCTCTTGCAGTGCTGCAATGAGCGTCTCCCTATTGATGGGTTGATTGTCACGCCTTGACACACGTCGACCAAGCTCTTCCCAGAGATGTTCAATTGGGGAAAGGTCTGGTGAACGGGCGAACCATGGCAGAACATCAATATCCTCTTGCTCGAGGGTGCAAATCCCTTTTGAAATTCTTTTGTTTCATTCATTGACATGCATATGGTGTACAAGACTGCAGTTTATCTTTGTGACTTTGGGATTAGAGAGTCCTTTGTTTCAGTGCACATTTCTTTTGTGGCATTGAAGAAAACTTTTTGTTATTGACTGTCATTTAAAGCCATGCAATGAATCAACATTATATCCAAATTTGGTACATTTCCATGCAGAGAATTTAATTTGGTGATCTCTTGAACTTTTATAAGTTTCTTTTTTCCTTTAGTGTATATATATACAATGATATAATGAAGCAAACGAGGAATCTAATGTAGACTGAAATATCTACTGCTTCTAGTAACTCTCTCTCTCTCTCTCTCTCTCTCTCTCTCTCTCTCCCTGGTTCTCTTTTGAATGTCCCGACCGATCTCTCTGGTTCCCTCTCTGGAGTATGACGTAAAACTTAATTTTATTGGCTAAACTCTCTATTCTGATTTGGCAAAAACCTGACGGAATTTTTTATTTGATTTGATTTTGCATTCATTTTACGATTTGGAAATCAACATAATCAATAACGAAAATGACAACATGGATACAAGATAAGGATGGATAGTCCTGCTTGGCTGTTCCGTTACAGCACAGCTGTTTTACAGAGAAACTTCAATACACCAGACCCCTGTTATATAAAACTGGTTATCAATAACAAGTTGCAATAACTGTTATAAGCTACTGAAATCCTTGTTTCTGATTGGCTGAGAGCAAATTTGTCACAGAAATGTGGCAGTTGTTACTGATAACAAGTTTTATGAAACGGGACCCTGTATTACAAACTAGAAGTCCTCGACATATTGTTACAAGGTACCAAATATAACAAACGCCAGTATCATGCCCCCATACGTAAACTTCATCACCCCACCCACCCTACGAATCATATCTTCGAATCATATGCATACTTTTAAAACAAAGGTTGTTCTTGACAACCTGAAAGCTTGTCAGAGTCTTGTCAGACATATCAACAAATAGGCCTAATGTATGCAAACTGGATTTCAAGTATTGTAGTTCATTCATTAATAACAGGTTAATGGAATACCTCTTTACTAGGTCCCCAGGAAAGAAACATCCATAAATTTGAATAACTTTGTAAACAAGGGGTGTTTCATAAAGCTGTTCGTGAAGTTACGCATGACTTTACGAACGACTTGAATATGAAGTGCCAGATAGGATGGCCAAAGTTTTTCCTGATGTTTTAACAAAGTGTGACTGTATTTCCAATAACCTCAATTAAAAAATGGCAAAAACTATACTTTGCATTAAATGTTTGTTATAATAAGAATGTCAATCTACATCTGCACAGTTCAACATTAGTTGATGCAGTTAAAAATGATTGAGCATCCCATTTGGCTTGTCATATATAGGTCATTCGTAAAGTAACTTTACGAACAACTTGAAACGCCCCAGGGAGGTGTTTCATAAAGCTGTTCGTAAAGTTACGAATGACTTTACGAACGACTGGAATATGTTCTTGGGTGCTATACTAACCAGATTGTCAATCATTTAGCACAAGAACTGATCACCAGTCGTGCGTAAAGTCGTGCGTAACTTATGAACAGCTTTATGAAACACCCCCCAGGTCTATTGCTCCAAGCTTTATTTTGTCATAGATAGAGGGTAAGGGAAAGGGTTGCAGTCGGGTTTTAGATTAAGTTTAAAAGGTACCAATCACAAAAAATAATTTTGCTTTGTATGTTAGAGCTTCCATGTCGTTATACTATATTCAAAATATGGGCTTCAAATATTAATTCTATAAAGAGATATTGCAATTTTAAATACAATCTCTGTTTAAGCGTAAAAGCGACTCGTGAGTAGACTACTCGACGCACCCGTACGCGATTGCCAAGATATGGGCTCGCGCGGAACCAAACTCTGAATTCGGTTCCGCGTGAGCATCATGTCATCCTTTATTTCCTTCGCACTCCTTAACTGTTGACCTACCAGATAAAAATCTTTGAGGTTGATTTTATACTTTCTAGTTGTACACAAATCGTTTTTCAGGTGATTAATTGGTACAGGTCCAGGTCCATGGGTTGAAGCTATAGGAATTCGGTCAGTGCGAGATCAATACTGCGGAGCAATTTTCACCGGAGCATGTGTCGTACAAAGCCAGATACTTTCGTTTTAAAAGATGACAATGTACATCATAACGTTTCCCAATGATTGGCAAAAGGTCTATATAATGTTGATAATAAAGTTACCACTATGAGTCACATTTCTCCAGCTGTATGAGGTTTTTAAACATTATACTTTCCTGTTTACTTCCTGTAGAGTTATTAATTATTAGTAATTAGAGATATTATTTGGTCATATTATTTGGTCTTATTATCACCTAACACTATATTTATATTAAGACACCCAGATCAGTTGTAATATCCCGGTCCTGCTGTTTAAGACATGACATAGAACCATCAAACGAAGAGACATGAATACTTAGTAACATTTTGAGATTAAAGACAAGTAAATCTGAAGTAGGCCTATATATCATTCTAATGTTGTGAAATCGTTGAAGAATTGGCTCATTCAAAAAATCAACAAGCATTTAGAATTGATAAGGAACACAATGTACCTAGATCTTGCAAAACAAGTGATGATGGGAAATTGAATCTCATCTCTTATTTCAAGATAGATTAAAGTATCTAATTGCAGATGAAGAATTTAAGAATTATCGTAAGGAATGTTATATATCAAAGAAGAAAACCTTTTAAACCATTTGTGGTATACATTAATTCTTTATTTTGTTTCCGTGAAGTATTTCCACTTTAAAAATCTAAGAAGGCTCTTTTATCCTGCCACTTTCCTTTTGTAAACAATCGATAAATAGGTACTTATCCTATAGCTGGTGAACTTTGATCTACGTAGTATTGAGTATGTCGCGAATGAGGAAGTATTCTCCCAACCAAACAATAGAATCAAATAATTGATTCATTTAAGTATCCCCTCTTCTAAATCAAGTTGTGCTCTAAATTATACTTGTTCTAAGATCTATTATTATTTGTATATGCATAATTTTCTATTGTATTGTATTTTCTTGTATTTACATGTACCTTGTACATTGTACCTTGTACCTTGTAATGCTGGTGGGAAACAAATTTCCACGATTGTGGACAAGAATGAATTATATCAATTAATCAATTAAATGTAAAATGTTATTATTAAGGGAATACAGCGCAACGACATATAGACAAAATTTGTTACACACTCTAAAAAAAACGTCGTAATTTTTTTGACCATAGCGCCTGGTCACATTTTCTTAATCAGATTCTAGTAATTTTGACTATAGGATTCTGTTCACTTCAAACCCAAAGCTGGTAGTTTGACCAGAATAGTGCAGGTGCCCGATGAATTTATTCTCTATGGAATGACTTTCTGTCTTGCCGATTTGCCGATTTTTTTGAGCATGGGTTTGCATGGCTGTTGGGGTGTTGGGCAACCCAGGCAAAAAAGCCGACGAATATACAGAGGGTGTCGATCCGTGTTCATTATTGGGGGGATGACCGGCGAGGGAGCGAAGCCAGTGGCGCCCGGGGCAAACAATGAAGTTACGCCCCCCCCCCCCCCCCCCTCGAGTGCCCAAACTTATCTAGGTTACTGTACGAGCGAGGAAACAAAGCGACCGTGCAGCAAATTTTTCAATTTTTAACCCTAAAAAACGCAATTTCTTGTGCATTTTACCCAGGAAATTTTGCAATTGACCACCGCAATTGAGCGGTAGAGATGCTCGAATTTTATACATTGATAAACGGTTTTCTATTCACTCACTTCTACAATCGGGAGCAAAACTAACAAAAAACCCTATAGGCTTGAGAAAGAGTCGAGAAATTCAGCAAGGCTACCTGAAGTTGAGATTTCTTTTAAAAGTTTAACCAATCCAACCGCGTATAGCCAGGATTTCATTTTTTGGAGCGGTTGTGAGAACGCGAAACGTGCTCCCCAGGGGGTGGGTGCAGGGAGGGGGAAGTTTCCCCCTCCTGCGCGAAGCGTAAAAAGCTCTGACGTTTTATAGCAAATTTGAGAGAAAGATAACGGCTCGTACCACTTTTTTTAGGCGGAAAGTTAGTTCGACGACCGGACTGCTTTTCAATTATTTGGACGCAATACTGCACTGTTGTAACAGGGGTGGGTGCATGGAAGGGGGATTTTGAAAGCTCTGACGTTTTATAGCAAATTTGAGAGAAAGATAACGGCTCGTACCACTTTTTTTTAGGCGGAAAGTTAGCTCGACACCCGGACTATTTTTCAGTTATTTGGAGGCAATATACTGCACTGTATGTTACAGGCGCGGGTGCAGGGAGGGGGGAGTTACTTCCCCCTTCCCGCGCGAAGCGCGAATACTTTGACGTTTTAGCAAATTTTGATTGGCAGATAACGGTTCGTAGCGCCTTTCTAGGCTTTTTTCTCTCACTTCCCCCGCTTTTTTGCTCTCGCTCTCGCTTTTTTTAAGGGTTGAATAGGGGGCATGGCCCCCTTGTGCCCCCCTGTCTACGCCTATGAGCAGGAGTCATATGAAACTTACATGATATATCGAGCAAAGCAATTACATCTTTATTTTTTCAAATTTTGAACCCTTTAAGCTATTTAAGAATTATATACTGACGGCGCGAAATTACGAGATCCTGAAAGAAAATAATTATGCGAGGGAGCAAAGCGACCGAGCTTTGGAAAATATTCGCATTTCAAACCTTCAAAAACGAGATTTCTAGTGCATTTACCCAGCGGATATGGGGGAGCAAATCCGTAAGGATTATGATTTTTCTTCATTTCCCCCCTTTTTTTTCTCTCCTTTGCGTTTTTTACGCCCTCTCCAATTGCCTCCTGGGGCACCTGCCCCCTGCCCCCTAGATACGCCACTAAGCGAAGCGACCGAGCGGGGGAGGGGGGGGGGGGGGGTATGGGAGGGGGACTTTTCAAAAACTGTCTATGAAACTTGCATTTTAGAGCATCCCAAAATGGTTTTTAATGAAAAGGAGGAATGCTCGGATCTACGCCAATGGAGGGAACCCCTTAATTGAGAATAACAATGCGAGCGAACAAAATTTTCTTCGATATATTTGCATTGAAATTATGGCATTTCTTATTTCCTTACTTCTATTTCAAGATCAAACATAATGAGTTTTGATAATTATTAGTTTTAAGTTAATGTATCATAATTCTCATGTTTTTTATCCAAAAATATTGGGGGGATGATAATACAGGCAATCCCCCACCTCAAACTTTTTTTTTTATATATACATCCCCCCCCCCCCCGGATCGACACCCGTGCAAATATAGACTTACATGATTTTGCCGAAAAACTTTAGTAACACTCCCTAATATGCACACACAGAAGGAACACTTGTAAGCAAACGCACAGCCATTTAGGTTATTTTCATTGCATGTATGTCTTGTTCACATAAAATCTTCAAAGGAAAAAGAAATGATCTGTGAAATTGCAGCCATTTGCACCGTTCCAGAACCCAAGATTTTGAGTTTTGGTTAGATTCAGCCCAAGATACACACCAACGGCACTTGATACGAGGGTTGGTGTCAGGTCTCCCGAAAATCTCGCGTTTATGTCTCTGACATAAGAACCGACAGCCTCCCAATATTTTGCATACTTGTGCTCCCGACAATGGGCTATATCTTCTTTGAAGCGCAGCCAGATGTGATCGATATTGAGTCCGCCTAGAATCGCGTACGGCACGACTATGAAGGCAACCTGCTGTGACGTCACAAGCGCATTGAGTGCGTAGACGGTAGAAAGGATCTTTGTTTCGACATTCGTATCGCTGAAGACCCAATAAGTCCAAGTGATATGAGAGGTCAATCCCCACGAAGACACCACCAGAGTAAATGCAGATATTATGATAAATGATGCGAGTAATGATTAAACTATCATGACTACTAATAAACCTATTATGATCTAAAAACTATAATGTACCGTACTAGTGTAAAAAGCGAGTATCACAGGCATAAAGTATGTTAAACGCTACGCCACTTCACAAAGCTTTATCCGGTGTAAGCTTGTTATTTCTATTCTTTCTCTCGAATTTTGGTTTTAAAGTTATCATCTCCAAAATTAATTTCTGTCTTGCCGAAGACTAAAAATAGCATAAGCAGAAATTTAAGCTTTCTTAAAAAGCGTTTGCATGGGTGGTGGGCAGCCCAAACAGATACGCTGACAAATAGTTTTATATTTGCCCCCTCACATAATTATGATCATGCACCCACCCACACGCATCCCCTCCCCCAAACACACGCACCCCACATACATACACTCACGAACAGGCCCCACACCCTCACACAATTAACCAATTAGGCTAGGTTTATTAAATGTATGTGTAGATCTTGTTCATCTAAATCATATCAGTCAAAAAAGAAATGATCTGTGAAATTGCAACCATTTGCACCGTTCCAAAACCCAAGATTTTGAGTTTTGGTGAGATTCAGCCCAAGGTACACACCCACGGCACTTGACACGAGGGTTGGTGTCAGGTCTCCCGAAAATCTCGGGTTTACGTCTTTGACATAAGAACCGACAGCCTCCCAATATTTTGCATACTTGTGCTCCCGACAATGGGCTATATCTTCTTTGAAGCGCAGCCAGATGTGATCGATATTGAGTCCGCCTAGAATCGCGTACGGCACGACTATGAACGTAAACTGCTGTGACATCACAAGGGCATTGAGTACGTAGACGGTAGAAAGGATCCCTGTTTCGACATTCGTATCGCTGAAGACCCAATAAGTCCAAGTGATATGTGAAGTCCATCCCCACGTAGACACCAATATAGTAAATGCCATCCACTTTCTTATTTGCTTTCGCAGTAATCTGTATTGCAAGTTGAAATGACGAATGCGATTAAGCACTCCGTCGACATTCTGGAACGGAGCCTGCTCAAGCGCGTAACGATAAATCTGGCGCGTTTCGATCTCGAAGGAGCGGCGCTCTAAATAAATGATATAACAGAAACAACCGTAGACGAAGAATCCGAAAAAAGCTGTCCAGTGGCTTATTTCAATGTGAGCCCTTTCGCTTTGGCAAATTCGAAAAACGTAATCGTAAATGACCCGGAGGCACCCACTTGTCATAGGCCAAGCTAAGACGCAGAAGAGAGAAATCCATGAAAGAATCTTCGCATCTGAACGCCACTCACGTATGGTGTTAATGCGACGTGCAATGAAACCTTTGGACAGCGTAGATACCTTGTGGCTGCGCTGGTTCATGCTTTGGTAGTGGTGCTTGAGACGTGAGAAGAAACACCAGTATGTTACGACCATGATTTGTGTGAGGAAAGATAGGTAGGAGACGAAATGAAGAGTTTGCTGTTTGACACCCCAATAGGCATGAATATACGACGTGAAATCGAACATCATGAAGCAACAAGAGACAAAGAGATACAGCAACGAGATGACATCAGAGCAAGAGAATCCTAAGCATGGGAAAACAAAAATGCAGTCGCTATCGGTTACATTCTATTCACCAATATGTTGAGATTTCAATAAGATAATCTCAAGCCTGGCTCACACGAAACGTCATTTCGATTGTGTCGGTACCAGCGGTAATCGAGCCTGTGACGGTCATTAACCCATACATGTTATTAAAAGTATTGCTTGCAATTTGCAATATCTTTTTAAACGATATCAATCTTTCTTGACGCGCAAAGACCGTACAGTTCACTTCCGCGGTCCTAACATCAGTAAATGACGCCTCGTGTGATGCTTAATGCAACAGAACTGACATCAGAGAGACAAATACATTCCTCATTTCCATAGATATTGTTGGTGCCATTGATTCACAAAATATATAAAGATTTGGCTAATTCCAACGAATATATGGACATGTCTTACGTCTTTAGATTAAAAATACGATCGTTTTATAATGCCCATAGCACGTCTAAGTGCGTCATTTTGATTGTTATTATTACAGTGGTTAACTAATCATACCATGGAGGCAATTAGTGCATACATCAGTAATTAAAGTCAAAGTTTGCATTGTTCCTTTTGTATTTACTGTTTGTACGATTTCAGTCTCTGATAACGCGTTAAAGACGACAATGACGTAAGGCGCCGTCAGTAAATGTTGCGGGCTTCGACGCACCGTGTGAGAGTGCTATAGTACCAAAAAATGATTGAAAAATGAACAA
This sequence comes from Heliocidaris erythrogramma, assembly GCA_025617745.1. Classification (NCBI taxonomy): domain Eukaryota; kingdom Metazoa; phylum Echinodermata; class Echinoidea; order Camarodonta; family Echinometridae; genus Heliocidaris; species Heliocidaris erythrogramma. The sequence continues at coordinate 49,822,576 of CM046857.1, read as the reverse complement.
TCCAAACATTCTATTGCATTACTGTTGTATGGACTTCTTGCCTTTACAGTCATAATTAGCGCAGACTTTAACGCAAGTGAAATGACGTCTCGTGCACAACGAGTATAAAACTGGTGTACATGTTCACAGACCTGTCAATCTGCTCCGCATCAAAGGGTGATCATCGTCATCATTCATGCTCTCATCATAAGTGACATCTATTGACACATGACCTCTCACACCTCCATCGCCATCTTCGACCGATTGATTCACCGTCCCGTAGTCAGTCTCAGTCTTGAAGATCGACTGGATGAAGGTCTTCTCACTCCTGGGGTAGAATATCCCCAGGAAAGCCAGAGCAAACCTAGATGGGAGAGGCAGAGCTGTAATGAGAGAGGATGCGGGTTCGGGTCGTGGTGGTTGGGAACCGAGGAAGCGAGATGCCATTTTTGCTGTTATATTTCCTTGGAAGGAAGAGGAGCGGATTGTGCTACTCATCTTTGTGTTTTACTCTAACAAGATGCGTTGACTCGTCGATCAGGTCTTATCTGGAGGTTTAGCCCGTTGTCTGGCATCGGACGTCATTTTATACCGATTCGAAAGTGGAAGGCGGAGATAAAACTGAACATTTGAGACTGCCAATCATCCAAATTTAGTCGATAAGATTGCCAGTCATCCAAATTTAGTCGATAAGATTGCCAGTCATCCAAATTTAGTTGTCAGCATTATTTTGAAAGTACCTGTCCTTGATTTTGATTCGGATCTGAGACGCGAATGAGGAAGTATATTTCACCAAACAAACAAAATAACATTTATACCTTCAAGTATTTCCACTTATAAATCTAATTGTGCTCTAGATAATATACTTTTTAAAAGATGAATAATTTATAATAATTCATGTAATTTAAAATGCGCCAATTCCACTCTGTAGAGTGCTCTAGTCGCAGAGTAGGATGAAGAAGTACAGAAAGCAGAAAGTAAAAACAAATAATAAAAAAGAATGATAGCCAAATGCTATTAGAAGTGGAATGCGGAACAGGTTGGGGCATACTTTGTACAAAAACTTCTAACAAAAACCGTTACATATCACAAATTAAACCTTAACAAATAAATTAGTCAAATAAAAATTTCACCTGTAATCATGACAAAAAGTGTAACACGCTTTCATAATACCACCCGAGCTTTCCTTTATCCGGTAGTGACTTGTATTTGATTTTGAGAAAAATGATATTAATTATTAGCACTTTTAAGTCAAATGTGTCTACAAATTATTACGTTTCAAAATGTTCACCTTTTACGAATCATGACCATAATGACATGATTTATTTCTTCACTGAGTATCTTATATTTAGAACATTTCTGAAATGTTCCCACATACTATATTCATAAAAGAAGGCTGATGTAATTAACACGATATAAAAATGAGTTAGATTTTATTCAAGAAGAGCAAAAGACATATATTACAAAGTGTGTTGCCATGGATACGGATGGTTCAAGGACCATGTTCAGTCCTGATGAACCTTACAGACTATTTTGTCTTAAAATATTATCCTACACAGCAACAAAGTAATGATTTTAAATATTATAATTAAAATTCTGAAAAGGGTTTCAGCACTAAGCTACAAATTTGATAATATTTCATATTTTCCAAAAAGGAAGTGTTTCAATCCCCTGATATAGATTCCAAATTATCAAAATATGCTTTAATTATAAACGCTTGAGAAAAAAGGACTGTAGCATTAATGTGATCTGCCTGTTGTCCAGCGACGTGCCGAGTCGGATTTTTGTTGCTAGATACTTGATACTATTTGATCATCATGAATAGAATTTTACTTTATTTTCGGTAAAGTAAAGTGTAGATACTGTACATGTCAGTGTTTCTTGTAGATACAAATCATTTCAGACCTAATCAATACAGATATTATGATAAGTGATGCGAGTAATGATTAAACTGTCAGGACTACTAATAAACCTATTATGATCTAAAAACTATAATGTACCGTACTAGTGTAAAAAACGAGTATCACAGGCATAAAGTATGTTAAACGCTACGCCACTTCACAAAGCTTTATCTGGTGTAAGCTTGTTATTTCTATTCTTTCTCTCGAATTTTGGTTTTAAAGTTATCATCTCCAAAATTAATTTCTGTCTTGCCGAAGACTAAAAATAGCATAAGCAGAAATTTAAGGTTTCTTAAAAAGCGTTTGCATGGGTGGTGGGCAGCCCAAACAGATACGCTGACAAATAGCTTTATATTTGCCCCCTCACATAATTATGATCATGCACCCACCCACACGCATCCCCTCCCCCAAACACACGCACCCCACATACATACACTCACGAACAGGCCCCACACCCTCACACAATTAACCAATTAGGCTAGGTTTATTAAATGTATGTGTAGATCTTGTTCATCTAAATCATATCAGTCAAAAAAGAAATGATCTGTGAAATTGCAACCATTTGCACCGTTCCAAAACCCAAGATTTTGAGTTTTGGTGAGATTCAGCCCAAGGTACACACCCACGGCACTTGACACGAGGGTTGGTGTCAGGTCTCCCGAAAATCTCGGGTTTACGTCTTTGACATAAGAACCGACAGCCTCCCAATATTTTGCATACTTGTGCTCCCGACAATGGGCTATATCTTCTTTGAAGCGCAGCCAGATGTGATCGATATTGAGTCCGCCTAGAATCGCGTACGGCACGACTATGAACGTAAACTGCTGTGACATCACAAGGGCATTGAGTACGTAGACGGTAGAAAGGATTCCTGTTTCGACATTCGTATCGCTGAAGACCCAATAAGTCCAAGTGATATGTGAAGTCCATCCCCACGTAGACACCAATATAGTAAATGCCATCCACTTTCTTATTTGCTTTCGCAGTAATCTGTATTGCAAGTTGAAATGACGAATGCGATTAAGCACTCCGTCGACATTCTGGAACGGAGCCTGCTCAAGCGCGTAACGATAAATCTGGCGCGTTTCGATCTCGAAGGAGCGGCGCTCTAAATAAATGATATAACAGAAACAACCGTAGACGAAGAATCCGAAAAAAGCTGTCCAGTGGCTTATTTCAATGTGAGCCCTTTCGCTTTGGCAAATTCGAAAAACGTAATCGTAAATGACCCGGAGGCACCCACTTGTCATAGGCCAAGCTAAGACGCAGAAGAGAGAAATCCATGAAAGAATCTTCGCATCTGAACGCCACTCACGTATGGTGTTAATGCGACGTGCAATGAAACCTTTGGACAGCGTAGATACCTTGTGGCTGCGCTGGTTCATGCTTTGGTAGTGGTGCTTGAGACGTGAGAAGAAACACCAGTATGTTACGACCATGATTTGTGTGAGGAAAGATAGGTAGGAGACGAAATGAAGAGTTTGCTGTTTGACACCCCAATAGGCATGAATATACGACGTGAAATCGAACATCATGAAGCAACAAGAGACAAAGAGATACAGCAACGAGATGACATCAGAGCAAGAGAATCCTAAGCATAAGAGAACAAAGGGTACAGTAATGAAATAATGATAATAATTTAAAAGATAATAATATGTCTTGTTTACCAAGCGCGGCCTAATAAAAGCCATGTAGTCCACGGGCGTAGACAAGCATAATTATCCATTGTTAGTGGGGGGGGGGGGGGGGGGGGGGGGGGTTGATCTATTCATCAATAGAAAGCGTGTTCGTGTCTACGCCACTGCTGTAGTCATATAATTACCCCGGCTCTAGTACGGCTACTATCATGACAATCATAGCGCTCAAGCATAGGCCCCATAATGAATTCCCCCCTACAGGTACCCATTTCCTCCACCTGAATGATCGGTTACCCTCTGTTTACCAAAATTTGGGGATTTCAATATATGAAAATCTAATGCGACAAAATCTTCATGAATGTAATACTAATCGACCTGACATCAGAGAGACAAATAAATTTCTCGTTTCCATGGATACTGATGTTGCCATCATTTTACATAGATATTTTGTAAAATGATACCTTGCTATGAGATGCAACTACTTCCCACCAATACATAGACATGCTTAGCCTATTTGTTACCATAAATATTAAATGTCAAATTTTTATATTTGTAATTCTATAATCTAAAACAAGATCTTCACTGACCTGTCCGTCCCCTCCTCATCGAAGGTTGATCTTCGTCAATATTCATGTTCTCATCATACGTGATCAATGGTAAACCGACCACATCTATCGACACATGACCTCTCACAGCTCCATCGTCATCATCGACCGATTGATTCAGCGTCCCGTAGTCCATCTCCGTCATGGAGATCGACTGAACAAGAGCCTTCCCTCTCCTTGGGTAGAATATCCCGAGGAAAGCCAGAGCAAACCGAGATGGGAGAGGCAGAGCTGTGACCATGACTTTAGGGGATACTGGTTCGGTTCGTGGTGGTTGATAGCCGAGAAAACGAGATGCCATTTGTGCGGTTGTACTTCCTTGAAAGGAAGAGGAGCGGATTGTGCTACTCATCTTTGAGTTTCAGGCGAACAAAATGTTTTAACCCGTCGATCAGGTCTTCTCTGGAGATTTTGCTCCCTGTATTGCATCCAACGTCGTTTTATTCCGATTTGAAAGCGGAAGGTGGGGATTAACACTGAACAATTCAGATTGCCAATCATGTAAACATAGTTGTCAACCCTTTTAAAAGTTTCTGAACTTGAAAAGCTTCTCCAAGGATATAATTATTAAGATTGCCAATCATCCAAATTTAGTTCTCAACTCTTAAAAGCTTCTGAAGAAGCTCCTCCAAAGATATATGATATTTTTGGTCAGATTTTCGGTTTACACTAGAAAATATAAATTGCTATAGAAGTACTTTCTACTCTATTATGTACTTTCGAAAAATGGCACATGATCGATGTAACTACGCTATGTAAACCCTGATTACAAAATCCATGGTTATACTTTGAAGAAATTGATTTGAGGACGTATAACCGTACGAAAAGCTGGGTAAAATTTTACCCAATATTCGGCAAAAGAGGAACATGCATTTATTCAATTTGGGTTAGTTTTGCCCAATATTGGTTAAGGATTTACCTAACAAACATGCATGCTCCTTTTTTGCCCAACTTGTTACGAGTGAAGCAGTTTTAACAGGGAAGCTCGGGTGCAATGAAAAAGGATACGTTTTGCAAGAAATGTACACTCCTCTGTAACCGAACTTTCATCCCCTCTGCTATGTGAAGTCATTGTATTACGTTATGATTATATCAATGATTCATTGAGAGTGATTCTCTCCTTTCACTTAGTTTCTCCGAATTTCTCATCAACGGCCTTCAAAATAAAATAAAAAGCAATGCTTATGAAAACAAAGCTTTCAAACTTCATATATATATATAGATATTAACCCTTAATCTGCCCCCATGTACCAACCCCAGTGCCACAGTGCTAATCCTATTGTGCCAGACACTGATCCCCCCCCCCCCCCCCGGGCGCCAGGTTTAGTTTTTGGGTGCTCAGGCGTGAACAGACAATACATTAAACATGTACGTGACAATGCACAGCTACGTAGGTTACTAAGCAAAGTTGCGGCACGCGAGCACAGGCTAGTGCACGTGTACGTGGCACTGCTACGCAGATCGGTACACAAGGTTATGGCATTATATGGGCTAATTTGAGTAATCTTTCCCATACATTGTACAGCTATATTCCTATTTGTTATTCCTCTTTCTCTCATTATTTCACTTCCTTTTCTTTCTCTCACCTTCCTTTGCTCTATAGTTGCTTGAATTGAATTCACTGTCACCAGGTCACTATATTTATGTATCACGCATGTAAAAAAGAAAACTATAGTATGTTATGGATGAAGAAGACCTTACAACTTTCCGTCCGTTCATTCTCTGTTTCTTTCCCCCCTTCATCAGAATCATACATCCAACCCCTCCCCCCCCCCCTCTCTCTCTCTCTCTTCACCATACGTACTTCTTTCCTAATTGCTTCCAATTTCTCTCTATCCGTAATTTTATCTATCCTTGTCTATCTCCCATTTTTCCTGGGGGTGATTCACAAAGAGTTAAGTTTGACTTACAGTCGCACTTAAATTCCTAGTTGCGCGCGGTATTTGACACATCGCCGCATTGGTCAGATCATGCTCAGGGGACGCGCGCTATTGGTTAATCTACCAATGAGATTACGCGTTTAATACCGTATGCGCATTGGCACTTACGCATGACTTTTAGTCAATCTTAACTCTTTGTGAAACACCCCCACATCTGAAATTTTAAACCACTTTTCCTACGTTACCTTAGAAATTGAAATTACTCCAACATTCAGAAGTGGACACCACTTCAACGTCTGTATGTAAGACGAAACCACCCATATTCTTCTCACACTTTCCGATATATAACCAGATCTGATGTTGAAGTGGATGCTATTATTATCACATATACTGACTAAATCAAACACAACTAAAACTGATGGGTTTAGGTCCAAAATGAGCAAGTTGGGAAAACGAATGAGGAAATAATCATCATCATAATTATATCCTGTGTCATATACAAGGCCAAATTACAAATAAATAAGAGCCGTAACTAGAAAGGAATAATCTAAACACATTGTTTTATTTTGAAGTGTACGTGCTTAATTACAGACACGACAATTCAGATGGACACAAAAATAAAAAAATTGATACAAATGTACTAGTACCTGTAATGGGGAAAAAGCAAATGCAAATGACATAAATAATTATTGATTTCTGATATATATGTACATGTGAAGAATAGAATTATTTTTGTTTTTAATACTATGTAGTTTGCAGGAATTTGTAGGAAATTGTTATACACATGTCTAACCTATTTTGTATTGTTTATACTTTCTTTATTATCATTGTCAAGGTGACTACCAAGTATTCTTCGAATGTCGGAAACTATTCTAATCCATGAAACCGACCAACTTATTCCAACCACGCAATACACATTTTGTTTTCTTTCTAAAATTGTCAGGAAAGGGACAGACAAAGCTACACTGATCTTCACCCCCCCTCTTTCTCGCCCTTTCTTACCTCTCTCTCTCTCTCAACGGACCTCGTTTTCTTCTCTAATTTTCTCATATTTTCGGTCTTTCTTTCTTTCCGTGTTCCAACAAAATTGTCTAATAATACACGATTGGACAAGTATTTCAGGATAAAGTTTAGGTATAACATACTGGTAAATCTAATACTGAGCATTATTACTGAGGTACACATGCCAAAAATCAGTCAACATATTTTTGTTAATGAATTACTGCCCATATCATTCATCAGATTGAAAAGAGATTTCCATGCGATATATGAAAACGATTTTCAGGCCTACAGTCTTTGATTACCGGAAAATATGCAACATTATCATATATTACTCGAAAAGTGAAGTACTACATCCACGGCATAAAAAAGTAAACACTGTGATTCTAAAATGAATATAAAAGCGAACAAATGCGTCCTTTTTTCATTTTTGGACCTCTCAACACAAAGGCGGAACTATGATCACAACAATGAAGTATTATTTAGTACGTAATTGTAACCATGTTAAAACATTCATATGGACCATAAAATATTATAATATTAACAATAAAAGTAAATACAATTTAAGGACAAAATCTTAATAACTATAAAACGATCTACAAAATCACGATGTATTTTAAAATTAAATTAAATTAAATTTCAAAGTAATGATATTTATTTCCAACTTTTCAATATAAGTGTACAAAGTAATAAATTAACAAAATAATGTACACGTATTTTAACTAAAATATGACAAAATATACATTCATGTGGTACATACATAGTTTGAGGATAAACCTCTGAAAGCAAAATCCTGGGACGTGGATGCTCCTTAAGCGTACATAATAAATATTTAAAAAGGAAATAACTACATACAAAAAAAAAAACGAAAAAAAAAATCCTAGACCGCTGAGCTTGATTGGAGGTGGAAATGAAAAAGAGGGGGAAAGAGGGGGAAAATGTGGGGGGGGGGGGGGGATGGAGGTGCAAAATAAAAGGAGTACGAAGAAACAGAGAGAAGAAACGTCGAGAAAGGGGAAGTGTCTTAAACCATACTATTTGTAAGATGAAGTGAAGTGTTTTTTCATCGTTCTTGAGGAACTGGCAAGAGATTCGGATTATTATATTTGTGAATAGTATAACTTGAATGAAAGGGGTTACAAAATTCGTCAGGAAATACATTGTACATAAATATGATTTTTTGATGTTTATTTATATCCGTAAATTGTAGTATGTTAAATTGTTTGAACAAATGGTCGACATGACAAAGTACATGTACTGCATATACCATTCATAATATCAATATGACATTTTTGTGCAATTACTTTTGTTTTGAAATGCTATTTATTTGGTCACTTTGAAAATACATAACAGTTACACATTCAGAATGAGAAATACTTGTTGTGTTCACAATAATATCAGTTTCCTTTACTCTTATTTGGTTATCCATCGGGCAATGCCCTGCCACCTGTTGTCATGAATAGCTATTTTGTTATTGCGTTTAGCTATTATATCTTTCCATTTTGTACGACTTCAATAATAAACATATAAAATCATAAACTGTTGCTTTTGTCGAGTTGAGTCTACTTATACAGTGGCGGATCTAGGGGGAGGGGGCATATTCATATTCATATTCATCTTTGAAAAAGAAGAATATAATCCGAAAGTCGAAAGTAATCATTTGTATCAATGTTGAATAACCTTTTTCATGACATCCTGAGGCCTTAACTGACAGTCCTCTGTGAGGATGACATTAAAAAGACAATTCTTTTTAGGACAAGTTTTCGGAAGAAAATCATTTCTGCATGTACTTGCAACTGTCTATTCTTCCAGGTAATGTGAAACTTATTACTATTCTCTTTATTCCTCACATTAAGAGAAGTCCATTCTTCTAAAATGACTCGATAAAATCTAGGAATCTTTACAGTTATATAGTCATAGTTCCACTAAGCAGAAATAAACCACCATTTTTCCGCAATCTTCTTTCAGAAACAAGTTGGTAATACCAACGATGAAAATATATACATAAATTTAGATATAATAATAATAATAATAATAGACATTTATAACGCGCCATCTATCTAGGTAACCTATTCCGAGGCGCGGAAGTACTACTATTACCCTGGCTTTAATGATTTGAATTTTTCCAAATAAAGTTAAATGTCTTATTTTTCATATGTTTAGGATACACTGTAGAGATGACAAGAATTCTTCTGCTTTCCTTGTCGGTGCAGGATATGAATAAATACCTACGTAGGTACCAAGTACATTAATAATATAGACAAAAATCCGGTTATTTCGAAGAAAAACAACTGGTACATGTCCAATTTTCAATATTTCTGTCTTATAAGTTAATCTTCAAGCTTGAACATTTCTCAAATTGTTAAATTGTTCAACTTGATCAATGATATCGGCCTATAGCTCTCTAAAAGCGTTACATCTTTATTCGGTTTTGCAATTCAAGAGATAACACTTTGCCTGTGATAAGAATAATTCAAAGATAGAAATAAGGGTTCTTTCACAATATCCCAGAAACTCATATAAAATTCTTTAGAAAGTCCGTCATTCCCAGGTGACATTCCTGAATGCATTTCCATCAAAGCTTTTTGCCTTCGTGTTCCGTTAATTCCCTCCGCATGAATTAGAAGATATTTCAGAAAGTTTTCTCTCTCCTGTTTTCACAAAATGGTTTGCATTTTCATCTGCCGTTTTAACGTTTTGTAAATTAGTATAACGTTCACAATAAAGTTCTTTAATACTCTGTAAAATTTCTTGTTCACTTTCAATGATATTATCTTCTCTCAGCAGTTTTCGAATAGTAGATTTTTCTTTACGCTGTTTTTCTAATACAGGGAAATATTTATTATTTAGAATGAGGTTTCGACCGGTATTTATTACATGTTGTATCTAACATTTTGATAGGTTAATCATCGCATTTTAGATTATACTTAAAGTATTTTTACCAATGCGAAAACATATACTTGCTTCCAAGTGATATTTATATTATAATATCTTGGTAAAATGAACAAAGAAGACTGCATTTTGGGGAATGCTTTAAGATGTCCATAGTACCACCAGCTCGATACACTCATCACCCTCATATTATAGTATCCAAAGTGGTTCATAAAAGGGAACAACATGTTTCTTAATTTGGAAAATAGCAAATTTTGGTTTGTCTAATGATATAGACACTTAGGTAACAAAGCTTTATCAAATATTTTTAACCTCTCTCTATTTCTATTAACCATAATACATGTACATTCATTTTTAAACTCGATATTCATAACAAAACACTTATTGAATTATTTGTTTTCATACCGTATCAGTTTGTAACTTTTTCTCTGGTAACTATGATTGATCGACCTATAAACAAATGATGAATGTGACAGTTCTTTTCAGAGTCACATAATAAGGATTATGATGATTAGCGTGTCTGCTCAGAAAGGAAATATGTCCTTGTAAGTAAGCAACCTACCAGGGGGCCTATATGGCCATCTGAGGGACTTCGTAATGCGGACTGATGCCATACCAAAGGGCACTGGGACATCGAATTGGCCTCTTCGTACCGTGCAAATGTTGGAAAGTTCTTCTGTTTGGAGCAAGTAGAGTATTTAGTCTGTACAAAATGGTATGAAGTAACGCCCTCCTGGCTCCAAATAGATGAGTTGGATTAAATTTTGAGCTGTCTACATACCAGTTGGGTTTGTCAGGTTACAGCCAACTGCAGATGGACCGACCCAGAAGCCAATATCCTGACTCTTTGTCACATTCAGACCAAGATATATACCGATACCAGTGGATATGAGAGAAGGTGTCAGCCATCCTGAAAATGTCTTGTTGATGTCTTTGACGTAAGTAACGACCGTCTTCCAGTACTGCTCATACTTGTGTTCCCTGCAGTGGATGATGTCTTCTCTGAAGTGTCTCCAGATGTAGTCAATGTTAAGCCCACCTAAAGCAAAGTACGGGACAGCTATGAAGGTGATCTTCTGACACGTCACCAGGGCATTGAGGAAATAGATGGTTTGGAGAACCTCTGGGTGTATATCCTTCTGGCTGAACACCAAGTAATTCCATGTGATGTGCGAGGTCAGTCCAATTGTTGAAGCCACAATGGTAAACGCCATCCATCTTCGAATTTGCTTTCGCAGAAATTTATACTGCTTGCTGAAAACACGAATTCGGGTGAGCACTGCATCGACGTTCTGTACCGGTGCCTGCTCCATAGCGTAGCGGAATACCTGTTGCGTTTCAATCTCGAATGATCTGCGTTCCAAGTATATGATATAACAAAAACATCCGTACATGGTTAATCCAAGGAGTGAATTCCAGTGACCAACCTCGCCGTAGATGGTATCGCTCTTACAAACACGGAAGCAATAATCGTACAAGATCCGAAAACATCCAGTCATCACGGGCCAAGCTAGGATGCAGAAGAAAGGCCGCCATGAAAGAATCCACGAGGCGGAACGCCTTTGATTTATGATGCTGATGCGATGCGCAAAGAATGATATGGACATGATGGAAACACTACGATGGCTCTGACCAGCTCTACCGTACTTCATTCGCGTGTAGAGACACCAGTACGGTACGACCATGAGTTGGACAATGAAGGTGGTATACGTCACGAAATGGAGAGCGTATTCCCTGGCGCCCCAGTAAGCACGAAAATACGCCTCTAAGTCGTATATCATCAAGCAGCAAGAACAAAAGAGGTACAATATCCCAATGACGTCAAAGCAAGAGTATCCTGAGCAAGAACAAACCATACAGCAAAAGTTAATCGTACACCTCACCTTATGTTCGCATTGTAACCCAATGGCGGATCCAGGATTTGGTGAGGGAGGGGGCACAATATTCTGTAAAATCTGACATTCACCAAAACAAGTCCATCAGTATTTTTGGTCGCTCTCTGTTTGCCAGGGGAGGGGGCCCGGGCCCCTGGTTCCGCCCTGTTCAAAACAAAGTATTCCACCAATTATTTTATGGCGGTATTTGAAATAAACGTTACGTTCAATACAATACATATATTGATTTAAGCTCCCCCCCCCCCCCCGCATAAAAAGAAGAAAAGAAAAAGAAGAGTCCATAACCATTTTGTAAAACAAAACAATATAGCGGATACAGCAAAAACGGCTATATTCACTATATAGTTTAGTTTTTCAGATCACGTCTTTTGGTTAAATAATAAGGCTTATAAGCAATACGTTTCTGCTTCTATCATGCATGTCAATTATCCAGATATCAATAATTATATAATGTGGAATTTTCGTCTTTCAAATATCATTTAACGTAAATATGCAGACCTATTTTTCGTTTAATATTCCGTAAGATAGTGTAATGAAAAGCAAAGATACAAAACTATTTCCCCACTGACCTTTCATTCGCTGGCGAATTGAACTGCGGTCTCCACAGATGTTCATATTTCCGTCGTACGTGATCAATGACGACGAATCGCAATTCGTCGACATCCATCGATCTCCTACGCATTTCTCGCCATCAGCACTCGATGTTTTGACCGTGCCATAGGTATTTGCTTCGTTAGTAAACACCTGCAGGGGCTTCGCTTCTGCCTTCTCCTTCTTCGAAAACCAGTGCCCCAGGAATGCCAGAGCAAACCTTGACGGGAGGGGCAAGGCTGAGATGTCATCATTCTCATCTGAAGCTGAAGGTTTACATGGTTTAGGTGGCGATGGGCCTCCGTGAAGATGGGAAGTCATTCCGTTTGCGGTTGTATTATCTCTTCCTCTGCAAGAAGAGGGTGGTTTGTAGCCTGTGGTGTTCATTGGTGTCATCCACACGAATGATGATTCAAACCGCAAATATTTCCTCTCAATGCTCAGACTGAGATACTAACTGTTTGCTGTCTTGATTACCACATCATTGTTATGACGTAGTATGAGGAGGCGGGGCCTATCACCCACGCTACCAATGATCGTCCTAACCCACCTACTCTTCAACTATCCTAGCTTTTTGTGGGTAATGATAGCAATCAGACATTTCTGAGGACTATTTCCGTTTCTGTAAAACTGATCAGTTTTAAATATTTATGAAAATTTATAAAGTTCCATAGTTAAACCTTTTGATGATTACCAAATGTGTGCAGAGGCTCTTCATCGTCCTTCATCTAATATGTTCATGAAATTTCCATATCGGTCAAAATACAATATTTTCATTGGTTATTTCTATTGTTTGTGGATGTGGGGTAGAACAATTTTGCGGGGAACCATATACCTCCTAATTTTTTTAACAATTTCTCACGTTGAACAATCTATTTCAATTACTACTTTCATTCATGTTTGTTGGTGTTGGGTAAATTAATCATTGCGTTAATCATAACATTATCCATCCAAGTTGTTCTGACTTTTCCCCCTCTCGCTCTCTTTAAGATTCAAATGGTTACCATCAACCCATTAAAATGTTTCCTTTAAGAAACGAATAATCAAAGGGTCATCCATAAATACTCCGTAGTCCTTCACTATATTAAATTCTTTTATTTCAACGACTATTTTCGTTAGATTCACAACATCTATACACAATGACAAATACTTTCTCTCGAGGTGTGACGGCATGTCATCATCAATTATCATTAAAAATCTACAAGGCAATTGAATATCATATATATATATATATATATATATATATATTTCCTCTTTCTCTCTCCCCGCTCTCTCTCTTTCTCTCTGTCTCGCGCCTTGACTCTGTTGTTTACTTACGCTTGTTGTTTTAACAATGCACTACATCCTTGGTATCATTTCCTGAAGAAGCCTTATATAGGCGAAATATTGAACCTTTTGTGTCTAACGGAGCAAAAATTTTATTCTCTGTGTCACGTATGTTTGCTCCGCTCACATAGTGAGAGGGACCATTTTTAAATGTTAATGAGAGAATCACTGAACCGGTTCATGAGCACCGCCGGGACTGACTTGTATCTGTAATTACCACTCCCATGCGATAATGAGCGAAAACATCGCTCAAAATATGGTTTAACCGATGAATGCCCGAGGGGATGTCTTAGATAAATTATTATGTATGAAAATGTATGAATCAAGCTCTTTCATTAAAGCTAACTTTTGTCACGTGAATATGACCAGAAGTAACCTTAATTCTAGAAATAAAAAAAGTTTTCAAACTTTATGAATAAATATGAATTATTTGTGTTTCGATTCTAATCGGCAAATATCTTTATTTTTGCCGTTTCTTTGAAGTAAAATGACTTGATAATATTGTAAAGCAATATGTATTTCCGATAATTTCATCATTTTAAGCCAAGGTATAGGATAGACATCCACGTAGGAAGCACGGGAAAACAAGGTCATTTTCATCTCTGATGAGGGGGTGGCTCATCGTCATCTCAGACGAGGATGGCTCCAAGGCCGGTGGAGAGTGGGGGAAGGGGGGGGGGGGAGATATTATATTTTTACCCTGAGTGATGTATGTGTCCACAAAGCCCCTATTTGGGTTGGGTCCACTTGATGGAGCCCCTTGCAGCTCCCGAGATTTTGCCATTTTGAATCTTCAACAAATTGCTGTTTTATACACCAAATTTACCATTGTAATCAAAGATGTTCTGATGATTTAAACAACTTTATAGAAAATCCCGTCAATCTCTGAATGAAAACATTCGACTGGTCATTGCTATTCAGATTCAGATTCAGATTCAGATTTTATTGCTGTTTTCAATCATATTAACAAAAGTTAAATAATACTGTAGTGCATAACTAATATGAATACAATAATAACAAAATATAACAATTATTTTTCCATAGATGTGGCGCAATATCATATATCAATTAAAAAAAAAAACAAATATGATGCACAAATATTGACCTATTAAGTGGTGTTGAAAAAAGTTGGGCATGATTAAAAGCAAAGCTTCTATATTACATGTCCAGTATCTTATATAACCTAATCACGAGTGGGTCGTTCAATAATATTAAATTCATAAAGCATCATTACGAGAAGCAAATTATTGATAAGAGAGAATTGATAAGTGAGTTGAGGTAGTAGGACTATTGCCTCAACCCACAAGAAATACTAAGTGTGAAAGTAAAGTGGAAGTGGAAGACGGTGTGGAAACAAAAAGAATGGAAAGAAGGAGGGTGGAGGAAGGAGGAAAATGAAAGATAATGAGTGTGTCTGTGTGTGAGAAGGAAGAGAGAAGGCAGGATAAAGAAGGGGTGAAAAGGGAGTAAAACAGAGAAGAGAGAGGGAGATGGAGAGAGAGAGAGAAAGAAAGAGAAAGAGAGAAAGAAAGTGAGAGGTGGGTCCTGCTCGCTCAGTTTGAATTCATTGCATACAGTTGAAGAAGATGTTTCTTCAACATGCTTTTGAAACAGTTTAGACTTTGGGAGTTGATTATATAGCTGCAAACCTGTAAACCTTTTCTTTTTATTACTGATTTTGGGGTAGTATGCACAAAATCTTATGATAAAAAACCCAGAAATAATGTTAGTTAGACAAACTGGCAAATAATTGGTTTAACTTTAATTGGTAGAGCACGGTGTAACTCTCAAACCGATTGTTGGTTGAACCATTGACTGATTCGGGGTCAGGCCCGCGGAGCATTTTTTAATATGAGGGGGGGGGGGGGGGGGGGGTGACGCCTCTTGCCCGAATATCAATCATCCTGTTTTCTACATTTTGAGCAAGAGAAGTGAGCGAGCATAAAATAGGCCTAGACACTTTTTCATGGTCGAAATGTTATTTCGTCATCAAAATACACGATATCTAAATTGTATTCGTTAACCTCGCTGCCAAATACGAGGACATTCGGTTTTTTGGCAAGAGCCAAGAGGGGAGGGTCATGTGATGATAATATGGGAGATGATAATCCTATTATGTCAGGATTCTATTTCAGTCAATTTGAATTCTAATTTGAATGTGGGACGCTGAACAGCGGGGGGCGGGGGTCCTTGTGGTTCCAGGGTGCTAAGGGGAATGTCACTTGTTCTTGGATGATGACTATTATCTCTATTATTTCTTCACATTTTTTTCTTTACAATTCCTGGCTTAGCAGTCCTTTCTCCACAGGTGCATATTGGGTGTCGTACATCATTATGTTTCAACCACGGAAATGTAACTGTTTCAATCATTGAACCCTTTGCCAAACATTCAACTTGTAACTTGGATTAATTTTAAAACTTTTTCAGCATGACTCTCACATCGATTTCGGATGAATTTCTGGGTCTGGGTCATCATAAGTTGTATGCTATTTATAAAATATTTGATTTGATTTAATTTGAGTTAGTTTTCTCTTTCAAAACTAGCATACATGATATATATCGATTTAATGATTGAACATAAAACAATGTAATAATTTCGTATAATCAAACTATAAATACAACTGAGATAAGACAAGAGTACCAAAAATAATTTAAACAAATGGATCATTGACCTAACATATACATTGAAACGGAGGGGCATGTTAAGGAGGCTAAGATTTATGGGATGTCGACCTCATAATGGAATATTCTCGCCACACCATCGAAACAGGAATATGAGCCATTGGGAATGGGAAGCTTCCCTGCCATTTCCATTACCCACACTCATGATGCATTTTCATACATTAGACGAATCTAATTTCAAAGAGATGGGCCGCCATATAGAAATGCCTGTTTTGACCAAACGAGTCCCATACCCTTAGCCAAATCTCATTATCTGGCATCGTAAATAGCCTCGGAAAGCAAAATTATATCTTCTCCTTCTTTCACAACAAAATTGCTTTTATGAAATAAAGAGTATAAATGATGAGTAATTTCGATGGAAATGTAAGTGTGTCGTCCCTTACGAGTGTCTATCAGTGAATGAGTTTTCAGTGAGCGATTGCCTGAATTAACTTCATGAAACTAAAGGTTTGGGGGCAGAAATACACACATCTTGAACTATAGCATGCTTAACCAATTTCAACTATTAAATTGGGAATTTTAAACGATTTGTTTAGTTTTGGAAAGTAAAAATACACAACACAACATTTGCGCCCTCATTTGACCGTATCAAGTACATGTAGAATCAGAAAATAATTAACGGCCCCTCATGCCCAAGCCATATACAATCCGCCAAAATGTCCGCGCCCTCGAAGCGCCTATATACTGGTGGTGTAGTAAACGAACAAACGTGGTGTGTGTGTGTGCGCGTTTGTTTAGCATTATGTCCGAGGACATTTTCGGACAGAGAACACAAAAAAAATCATGACAACAATGGTCCTCGGAAGCCGGACAATAGTCCTCGAACGTCGAACAATGAATTTGTGCCTTATTCCGTCGACTGTCCGAGGACGAGTAACAATAGAGGAACAATAGTTGTCCTCGGAAGTAAAGCCATGTAAACGTGTGTGTGTGTGTGAGTGCGTGTGTGTGTGTGTGTGTCTCTCTCTATGACCCCGTTTACACAGAGATTGAAGTCGACTTTAGTCGAATTTGAACTCGAGTTCATTTGTGTGTAAACAGGGTAGTCGCAATTAGAACTCGAGTTCAAAACTCGAATTCGAATAACGACCCAGAGCAACATTTATCGAATTCAAACGCGACTTTTGTCGAATTTAAATTCGCTATTTGCTGTGTGAACGGACACGTAATTGAAAGTCGACTAGCAAATATCCAGCCAGTGACCCCGTCATACGTCACTTCCGGTATTGCTAAGCAACGCGTCAGTAAATTATAAGCGTCATCCAACAAGTGAACCACAACGCACGAACGATCCTACAAAACCCGCCGAAGTCACCAGGAAAATTCAGACAATGCATCCAAATCAATAGAAAAAGCTGGCTATTTGAGCAATTTAGCTACAAGCAAATCTTTAAAATAAAATTTTATCCATTACGGCAGGTTTGTGGGAGCGGGTCACATATCGATTCTGACCCATGTACAAAAGGTAAATGTGTGAAAAACTGACATGGAGGCTTAACAGAGTTGTCAAGTTTATAGCTAGGTTTATTCAGGCAAAGATATTGGCAAATTACACTATAAATGAAGCATTGCGTTGCATATAGCTCAAACTATTTTAATGTTAAACAATTAACCAGTAAATCACTGAAGTATCTTGTAAATTCTACCTTTTGCAGTCTTTCGCCCCCCCCCCCCCAAAAAAAAGGCGGCTGGATTGAAGAAAAAAATCTTCCCACCATCTTCTTAAACGTTCTGCTCGACGAGCAGATCTGACACGTTGCTGTCGCATATAATTATTGATCAGGATATTCCTATTCCGACGTAAAATCATACGAAACCAGATCAAAATGACTGCCCTTACAATACTCGCTACCGCCATTTTGAACTCACTCGCGGGGTTTTCACAAATTTAACCCGGAAGTTGATAATCACGATATTCCCACCAAGCGAGGGCGTAATCAAGTCGAATTCACTTTCCTTCTGAATTCGAGTTCGTCCAACGCTTGGTGTAAACAGCCCACCGAAAAATAATTTATGCTAATCCAAGGTCGCAATTGAATTCGCTGTCGAATTTGAACTCGAGTTCACTCTGTGTAAACGCGGTCTATATATATATATAAAACAAGGAAAAGAGTTAGTAGTGGAACTCATGATTATGAGAGATTCTACCCCATATGGAAAACTGTGTTGCATTTGACCCGGAGTGGCCTACGGATGCCTTATAATACGTGAAAATTCGAGTATATACCCTCCTTCCAGCAAAGAATCGCGTGCCAAAAGAAAACACAATGAGCTTTTATAAACCCTCGCCCTGCAAATCAAAGTTTAAACCTTTAACTTTTCAATGAATATATTCTTGAAGCAATTTGAATTCGGGAAATTAATGCGTTTTGGGACTAAATTTGGACCTAAAAATCATCCAAAATTGGAGAGACTATGGCGATTTGGCACAAATTACGTTATGTCTGCTGACATTGCTCAATGAAAATGAGCCTCAATCACTTGTCCTTTGTTCTATCGATTAACCTCGCACGCGAAAAGATTGTAGAGTGGTCATGGTTTTGAATGATATGAGATTTTTAATTTGTAAACAAAGTTTTAGGCATTTTACTCCCAGTGTTAAAGATCGCATGCTTGATCTGTAATGAAAAACACAAGTCAGAAAAAAATTGGAACCAGCGGGATTCGAACCTGTCATCTACTGCTTGCCGGGCAGCGACTTAACCACCAGGCTATTCTGGTTCACGGCCAAGTCACGATGAACTGGAATCAAATACCCAAGATCCTCTTCTTTCTGACTCATTAATATTCAACGGTCCGCCGTAAACAATGGTTAGTAAATGAAGAAGTTTGATGGGAGGAATTTTTAATTTGTAAACAATTTTTTAGGCATTTTACTCCCAGTGTTAAAGATCGTATGCTCGATCTGTAATGAAAAAATGCGAAACTTATTTTGAAACTTATTTTGATCGGTTGAAAGGAACTTAGGGCGCTTTTTCTTGTCAACTTAGGGCGTTTTTCTTTTTCAAATCAGAGCAAGTTTCTCATTTGTGATCAAGAGCCGTATTATTCAATGACGTGCGCGAGCTTTCCTTTGTACATCAATTCAATAGGCTTACGGAAAACGCGCGCACATCGAGTGCACGCTCCTGCACGCATTTGGGGATTGGCTGTCGGCGAGTGCACACACACCGAACCGCTCCGCCAAATGCAACATGTATGGCTAAAGTTTTCCATAACCATCTGTAAGATAAAAGGCGGTCGAGAGTGACTAAAGCTCAAGAACGCTTTAAGGAAGAAGATAATCTTGAAAGACCCTACCACCATGGCATAGGTTACAGTTCTTTTGAAATATGTAAGATTTTATTGTTGTTTTTCCCATCGGTTGCTGCAAAGTTGTGGAACCATGTTATTGCGAAGACAGCTTCATCTGTTGACCAGTTCAAGAAGGTTCTGAAGTCACATTTATTTTGCTGAAGAACATTGGATTGATCTGGATTAACTGGTCTTTGTGAAGAGATATGTCATTGTTTAACCATAAGGGAAAGGCGCTTTATCAAATACCTTTTAGACTGGATTAAATTGGATAGTTGCTAGAACTTTATAAAGATGTTTCGATCTTTATCGATCACATAGTGGCGTTGCTTCGTCATAATACCGTATCTCAATTCTGATTATCACAGCAAAATCACTAAATTAGTCAACAATGAAGATGTTTTAAAAAGGTTCTGTGACCAACGTATATTGTAGAGAAGAATAATGTTAAAGGGGTGCCCAATATGCCCAAGTTGATTTACAAAAAAGAGAAGCTTGTCAAAGTCTTTCCAGGCGTATAAATAATTGATTAGGCG
Source organism: Heliocidaris erythrogramma (assembly GCA_025617745.1). Classification (NCBI taxonomy): domain Eukaryota; kingdom Metazoa; phylum Echinodermata; class Echinoidea; order Camarodonta; family Echinometridae; genus Heliocidaris; species Heliocidaris erythrogramma. The sequence continues at coordinate 49,802,359 of CM046857.1, read as the reverse complement.
ACCTGCATTTTTATTGTTGAAATGTCCTTTTTAAAAAGTAAAATCAGTACTTTATCGATGGCATATTGCTGTAGAAGCCTCTGTGAATGTGAACACATTTGTGAACAAGTCTATAATATTGGCTAAGGGCCAAGTGTCGCTTTCATTATTATGAAACTCATTGTTTTCATTTTCGTTATGATTTACTTTGCCTATCCTGGACAATATTTTTATTGTTTTTTTTAAGGCGCTGCTACGACTCCGTTTGTTTGTCTCTTCATGTTTGTTGGATATTTCTACTTTCTTGTGTTTCCTTAAGTTTTCGTTTTACGCCGTTTTCTGTGTGAACTAGTACAAGAAAATAAAAACTACTATGGCTGGATTTTCGTATGCTGAAATTCTTCATATTAACGACCTTGCTTCTAATCGACCTTGCTTCTAATCGACCACGCCCTTGCGATTTCGAACCATGTACAAGAGCAAGGGCTACGTTATGGACCACCATTTCCGGTCACAAGTCGGCTGGTCTATGACAGGGACACGTTAAGCCCCAGTCCCATATAGGCCCCGGATAACCCCGATTAGTCCGTAGCGATCCGGGTCCGATCCGTTACTTGGCCGGAATGGTCCGGAATGGTCCTTGTATGTCCGGGATGATCCTTGGGCATCCGCCAACGTCCTGGGGGTAGTCCCGGAAGTTTCTGACTGTCAAAAACTTCCGGGATGATCCGTGACGAGCGTTCATCCGTAGTCATCCTGGACAAAACCGGGACACATCCTGGAATCCGCCGGGTAGGTCCGTATCGGTCCTGGAAGGTCCGTGAAGCCGCCTGCATGGTCCTGGACGATCCTAGACAGTCCGGGAAGGAAAAATACATGCCGGATCATCCCGTTTGACATACGGACTGTTACGGAATGTTCAGGACCATGCCGGCGGCTTCACGGACCTTCCAGGACCGATACGGATTCTAAATGAATTTCATGTTTTACAGGCCGGAAAAGTCACGGATTGACCCGGACGACCACGGTTGACTTACGGACAATTCAGGAATAGTTACGGATCATCCCGGATCATCACGGATCATCACGGATAAACCAGGATCATCACGGATAAGCCACGGATGACGACGGACAAGTCCCGGACAAACACGGCATACATACGGCATACATACGGATGACTTACGGACGTTAACGGAGACTCCCGGATCATACAGGACAAAGCAAGACCCCTATAAAAACCCATGCATTTTCAGAGATTTTCAAACCACTCTCTCGATGCTCCACTCGTACAGACGTCTTCATCAACATGGCAGAGGCTCCAACAACAAAAGACAAACTCTTACTGATGAACTATCAGCTGGAACTCGACCGTCAGCAACGTACGAATGCAGTACTGCTGTCCAAATTGAAAGTAGAGAGAGTGAATCGGAAAAGAAATATTGAAATTGAACAGAAGAGAAGAAAGAAGAAGAGGTCCATCTGGGTACGACAATGGCTGACTAGAAGACAAGAGCTTGGCCAGTACACAAGGCTCATGAACGAATTGAAGAATGAAGACGTCAAAGGATTCAAGAACTTCCTGCGAATGGATGCTGACGTGTTCCAAGAGATTCTGAGAAGAGTGGAGCATCGAATCCAGCCCAAAAAGTCCAGATACCGCACACCTCTCTCAGCAGGGATAAAGCTGGCCATCACCATACGTTACCTTGCATCTGGGGACAGCTATCATTCCATTATGTATGGCTTCAGAGTTGCGCACAACACCGTCTCAAAGGTCATCAGACAAGTTACTCGAGCAATCGTTGCTGAGTACGCTGCAGAACTCATAGCCACACCAAGCACCCCAGAAGATTGGAAGAAGATAGCAGAGGTCTTCGAGAACAGGTGGCAACTCAGTCACTGCGTGGGGGCAATAGACGGGAAACACATAGCCATACAGTGTCCAAAAAAAGGCGGCTCGAGCTTCTACAACTACAAGGGGTTCCACTCTATTATTCTGATGGCACTGGTTGACGCAGATTACAACTTCATCTGGTGTGAAGTCGGGCGTGAGGGATCGGCTGGAGATGCGCAAGTTTTCAACATGGGCGAACTGAAAGAGGCACTTGACAAGAACGTTCTCGGTCTACCTGATGCTGATCCTCTGCCCAACGACGATCAGCCAATACCATACTTCCTTGCTGGTGACGACGCCTTCGCATTAAAGACCTGGCTCATGAAACCTTTCGCCAAAAGGATGATGTCCAGGGAAGAGAGGATCTACAACTACCGCTTATCAAGGGGCAGGCGCATAGTCGAAAACGCCTTTGGCATACTGGCCCACAGATTCCGATGTCTACTCTCCACCATGCTCCAGGATGTGGACACAACCATTGACATCGTCCTCTCCTGCATATGTCTACATAACCTGCTGAGGTCTCGCCAGGGGAAGGAGTACACATCTGTAGGCGATCAAGAGGACGACGACCATGACGTAATCCCAGGACAATGGAGAAATGACAATCCACTACTTGATGGAGTCTCCGTACTGCCTCGTCACTCCAGTACACAAGCTGCGAAAAACCAAAGACAATACCTTTGTGCCTACTTCAACTCTGAGGCAGGATCTGTCCCTTGGCAAGACAGAATGATCTGAACTGTTCTGAACTGAATGATCTGAACTGTAACTGTTGTTACTGTTGAATATTTTATTGATATGTCAATGTGTTCTGAAATGAATTTGTATGCAATTAATGATTGATGATATAAAAATGTTTAAAACCAAAACTGAACTTGTTTTCTTCTATGCAATAAATACGAAAGAAAATTGAGAAAAAAATAATAAAAAATTTTTTAAAAAAGTTATGTCTGATAACTCTTCTAATTAGAGGAGTTGTCAGTCATAACTATATTTTTTTTTAATTTCTTTTTAATTTCTTTTTTGTCTCTTATTTAATAAATAATCTAATGTAGTATTTGGAAATAAAGAGGAATGGATTGTATAGTAAAAAAATTATGACAATTAATTAAGACAAATAAGAATAATTAATAAAATAAGAAAAATTTCAAGAAACAATTTAATTTATTACGACTGACAACTCTATGATATTGTTCTTTTACTTATTTCTGTGTTTGTTTTTTAGTTACTTGTTAATAAATTTTAAATTTGAAATTATTTTTAGGTAATTGAAAATATCTATCATTTACTATTGTTGTTAATTAATTATATTTACTGTTTTCTATATTTACTAGTTTTCTTTTTCTTTCTTCTTTTTAATTGTTGTTTTATTTTTAACTTTCTTTCAAATAACTATTTGTTGGAGTCAAAGAAAACACCATAGATAAGTTTAATATTTTATTACATCAAACATGAAAAATATGAATATCACATATATAATGAATGGCACTAGAACAAATGCAACAGTCCATTAAATGCAACAGTCCATTAAAACACTACTCTTGAGAATGTTGTTGGCAAGGCGACGGGGTGTTTAGATTCCCTAAGTCCGAGAGCGATGACATCATGGTGGATCTCGAGTTGGGGTTTGGAGTGCTGGAGGGACGTGGAGGTTGAGGCATCACCGGCTGAGGGTAGGTCTTACCAGCAGAAGGAGCCATGGAGTCCCAAACTGGTATGTTGAGACGCACTGGGTCCTGCTGCTGCGTGAAATGCTGTCGCTGCTGCTGCTGTTGCTGATATTGCGTATCTGCTTGCTGCTGCGGCACGTAAGAGATGTAGGTCTGTTGTTGTTGCTGCTGAACCTGAGGCTGCTGCTCGTCCAAATTGGTGAGGATGGGAATGTATTGCTGCTGCTGTTGTTGCTGCTGCTGCTGCTGGTGGTGGTGGTGCTGGTGTTGGTCTTGCGGCTGCTGCTGCTGAGGAGGAGGAGGAGGAGGCGCCCGAGAGGACTCCTCTGCACACTGCAGAACCAAATCGAGACTATCGCGGTAAAACTTCGGAAGAACATGTGGGGCAAAGTCCTTCGCCATCGTCCCAATCCACGTGCCCCAGGCTGCGGTGGCGGAGGTCTGGTCCTTTGAAAGCAAACCACTGATGTGCGACTGGATATCATCTGAGCGCTTCTGTTGGTTCTGCAGTGTCTTGAGGATTTCACTCAGTTCATGCTCATCATCGATGAGAGGAGTCTGTACCGAGGACGACCTGGGACGCGTGCTTTTGGGCGTGGTTTTGGGCTTGGGTGGTGGCCGGACTTCCTTGCTCGTGTAGGGGACTTCGTCATCTTGTAGGAGATCATCTATGTCGGAAGGAGGAGGAGACGCCTGAGAAATTGGAGAACACCTGCCCGTAACTGCTGCTGAGGTTGAGGCCGAGGCTGATAACCCTTTAAGCTGGAAATACAAAAGATATGCAGGCATTAAGTACAATTTAAAATTTAACTCTAAATATATATTTAATGTCAATTACATAAATGGGCGTTTTCTACTTACTGTGCTGGCGACTTTGGACCTGTGTCTGCAAATGTGGCTGTGCAGGAAGGAGAAGTGGGCCTTCAGGAACACGTCCCTCTGGGTCAAATTTGTCGCCGACGAGCCACTCGGTTTCTCTGCCACGAGCTTCCCTATCTTCGTCCTGACACTCTCGTACCACACTTTCAGCTTGGGTCCATAGTCTCGGTCCCTCCCCATCTCCACCGCCTTCGAAATCCATGCCTCTACTTTTTTTAGCCGTGTCCTTGTAATCTTTTAGCCCTTTATCATACAAAAAGGGATTTGCCCGCAGCCACTCGGCAAGCATGATCTCCTCGTCTTCGGTCAGGATAATGCCCTTTGCTTTTGCCCTCTTCTTCTTGTCAATTTCAGCTTGTTCAGTCTGGCTCTCTGTTGGCGGTGGTGGAGATGGGGACCTCGGACGGCTCCTAGGTGGTGATCTGGATCTGGATCTGGACGTCTGCTCCTCCTCATCTTCGGATGAAGATACTTTCTTCCTTTTACTCTTCGCCTTTCTGGATATTACTGGCACTTTACTGGCACTTTTACTGCCGCTTTTTTTCGCTGGCATGATGATAGCGAGGTGGCAGCTCCAAAATTACGTTGATGTTGCTCCTTCAAAAGCAAGAAGTCAAGTGAAATTTACCCCAAAAACAGTCGGTTTATATATTTGTAGATCGGTCCGGGACGCATCCGGGACGCAACCGGGATAGTCCGGGACTCCACCGGGACTCCACCGGGATGGTCCGGGAAGATCCGGGGCTGTCCGGGACCATCCGGGACTATCCGTAACTCTGCCTGGATGGTCCTGGACTCTGCCGGGATGAACCGGGATGATCCGGGCCTGTCCGGGACGGTCCGGGGTCACATCCGGGGTGGTCCTGGACTCTGCCGGGATGATCCTGGACTCTGCCTGGAAGGTCCGTTACTCTACCGGGACTATCCGGGCCGGTATGCAACTGAGAGGAAATCTTGCATTTTTTCGTGGTCCGGGATGAAAATCATCCCGGATTAGGTCCCGGCAGTCCGTGATAGATCCGGTGCTTCAGATCCGGGGTGTCCCCATATGGGACTGTAGCTTTATGGAACGCATCAGAAACAGCCTCCAAGGTAAGACCTGATTATGACATTCCTGTGGAACTGAAGAAAAGGAGGTGTACGTGCACGACTTAGAAGGAGAAAATTTAAGCCTTCTGCTGCCAAGATCCAGAATGATCTTCTACGAAATGAAATTGTATCTCCTGATTCTGTTCTTTCTGTTCAGCTTGTGATGGGGGATTTCAACATTTCTTATGCTCGGATGTTTCATCCTGTCATGTAGTAAAGTATGCAGATGATACTTGTATTATTGGCGTGATCTCCAACAATGATGAGGTTGTTTAGAGAGACACAGTTGACAGGTTTGTCTCTTGGAGCGACGAAAAATTAACTTGTTCTAAATACCACAAAAACTCATGAAATGATCTTTGACTTCAGGAAAAATGTGAGGACAAATCATCTGTCTCTGCATATAAATGGGAAAGCCATACAAAAAGTGGCCGATTGTAAGTAGCTAGGAATTGTAATTGACAACAAACTTAACTGGGATAGTAACACAAAGGTGATACAAAGAAAATGGAACCAGCGCATGTACTTTCTAAAAAAGCTCAAGAAAGAATTTCATGTGAAAAGTCAAACGATGTTCTTGTTTTACCACAGTGTTATTCAGTCAGTCATCTGTTTCTGCTGCTTAGCCTGGGTTTAACAGCCTCAGTTGGAAGAATAAAACAAATTTGAATAGGATAGTGAAACATGCCAGCAGAATAATTGGTGTCACTGTAAAACAACTGGAAGATGTTGTAGAAAAGGCATTAATGGCAAAGTTGCAAGTGATTGTGAAAGATTCAAATCACCCTCTGCATGAGGAAGTGGTCTTTGACAGGTCTTGAGAAGAATTAGGCTGCCTATAAGGACTGACAGGTTTGGGAGGTCATTTCTCCCATTGAAAGCATTCAATTACAATTTCTGTAGATGAAAGACCCTAGTCACTAGTGTACTTTCATCATCTACGAGTACTGCTTTCTCCTTTCTCTTCCTTTTCTCGTTCTTTCTCTCTTTCTCTCTCTCTTTCTATCTCTCTTTCTCTCTGTCATCCAAGTACAGCGGGTGACTGTAGGTTTTGGGGTAGGTTGAGGATTTATCGATAATTTCTCAGTAATTTATATTTTTTATTTTTATTGAAATAACATGGGAGTGAAATCTGAATCTATCAGTTTTCAGGAAATGGTTTTAACTACATGTATTTGACAGTTGATTGTAATACATGTTATTATGTATGCATTATAATACTTCTCATCTCTTTTTCTCTTTCTCTCTTTCTCTCCCCCTCCCCTCTCTGTCTCTCTCTCTCTTCTCTCTCTTTCTCTTTGTCTTCCACCCTACAGTTGTTATTATGCATATAATATGTTTACATTACAGTTCAGTGTTTTATGCACAAAGTACAGTATAAGTACAGTATAACAAAGTCCTTGGGACCATCAGAGTTGCCTTGTTGTGGTGGGAATCTGGTTGTGTCAGGTTATTGAGGCAATATAATGTGGGAGCTGGGACCAGGGTGTTGCTTTGTTGTGTCAGGAATGTTGATGTGTCAGACCTCTTTGTACTTTGAGTTTCCACATTACTGTACTAGGACATTATATAGGTGCAATAATGTTTGTTTATTACAAAGCAATTAGACAGATCAGGAGATGCAACATTTGATGCAACATTTAATATTTAATGTAACATTCAAATCACTATTACCATTTCAAAGATTCAAACAGTGCAATTTATACGGGTAAACCAGAACGTAATAAAAAACCAACAAAAAAAACCCACAATAATAATCTAAGGAATGTCATATTTTTAGCATTTTTATCTGAACCGCATTTTAAAAAAGAAAAGGAAATATGTGACTTGTGATGTTATGACCAAGCAATTTTTACTTTGGTTTTTTATTTTGTTCTTGTAATCTTAGACTGTACTTTTGTTCTATTTGTATGTCGCTGCTTGTTGTCATGTACATTGTACATTTATCGTACGTTGGGAGCCAGAGGGGTGCTAACTCTGTGTTAAGATATGAGGTAACGCCCTTCTGGCTCTCAGCATATGTTATCTCCTAATTAATGCTCTTAAGTTATCTGTAAATGTTAGTTCATGATATGTTGATGTACTATTATATGCTTTATACAAATGTGAGACCGTAAAACGATTTTTATGCCTGTTCAGTTGTGTATGACAATAAATAAATTCAGTTCAATTCAATTGTTTTCATTTGTGATTCTATGGTACTGAGAAATGCACTTGTGCTAAAATAATATTAAAGGACAGGTACTTCAGAGAAGTGTTACATAAGTGTCATTAACAATTATTATTTTTTTTGGGGTAGTTTTAGTTCATTTTTGCCAAAAGTGTTATGTACTTAGATAATCTAGATTATGCACGAAATAAGGATGCTATCAGTGGTAGATTCAGAATTGCAAAATATATTAGGTAGTGCGCAAAATTTAGAAACTGTGAAACGTAATATAAAGAGCAACTATGAAACTATACTCAACCAAAAAAATAAGTTCCCCCCTAACACTTTTTAATATAACTCGAGAAATATTTGGTGAATTTTGTTTATTTAAAAAGCAAAGTATGTAGAACTTTTTTTATTGCAGTTTGTAGGCCCTACTAGTAAAAGAATATGCATTTTACGTTTTCATTATGCGATGCAGTGTGTACATGTGCGGACTCTATTCAATTATTTTGTTCAAGTACACGCGCAAAACCGTAATTCAAATTCATATTATCTGCTCTATGAAATACGATTTTTCGATGCAGTTTGATGAACATGATACATAAATTAGGCGTCTGTATATGAAGAAAAGAACTGAAAAGAGCTACACATGTAAAGCCTGCATAGCATTGTGAAACGCAAAGTACAACTTTATTTTCTAGTAACGACTGCAATAAAAACAAATTTCAGTTCTAAATCTAAATCAGTTGTTCACAAATAAGCAATCAACATATTGGTTAGAAAATTCTTTATATGTTGTTTTTTAATGAAAAAGAAAATCGTGAAATAGTTGTAAATTTATGCCAAAAATCCGTCATTATTTTTTAGCGTATTTTTTCATTTTTGGACCTCTCAACACAAAGGAGGAACTATGATCACAACAATGAAGTATCATTTAGTACGTAATTGTAACCATGTTAAAACTTTCATATGGACCATAAAGTATTATAATATTAACAATAAAAAGTAAATACAATTTAATGACAAAATCTTAGGAATTTTTAAATTCAATTAAATTCAATTTCAAATTAATGACATTTATTTCCAACTTTTCAATACAAGTATACAAAGTAATAAATGAACAAAATAATGTACACGTATTTTAACTAAAATATGACAAAATATACATTCATGTGGTACATACATAGTTTGAGGATACACCTCTGAAAGCAAAAGCTTGGGACGAGGGTGCCCTTAGGCGTACATAATAAATATACAAATTATACATTAATTTTTTGGAAAGCTAATCCCCCAAAGAATACGATGAAATTAAATTTTAGAGATGTAAGCTTGTTCAAAAAGATTATATCAGGACTTTTTTTCAAGACCCCTGACAGGGTCTCAAATGAGCCACGAAAGCGAGAATTCTTGCACTAGAAAAATGACGTCATTCTCGGGACAGCTAGCTTACGGTATACGACTTGACTCTACTGTAGCTGTATGAATCGTATATGTGTGTGTGGCTGCTGCAGTGATTCACCCAGTGATTGATGGAATGACGGTGTGATTCCAGGTTCTAACATCTGAATCAGGGCCAAAATCAGACATTTTGTCGACAAGATTTTCAAAGATTGGAAGAAATCAGTAGCTTACCTCGAACCGTGAACGTTATGTGCGCGCGCTGTATTGACGTGATCGTGAGCTAGCAAGAAGCAAGCAAGTGTGTCCCTAGTATTACGTCACATTTCCAAGGTTGAAAAAGAAACTGCTCGCGGGGCGAAAATATGCGAATATTTTGGCACACATTTGAAACAGAATAATATTAATTTATGAAAACCTTTGGATTTCGAATGTTGATGGAATGTTTTAGGGCATCTTCCCCTTTCCGTTGATACCAAATTTATTGCATTTTGATTTGTTTGTACATCTCCGAGTAACACCTTTAAGCCCTGGGTTCTTAATTAAGTTTGACAGGCCAGAAATATTCTTGAAATTACGTCTCGGGCCACTGAGTATTACACATACATAAAAAGACGTAGGGGGCTCACATCTCAATTGCCCGAATACATTGTGTATTAGCTTTCTAGCTTTTCGATTCAGCGAGAGAGCAAAGCTTGCGAGCAAAGCTTGCGAGCAAAAAAAATGACACTTTAGAATAGTGAAAATCTAATTTCGTCATCAAAATGTCCTAATTTAGATCATCTGAGATATAAAAATTACAAAGAGACCATTTCACTGCCCGGAAATGAGATGGCGGTGGCCGAATGCAGGAACATTTAATATTCTCGGGGGAGAGGGCTTTAGCCCCCATCCCGCGGGTCAGATGTTAATGCATACATACCCACATGACTCATCTAAGGACATTTGAACGATTTTAGAATACTCCACCCGTGTCCTTGTTTTTTCTTCGTTTCATGTTTCTTTGGGGTTTTTTAAACCATATGTACGTGGTAGAACAGTGAACGGTTAAATATGATAGTGCTTTGAAACTTTTATTCATAACAATAGTTATGATGATATTATTATGCATCAACATAGTACTTAAAACAATTTTTTTTTCTTACTATATTTTGGCGGGTCGCATGATATCGTCTCGCGGGGCCGCAAGTGGCCCATGGGATGCACTCTAAGAACAAGGGCTTTAAGCTATTTAAAAACATTATACAGGTCTACTGAGGGCGCGAAATTACGAGATATTGAAAGAAAATAATTATGCGAGGGGGCAAAGCGACTGAGCTTTGGAAAATTTTCGCATTTCAAACCTTCAAAAACTAGATTTCTAGTGCATTTACCCTGCGGATTCTTCATTTCCCCCTTTTTTTCTCTCCTTTGCGTTTTTACACCCCTCCAAGTGCCGCCAAGGGCACGTGCCTCCTGCCCCCTAGATACGCCACTGAGCGAAGCAACCGAGCGGGACTTTTTCAAAAATCTGTCTATAAAACTTGCATTTTAGAGCATCCCAAAATGTTTTTTTAATGAAACGAAGGAATGCACAGATCTACATCAATGAACGGAACCCCTCAATTTAGAATAACAATGCGAGCGAACGAATTTTCTTCGATATTTTCGCACTGAAATTATGGAATTTCAAATTTCCTTACTTCTAATCATTAAAGAATGTGATGGTATTTCAAGATCAAACATAATGAGTTTGGATAATTATTAGTTTTAAGTTAATGTATCATAATTCTTATTTATTTCATCCAAAAGTATTGGGGGGTGGGTGATAATACAGACCACCCCCATCTCAAATTGTTAATATATATATACATGTATATATTATTTTGGTAAATCTTGGATCATTACATTTCTCCTAATTTTATCAGGTCCATTCCAAATAAACTTTAAAAGATTCTCGCAATGTTCTTCAGAAACCAGTTTGTTAATACCAAAGATGAAAATATATACATAAATTTAGATATCCCAAACGATTTAATGATTTGAATTTTTCCAAATCTCTTATTTTCCACATGTTTAGGATACGCTGTAGAAATGACAAGAATTCTTCTGCTTTCCTTGTCTGTGCAGGATATGAATCAATACCTATGTAGGTACCAAGTACATTAATGATATCGACAAAATTTCGATTATGTTGAAGAAAACAACTGGTACATGTCCAATTTTCAATATTTCTGTCTTATCTAAGTTAATCTTCAAGCTTGAACATTTCTCAAATGGTTCAATAATGTCAAATAATGCGTTCAGCGACTTCACATCTGAACATCTGCATACATAGACAATTCAATTCATTATTACCTACTACTATTCCCCTTACGTATCCAGAGTTTCGGATACGTAGTGCTAGTGTTTCCAGACAAATAAACAAATAAGGGGAAAGGGGTCTCCTTGCCTCCTTCCTATTTAGATTTTACCCATTGAATAAGTGATACTCCAAAACCGAATGAATGTAGGCAATTAAACATGTAATCGAGATCCAACGAAATCAAATGCTTTCCGAAAGTCGACTGAAGCAATGAAACCGTTTTCTTGTTCAGTACAAAGAAAATAAAAAGCATCATGCACATTTTGAAAAGCTTCACCTATTATATATGTCTGAGGGAATTATTTCCTCTACGTCATGCCTTAATCTATTCACTAAAACTTTTGAGCATATTTTGCATGTACATTAATCAATGATATCGGCCTATAGCTCTATAAAAATTGTGGTTTCCCTCATAATTACAAAGGGACCATTTCACTGCCCGGAAATGAGATGACGGTGGCCGAATGCAGGAACATTTAATATTCTCGGGGGAGAGGGCTTTAGCCCCCACCCCGCGGGTCAGATGTTAATGCATACATACCCAAATGACTCATCTAAGGACAGTTGAACGATTTTAGAATACTCCACCCGTCTCCTTGTTTTTTTTTCGTTTCATGTTTCTTTGGGTTTTTTTAAAACCATATGTACGTGGTAGAACAGGGAACTGTTAAATATGATACTGCTTTGACACTTTTATTCATAACAATAGTTATGATGATATTATTATGCATCAACATAGTACTTAAAACAATTTTTTTTCTTACTATATTTTGGCGGGTCGCATGATATCGTCTCGCGGGCCGCAAGTGGCCCATGGGCTGCACTCTAAGAACAAGGGCTTTAAGCTATTTAAAAAAATTATACAGGTCTACTGAGGGCGCGAAATTACGAGATATTGAAAGAAAATAATTATGCGAAGGGGCAAAGCGACTGAGCTTTGGAAAATTTTCGCATTTCAAACCTTCAAAAACTAGATTTCTAGTGCATTTACCCTACGGATTCTTCATTTCCCCCTTTTTTTTCTCTCCTTTGCGTTTTTACACCCCTCCAAGTGCCGCCAAGGGCATGTGCCTCCTGCCCCCTAGATACGCCACTGAGCGAAGCAACCGAGCGGGACTTTCTCAAAAATCTGTCTATAAAACTTGCATTTTTGAGCATCCCAAAATGTTTTTTTAATGAAACGAAGGAATGCACAGATCTACATCAATGAACGGAACCCCTCAATTGAGAATAACAATGCGAGCGAACGAATTTCTTCGATATTTTCGCACTGAAATTATGGAATTTCAAATTTCCTTACTTCTAATCATTAAAGAATGTGATGGTATTTCAAGATTTTTTTTTTTTTTTTTTTTTTTTTTTTGGGGGGGGGGGGGGGTGATAATACAGACCACCCCCATCTCAAATTGTTTTGGGGATATATACCCCTATCCCCCCCCCCCCCCGGGATCGACACCCATGATTTCAATTCATTATTACCTATTACTATCCCCCTTACGTCTCCAGAGTTTCGGATACGTAGTGCTAGTGTTTCCAGACAAATAAACAAATAAGGGGAAAGGGGTCTCTTTGCCTCCTTCCTATTTAGATTTTACCCACTGAATAATTGATACTCCAAAACCGAATGAATGTAGGCAATTAAAAATGTAATCGAGATCCAACGAAATCAAATGCTTTCCAAAAGTCGATTGAAGCAATGAAACCGTTTTCTTGTTCAGTACAAAGAAAATGAAAAGCATCATGCACATTTTGAAAAGCTTCACCTATTGTATATGTCTGAGTGAATTATTTCCTCTTCGTCATGCCTTAATCTATCCACTAAAACTTTTGAGCATATTTTGCATGTACATTTAATCAATGATATCGGCCTATAGCTCTCTAAAAATTGTGGTTTCCCTCATAATTACAAAGAGACCATTTCACTGCCCGGAAATGAGATGGCGGTGGCCGAATGCAGGAACATTTTAATATTCTCTGGGGAGAACGCTTCAGTCCCCATCCCGCGGGTCAGATGTTAATGCATACATACCCAAATGACTCATCTAAGGACAGTTGAACGATTTTAGAATACTCCACCCGTGTCCTTGTTTTTTTTTCGTTTCATGTTTCTTTGGGGTTTTTTAAACCATATGTACGTGGTAGAACAGGGAACTGTTAAATATGATACTGCTTTGACACTTTTATTCATAACAATAGTTATGATGATATTATTATGCATCAACATAGTACTTAAAACAATTTTTTTTCTTACTATATTTTGGCGGGTCGCATGATATCGTCTCGCGGGCCGCAAGTGGCCCATGGGGTGCACTCTAAGAACAAGGGCTTTAAGCTATTTAAAAACATTATACAGGTCTACTGAGGGCGCGAAATTACGAGATATTGAAAGAAAATAATTATGCGAGGGAGCAAAGCGACTGAGCTTTGGAAAATTTTCGCATTTCAAACCTTCAAAAACTAGATTTCTAGTGCATTTACCCTGCGGATTCTTCATTTCCCCCTTTTTTTCTCTCCTTTGCGTTTTTACACCCCTCCAAGTGCCGCCAAGGGCATGTGCCTCCTGCCCCCTAGATACGCCACTGAGCGAAGCAACCGAGCGGGACTTTCTCAAAAATCTGTCTATAAAACTTGCATTTTTGAGCATCCCAAAATGTTTTTTTAATGAAACGAAGGAATGCACAGATCTACATCAATGAACGGAACCCCTCAATTGAGAATAACAATGCGAGCGAACGAATTTCTTCGATATTTTCGCACTGAAATTATGGAATTTCAAATTTCCTTACTTCTAATCATTAAAGAATGTGATGGTATTTCAAGATTTTTTTTTTTTTTTTTTTTTTTTTTTTGGGGGGGGGGGGGGTGATAATACAGACCACCCCCATCTCAAATTGTTTTGGGGATATATACCCCTATCCCCCCCCCCCCGGGATCGACACCCATGATTTCAATTCATTATTACCTATTACTATCCCCCTTACGTCTCCAGAGTTTCGGATACGTAGTGCTAGTGTTTCCAGACAAATAAACAAATAAGGGGAAAGGGGTCTCTTTGCCTCCTTCCTATTTAGATTTTACCCACTGAATAATTGATACTCCAAAACCGAATGAATGTAGGCAATTAAAAATGTAATCGAGATCCAACGAAATCAAATGCTTTCCAAAAGTCGATTGAAGCAATGAAACCGTTTTCTTGTTCAGTACAAAGAAAATGAAAAGCATCATGCACATTTTGAAAAGCTTCACCTATTGTATATGTCTGAGTGAATTATTTCCTCTTCGTCATGCCTTAATCTATCCACTAAAACTTTTGAGCATATTTTGCATGTACATTAATCAATGATATCGGCCTATAGCTCTCTAAAAATTGTGGTTTCCCTCATAATTACAAAGGGACCATTTCACTGCCCGGAAATGAGATGACGGTGGCCGAATGCAGGAACATTTTAATATTCTCTGGGGAGAACGCTTCAGTCCCCATCCCGCGCCTCAGATGTTAATGCATACATACCCAAATGGCTCATCTAAGGACAGTTGAACGATTTTAGAATACTCCTCCCGTGTCCTTATTTTATCTTCGTTTCATGTTTCTTTGTTTTGTTTTTTAACCATATGTACGTGGTAGAACAGGGAACGGATAAATATGATACTGCTTTGACACTTTTATTCATAACAATAGTTAGGATGCATCAACATAGTACTTAAAACTTACTATATTTTGGCGGGTTGCATGATATCGTCTCGCGGGGCCGCACGTGGCCCATGGGCTGCACTTTAAGAACAAGGGCTTTAAGCTATTTTTAAAAACTATACAGGTCTACTGAGGGCGCGAAATTACGAGATATTGAAAGAAAATAATTATGCGAGAGAGCAAAGCGACTGAGCTTTGAAAATTTTCGCATTTCAAACCTTCAAAAACGAGATTTCTAGTGCATTTACCCTGCGGATTCTTCATTTCCCCCTTTTTTTCTTTCTCTCCCTGCGTTTTTTACACCCTCCAAGTGCCGCCAAGGGCACGTGCCCCCTGCCCCCTTGATACGCCAATGAGCGAAACACCCGAGCGGGGGAGGGTGTGGGAGGGGGTATCCCCCTCCCACACCAGGGACTTTTTCAAAAGTCTGTCTATAAAACATGTATTTTAGAGCATCCCAAATTTTTTTTTGAATGAAAAGAAGGAATGCACGGATCTACACGGACGGAAGCCCTCAATTGAGAATAACAATGCGGGCGAACGAATTTTCTTCAATATTTTCGCACTGAAATTATGGAATTTCTTATTTCCTTACTTCTAATCATGAAAGAATGTGATGGTATTTCAAGATCAAACATAATGAGTTTGGATAATTATTAGTTTTAAGTTAATATATCATAATTATTATTTATTTCATCCAAAAATATTGGGGGGGGGGGGGGTGATAATACAGACCACCCCCACCACCATTTTCTGGGGGATATATACCCCCATCCCCCCGTGATCGACACCCATGAATTCAATTCATTATTACCTACTACTATTCCCCTTACGTATCCAGAGTTTCGGATACGTAGTGCTAGTGTTTCCAGACAAATAAACAAATAAAGGGAAAGGGGTCTCCTTGCCTCCTTCCTATTTAGATTTTACCCACTGAATAATTGATACTCCAAAACCGAAAGGATATAGGCAATTAAACATGTAATCGAAATGCTTTCCGAAAGTGGATTGAAGCAATGAAACTGTTTTCTTGTTCAGTGCAAAGAAAATGAAAAGCATCATGCACATTTTGAATAGCTTCACCTATTGAATATGTCTGAGTGAATTATTTCCTCTAAGACATGCTTTAATCTATTCACTAACACTTTTGAGAATATTTTGCATCTACATTAATCAATGATATCGGCCTATAGCTCTCTAAAAATTTTGGTTTCCGTAATGATATAGACACTTAGGTAACAAAGCTTTATCTAATATGTTTAACATCTCTAAAACTGTGAAACAAAAGATATATTTAAGCAAGCCAAAATTCAGTTCTCACTCTATTTCTATTAACCATATACATGTACATTTATTTTTTTTAACTCGATATTCATAACAAACCACTTATTGAATTATTTGTTTTCATACCGTATCAGTATGTAACCTTTCCTCTGGTAATTATGATTGATCGGTAGACAGTTCTTTTCAGAGTCACATAATAAGGATTATGATGATTTACTTAGCGTGTCTGTTAAGAAAGGAAATATGTCCTTGTAAGTAAGCAACCTACCAGGGGGCCTATATGGCCATCTGAGGGACTTGGTAATGAGGATTGGTGCCATACCAAAGGGCATTGGGACATCGACTTGGTTTCGAACCCGGGACCTCCCGGTTACGGGACCACCGCTTTTCCACTGAGCTATCGCGCCTCCTTCGTACCGTGCAAATGTTGGAATGTGCGTCTGTTTGGAGAAAGTAGGGTATTTACTCTGTAGAAAATGTACAAAATGGTATGAAGTGACACCCTCCTGGCTCCAAATAGACGAGTTGGATTAAATTTTGTCTACATACCAGTTGGGTTTGTCAGGTTACAGCCAACTGCAGATGGACCGACCCAGAAGCCAATATCCTGACTATTTGTCACATTCAGACCAAAATACATACCGATACCAGTGGATATGAGAGAAGGTGTCAGCCATCCTGAAAATGTCTTGTTGATGTCTTTGACGTAAGTAACGACCGTCTTCCAGTACTTCTCATACTTGTGTTCCATGCAGTGGATGATGTCTTCATTGAAGTGTCTCCAGATGTAGTCAATGTTAAGCCCACCTAAAGCAAAGTACGGGACAGCTATGAAGGTGATCTTCTGACACGTCACCAGGGCATTGAGGAAATAGATGGTTCGGAGAACCTCTGGGTCTATATCCTTCTGGCTGAACACCAAGTAATTCCATGTGATGTGCGAGGTCAGTCCAATTGTTGAAGCCACAATGGTAAACGACATCCATCTTCGAATTTGCTTTCGCAGAAATTTATACTGCTTGCTGAAGACACGGATTCGGGTGAGCACTGCATCGACGTTCTGTACCGGTGCCTGCTCCAGAGCGTAGCAGAATACCTGGTGCGTTTCAATCTCGAATGATCTGCGTTCCAAGTATATGATATAACAAAAACATCCGTACATGGTTAATCCAAGGAGTGAATTCCAGTGACCAACCTCGCCGTAGATGGTTTCGCTCTTACAAACACGGAAGCAATAATCGTACAAGATCCGAAAACATCCAGTCATCACGGGCCAAGCTAGGATGCAGAAGAAAGGCCGCCATGAAAGAATCCACGAGGCGGAACGCCTTTGACTTATGATGCTGATGCGATGCGCAAAGAATGATATGGACATGATGGAAACACTACGATGGCTCTGACCAGCTCTACCGTACTTCATTCGCGTGTAGAGACACCAGTACGGTACGACCATGACTTGGACAATGAAGGTCGTATACGTCACGAAATGGAGAGCGTATTCCTTGACGCCCCAGAAAGCACGAAAATACACCGCTAAGTCGTATACCATCAAGCAGCAAGAACAAAAGAGGTACAACATCCCAATGACGTCAAAGCAAGAGTATCCTAAGCAAGAACAAACCATACAGCAAAAGTTAATCGTACACTTCACCTTATGTTCGCATTGTAACCCAATGGCGGATCCAGGATTTTGTGAGGGAGGGGGCACAATATTCTGTAAAATATTCTGACAAGCACCGAAACAAGTCCATCAGTATTTTGGGTGGCCTTCTGTTTGCGAGGGGAGGGGGCCTGGCCCCCTGGTTCCGCCCCTGTTCAAAACAAACTATTCCACAAATTATTTTATGGCGGTATTTGCAATAAACGTTACGTTCAATACACTAAATATATTGATTTAAGCCCTCCCCCCGCATAAAAAAAAAGAAAAGAAAAGGAAGAGTGCATAACCATTTTGTGAAAAAAATAAAACTTCGGATACAGCAAAACCGGCTATATTCAACTATGTAATTTAGTTTTTCAGATCACGTCTTTTGGTTAGATGATAAGGCTTATAATAAGCAATACGTTCCACACTATACGTTCCACCACAATACATATGTGGAATTTTCGTCTTTCAAATAACATTTAACTTAAATATGCAGACCTATTTTCGTTTAATCTTTCGTTGGATAGTGTAATGAAAAGCAAAGATACAAAACTATTTCCCCACTGACCTTTCATTCGCTGGCGAATTGAACTGCGGTCTCCACAGATGTTCATATTTCCGTCGTATGTGATCAATGACGACGAATCGCAATTCGTCGACATCCATCGATCTCCTACGCATTTCTCGCCATCAGCACTCGATGTTTTGACCGTGCTATAGGTATTTGCTTCGTTAGTAAAAACCAGGGGCTTAGCTTCTGCCTTCCCCTTTTTCGGAAACCAATGCCCCAGGAATGCCAGAGCAAACCTTGACAGGAGGGGCAAGGCTGAGATGACATCATTCTCATCTGAAGCTGAAGGTTTACATGGTTTAGGTGGCGATGGGCCTCCGTGAAGATGGGAAGTCATTCCGTTTGAGGTTGTGTTATCTCTTCCTCCGCAAGAAGAGGGTGGTTTGTAGCCTGTGGTGTTCATTGGTGTCATCCACACGAATGATGATTCATACCGCAAATATTTCTTCTCAATGCTCAGACTGAGATACTAACTGCTTGCTGTCTTGATTACCACATCATTGTTATGACGTAGTATGAGGAGGCGGGGCCTATCACCCACGCTACCAATGATCGTCCTAACCCATATATTCTTCAACTATACCATGAAACTCATAGCATTTTGTGGGTAATGATAGCAATCAGACATTTCTGAGGGCTATTTCCGTTTCTGTAAAACTGATCAGTTTTAAATATTTATGAATGTATAAAGTACCATAGTTAAACCTTTTGGTGATTACCAAATGCGTGCGAGCAACTGGATAGTTTATAATCTCGACATTAATTTTCTAACATAATTGATAACATTTCCTGTACAGAGGCTCTTAATCGCTCTTCATCTAATATTTTGCAATATGGTTTTCATGAAATTTCCATATTGGTCAAAATACAATATTTTCATTGGTTATTTCTATTTATGTTTGTGGATGTGGGGTAAAACAATTTTGCGGGGAACCATATACAGTACCTCGTTTTTTATCAACAATTTTTCACGTTGAACAATCTACTTCAATTACTACTTTCATTCATGTTTGTTGGTGTTGGGTAAATTAATTATTGCGTTAATCATAACATTATCCATCCAAGTTGTTCTGACTTTCCCCCCTCTCGCTCTCTGTAAGATTCAAATGGTTACCATCAACCCATCCAAATATTTCCTTTAAGAAACGAATAATCAAAGGGTCATGCATAAATACTCCGTAGTCCTTCACTATATCAAATTCTTATTTTTCAACGATTATTTTGGTTAGATTCACAACATCTGTACACAATGATAAATACTCTCTCACGAGGTGTGAAGGCATGTCATCAATATGAAAAATTCACAAGGCAGTTGAATATCCTAAATATATATATATACATATATATATATATATATATATATATACATATATATATATATATATATATATATATATAAAAGGAAAATAGTAAGAAGTGAAACTGAAACTGATGATTATGAGAGATTCTACCCTGAGGAACCATCTGTAAGATAAAAGGCGGTCGAGAGCGACTAAAGCTCATGAACGCTTCAAGGAAGAAGATAATCTTGAAAGACACTACCACCATGGCATAGGTTACAGTTCTTTTGAAAAATGTAAGATTGTATTGTTGTTTTTCCCAGCTTCATCTGTTGACCAGTTCAAGAGGGTTCTGAAGTCACATTTATTTTGCTGAAGAACATTGGATTGATCTGGATTAACTGGTCTTTGTGAAGAGATATGTCATTGTTTAACCATAAGGGAAAGGCGCTTTATCAAATACCTTTTGGACTGGATTAAATTGGATAGCTGCTAGAACTTTATAAAGATGTTTCTTTATCGATCACATAGTGGCGTTGCTTCGTCATAATACCGTATCTCAATTCTGATTATCATAAAAAAATCACTAAATTAGTCAACAATAAAGATGTTTTAAAAAGGTTCGGTGACCACCGTATACATAAGGTAGAGAATAATAATGTTAAAGGGGTGCCCAATATGCCCAAGTTGATTTAAAAAAAAGAGAAGCTTGTCAAAGGCTTTCCAGGCGTATAAACAATTGATTAGGTGACCTGCATTTTTATTGTTGAAATGTCCTTTTTAAAAAGTAAAATCAGTACTTTATCGATGGCATATTGCTGTAGAAGCCTCTGCGAATGTGAACACATTTATGAACATGTCTATAATATTGGCTAAGGGCCAAGTGTCGCTCTCATTATTATGAAACTCATTTTTTTTTCATTTTCGTTATGATTTACTTTGCCTATCCTGGACAATATTTCTATTGTTCCTTTAAGACGCTGCTCCGCGGCGACTACACAACTTCCTTTGTTTGTCTCTTCATGTTTGTTGGATATTTCTACTTTCTTGTGTTTTCTTCAGTTTTCGTTTTACGCCGTTTTCTGTGTGAACTAGTACAAGAAAATAAAAACTACTATGGCTGGATTTTCGTATGCTGAAATTCTTCATTTTAACGACCTTGCTTCTAATCGACCACACCCTTGCGATTTCGAACCATGTACAAGAGCAAGGGCTACGTTATGGACCACCATTTCCGGTCACAAGTCGGCTGGTCTATGACAGGGACACGTTAATGGAACGCATCAGAAACAGCCTCCAAGGTAAGACCTGATTATGACATTCCTGTATGCTCAGACTGAGATACTAGCTGCTCGCTGCCTTGATTACCACATCATTGTTATGACGTAGTATGAGGAGGCGGGGCCTATCACCCACGCTACCAATGATCGTCCTAACCCATATATTCTTCAACTATACCATGAAACTCATAGCATTTTGTGGGTAATGATAGCAATCAGACATTTCTGAGGACTATTTCCGTTTCTGTAAAACTGATCAGTTTTAAATATTTATGAATGTATAAAGTACCATAGTTAAACTTTTTGGTGATTACCAAATGCGTGCGAGCAACTGGATAGTTTATAATCTCGACATTAATTTTCTAACATAATTGATAACATTTCATTGTAACTCTTCATCTAATATTTTGCAATATGGTTTTCATGAAGTTTCCATATTGTTCTATTTTTTCAATAATCAAAAAAAGATATTAAGAAACAAAAAGTTGTCATTATTGATCATGAATATCTCATATCACCCTTATTTTGTAAGCTACAAATAACTTACCTGTCCAAAATTGGAAGGAAAAATCCTGCGCAGGCCAATTTTCATACCTCTAACTTAAGTGAGCACTGCTTATCGATGGATGAAATGTTTTTCAATTTTTTATATCATATGAAAGCTGGGTCCTTTAGCTTTCCATACATATCAATATTTTCCCATAAAAATATATATGCCTAATTTGGCAACCATTTCAAAAGTGCAACGTTTTTTTTGAGCGACACGGTAGAGGGTTTCACACGTGTAAAAGCGACCGATCATCAGATTCTGAAAAGTCAATGGGAGGAGGAGTGTGTGCTTATGTAAATGAGAGGTGGTGTGATGCAAGTAATATCTCAGTCAAATCTCAACACTGCTCACAAGATATTGAGTTGCTCTGTATTGGTGTACGCCCACACTACCTTCCTAGAGAATTCACCCAAATATATGTCACAGTTGTATACATCCAGCCGAAGGCAGACGTCGATGTAGCTGCTGCCAAGATCCAGAATGTTCTTCTACGAAATGAAATTGCATCTCCTGATTCTGTTCAGCTTGTGATGGGGGATTTCAACAGCTGCGATCTACGTAGCAACATGCCCCATCTACACCAGTATATTGATATTTCGACGAGGGGTTCACATATTCTAGATAAATGTTACGGAAATGTACAAGAGTGTTACAAAGCATTCGCAGTCGCAAAGCCTCCACTGGGAAGCTCTGATCACAATATCATCCAGTTGTTATCTCAATATAGGCAAAAGCTGAAGCGCTTTGAACCTACAACGAAGACAGTGGAAACATGGTCCCAGGACAATACCGAGTCTCTGAGGGAGGGCCTGCTTCGAATGTACAGACTGGGAAGTGCTTCTTGAAACTACATCTCTTAAAGCAGCTGCAGAGGTAATAACTGACGATATCAAATTCTACGAAAACATGATAGTGCCAGAGAAAACAATCAAAATGTATCCAAATATCAAACCATGGGTTGGCAAGCAATGTAGAGTCTTTCTGAACAAAAGGTTAGAGGCTTTCAAACAGAATGATTTAGAGGCAGTGAAAACAATAAATAAGAGTTTCAAGAAACACATTGTAAATTGGAAACGTCAGTTCAGTAGTAAAGTAGACAATAAATTCAAAGAAGGCAATCCCAAAGCAGCCTGGCAAGGACTGAAACTGATAACTGGTTTTGAAAGCAGAAGTAGAAGTAAAGGTGTCAGCCTCAATGTTGATGTATCGCATTTGTAGATGATTTGAATGATTTCTACTGTCGTTTTGACTGCAATAATTGTGATAACAGTCTCTTACATTAGGGACTTTTAGAATTGCACGTCCACTTAGTCGACTGGTACGCAAGGACATCATTCTACGCCACTGCGCATGCGCCACTCGCCCTCTCCCTGTCCTCCTCCCTGACTTGCAAAATCGAGAACGTGTTCACTTCGTTTTTGCAGTGCTCCGAAATCTTCGACGAGGTTCACGTATATGACGTCATCAGAACAGCTCAACTATTATGCTCATCCGTTGAGTGTGTACTTCTGGTTGACGTCGACGGTACGTACACGTCGAGTGAAATCTAAAATGATCAGAACTGTAGTCAACATGGGCAGTCGACGACGTTGACATGCGCGAATTGGTCGACTGGGACGAAGTACTAGTCCACTGCTTCTAAAAGTCCCTAATGTCAACAAGAGAGTACCCCAGCAAATGATGATGGGATAATTGTTCAAGGTGAGAAGGTCAAACAAATCTTTGAATCAGATCTGATAAAGCAATAGGACCAGACGGTGTTTCAGGAAAGATCCTGAAAACATGTTCTAAACACCTTGTTGATGTGTTTCAAGCACTATTCCAGTGGTCACTAGACACTTGAATTCCTAGTCTCTGGAAATAGGCTACAATTATCCCAGTACCCGAAATTCCAAACCATAAAGTACTTAATGATTATAGGCCGGTAGCCCTCACTCCTATTGTCGTGTAATGTTTTGAGAAAATTGTGAAAGACATTTTGGTTGAAAAGACAAAAGAGCTTTTAGATCCCCTCTAGTTTGCCTACCAACTTAACAGGAGTGTCCATGATGCCATAAGTTACCTGCTTCACACAGTTTGTAAACATCTGGAGAAAGTTGGTACATAATTATGCTAGGGTGCTCTTTGTAGACTTTTCCTCTGCATTTAATACGATCGTTCCCCAATCCTTAGAGGCAAAATTAGACAATGTTGTTAATCCCAAATGATGTCAATGGTTAAGGGATTTTATGACAAACAGAGTGCGACAAGTACGTTTCGGAAATCAATTCAATTGTTTTCATTTGTGATTCTATGTACTGAGAAATGCACTTGTGCTCTAAATATTGAAGGACAGGTACTTCAGAGAAGTGTTACATATTGTCATTAACAATGATTTTTTTTTTTTTTTTTTTTTTTTTTTTGGGGGGGGGGGGGGAGTTTTAGTTCATTTTTGCCAAAAGTGTTATGTACTTAGATAATCTAGATTATGCACGAAATAAGGATGCTATCAGTGGTAGATTCAGAATTGCAAAATATATTAGGTGGTGCGCAAAATTTAGAAACTGTGAAACGTAATATAAAAAGCAACTATGAAACTGTACTCAACCAAAAAAAAAAAAAATTCCCCCTTAACACTTTTTAATATAACTCGAGAAATATTTGGTGAATTTTGTTTATTTAAAAAGCAAAGTATGTAGAACTTTTTTTATTGCAGTTTGTAGGCCCTACTAGTAAAAGAAAATGCATTTTACGTTTTCATTATGCGATGCAGTGTGTACATGTGCGGACTCTATTCAATTATTTTGTTCAAGTACACGCGCAAAACCGTAATTCAAATTCATATTATCTGCTCTATGAAATACGATTTTTCGATGCAGTTTGATGAACATGATACATAAATTAGGCATCTGTATATGAAGAAAAGATGAAAAGAATTGAAAAGAGCTACACATGTAAAGCCTGCATAGCATTGTGAAACGCAAAGTACAACTTTATTTTCTAGTAACGATAATAAAAACAAATTTCAGTTCAAAATCAAAATCAGTTGTTCACAAATAAGCAATCAAAATATTGGTTAGAAAGTTCTTTATATGTTGTTTTTTAATGAAAAAGAAAATCGTGAAATAGTTGTAAATTTATGCCAAAAATCCGTCATTATTTTTTAGCGTATTTTTTTCATTTTCGGACCTCTCAACACAAAGGAGGAACTATGATCACAACAATGAAGTATTATTTAGTACGTAATTGTAACCATGTTAAAACTTTCATATGGACCATAAAGTATTATAATATTAACAATAAAAAGTAAATACAATTTAATGACAAAATCTTAATACCTAGGCATTTTTAAATTCAATTCAATTCAATTTCAAATTAATGACATTTATTTCCAACTTTTCAATATAAGTATACAAAGTAATAAATGAACAAAATAATGTACACGTATTTTAACTAAAATATGACAAAATATACATTCATGTGGTACATACATAGTTTGATACACCTCTGAAAGCAAAAGCTTGGGACGAGGGTGCCCTTAGGCGTACATAATAAATATATAAAAAGGAAATAACTACGTACAAAAAGAGAGGAAAAAGAAAATTCCTAGACCGCTGAGCTTGATTGGAGGTGGAAAATGAAAAAGAGGGGGAAAGAGGGGGAAACTAGGGGGGGGGGGGGATGGAGGTGCAAAATATAAGGAGTACGAAGAAACAGAGAGAAGAAACAGAGAGAAAAGCCCCAATGGAGGGAGGGGAAGTGTCTTAAACCATATTATTTGTAAGATGAAGTGAAATGCTTTTTCATCCTTCTTGAGAAGCTGGCAAGAGATGCGGATTATTTTATTGTTCTGTGCCTGAATAAATGGACGTGATTTGTGTGTCTGGTTTCATATTTGTGAAAAGTAGAATTTGAATGAAAGGGGTTACAAAATTCGTCAGGAATTACATTTTACATATATACATAAATATGATTTTTTGATGTTTATTTATATCCTTAAATTGTAGTATGTTAAATTGTTTGAACAAATGGTCGTCATGACAAAGTACATGTACTGCATATACCGTTCATAATATTTGTGCAATTACTTTTGTTTTGTTTTCATTTATTTATTTAATCACTTTGAAAATACATCAGTTACACAGTCAGAATGAGAAATACTTGTTGTGTTCACAATAATATCAGTTTCCTTTACTCTTATTTTGTTATCCATCGGGCCATGCCCTGTCACCTGTTGTCATGAATAGCTATTTTGTTATTGCGTTTAGCTACATCTTACATTTTGTACGACTTCAATAATAAACATATAAAATCATAAACTGTTAGTTTTGTCGATTTGAGTCTACTTATACAGTGGCGGATTTAGGGGGAGGGGGCATATTCATATTCATATTCATCTTTGAAAAAGAAGAATATATTCCCTGTAGTCGAAAGTAATCATTTGTATCAATGTTGAATAACCTTTTTCATGACATCCTGAGGCCTTAACTGACAGTCCTCTGTGAGGATGTCATTAAAAAAGACAATTCTTTTTAGGAAAAGTTTTCGAAATAAAATCATATCCGCATGTACTTGCAACTGTCTATTGTCTTATTACTATTCTCTTTATTCCTCCCATTAAGAGAAGTCCATTTTTCTAAAAACATTTTTATATTTTATCATTTTATAATCATAGTTACAATTAAACAGAAATAAACCAGCATTTTTCCGTGGGTAATACTGAAGTATTTGAAACCATCCTTGCTTATAGGCTTCTCTAATTATCTGAATCCAGAACAATTTTAGGGCACTGGCAACGGATTAGACATCTACCATCATAATTCCTCCTTTTGGTAAATCTTGGATCATTACATTTCTCCTAATTTTATCAGGTTCATTGCAAATAAACTTTAAAAGATTCTCGCAATGTTCTTCAGAAACCAGTTTGGTAATACCAAAGATGAAAATATTATACATAAATTTAGATATCCCAAACGATTTAATGATTTGAATTTTTCCAAATCTCTTATTTTCCACATGTTTAGGATACACTGTAGAAATGACAAGAATTCTTCTGCTTTCCTTGTCTGTGCAGGATATGAATCAATACCTAGGTAGGTACCAAGTACATTAATAATATCGACAAAATTCCGATTATGTTGAAGAAAAACAACTGGTACATGTCCAATTTTCAATATTTCTGTCTTACCTAAGTTAATCTTCAAGCTTGAACATTTCTCAAATTGTTCAATAATGTCAAATAATGCGTTCAGCGACTTCACATCTGAACAAACAGAACAAAAGTCATCTGCATACATAGACAATTCAATTCATTATTACCTACTACTATTTCCCTTACGTCTCCAGAGTTTCGGATACGTAGTGCTAGTGTTTCCAGACAAATAAACAAATAAGGGGAAAGGGGTCTCCTTGCCTCCTTCCTATTTAGATTTTACCCACTGAATAACTGATACTGCAAAACCGAATGAATGTAGGCAACTAAACATGTAATCGAGATCCAACGAAATCAAATGCTTTCAGAAAGTCGACGGAAGCAATGAAACTGTTTTCTTGTTCAGTACAAAGAAAATGAAAGGCATCATGCACATTTTGAATAGATTCACCTATTGTATATGTCTGAGTGAATTATTTCCTCTACGACATGCTTTAATCTATTCACTAACACTTTTGAACATACTTTGCATCTACATTGGCCTATATTGGCCTATAGCTCTCTAAAAAAACTTTTATCTATATACGGTTTTGCGATTAAAGAGATAATACTTTGCTTTTTACTTGTCGATAGCTCATTCTCCTGATAAGATTAATTCAAAGATGCAATTAAGGGTTCTTTCACAATATCCCAGAACTCATAAAATTCTTTAGAAAGTCCGTCATTCCCAGGTGACTTTCGTGAATGCATTTTCATCAAGCTTTCTTGCATTCGCGTTCCCTTAATTCGCATTAATTAGAAGATATTTCAGAAAGTTTTCTCTCTCCTGTTTTCAAACAATGGTTTGCATTTTCATCTGTCGTTTTAACGTTTTGTTTAGTATAAAGTTCACAATAAAATTCTTTAATACTCTGTAAAAATTTCTTGTTCACTTTCAATGATATTATCTTCTTTCAGCAGTTTTCGAATAGTAGATTTTTCTTTCCGCTGTTTTTCTAATGCAAGGAAATATTTATTATTTAGAATGACGTTTCGACCGGTATTTATTACATGTAGTATCTA
This sequence comes from Heliocidaris erythrogramma, assembly GCA_025617745.1. Lineage (NCBI taxonomy): Eukaryota > Metazoa > Echinodermata > Echinoidea > Camarodonta > Echinometridae > Heliocidaris > Heliocidaris erythrogramma. Next base: position 49,774,457 of record CM046857.1, on the reverse strand, counting down.
ACATTATGATAGGTTAATCATCGCATTTTAGATTATACTTAAAGTATTTTTACCAATGCGGAAACATGTACTTGCTTCAAAGTGATATTTAGAGTCGATTACAATATATTGGTAAAATGAACAATAAAAGGCTGCCTTTGAGGGAATGCTTCGAGATGCATGTCCATAGTACCACCAGCTCGATACAGTCATCACGCTCATATTATAGTGTCCAAAGTGCTTCATAAAATAAAATAGCAAATTTTGGTTTGCCTAATGACATAGACACTTAGGTAACAAAGCTCTAAAAGCGTGAAACAAAACACATGTTTAAGCAAGCCAAAAGTCAGTTCTCACTCCATTTCTATTAACCATAATACATGTACATTCATATTTTTTTAAAACTCGATATTCATAACAAACCACTTATTGAATTATCTGTTTTCATAGTAGGGTATTTACTCTACAAAATGGTATGAAGTAACGCCCTCCTGGCTCCAAATAGACGAGTTGGGTTAAATTTTGAGCTGTCTACATACCAGTTGGGTCCGTCAGGTTACAGCCGACTGCATATGGACCGACCCAGAAGCCAATATCCTGACTCTTTGTCACATTCAGACCAAGATACATACCGATACCAGTGGATATGAGAGAAGGTGTCAGCCATCCTGAAAATGTCTTGTTGATGTCTTTGACGTAAGTAACGACCGTCTTCCAGTACTTCTCATACTTGTTTTCCCTGCAGTGGATGATGTCTTCTTTGAAGTGTCTCCAGATGTAATCAATGTTAAGCCCACCTAAAGCAAAGTACGGGACAGCTATGAAGGTGATCTTCTGACACGTCACCAGGGCATTGAGGAAATAGATGGTTCGGAGAACCTCTGGGTGTATATTCTTCTGGCTGAACACCAAGTAATTCCATGTGATGTGCGAGGTCAGTCCAAGTGTGGAAGCCACAATGGTAAACGCCATCCATCTTCGAATTTGCTTTCGCAGAAATTTATACTGCTTGATGAAGACACGGATTCGGTTGAGCACTGCATCGACGTTCTGTATCGGTGCCTGCTCCAGAGCGTAGCAGAATACCTGGTGCGTTTCAATTTCGAATGATCTGCGTTCCAAGTATATGATATAACAAAAACATCCGTACATGGTTAATCCAAGGAGTGAATTCCAGTGACCAACCTCGCCGTAGATGGTTTCGCTCTTACAAACACGGAAGCAATAATCGTACAAGATCCGAAAACATCCAGTCATCACGGGCCAAGCTAGGATGCAGAAGAAAGGCCGCCATGAAAGAATCCACGAGGCGGAACGCCTTTGATTTATGATGCTGATGCGATGCGCAAAGAATGATATGGACATGATGGAAACACTACGATGGCTCTGACCAGCTCTACCGTACTTCATTCGCGTGTAGAGACACCAGTACGGTACGACCATGACTTGGACAATGAAGGTCGTATACGTCACGAAATGGAGAGCGTATTCCTTGACGCCCCAGAAAGCACGAAAATACACCGCTAAGTCGTATATCATCAAGCAGCAAGAACAAAAGAGGTACAACATCCCAATGACGTCAAAGCAAGAGTATCCTGAGCAAGAACAAACCATACAGCAAAAGTTAATCATACACGTCCCTTATGTTCGCATTGTAACCCACTGGCGGATCCAGGATTTTGTGAGGGAGGAGGCACAATATTCTGTAAAATAATCTGACAAGCACCAAAAACAAGTCCATCAGTATTTTTGGTGGCTTTCTGTTTGCGAGGGGAGGGGGCCGGGCCCCCTGGTTCCGCCCCTGTTGAAAACAATCTATTCCACCAATTATTTTATCGCGATATTTGCAATAAACTTTACGTTCAACATATTGATTTAAGCTCCCCCTCCCCTCCCCCCGCATAAAAAAAGAAAAAGAAGAGTCCATTACCATTTTGTAAAACAAAACAAAACCTCCGGACAGGGGCCTGGGAACGATTTTGTTACTGGGAGTGCTGTGTCTCTTTTTAAGTCCAAAAATCTCTGGCAAGCAAAAAAAAAAAAAAAAAAAAAAAAAAAAGGTCCTCAGCATTTCAGTGTCTCTTTTTAAGTCCAAAAATCTCTAACAAGCAACAACAACAAAAAAATTGTGCTTTTTTTTTGCAGCACCCCCCGCACCCCCGGCTCCCAGGCCCATGCCTCCGGATACAGCAAAACTGGCTATATTCACTATGTAATTTAGTTTTTCAGATCACGTCTTTTGGTTACATGATAAGGCTTATAAGCAATACGTTTCTGCTTCGAATCATGCAGGTTAATTATTATCCAGATATCAATAACTATATATATATATATATATATGGAATTTTTCTTCTTTCAAATATCATTTAGCGTAAATATGCAGACCTGTTTTTCGTTTAATCCCAGTTTCGTTGGATAGTGTAATGAAAAGCAAAGATACAAAACTATTATCCCACTGACCTTTCATTCGCTGGCGAATCGAACTGCGGTCTCCACAGATGTTCATATTTCCGTCGCACGTGATCAATGACGACGAATCGCAATTCGTCGACATCCATCGATCTCCTACGCATTTCTCGCCATCAGCACTCGGTGTTTTGACCGTGCCATGGGTATTTGCTTCGTTAGTAAACCCCAGGGACTTCGCTTCTGCCTTCTCCTTTTTCGGAAACCAGTGCCCCAGGAAAGCCAGAGCAAACTTTGACAAGAGGGGCAAGGCTGAGATGACATCATTCTCATCTGAAGCTGAAGATTTACATGGGTTAGGTGGCGATGGGCCTCCGTGAAGATGGGAAGTCATTCCGTTTGCGGTTGTATTATCTCTTCCTCCGCAAGAAGTGGGTGGTTTGTAGCCTGCGGTGTTCATTTGTGTCATCCACACGAATTATGGTTCATTATATTTCCTCTCAATGCTCAGATTGAGTTACTAACTGTTCGCTGTCTTGATTACCACATCATTGTTATGACGTAGTATGAGGAGGCGGGGCCTATCACCCACGCTACCAATGATCGTCCTGACTCATCTATTCTTCAACTATAGCATGAAACTCATTGCATTTTGTGGGTAATGATAGCAATTAGACATTTCTGAGGACTATTTCCTTTTCTGTAAAACGGATCAGTGTTGAATGTTTATGAATTTATAAAGTATCATAGTTAAACCATTTGATGATTACGAAATGCGTGCGATCAACTGGATTGTTTATTATCTCGACATTTCTAATTTATATTGATAACATTTCCTGTACAGAGGCTCTTCATCGCTCTTCATCTAATATTTTGCAATATGGTTTTCATGAAATGTCCATATTGGTCAAAATACAATATATTCATTGGTTATTTCTATTTGTATTTGTGGATGTGGGGTACAACAATTTTGGGGGAACCATATACTTCGTAATTTTTCAACAATTTTTCACGTTGAACAATCTACTTCAATTACTAGTTTCATTCATGTTTGTTGGTGTTGGGTAAACTAATTATTGCGTTAATCATAACATTATCCATCCAAGTTGTCCTGACTTTTCCCCTTCTCGCTCTCTTTAAAAGCGTAGATTCAAATGGTTACCATCAACCCATTCAAATATTTCCTTTAAGAAACGAATAATGAAAGGGTCATCCATAAACACTCCGTAGTCCTTCAATATTATTATTCTTTTATTTCAACGACTATTTTCGTTAGATTCACAACATCTATACACAATGATAAATACTTTCTCCCGAGGTGTGACGGCATGTCATCAATTATCATTAAAAATCAACAAGGCCATTGAATATCATATATATATATATAGATACATATATATGGGTGTATAACAAGGAAAATAGTAAGTAGTGGAACTGATGATTATGAGAAATTCTACCCTGAGGAACCATCTGTAAGACTAAAGCTCAAGAACGCTTCAAGGAAGAATATAATCTTGAAAGACACTACCACCATGGCATAGGTTACGGTTCTTTTGAAAAAATGTAAGATTGTATTGTTGGTTTCCCATCGGTTGCTGCAAAGTTGTGGAACCATGTTATTGCGAAGTCAGCTTCATCTGTTCAAGAAGGTTCTGAAGTCACATTTATTTTGCTGAAGAACATTGGATTGATCTGCATTAACTGGTCTTTGTGAAGAGATATGTCATTGTTTAACCATAAGGGAAAGGCGCTTTATCAAATACCTATTGGACTGGATTAAATTGGATAGTTGCTATATAGAACTTTATAAAGATGTTTCTTTATCGATCACATAGTGGCGTTGCTTCGTCATAATACCGTATCCCAATTCTGATTATCATAGAAAAAAAATCACTAAATTTAGTCAACAATGAAGATGTTTTAAAAAGGTTTTGTGACCACCGTATACATAAGGTAGAGAAGAATAATGTTAAAAGGGTGCCCAAGATGCCCAAGTTGATTTTTTTAAACAAGCTTGTCAAAGGCTTTCCGGGCGTATAAATAATTGATTAGGCGACCTGCATTTTTATTGTTGAAATGTCCTGTTTAAAGTGTAAAATCAGTACTTCATCGATGGGATATTGTTGTAGAAGCCTCTGTGAACGTGAACACATTTGTGAACAAGTCTATAATATTGGCTAAGGGCCAAGACTTAGTATCGCTTTCATTATTTTGAAACTCATTGTTTTTACTTTCTTTATAATTTACTTTGCCTATTCTGGACCATATTTCTATTGTTTTCATTTGTGATTCTATGGTACTGAGAAATGCACTTGTGCTAAAATAATATTAAAGGACAGGTACTTCAGAGAAGTGTTACATAAGTGTCATTAACAATGATTATTTTGGGGGGTAGTTTTAGTTCATTTTTGCCAAAAGTGTTATGTACTTAGCTAATCTAGATTATGCACGAAATAAGGATGCTATCAGTGGTAGATTCAGAATTGCAAAATATATTAGGTAGTGCGCAAAATTTAGAAACTGTGAAACGTAATATAAAGAGCAACTATAAAACTATACTCAACCAAAAAAAATAAGTTCCACCCTAACACTTTTTAATATAACTCGAGAAATATTTGGTGAATTTTGTTTATTTAAAAAGCAAAGTATGTAGAACTCATGTTTTTTTTATTGCAGTTAGTAGGCCCTACTAGTAAAATTGCATTTTACGTTTTCATTATGCGATGCAGTGTGTACATGCGCGGACTCTATTAAATTATTTTGTTCAAGTACACGCACATAACCGTAATTCAAATTCATATTATCTGCTCTGTGAAATACGATTTTTCAATGCAGTTTCACGAATATGATACAGAAATTAGGGGTCTGTATATGAAGAAAAGATGAAAAGAATTGAAAAGAACTACACATGTAAAGCCTGCATGGCATTGTGAAATGCAAAGTACAACTTTATTTTCTAGTAACGACTGCATTGAAAACAATTCAAAATCAGTTCAAAATCATAATCAATTGTTCCCAAATAAGCAATCAAAATATTGGTGAGAAAATTCTTCATAATTTATGTTGTTTTTTAATGAAAAAGAAAATCGTGAAATAGTTGTAAATTTATGCCCAAAAGTGTCAGCAGGAATTTACTTTTTGAATGAATATATTTATTTCAAGGGGGAGGCGGCCGATTTTCCCCTGGGGATGCTATAGGAGTGTTTTTCTCCATTAAACTCGTCTAGCACGTACCCCTTTCGGGGTCCGCTCGCTATTCATGAGGACCGCTATTCATTTTACATGTGTTTGAATAGCGGTCCTTATGAATAGTTATGAATAGTGGTCATTATGAATGGAGGTCCTTATGAATAGCGAGGTAATTTGTCTATGGTTTGCTCGCTATTTAGAAGGACCGCTATTCATACAAAACCTCTATTTATTTAGTCACGCGTTATGGATAGTGGTCCTTATGAATAAGTGGTCCTTATGAATAGCGGTCCTTATGACTAGGGAGGTAATCCCCTCCCCCTCCCCTTTCCCATATCCTCCCCATTCCGGATCCACTACTGTAGAAACTAATAGGGGAGTGTATACAGTAGATGAATTTAAACTGAGAGTGAGTAGTTAATTATCCTAAGATGTTCTTGCACAATTGCATATATAAAAATAAATTACACTTTAAAGAAAGGTGCTATATTGTTGTTGTTGTTTCTTTTTTTAAGAAGGAATTTCCCGCGGCCAGTGTAAATTATATTACGTTTACGGCCAAAATTAGTCCATCTTGTGATCTTTTGTGAATGCCACTACTTCTTTATTTGCTTTCCGAAAATGCTATTGCCTCTTAGCAAATATAACTAGGTCCTTGTCCTTTATAAATTTGATGGGTGGTCATATAATTGAAAAACGATATATTTCCCTGTGTATCTTTCAGTTTCTTATTTGAACAGAATTGACACCTGGGGAGTGTTTCATCAAGCGTTTTGTCAATGATTTTTACCGAAAATCTGCTCTCCGCCAATCAGATGCAAGGATTTCAGTAGCTTATAACCGTTGTCGGTAGAAATCACTTGATGAAAGCTCCCCTGTAGGCAACTGTGACTAGATAGTTTACAATGATTAATGATTTTTTGCTTAGAGAATATTCATAGAAATACAGTATAATATCTGAAATGACTCCATTTGGCTATTTACTTATGACTAGTTATTTCAGTTATGTTTTGTGCACTTTATTACATCTTTTAGTTTAGAATACTGTGTATTTTGATATGGCGCTAAAAAAACCCAACTGTTTAGCGAATATTTAATACTTCATTGTATGTAATATACCCATTTTATATCAACTGATTATAAAAAATGAAATAATAGATTCATTATTTTAATATTTTGTTATTTAACGCCATCCTTGTTTTGGTTCTTGTGTATTTGTATTACTTGTTGCCATGACTAAAAAAATTGACACTTTCGAACCTTAATAACTAAAAATTTGAAACTCATATCAAACTGAGGTTTTCACATTGAAGAAAAGTTGAAGGATGTCCGATTTATTTTTCTATAATTGTATAGACTTTTCTTGAATAATATTTAATATTGAATAACACGGATTTTGTGTTCTTGATTTTTCAAACTCGTTTTAAGAATGGTATTCAGAGATATGTCAAAAACCTATTTCAAATAAATTTGACATCCTGCAACTTAACAATGTGAAAACCTCAGTCTGATACAAGTTATAATTTAGTTATTAATGATCAAAAATGTCAAACTTTTTTCACTTAAAACTAAGAAATAATTCGGTGTATTGTTCTTCTCTAGTTTTGTGCATATTGTTCTGTTTTATATATTATTCTCTCATTTCCTTTCGCATTGTATATATATTTCCACGAGAGTTGCCAAAGCTGTTGTATATGTTATTTCCTCACAATATTGTTAATAATTATTCTAATGTATACATGTATCTCAAAGCATTCGCTTGGATCCAGCTGAGGCACGCGGCTTGTCTTTGTTCAAAATCACCTGCCCCCGACAACGGAATTAATTAATAAGGTTGAAGATTTGTCAATCTGTCGGTCAATTGGATCTGGTGTCGCCGAAACCACTAACCCGTTTCCGTAGTCTAGTGGTTAAGGCATTGGCGTTCTAAGCCAAGGACCCGGGTTCGATTCCCGGCGGAGACATTTTTTCAGCCTTTGCAAAAAAAAAAAAAAAAAAAAATTCAAAAAGGGAGGACAGCTCTGGGGAACTTTGATTTAAGTTACGCAACCATTATTCTCTCATTTCCTTTCGCATTGTATATATATATATATATATATATATATACGTAATAATGATAAAAGAATCCTTGTTATGTTTTATATTTTACTAAAGGGTACATTAGGTGGACACACAGCAATGCGGTTTATTTCGTCATAATAGCGCCCCCTACATTAGGTAGACAGTTGGTACATTACATGTAGGTCGACAGTCGACAGCATAGAAATAAGACAAAAACTGTCCTCCTAATGTACCCTTTAGGGGTATATATATAGCGTGAGGATTGATGAGACAGGAGACAAAGGACGTAGCTGAACTTCAACTTTATTGGGTCAAGCTTTCGGCCTTCACGGCCTTCTTCAGGTTCTGAAGATTATAATACAAACATATAGCATATACTTCAATATACACACATGTCAGTGTGTGTTTTATATTCATTTAATAACAAAATAACATGTGCATATTGATATTAGCATATACCTTCATGGCTACAGTTTATTACAAACAACTTAAATGAATGAATAATAAAAACATAGTTTAGTAATATTGTACAGAGATTTAATGTAAAATACCGCTTACCGAAAGTGAAGTTTCGTTGAGGGCGACTAGTGTATGTGTGTGGTGTGTAAAATTTGTGCGGTCAAGTGTGAATAGGTTCCTGACCTTTGGCATTGTGATGGCAGGTGAGTGTGGCGGGAAGAAAGAGATGGATAGAGAGGCAGGATGAGAAAGGGAGAAGAGCGGGATTAAGTTAGAATGAGACGTGAATAAAATATATAGTTGATCACGAACGAATAGAATTTGCTGTTAGACAAAGTATTCAAAGTTAATTTCACTATTGGTCTTTGAAAAATCTTTGTTGCAAACGCAGTACTCTCATTCTCTCTTTTCTCTCTGTCTATGTCTCTTTCTCTCTCTCTCTTTCTCCCTCTCTTTCTCTCTCTCTCTCTCTCGCTGTCTCCCTGGCCCTCTCTCTTTCTCCCACCACCTGTCTCTGTAACATCAGTGAAATATGACAAGTACAAACGACATAGGCCCTGTATTTAAAGGGGGAAGTCCACGCCGATTACAAGTTTGTTTTAAAAGAAGCAGAAAATTTTTTATAAAGAAACGGATCAGTGAAGGTTTGAGCAAAATACGATAATAAATATGAACGTTATGAATTTTAAAACTTGTAATCAATCAAAAACATCTTGCAAGCTCCTCACCCATTTCGTCGGCCTTATGCCAAAAGGGCCTTATCACTGCATAAAGTCTATGGCCTTAAGGCCCTTTTGGCATAAGGCTGACGATTTGCCCTGAACCACAAAATCATTAATTTCCATTTTCTCTAAAGAAAAGATTTAATCATACATGCACCTTAGATGTAATCACACTCAAATGTTTTTTACACAAAACTTGTGTGAAACAAATCTATTCCTTCATCAAAAACGAACTAAGAAAATACTGGAAATTTATGAAATTTTCTTTACTGAGTAAATGACAGAGGAGCTCTCAAGACTGATAGACACGGAGTGTTAGATTGATTACAAGCGTAAAATTAATAACTTTCTGTGTTTCTGATCGGATATTTATCAAACTTTCACTGATCATTTTCACTCTTTTTTATGTTGTTATTCAAACCAGCTAATTACCATGGTGGACTTTCCCTTTAAGCTGCTCCACGACCAGAGACTGATACATTAGGCAAGTTCTCCAAAAGAAAGCTATCAGATTCATAACCAATTAAAATTACAGAAGTCCTAGCACTCCTTTGTTTATACAATTACATATCTTGCCTTTTGATCAATTGGTCTCTCTGAATTGTTTGATTTTGATTTTAAATTTCAATCCTCTACTCAGCAGTGTTCATTCTTGAAAGATGTGTTTATAGCAAATTCTGTCCCCCACCCTTATAATACACGTCTTATTCATCAACCTTACGTAAGAACACATACTGCTCTTAACTCATTTAAATTTTTGTCTTAAAGAATGGAATAAGCTGCCCTGAACATCAGGACTAGTACCACATTGTCTAGGTTCAAAATTGTCAAAAATATCTATTTGGTAGACTCCTAAAGTTGCGCGTACTTGAAACTCAGGAAGTCAAGTTATATGACGTGTGTGTGTACGTGTGTGTGTTGGGGTGGCGTGTGTACATGTGTACGCATTCAAACCGATGACATCGAACAAAGAGAACAATGGGTCATCGGTAGTAATTCAATAGGTCATCGGTTGTCAACAATTGGTGAGGTTTATTCCGTCAATGAATTTTGTGACGCAATGCAATAGTGGAGTCATCGGTTGAAATTTGAACAATAGCTTACAAACGTGTATGTGTATGTGTGTGTGTGTGTGTGCGCGTGTATATGTGTGTATACTCATACTTCTGTAAATATTAAAGTTAAACTCTTTGTACCTATATTTCATCTTGCAATCTAATTGTTTCTTATATAATATGATACATTATTTACTCATATTACCTAAAAGGGGCCCCAATCCACAAGCTCTGTTTCCTAGGGGTCCCAAACCTCAATTAACTGTTGTATAACTATTCCACTGTATTATGTTATTATTTTGTATGTTTGATTGGTTTAAATAAATTTAAATTGAAATTGCTTTGTGTAATTTTTTTTGTAAAATAGGGTCTGTACCTGCAGACTAGCTTTACCGTGCTTCTGCACAGTTCAATGGATTATAACCGAGTTCTCAACTAAGGTCAAAGTCTAGTGCAACAGTTGTTCGAACCCTCGATGTAATTAGTCTTCTGCAAGACGTTCTTCATTATGGATTATAATCAATATTCAATCAAGCAATGGCTATATGATCTTTCTCCCAACGACAGTAGTTTTGTCACGGTGGGGATGTACACACACACAGCAGCCTGATTATACTGACGGTGGGTGAGGAAAAGAATAGAAAATGGAATGAAATAAAGGATTAAAAGGGCATCAAAGTGCAGCACGCGAGGGACTGGACGCTAGACTGTGACCCGAGCCAAGGATTTCAATGTCAACAATGGGCTTGCACAGCAGTAACTTGCAATATATCTATGTATTTACATCACGGATATACGAATGAAGTAATTTATGTCTATATATCATCAGTGTTTGGGCCCTTCTTCAGCTCAGGCTCCTGTCGCAATGAGTGTTGGTCGTTCTGTGTGATACGGCACCAGGAATATCTGTACCGTATCAACATATTTTTCAGAGTGTGAATCGGCTAAAATCATCAGTAAAATCATGGCCTTGATATTGGCCATCTTAGGGTATGCTGCCCTAGTTATAATCGCTATACTAGGATTGGCCATTGCTGGACTTTCCGTAGCCATTCTGCGAACGGAATATAAGCTCAAGGGCATACCGACTCTAAAAAATAAGAAGTACGTATACATTTATATCTACGTTAATGATTTTGCATGCCTACCATGTTAAGTCGAAGCGTGTGTTTTCCGTGACGGTGTATTATTGTGTTATGCGGTTTTGTCCACTTATACGATACATATTACATAGTGAATTGTAGTTTCAGGCCTATACATGCATTATGTTGCATATGATTGTGCTCTGATTAAGGTCCAAGCTAATAAATGAAATGCATATCCGATACATATTACATATTGAATTGTAGTTTCAGGCATATACATGCAATATGTTGCATATGATTGTGCTCTGATTGAGGTCCAAGCTAATAAAAAGAAATGCATGTATATCATAGTAATGAAATAAAAAGTATTTCAAACTAATGAAATAGAAATATTCCACCTATTTTTACAGCTATTTAGTCCTAAACTGATTTCAAATAATACCTAATTATGGAGTAAATTGCAGATTTCACGACAATAATTATAATCACGCTGATTATATTGTTCGCATACTTCTTAGTTGAAATTATCAATGAAGGTTCAGTGTATATATATATATATATATATATATATATATATATATATATAAATGTGAAAGAAATTGCGAGAATAACGTTGCGTAGCTCAATCAAAGTTCCCCAGAGCTGAGGCACGCGGCTTGTCTTTGTTCAAAACTCACCTGCCCCCGACAAAGGAATTAATTAATAAGGTTGAGGATTTGTCAATCTGTCGGTCAATTGAATCTGGTGTCGCCGAAACCACTAACCCGTCTCCGTGGTCTAGTGGTTAAGGCATTGGCGTTCTAAGCCAACGACCCGGGTTCGATTCCCGGCGGAGACATTTTTTCAGCCTTTGCAAAAATTTCAAAAAGGGAGGACAGCTCTGGGGAACTTTGATTGAGCTACGCAACGTTATTCTCGCAATTTCTTTCACATTTGTATTTATTTCCACGAGATTTGCCAAAGCTGTTGTATATGTTATTTCCTTACACTTGTTATATATATATATATATATAGACAAAATAGGAATGAAAAGTCCGTATACGATGAAAAAATTCGAATTTTCGGCCATAGGCCTTCATCAGGAAATGATGAAAATTTATTAGATAGGTACACAAAAGAGCGTGAAGCGCAAAAAAACAACGCAAAAGCTCCATGGATACCAGCGCAACCATGGTAGAGATCAGGAAGGAGAGGAGAGGGAGAGAGAGAGAGAGAGAAAGAGAAAGATATAGAGGCGTAATAGAGCAGAAGCGCAGAAAGGGAGAAAGCTCCATGGAAACTCGCGCAACCATGGTAAAAGAAGTTAAAGAGGAGAGAGAGAGAGAAAGAAATAGAGATAGAGGCGTAATAAAACGTCATAAAAGAAGAGAAAAAGAAAACAAAAAAGGAGAAGCGCTAAAAGGGACAAAGCTCCATGGAAACTCGCGCAACCATGGTAAAGAAAGTTAAGAGGAGAGAGAGAGAGAGAGAGAGAAACACGTCACAAAGAAAGAAAGGGAAACAAAAGAAAACACAAAAGCGAGAAGGAAGGAAAGGGAGAGGGGATGACGGAGTAAAAAGTCATAAAGAAACCAAGGGAAAAAGAAAGAGAGAAAGGGGTGGTGGAAAGGGGGAGAGAGAGGGGGAAGGGAAAAGAAGAGAGGAAAAAAAAGGGAGGGAAGAGGGAGAGAGAGAGAGAGGGAGAGGAACAAAGAAAATAAAGAGAGGAAGATGAAGCACAACGGAAAGAAAAAAAAGAAGAAAAGGGGGAAAAGGAGGAAGTAGTGAAGAAAGAGAGTAAAGAGCAAAAGGAAGAGAGGGAGAGAGAGGAAAAAAAAAAGTAGAAGAAAAGCAGAACGAAGAATGGAAGAGAAAGGTGGAAAGGACAAAAAGAAAACATTCAATTCGTACGAAATGATCGAAATGTTACATTCATCCCACGAGGATGAAGGGTTCCCAGGTGGAAAATCAGTCTTTCCTCCCTTCTCTTCCTGGATAGATCATCGCCATTGCACTTGATGGCGCCGATCACTTTGAAGTCTTCAACCGAGTGGCCGGGGAGGTTGAAATGGCGTGCAACAGGCAAGCCACTTGTGTTCAGACGTATGGAACGTAGATGTTCAGTAACCCGGTCCGCTAGACGCCGCTTGGTTTCGCCCACGTACAGTAGATTGCAGGCCTTGCAACAAATCACGTAGATTACATTCTCCGTCGTGCAGGTGAAATTATCATGGATGGTGAAATTGCCCTTGGGGCCACTGATGTTACGTTCTGTAGAAAGACGGGAGCATGTCTTGCATCGTGGGCGGAGGCAAGGACGGGAAAATATATATTTATATATATATGAAGCCCTATAGGCGAAAATTTGAATTCTTTCATCTCTTAACGGTTGTTTTATTCATCATCGACTTTTGTGTATTTTTCATCAACCGACGCAGGACAATTATTATTTATTTATTATATATATATATATATATATTCATATATTTATATTTATACACGTTGTATATATATATATATATATATATATATACACGTTGTATATATATATATATAATTATATACATACACACACACATACACACACAAATGATGTTGGGACTAAAGTCAATAAACATCCCCGTTTTCGTTCTCCCTCGAGACGATAAAAGACGCTAAAGAATAATATAACAAAATCCAGCTTAATCCTCAAATGCTAGTTAATAATAATAATACATACATATAAATACACTTTCATTACTTTACTTTAGAACAATATCACGAATACATTATACCTTATGTAATTCCACTGTTAATAACTATTTACATTTCTCTCTGTATCCTCTTCTCTTTCTCTCTCTCATTATTAGGTGATCTGTCATTTGACAGATCACCTCTTAATTTCGTCAGAATTTTCTTTATTAGGTGATCTGTCATTTGACAGATCACCTCTTAATTTCGTCAGAATTTTCTTTATTAGGTGATCTGTCATTTGACAGATCACCTCTTAATTTCGTCAGAATTTTCTTTATTAGGTGGTCTGTCGTAGTCGACAGACCACCTCTTAATTTCGTCAGAATTTTCTTTATTATTTATTTATTTATTAGGTGATCTGTCGTAATCGACAGATCACCTCTTATATTCGTCAGAATTTTCTTTCTTTATTATTTATTTATTTTTATTTTCTAACACTTTCTTGTTTCCACGAAATCTCAAAAATTTCTCAGTCAATTTTCATGACATTACCGTCAATCATCTGGGTATATAAGGTGAAGCTCGGATATCAAATTCAAGGTCATCAGGTCATCGTGACGTCATCCAGGCGCCATTTTGTAAAATGACATTATCAATCATATCTTAATAACGAGTCATTAAAAATGAACCATAATTGGCATACATTAAAGTGAGGTCAAGGGTCAACATAAAATGTCATCAAAATCCGCGCGGACATCATGACGCGCACGTACGCGCGCGTCAAAATTTAAAAATGCTCAAAATCACTTTTTAATCAAATTAGAGTATTGTTCAGGACATTTTAAGCATTTTAAATTTTTCTGTCCGTGCGCGTCCGTGCGCGCGTTATGCGCGTACACAGCACGTAGAGAACGTAAAAACGGCGTTTTTTCGCATATTTTGTCTTCCTGACACTATTCTTGACAATTTCCAACTATTTACAGTCAATCTCGACCTTCCATAATGTCGTACGCGCGCGTCAAACTTTCAAATTCGTGCGCACGTCAATGGGCATTCTAATGTAAAAAGTGGTAAAAACATGCCTATCTAGAATTCGCCATAGCTCCTCAGAAGGGGCGGAAACCCCCCAATTTCTTTACATATTCTGAAAGCCTGGGAGTTGTAGATTTGAATTCATGTAGAATTTTTGCCGATCTCATGTTCTAACGTCATCATATTTGCATATGAACTCAAAAAAATGATTTTGAAAAAATGACGTCATCATTTTTGTATTCATTTGCTAATATTTCAGTAATAGGTGATCGATTTTCTTCTAAATTTTGATATGTTATAGCTGAGACAATTCTCTACAAGATCAATGCAAACAGTTTTTCATTTTGATGACGTCATCACACTGAAATCTTCAATTAAAGACGACATGTCAGATTTTTCCCTATTTGCGTGTTATGTCTATGGAAGATGATTTTTTTTCGAATCATGAATCTACATGACATCGTTCTCGGAGCAGTATCTCAGTTATTTTTGGTCTATTTCATTCCAGATTTTAATATGTTGTAGCTGAGGCTATAAGCTTTTACAAATGTTGTCTCCAATTTTTGATCAGATGTCGGGATCATGCCCAATTTTTCAGTACAAAATGTGATTTGAGAATCCAGTTTTTCGTTTACGTGTTATCTCTATGGGAAATATTCTGGTCTATCGGTAAAGCACATGACTACCATGGTCAAGGTACCTGGTTCGATCCCCGGGGCCGATTTTTTTTTTTTTTTTTTTTTTTTTGCTTCTTTTTGCCTGTCATTTTACCATCCTCTTCGACTATTGTAACATAAACAATCACAAATCATGTAATAAACTGCCTTATTTTCCGTATTATGTCTATTAGAAAGTAGTATGCAGTAGTTTATGTACAACCCTATGGAAATTGTGATTTCCTGTCCTGCAATTAGAGCTACGGGGTTTATCTCCCAAGTATGCTGCAATATCAAATAGTCCTGTTTGATATCACAATTTCTCAAAATTGGCTTAGTCAATTATCTTAAATTATCATATCATAATCATCATAATCACCATTATCATCATCACCATAATCATTTTACAATGAACGTTACACATTTTGCTACATTCCTCTCTTCAAGAAGCATCTCCATTCATGGCATTCTTGACTTCCTATCTGCAGTTTAGCATTTCCCCATTATTATGATCATCCTGATTACAATCATGATCGTACAAATTGAAAGACAGATCACCTAATTCGTCCTCATGACGAATTAAATTCTAGTTTATTATTAGGTGATCTGTCGTAATCGACAGATCACCTCTTATATTCGTCAGAATTTTCTTTCTTTATTATTTATTAGGTGGTCTGTCGTAGTCGACAGACCACCTCTTAATTTCGTCAGAATTTTCTTTATTATTATTTATTATTTATTTTTATTTTTCCACCACTTTCTTGTTTCCATGAAATCTCGAGAACTTGTCAGTCAATTTTCATGAAATATCCGTCAGTCATCCGGCAAATAAGGTCAAGCTGGGATTTGTTTTTCAAGGTCATCATGTCATCGTGACGTCATCCAGGCGCCATTTTGTGAAATCACATTATCAATCATAACTTCATAACGAGTCATCAAAAATGAACCATATTTGACATACATTAACTTCAGGTCACGGGTCAACAGAAAATGTCATCAAAATCCGTGCGCGCCTCATGACGCGCACGTACGCGCGCGTCAAAATTTAAAATTGCTCCAAATCACTTTTTAATCAAATTAGAGTACAGTTCAGCACATTTTACGCATTTCAAAATTTTCTGTCCGTGCGCGTCCGCGCGCGCGTTATGCGCGCACACAGCGGGTAGATAACGTAAAAACGCCGTTTTTTCGCATGGTTTGTCTTCCTGACACTATTCCTGACAATTTCCAACTATTTAGAGTTTTTCTCGACCTTCCATAATGTCGTACGCGCGCGTCAAACTTTCAAATTCGTGTGCGCGTCAATGGGCATTCTAATGTAAATAGTGGTGAAAACATGCCCATTTAGAATTCGCCATAGCTCGTCAGAATAGGCGGAAACCCCCCAATTTCTTTACATATTCTGAAAGCCTGTGAGTTGTAGAATTGAATTCATGTAGAATTTTTGCCGAACGCATGTTCTGACGTCATCATATTTGCATATGAACTCAAAAAAATAATTTTGAAAAAATTACGTCATCTTTTTTGTATTCTTTTGATAATATTTCAGTAATAGGTGGTCGATTTTCTTCCAAATTTTGATATGTTATAGCTGATACAATTCTCTACGACATAAGTGCTCATTATTTTTCATTTTGATGACGTCATCACACTGAAATTTTCAATTAAAGACGACATGTCAGAATGTTCCCTATTTGCGTGTTATGTCTATGGAAGATGATTTTTTTTCGAATCACGAATCTACATGACATCGTTCTCTGAGCAGTATCTCAGTTATTATTTGTCTATTTCCTTCCAGATTTTAATATGTTGTAGCTGAGACTATAAGCTTTTATTAGTAAGCCCTCCAATTTTTAATCAGATGTCGGGATCATGCCCAATTTTTCAGTACAAAATGGGATTTGAGAATCCCGTTTTTCGTTTACGTGTTATCTCTATGGGAATTATTTTGGTCTATCGGTAAAGCACATGACTACCATGGTCAAGGTACCTGGTTCGATCCCGGGGCCGATTTTTTTTTTTTTTTTTTTTTTTTGCTTCTTTTTGCCTGTCATTTTACCATCCTCTTCGACTATTGTAACATAAAAAATCACTAATCATGTAATAAACTGCCTTATTTTCCGTATTATGTCTATTAGAAAGTAGTGTGCAGTAGTTTATGTACAACCCTATGGCAAATTGTGATTTCCTGTCCTGTATTAGAGCTATGGTGTTAATCTCCCAAGTATCCTGTATCATCATCATTATTATCACCATCATGATCATCATCGCTACTATTATATCATCGCCATCATCATTATGTCATTATAATCATAATCACCGTTATCATCACCATAATCATTTTACAATGACCGATACACATTTTGCTACATTCCTGTCCTCAGGAAGCATCTCCATTCATGGCATTCTTGACATCCTGTCTTCTGTTTAGTATTTCCCCATTAATATGATCATCCTGATTACAATCATGATCGTGCCAATTTAAGGACAGACCACCTAATTCGTCTTCGTGACGAATTCAAGTCTAGTTTATTTTTATTTTTCCACCACTTTCTTGTTTCCATGAAATCTCGAGAACTTGTCAGTCAATTTTCATGAAATATCCGTCAGTCATCCGGGCAAATAAGGTCAAGCTGGGATTTGTTTTTCAAGGTCATCATGTCATCGTGACGTCATCCAGGCGCCATTTTGTGAAATCACATTATCAATCATAACTTCATAACGAGTCATCAAAAATGAACCATATTTGACATACATTAACTTCAGGTCACGGGTCAACAGAAAATGTCATCAAAATCCGTGCGCGCCTCATGACGCGCACGTACGCGCGCGTCAAAATTTAAAATTGCTCCAAATCACTTTTTAATCAAATTAGAGTACAGTTCAGCACATTTTACGCATTTCAAAATTTTCTGTCCGTGCGCGTCCGCGCGCGCGTTATGCGCGCACACAGCGGGTAGATAACGTAAAAACGCCGTTTTTTCGCATGGTTTGTCTTCCTGACACTATTCCTGACAATTTCCAACTATTTAGAGTTTTTCTCGACCTTCCATAATGTCGTACGCGCGCGTCAAACTTTCAAATTCGTGTGCGCGTCAATGGGCATTCTAATGTAAATAGTGGTGAAAACATGCCCATTTAGAATTCGCCATAGCTCGTCAGAATAGGCGGAAACCCCCCAATTTCTTTACATATTCTGAAAGCCTGTGAGTTGTAGAATTGAATTCATGTAGAATTTTTGCCGAACGCATGTTCTGACGTCATCATATTTGCATATGAACTCAAAAAAGTGATTTTGAAAAAATTATGTCATCATTTTTGTATTCTTTTGATAATATTTCAGTAATACGTGATCGATTTTCTTCCAAATTTTGATATGTTATAGCTGAGACAATTCTCTACAAGATCAGTCACCACCATTTTTCATTTTGATGACGTTATCCCACTGAAATTTTCAATGCAAGATGCCATGTCAGAATTTTCCCTATTTGCGTGTTATGTCTATGGAAGATGATTTTTTTTCGAATCACGAATCTACATGACATCGTTCTCTGAGCAGTATCTCAGTTATTATTGGTCTATTTCCTTCCAGATTTTAATATGTTGTAGCTGAGACTATAAGCTTTTATTAGTAAGCCCTCCAATTTTTAATCAGATGTCGGGATCATGCCCAATTTTTCAGTACAAAATGGGATTTGAGAATCCCGTTTTTCGTTTACGTGTTATCTCTATGGGAATTATTTTGGTCTATCGGTAAAGCACATGACTACCATGGTCAAGGTACCTGGTTCGATCCCGGGGCCGATTTTTTTTTTTTGCTTCTTTTTGCCTGTCATTTTACCATCCTCTTCGACTATTGTAACATAAAAAATCACTAATCATGTAATAAACTGCCTTATTTTCCGTATTATGTCTATTAGAAAGTAGTGTGCAGTAGTTTATGTACAACCCTATGGCAAATTGTGATTTCCTGTCCTGTATTAGAGCTATGGTGTTAATCTCCCAAGTATCCTGTATCACCATCATTATTATCATCACCATCATGATCATCATCGCTACTATTATATCATCGCCATCATCATTATGTCATTATAATCATCATAATCACCGTTATCATCACCATAATCATTTTACAATGACCGATACACATTTTGCTACATTCCTGTCCTCAGGAAGCATCTCCATTCATGGCATTCTTGACATCCTGTCTTCTGTTTAGTATTTCCCCATTAATATGATCATCCTGATTACAATCATGATCGTGCAAATTTAAGGACAGACCACCTAATTCGTCTTCGTGACGAATTCAAGTCTAGTTAGGTGATCTGTCATTTGACAGATCACCTCTTAATTTCGTCAGAATTTTCTTTATTTATTTATTAGGTGGTCTGTCGTAGTCGACAGACCACCTCTTAATTTCGTCAGAATTTTCTTTATTTATTTATTTATTTATTTATTTATTATTTATTTTTATTTTTCCACCACTTTCTTGTTGCCATGATTCCTCAATATCGGCTGAGTCAAATTTTATCAAATCTCTACAGTCATGAGGACATATCAGATCAAGCTCGGGTATCTATTTCAAGGTCATCAGGTCATCGTGACGTCATCCAGGCGCCATTTTGTGATATCACATTATCAATCATATCTTCATAACGAGTCATCAAAAATGAACCATATTTGACATACATTAACTTCAGGTCAAGGGTCAACATAAAATGTCATCAAAATCCGCGCGGACATCATGACGCGCACGTACGCGCGCGTCAAAATTTAAAAATGCTCAAAATCACTTTTTAATCAAATTAGAGTATTGTTCAGGACATTTTAAGCATTTTAAATTTTTCTGTCCGTGCGCGTCCGTGCGCGCGTTATGCGCGTACACAGCACGTAGAGAACGTAAAAACGGCGTTTTTTCGCATATTTTGTCTTCCTGACACTATTCTTGACAATTTCCAACTATTTACAGTCAATCTCGACCTTCCATAATGTCGTACGCGCGCGTCAAACTTTCAAATTCGTGCGCACGTCAATGGGCATTCTAATGTAAAAAGTGGTAAAAACATGCCTATCTAGAATTCGCCATAGCTCCTCAGAAGGGGCGGAAACCCCCAATTTCTTTACATATTCTGAAAGCCTGGGAGTTGTAGATTTGAATTCATGTAGAATTTTTGCCGATCTCATGTTCTAACGTCATCATATTTGCATATGAACTCAAAAAAATGATTTTGAAAAAATGACGTCATCATTTTTGTATTCATTTGCTAATATTTCAGTAATAGGTGATCGATTTTCTTCTAAATTTTGATATGTTATAGCTGAGACAATTCTCTACAAGATCAATGCAAACAGTTTTTCATTTTGATGACGTCATCACACTGAAATCTTCAATTAAAGACGACATGTCAGATTTTTCCCTATTTGCGTGTTATGTCTATGGAAGATGATTTTTTTTCGAATCATGAATCTACATGACATCGTTCTCGGAGCAGTATCTCAGTTATTTTTGTCTATTTCATTCCAGATTTTAATATGTTGTAGCTGAGGCTATAAGCTTTTACAAATGTTGTCTCCAATTTTTGATCAGATGTCGGGATCATGCCCAATTTTTCAGTACAAAATGTGATTTGAGAATCCAGTTTTTCGTTTACGTGTTATCTCTATGGGAAATATTCTGGTCTATCGGTAAAGCACATGACTACCATGGTCAAGGTACCTGGTTCGATCCCCGGGCCGATTTTTTTTTTTTTTTTTTTTTTTTGCTTCTTTTTGCCTGTCATTTTACCATCCTCTTCGACTATTGTAACATAAACAATCACAAATCATGTAATAAACTGCCTTATTTTCCGTATTATGTCTATTAGAAAGTAGTATGCAGTAGTTTATGTACAACCCTATGGAAATTGTGATTTCCTGTCCTGCAATTAGAGCTACGGGGTTTATCTCCCAAGTATGCTGCAATATCAAATAGTCCTGTTTGATATCACAATTTCTCAAAATTGGCTTAGTCAATTATCTTAAATTATCATATCATAATCATCATAATCACCATTATCATCATCACCATAATCATTTTACAATGAACGTTACACATTTTGCTACATTCCTCTCTTCAAGAAGCATCTCCATTCATGGCATTCTTGACTTCCTATCTGCAGTTTAGCATTTCCCCATTATTATGATCATCCTGATTACAATCATGATCGTACAAATTGAAAGACAGATCACCTAATTCGTCCTCATGACGAATTAAATTCTAGTTTATTATTAGGTGATCTGTCGTAATCGACAGATCACCTCTTATATTCGTCAGAATTTTCTTTCTTTATTATTTATTAGGTGGTCTGTCGTAGTCGACAGACCACCTCTTAATTTCGTCAGAATTTTCTTTATTATTATTTATTATTTATTTTTATTTTTCCACCACTTTCTTGTTTCCATGAAATCTCGAGAACTTGTCAGTCAATTTTCATGAAATATCCGTCAGTCATCCGGGCAAATAAGGTCAAGCTGGGATTTGTTTTTCAAGGTCATCATGTCATCGTGACGTCATCCAGGCGCCATTTTGTGAAATCACATTATCAATCATAACTTCATAACGAGTCATCAAAAATGAACCATATTTGACATACATTAACTTCAGGTCACGGGTCAACAGAAAATGTCATCAAAATCCGTGCGCGCCTCATGACGCGCACGTACGCGCGCGTCAAAATTTAAAATTGCTCCAAATCACTTTTTAATCAAATTAGAGTACAGTTCAGCACATTTTACGCATTTCAAAATTTTCTGTCCGTGCGCGTCCGCGCGCGCGTTATGCGCGCACACAGCGGGTAGATAACGTAAAAACGCCGTTTTTTCGCATGGTTTGTCTTCCTGACACTATTCCTGACAATTTCCAACTATTTAGAGTTTTTCTCGACCTTCCATAATGTCGTACGCGCGCGTCAAACTTTCAAATTCGTGTGCGCGTCAATGGGCATTCTAATGTAAATAGTGGTGAAAACATGCCCATTTAGAATTCGCCATAGCTCGTCAGAATAGGCGGAAACCCCCCAATTTCTTTACATATTCTGAAAGCCTGTGAGTTGTAGAATTGAATTCATGTAGAATTTTTGCCGAACGCATGTTCTGACGTCATCATATTTGCATATGAACTCAAAAAAATAATTTTGAAAAAATTACGTCATCTTTTTTGTATTCTTTTGATAATATTTCAGTAATAGGTGGTCGATTTTCTTCCAAATTTTGATATGTTATAGCTGATACAATTCTCTACGACATAAGTGCTCATTATTTTTCATTTTGATGACGTCATCACACTGAAATTTTCAATTAAAGACGACATGTCAGAATGTTCCCTATTTGCGTGTTATGTCTATGGAAGATGATTTTTTTTCGAATCACGAATCTACATGACATCGTTCTCTGAGCAGTATCTCAGTTATTATTTGTCTATTTCCTTCCAGATTTTAATATGTTGTAGCTGAGACTATAAGCTTTTATTAGTAAGCCCTCCAATTTTTAATCAGATGTCGGGATCATGCCCAATTTTTCAGTACAAAATGGGATTTGAGAATCCCGTTTTTCGTTTACGTGTTATCTCTATGGGAATTATTTTGGTCTATCGGTAAAGCACATGACTACCATGGTCAAGGTACCTGGTTCGATCCCGGGGCCGATTTTTTTTTTTTTTTTTTTTTTTTGCTTCTTTTTGCCTGTCATTTTACCATCCTCTTCGACTATTGTAACATAAAAAATCACTAATCATGTAATAAACTGCCTTATTTTCCGTATTATGTCTATTAGAAAGTAGTGTGCAGTAGTTTATGTACAACCCTATGGCAAATTGTGATTTCCTGTCCTGTATTAGAGCTATGGTGTTAATCTCCCAAGTATCCTGTATCATCATCATTATTATCACCATCATGATCATCATCGCTACTATTATATCATCGCCATCATCATTATGTCATTATAATCATAATCACCGTTATCATCACCATAATCATTTTACAATGACCGATACACATTTTGCTACATTCCTGTCCTCAGGAAGCATCTCCATTCATGGCATTCTTGACATCCTGTCTTCTGTTTAGTATTTCCCCATTAATATGATCATCCTGATTACAATCATGATCGTGCCAATTTAAGGACAGACCACCTAATTCGTCTTCGTGACGAATTCAAGTCTAGTTTATTTTTATTTTTCCACCACTTTCTTGTTTCCATGAAATCTCGAGAACTTGTCAGTCAATTTTCATGAAATATCCGTCAGTCATCCGGGCAAATAAGGTCAAGCTGGGATTTGTTTTTCAAGGTCATCATGTCATCGTGACGTCATCCAGGCGCCATTTTGTGAAATCACATTATCAATCATAACTTCATAACGAGTCATCAAAAATGAACCATATTTGACATACATTAACTTCAGGTCACGGGTCAACAGAAAATGTCATCAAAATCCGTGCGCGCCTCATGACGCGCACGTACGCGCGCGTCAAAATTTAAAATTGCTCCAAATCACTTTTTAATCAAATTAGAGTACAGTTCAGCACATTTTACGCATTTCAAAATTTTCTGTCCGTGCGCGTCCGCGCGCGCGTTATGCGCGCACACAGCGGGTAGATAACGTAAAAACGCCGTTTTTTCGCATGGTTTGTCTTCCTGACACTATTCCTGACAATTTCCAACTATTTAGAGTTTTTCTCGACCTTCCATAATGTCGTACGCGCGCGTCAAACTTTCAAATTCGTGTGCGCGTCAATGGGCATTCTAATGTAAATAGTGGTGAAAACATGCCCATTTAGAATTCGCCATAGCTCGTCAGAATAGGCGGAAACCCCCCAATTTCTTTACATATTCTGAAAGCCTGTGAGTTGTAGAATTGAATTCATGTAGAATTTTTGCCGAACGCATGTTCTGACGTCATCATATTTGCATATGAACTCAAAAAAGTGATTTTGAAAAAATTATGTCATCATTTTTGTATTCTTTTGATAATATTTCAGTAATACGTGATCGATTTTCTTCCAAATTTTGATATGTTATAGCTGAGACAATTCTCTACAAGATCAGTCACCACCATTTTTCATTTTGATGACGTTATCCCACTGAAATTTTCAATGCAAGATGCCATGTCAGAATTTCCCTATTTGCGTGTTATGTCTATGGAAGATGATTTTTTTTCGAATCACGAATCTACATGACATCGTTCTCTGAGCAGTATCTCAGTTATTATTGGTCTATTTCCTTCCAGATTTTAATATGTTGTAGCTGAGACTATAAGCTTTTATTAGTAAGCCCTCCAATTTTAATCAGATGTCGGGATCATGCCCAATTTTTCAGTACAAAATGGGATTTGAGAATCCCGTTTTTCGTTTACGTGTTATCTCTATGGGAATTATTTTGGTCTATCGGTAAAGCACATGACTACCATGGTCAAGGTACCTGGTTCGATCCCGGGGCCGATTTTTTTTTTTTTGCTTCTTTTTGCCTGTCATTTTACCATCCTCTTCGACTATTGTAACATAAAAAATCACTAATCATGTAATAAACTGCCTTATTTTCCGTATTATGTCTATTAGAAAGTAGTGTGCAGTAGTTTATGTACAACCCTATGGCAAATTGTGATTTCCTGTCCTGTATTAGAGCTATGGTGTTAATCTCCCAAGTATCCTGTATCACCATCATTATTATCATCACCATCATGATCATCATCGCTACTATTATATCATCGCCATCATCATTATGTCATTATAATCATCATAATCACCGTTATCATCACCATAATCATTTTACAATGACCGATACACATTTTGCTACATTCCTGTCCTCAGGAAGCATCTCCATTCATGGCATTCTTGACATCCTGTCTTCTGTTTAGTATTTCCCCATTAATATGATCATCCTGATTACAATCATGATCGTGCAAATTTAAGGACAGACCACCTAATTCGTCTTCGTGACGAATTCAAGTCTAGTTAGGTGATCTGTCACTTGACAGATCACCTCTAAATTTCGTCAGAATTTTCTTTATTTATTTATTAGGTGGTCTGTCGTAGTCGACAGACCACCTCTTAATTTCGTCAGAATTTTCTTTATTTATATTTATTTATTTATTTATTTATTATTTATTTTATTTTTCCACCACTTTCTTGTTGCCATGAATTCCTCAAAATCGGCTGAGTCAAATTTTATCAAAATCTCTACAGTCATGAGGACATATCAGATCAAGCTCGGGTATCTATTTCAAGGTCATCAGGT
Organism: Heliocidaris erythrogramma; assembly: GCA_025617745.1. Taxonomy (NCBI): domain Eukaryota; kingdom Metazoa; phylum Echinodermata; class Echinoidea; order Camarodonta; family Echinometridae; genus Heliocidaris; species Heliocidaris erythrogramma. The sequence goes on along the minus strand of CM046857.1, from coordinate 49,748,892 downwards.
CATCGTGACGTCATCCAGGCGCCATTTTGTGATATCACATTATCAATCATATCTTCATAACGAGTCATCAAAAATGAACCATATTTGACATACATTAACTTCAGGTCAAGGGACAACATAAAATGTCATCAAAATTTGCGCGCACATCATGACGCGCACGTACGCGCGCGTCAAAATTTAAAAATGCTCAAAATCTCTTTTTAATCAAATTAGAGTATTGTTCAGGACATTTTAAGCATTTTAATTTTTTCTGTCCGTGCGCGTCCGTGCGCGCGTTATGCGCGCACACAGCGCGTAGAGAACGTAAAAACGCCATTTTTTCGCATATTTTGTCTTCCTGACACTATTCTTGACAATTTCCAACTATTTACAGTCAATCTCGACCTTCCATAATGTCGTACGCGCGCGTCAAACTTTCAAATTCGTGCGCACGTCAATGGGCATTCTAATGTAAAAAGTGGTAAAAACATGCCCATCTAGAATTCGCCATAGCTCCTCAGAATATACGGAAACCCCCCATTTCTTTACATATTCTGAAAGCCTGTGAGTTGTAGATTTGAAATCATGTAGAATTTTTGCCGATCTCATGTTCTAACGTCATCATATTTGCATATGAACTCAAAAAATGATTTTGAAAAAATGACGTCATCATTTTTGTATTCATTTGCTAATATTTCAGTAATAGGTGATCGATTTTCTTCCAAATTTTGAATGTTATAGCTGAGACAATTCTCTACCAGATCAGTTTCCTCATTTTTCATTTTGATGACGTTATCACACTGAAATCTTCAATTAAAGACGACATGTCAGATTTTTCCCTATTTGCGTGTTATGTCTATGGAAGATGATTTTTTTTCGAATCACGAATCTACATGACATCGTTCTCTGAGCAGTATCTCAGTTATTATTGGTCTATTTCCTTCCAGATTTTAATATGTTGTAGCTGAGACTATAAGCTTTTATTAGTAAGCCCTCCAATTTTTAATCAGATGTCGGGATCATGCCCAATTTTTCAGTACAAAATGGGATTTGAGAATCCCGTTTTTCGTTTACGTGTTATCTCTATGGGATTATTTTGGTCTATCGTTAAAGCACATGACTCCATGGTCAAGGTACCTGGTTCGATCCCGGGCCGATTTTTTTTAGGTGGTCTGTCGTATTCGACAGACCACCTCTTAATTTCGTCAGAATTTTCTTTATTTATTTATTTAATTATTTATTTATTATTTATTTTTATTTTTCCACCACTTTCTTGTTGCCATGATTCCTCAATATCGGCTGAGTCAATTTTATCAAAATCTCTACAGTCTTGAGGACATATCAGATCAAGCTCGGGTATCTATTTCAAGGTCATCAGTCATCGTGACGTCATCCAGGCGCCATTTTGTGATATCACATTATCAATCATATCTTCATAAACGAGTCATCAAAAATGAACCATATTTGACATACATTAACTTCAGGTCAAGGGACAACATAAAATGTCATCAAAATTTGCGCGCCGTCATGACGCGCACGTACGCGCGCGTCAAAATTTAAAAATGCTCAAAATCTCTTTTTAATCAAATTAGAGTATTGTTCAGGACATTTTAAGCATTTTAATTTTTTCTGTCCGTGCGCGTCCGTGCGCGCGTTATGCGCGCACACAGCGCGCAGAGAACGTAAAAACGCCATTTTTTCGCATATTTTGTCTTCCTGACACTATTCTTGACAATTTCCAACTATTTACAGTCAATCTCGACCTTCCATAATGTCGTACGCGCGCGTCAAACTTTCAAATTCGTGCGCACGTCAATGGGCATTCTAATGTAAAAAGTGGTAAAAACATGCCCATCTAGAATTCGCCATAGCTCCTCAGAATATACGGAAACCCCCCAATTTCTTTACATATTCTGAAAGCCTGTGAGTTGTAGATTTGAAATCATGTAGAATTTTTGCCGATCTCATGTTCTAACGTCATCATATTTGCATATGAACTCAAAAAAATCATTTTGAAAAAATGACGTGCATCATTTTTGTATTCATTTGCAAATATTTCAGTAAATAGGTGATCGATTTTCTTCCAAATTTGATATGTTATAGCTGAGACAATTTCTCCTACCAGATCAGTTACCATCATTTTTCATTTTGATGAGGTTATCACACTGAAATCTTCAATTAAAGACGACATGTCAGATTTTTCCCTATTGCGTGTTGTGTCTATGGAAGATGATTTTTTTTCGAATCACGAATCTACATGACATCGTTCTCTGAGCAGTATCTCAGTTATTATTTGTCTATTTCCTTCCAGATTTTAATATGTTGTAGCTGAGACTATAAGCTTTTTTTAATAAGCCCTCCAATTTTTAATCAGATGTCGGGATCATGCCCAATTTTTCAGTACAAAATGGATTTGAGAATCCCGTTTTTTCGTTTACGTGTTATCTCTATGGGAATTATTTTGGTCTATCGGTAAAGCACATGACTACCATGGTCAAGGTACCTGGTTCGATCCCAGGGCCGATTTTTTTTTTTTTTTTTTTTTTTTGCTTCTTTTTGCCTGTCATTTTACCATCCTCTTCGACTATTGTAACATAAAAAATCACTAATCATGTAATAAACTGCCTTATTTTCCGTATTATGTCTATTAGAAAGTAGTGTGCAGTAGTTTATGTACAACCCTATGGCAAATTGTGATTTCCTGTCCTGTATTAGAGCTATGGTGTTATCTCCCAAGTATCCTGTATCATCATCATTATTATCATCACCATCATGATCATCATCGCTACTATTATATCATCGCCATCATCATTATGTCATTATAATCATAATCACCGTTATCATCACCATAATCATTTTACAATGACCGATACACATTTTGCTACATTCCTGTCCTCAGGAAGCATCTCCATTCATGGCATTCTTGACATCCTGTCTTCTGTTTAGTATTTCCCCATTAATATGATCATCCTGATTACAATCATGATCGTGCCAATTTAAGGACAGACCACCTAATTCGTCTTCGTGACGAATAAGGTCTAGTTTTTTTTTTTTTTTTTTTGCTTCTTTTTGCCTGTCATTTTACCATCCTCTTCGACTATTGTAACATAAAAAATCACTCATCATGTAATAAACTGCCTTATTTTCCGTATTATGTCTATTAGAAAGTAGTGTGCAGTAGTTTATGTACAACCCTATGGCAAATTGTGATTTCCTGTCCTGTATTAGAGCTATGGTGTTAATCTCCCAAGTATCCTGTATCATCATCATTATTATCATCACCATCATGATCATCATCGCTACTATTATATCATCGCCATCATCATTATGTCATTATAATCATAATCACCGTTATCATCACCATAATCATTTTACAATGACCGATACACATTTTGCTACATTCCTGTCCTCAGGAAGCATCTCCATTCATGGCATTCTTGACATCCTGTCTTCTGTTTAGTATTTCCCCATTAATATGATCATCCTGATTACAATCATGATCGTGCCAATTTAAGGACAGACCACCTAATTCGTCTTCGTGACGAATTCAAGTCTAGTTTATTTTTATTTTCCACCTTTTTTTGTTTCCACGAAATCTCAAAAACTTTTCATTCAAATTCCATGACATTTCCGTCAGTTATCATGTCATATAAGGTCAAGCTTAAAAATCATTTTCAAGGTCATGACGTCATCATGACGTCATCCAGGCGCCATTTTGTGAAATCACATTATCAATCATATCTTCATAACGAATCATCAAAATTGAGCCATATTTGACATACATTAACTTCACGTCATGGTCAACATAAAATGTCATCAAATCCGCGCACGCATGATGACGCGCACGTACGCGCGCGTCAAATTTAAAAATGCTTCAAATCACTTCTTAATCAAATTAGAGTACCGTTCAGACATTTTTAAGCATTTCAAAAATTTCCGCCGTGTGCGTCCGTGTGCGCGTTATACGCGCGCGCAGCGCGTACATAACGTAAAAACGCCGTTTTTTCGCATGGTTTGTCTTCCTGACACTATTCTTGACAATTTCCAACTATTTACAGTCATTCTCGACCTTCCATAATGTCGTACGCGCGCGTCAAACTTTCAAATTCGTGCGCACATCAATGGGCATTCTAATGTAAAAAGTGGTAAAAACATGCCCATCTAAAATCCTCCATAGCTCGTCAGAATGCACGGAAATCCCCCAATTTCTTTACATATTCTGAAAGCCTGTGAGTTGTAGATTTGAATTCATGCAGAATTTATGCCAATCGCATGATCTGACGTCATCATATTTTTGAGTGCATATGCTCAAAAATATGATTTGAAAAAAATACGTCATCATTTTTGTATTTATTTGATAATAATACAGTAGTAGGTTGTCCATTTTCTCCCAAATTTTGATATGTTATAGCTGAGATAATTCTCTACAAGATCAGTAACCACGGTTTTTCATTTTGATGGCGTCATCACAGTGAAATTTTCAATTAAAAACGACATGTCAGAATTTCCCCTATTTGCGTGTTATCTCTATGGAAGATGATTTTTTTTCGAATCATGAATCTACATGACATCGTTCTCTGAGCAGTATTTCAGTTATTTTTGGCCTATTTCCTTCCAGATTTTAATATGTTGTAGCTGAGACTATAAGCTTTTACAAAGTGTGGTCTCCAATTTTTGATCAGATGTCGGCATCATGCCCAATTTTTAAGTACAAAATGTGATTTGAGAATCCCGTTTTTCGTGTACGTGTTATCTCTATGGGAAATGTTTGGTCTATTGGTTAAAGCACTTGCCTCCCATGCAGGTGACCCAGGTTCGATCCCCGGTGGGTCCATAATTTTTTTTTTTTTTTGCTTGTTTTTGCTTGTCATTTTACCATCCTCTTCGACTATTATAACATAAACAATCAGAAATCATGTAATAAACTGCCTTATTTTCCATGTTATGTCTATTAGAACGTAATGTGCAGTAGTTTGTGTACAACCCTATGGAAATTTTGATTCCCTGTCGTGTATTAGAGCTATGGGGTTTATCTCCCAAGTATCCTGCAATATCAAATCGTCCTATTTGATATCACAATTTCTCAAAATTGGCTTAGTCAATTATCTTCACATTTTTGTCAGTCATCAGTCCTAATAAGGTCAAGTTCCCGCATCTTGATCGTATCTTCTTCACGAAATGTCATCTTTCTTTCATATTTGGCATGGCTAAGGTCAATGTCATTTCAGTCATGGTCATCACCATTATCATTATCATCATCATGATTATCATCATCATCACCATCAATCATCATCATTATCATCATCATCACCATGATTATCATCGTTATCATCACCATCATCATCATGATTATCATCAACATCACAGTATCACCATCACTGTCATAATATTCATGATGATGATGGTAATGATTATCGTCCACATTATCATCATCACTGTCATGATGATATAATGATCATTATCATCAACATCATTCTCATCATCACTGTCATGATGATATTCATGATGATGATGATTATCATCCACATCATTATCATCACTGTCATGATATAATCATTATCATGATTATCAACATCATTATCATTACTGTCATGATGATATTCATGATGATGATGATGATTATCATCAACATCATTATCATCATTGTCATGATATCCACGAATCATCCAAAATTCATGTTCACACACTTTATGTCCCATTGAAACAAAGGGGGTGCTATTTCACTAATAATGTAGTAGCTAGAGCCTACGAATTGAAAATGCTAGGAAAGGGCTGAAATCATTAAAATCTTGATTAGATTCATTATAATTAATGTCCTCGTGATATCAACGTCATCTTTCACATTATCATTTTGTCATTCGTCTTCGTCAAAAATATCAAGATCAAGACAGATCACCTAATTCGTCTTCAGTGACGAATTCAATGTCTAGTTTATTTTTATTTTCTAACACTTTCTTGTTTCCACGAAATCTCAAAAATTTCTCAGTCAATTTTCATGACATTACCGTCAATCATCCGGGTATATAAGGTGAAGCTCGGATATCAAATTCAAGGTCATCAGGTCATCGTGACGTCATCCAGGCGCCATTTTGTAAAATGACATTATCAATCATATCTTAATAACGAGTCATTAAAAATGAACCATAATTGGCATACATTAAAGTCAGGTCAAGGGTCAACATAAAATGTCATCAAAATCCGCGCGGACATCATGACGGCGCACGTACGCGCGCGTCAAAATTTAAAAATGCTCAAAATCACTTTTTAATCAAATTAGAGTATTGTTCAGGACATTTTAAGCATTTAAATTTTTCTGTCCGTGCGCGTCCGTGCGCGCGTTATGCGCGTACACAGCACGTAGAGAACGTAAAAAACGGCGTTTTTCCGCATATTTTGTCTTCCTGACACTATTCTTGACAATTTCCAACTATTTACAGTCAATCTCGACCTTCCATAATGTCGTACGCGCGCGTCAAACTTTCAAATCGTGCGCACGTCAATGGGCATTCTAATGTAAAAAGTGGTAAAAACATGCCTATCTAGAATTCGCCATAGCTCCTCAGCAGGGCGGAAACCCCCAATTTCTTTACATATTCCGAAAGCCTGGAGTTTGAAGATTTGAATTCATGTAGAATTTTTGCCGATCTCATGTTCTAATGTCATCATATTTGCAATATGAACTCAAAAAAATGATTTTGAAAAAATGACGTCATCATTTTTGTATCCATATTGCTAATATTTCAGTAATAGGTGATCGATTTTCTTCTAAATTTTGATATGTTATAGCTGAGACAATTCTCTACAAGATCAATGCAAACAGTTTTTCATTTTGATGACGTCATCACAACTGAAATCTTCAATTAAAGACGACATGTCAGATTTTTCCCATTTGCGTGTTATGTCTATGGAAGATGATTTTTTTTCGAATCATGAATCTACATGACATCGTTCTCGGAGCAGTATCTCAGTTATTTTTGGTCTATTTCATTCCAGATTTTAATATGTTGTAGCTGAGGCTATAAGCTTTTACAAGTGTTGTCTCCAATTTTTGATCAGATGTCGGGATCATGCCCAATTTTTCAGTACAAAATGTGATTTGAGAATCCAGTTTTTCGTTTACGTGTTATCTCTATGGAAATATTCTGGTCTATCGGTAAAGCACATGACTACCATGGTCAAGGTACCTGGTTCGATCCCCGGGGCCGATTTTTTTTTTTTTTTTTTTTTGCTTCTTTTTGCCTGTCATTTTACCATCCTCTTCGACTATTGTAACATAAACAATCACAAATCATGTAATAAACTGCCTTATTTTCCGTATTATGTCTATTAGAAAGTAGTATGCAGTAGTTTATGTACAACCCTATGGAAATTGTGATTTCCTGTCCTGCAATTAGAGCTACGGGGTTTATCTCCCAAGTATGCTGCAATATCAAATAGTCCTGTTTGATATCACAATTTCTCAAAATTGGCTTAGTCAATTATCTTAAATTATCATATCATTATAATCATCATAATCACCATTATCATCATCACCATAATCATTTTACAATGAACGTTACACATTTTGCTACATTCCTCTCTTCAAGAAGCATCTCCATTCATGGCATTCTTGACTTCCTATCTTCAGTTTAGCATTTCCCCATTATTATGATCATCCTGATTACAATCATGATCGTACAAATGAAAGACAGATCACCTAATTCGTCCTCATGACGAATTAAATTCTAGTTTATTTTTATTTTTCCACCACTTTCTTGTTGCCATGATTCCTCAATATCGGCTGAGTCAAATTTTATCAAAATCTCTACAGTCATGAGGACATATCAGATCAAGCTCGGGTATCTATTTCAAGGTCATCAGGTCATCGTGACGTCATCCAGGCGCCATTTTGTGATATCACATTATCAATCATATCTTCATAACGAGTCATCAAAAATGAACCATATTTGACATACATTAACTTCAGGTCAAGGGACAACATAAAATGTCATCAAAATTTGCGCGCACATCATGACGCGCACGTACGCGCGCGTCAAAATTTAAAAATGCTCAAAATCTCTTTTTAATCAAATTAGAGTATTGTTCAGGACATTTTAAGCATTTTAATTTTTTCTGTCCGTGCGCGTCCGTGCGCGCGTTATGCGCGCACACAGCGCGTAGAGAACGTAAAAACGCCATTTTTTCGCATATTTTGTCTTCCTGACACTATTCTTGACAATTTCCAACTATTTACAGTCAATCTCGACCTTCCATAATGTCGTACGCGCGCGTCAAACTTTCAAATTCGTGCGCACGTCAATGGGCATTCTAATGTAAAAAGTGGTAAAAACATGCCCATCTAGAATTCGCCATAGCTCCTCAGAATATACGGAAACCCCCCAATTTCTTTACATATTCTGAAAGCCTGTGAGTTGTAGATTTGAAATCATGTAGAATTTTTGCCGATCTCATGTTCTAACGTCATCATATTTGCATATGAACTCAAAAAAATGATTTTGAAAAAATGACGTCATCATTTTTGTATTCATTTGCTAATATTTCAGTAATAGGTGATCGATTTTCTTCCAAATTTTGATATGTTATAGCTGAGACAATTCTCTACCAGATCAGTCACCACCATTTTTCATTTTGATGACGTCATCATACTGAAATTTTCAATGCAAGATGCCATGTCAGAATTTTTCCTATTTGCGTGTTATGTCTATGGAAGATGATTTTTTTCGAATCATGAATCTACATGACATCGTTCTCTGAGCAGTATCTCAGTTATTTTTGGTCTATTTTCTTCCAGATTTTAATATGTTGTAGCTGAGACTATAAGCTTTTACAAATGTGGTCTCCAATTTTTGATCAGATGTCGGCATCATGCCCAATTTTTAAGTACAAAATGGGATTTTAGAATCCCGTTTTTCGTGTACGTGCTATCTCTATGGGAAATATTCTGGTCTATCGGTAAAGCACATGACTACCATGGTCAAAGTACCTGGTTCGATCCCCGGGCCGATTTTTTCTTTTTTTTTTTTTTGCTTGTTTTTGCTTGTTATTTTACCATCCTCTTCGACTATTATAACATAAACAATCACAAATCATGTAATAAACTGCGTTATTTTCCATGTTATGTCTATTAGAACGTAATGTGCAGTAGTTTGTGTACAACCCTATGGAAATTTTGATTCCCTGTCGTGTATTAGAGCTATGGGGTTTATCTCCCAAGTATCCTGCAATATCAAATCGTCCTATTTGATATCACAATTTCTCAAAATTGGCTTAGTCAATTATCTTCAAATTTTTGTCAGTCATCACTCCTAATAAGGTCAAGTTCCCGCATCTTGATCGTATCTTCTTCACGAAATGTCATCTTTCTTTCATATTTGGCATGGCTAAGGTCAATGTCATTTCAGTCATGGTCATCACCATTATCATTATCATCATCATGATTATCATCAACATCATTATCATCATCACTATGATGATATTCATGATGATGATGATTATCATCAGCATCATCATCACCATCAATCATCATCATTATCATCATCATCACCATGATTATCAACATTATCATCACCATCATCATCATGATTATCATGATTATCATCAACATCACAGTATCACCATCACTGTCATAATATTCATGATGATGATGGCAATGATTATCGTCCACATTATCATCATCACTGTCATGATGATATAATGATCATCAACATCATTGTCATCATCACTGTCATGATGATATTCATGATGATGATGATGATTATCATCCACATCATTATCATCACTGTCATGATATAATCATTATCATGATTATCATCAACATCATTATCATTACTGTCATGATGATATTCATGATGATGATGATGATTATCATCAACATCATTATCATCATTGTCATGATATCCACGAATCATCCAAAATTCATGTTCACACACTTTATGTCCCATTGAAACAAAGGGGGCGCTATTTCACTAATAATGTAGTAGCTAGAGCCTACGAATTGAAAATGCTAGGAAAGGGCTGAAATCATAAAAATCTTGATTAGATTCATTATAATTAATGTCCTCGTGATATCAACGTCATCTTTCACATTATCATTTTGTCATTCGTCTTCGTCAAAAATATCAAGATCAAGACAGATCACCTAATTCGTCTTCAGTGACGAATTCAATGTCTAGTTTATTTTTATTTTTCCCCCCCTTTCTTGTTTCCACGAAATCTCAAAAACTTTTCAGTCAAATTTCATGACATTTCAGTAAGTCATCAGGTCATATAAGGTCAAGCTCGGGTATCTTTTTCATGGTCATCAGGTCATCATGACGTCATCTAGACGCCATTTTGTAAAATCACATTATCAATCATATCTTCATAACGAATCATCAAAATTGAGCCATATTTGACATACATTAACTTCACGTCAAGGATCAACATAAAATGTCATCAAAATCCGCGCGCGCATCATGACGCGCACGTACGCGCGCGTCAAAATTTAGAAATGCTCCAAATCACTTCTTAATCAAATTAGAGTACCGTTCAGGACATTTTAAGCATTTCAAAAATTTCCGTCCGTGCGCGTCCGTGTGCGCGTTATGCGCGCGCGCAGCGTGTACATAACGTAAAAACGCTGTTTTTTCGCATGGTTTGTCTTCCTGACACTATTCTTGACAATTTGCAACTATTTACAGTCATTCTCGACCTTCCATAATGTCGTACGCGCGCGTCAAACTTTCAAATTCGTGCGCACATCAATGGGCATTCTAATGTAAAAAGTGGTAAAAACATGCCTATCTAGAATCCGCCATAGCTCGTCAGAATATGCGGAAACCTCCCAATTTCTTTACATATTCTGAAAGCCTGTGAGTTGAAGATTTGAATTCATGTAGAATTTTTGCTGATCGCATGTTCTGACGTCATCATATTTGCATATGAACTCAAAAAAATGATTTTGAAAAAGTTACGTCATCTTTTTTGTATTCATTTGATAATATTTCAGTAATAGGTAGTCAGTTTTCTTCCAAATTTTGATATGTTATAGCTGAGACAATTCTCTACAAGATCAGTCACCACAGTTTTTCATTTTGATGACGTCATCACAGTGAAATTTTCAATTAAAGGTGCCATGTCAGAATTTTCCCTATTTGCGTGTTATGTCTATGGAAGATGATTTTTTTTCGAATCATGAATCTACATGACATCGTTCTCTGAGCAGTATCTCAGTTATTTTTAGTCTATTTCCTTCCAGATTTTAATATGTTGTAGCTGAGACTATAAGCTTTTATTAGTAAGCCCTCCAATTTTTGATCAGATGTCGTGATCACGCCCAATTTTGAACTACCAAATGGGATTTGAGAATCCCGTTTTTTCGCTTACGTGTTATCTCTATGGGAAATATTTTGGTCTATTGGTCAAAGCACTTGACTGCCATGCAGGTGACCCAGGTTCGATCCCCGGTCGGTCCATAATTTTTAGGTGATCTGTCATTTGACAGATCACCTCTTAATTTCGTCAGAATTTTCTTTATTATTATTATTTATTTATTTTTATTTCCCCCCCCTTTCTTGTTTCCACGAAATCTCAAAAAGTTCTCAGTCAATTTCATGACATTTCCGTCAGTCATCAGGTCATATAAGATCTAGCTCATAAATCATTTTCAAGGTCATCACGTCATCATGACGTCATCCAGGCGCCATTTTGTGAAATCACATTATCAATCATATCTTCATAACGAGTCATCAAAAATGAACCATATTTGACACACATGAACTTCAGGTCAACGGTCAACATAAAATGTCATCAAAATCCGCGCACACATCATGACGCGCACGTATGCGGGCGTCAAAATTTAAAAATGCTCAAAATCACTTTTCAATCAAATTAGAGTATGGTTCAGGACATTTTAAGCATTTCAAAATTTTCCGTCCGTGCGCGTCCGCGCGCGCGTTATGCGCGCGCACAGCGCGTAGAGAACGTAAAAACGCCATTTTTTCGCATGTTTCATCTTCCTGATACTATTCTTGACAATTTCCAACTATTTACAGTCATTCTCGACCTTCCATAATGTCGTACGCGCGCATCAAACTTTCAAATTCGTGCGCACGTCAATGGGAATTCTAATGTAAAAAGTGGTAAAAACATGCCTATCTAGAATTCGCCATAGCTCCTCAGAATGCACGGAAACTCCCCAATTCCCTTACATATTCTGAAAGCCTGGGAGTTGTAGATTTGAATTCATGTAGAATTTTTGCCGATCTCATGTTCTAACGTCATCATATTTGCATATGAACTCACAAAAATGATTTTGAAAAAATGACGTCATCATTTTTGTATTCATTTGCTAATATTTCAGTAATAGGTGATCGATTTTCTTCCAAATTTTGATATGTTATAGCTGAGACAATTCTCTACCAGATCAATCACCACCATTTTTCATTTTGATGACGTCATCATACTGAAATTTTCAATGCAAGATGCCATGTCAGAATTTTCCCTATTTGCGTGTTATGTCTATGGAAGATGATTTTTTTTCGAATCATGAATCTACATGACATCGTTCTCTGAGCAGTATCTCAGTTATTTTTGGTCTATTTTCTTCCAGATTTTAATATGTTGTAGCTGAGACTATAAGCTTTTACAAGTGTGGTCTCCAATTTTTGATCAGATGTCGGCATCATGCCCAATTTTTAAGTACAAAATGGGATTTTAGAATCCCGTTTTTCGTGTACGTGCTATCTCTATGGGAAATATTCTGGTCTATCGGTAAAGCACATGACTACTATGGTCAAGGTACCTGGTTCGATCCCCGGGCCGATTTTTTTTTTTTTTTTTTTTTTTGCTTGTTTTTGCTTGTTATTTTACCATCCTCTTCGACTATTATAACATGAACAATCACAAATCATGTAATAAACTGCGTTATTTTCCATGTTATGTCTATTAGAACGTAATGTGCAGTAGTTTGTGTACAACCCTATGGAAATTTTGATTCCCTGTCGTGTATTAGAGCTATGGGGTTTATCTCCCAAGTATCCTGCAATATCAAATCGTCCTATTTGATATCACAATTTCTCAAATTGGCTTAGTCAATTATCTTCAAATTTTTGTCAGTCATCACTCCTAATAAGGTCAAGTTCCCGCATCTTGATCGTATCTTCTTCACGAAATGTCATCTTTCTTTCATATTTGGCATGGCTAAGGTCAATGTCATTTCAGTCATGGTCATCACCATTATCATTATCATCATCATGATTATCAACATCATTATCATCATCACTATGATGATATTCATGATGATGATGATTATCATCAGCATCATCATCACCATCAATCATCATCATTATCATCATCATCACCATGATTATCAACATTATCATCACCATGATTATCATGATTATCATCAACATCACAGTATCACCATCACTGTCATAATATTCATGATGATGATGGTAATGATTATCGTCCACATTATCATCATCACTGTCATGATGATATAATGATCATCAACATCATTGTCATCATCACTGTCATGATGATATTCATCATGATGATGGTGATTATCATCCACATCATTATCATCACTGTCATGATATAATCATTATCATGATTATCATCAACATCATTATCATTACTGTCATGATGATATTCATGATGATGATGATGATTATCATCAACATCATTATCATCATTGTCATGATATCCACGAATCATCCAAAATTCATGTTCACACACTTTATGTCCCATTGAAACAAAGGGGGCGCTATTTCACTAATAATGTAGTAGCTAGAGCCTACGAATTGAAAATGCTAGGAAAGGGCTGAAATCATAAAAATCTTGATTAGATTCATTATAATTAATGTCCTCGTGATATCAACGTCATCTTTCACATTATCATTTTGTCATTCGTCTTCGTCAAAAATATCAAGATCAAGACAGATCACCTAATTCGTCTTCAGTGACGAATTCAATGTCTAGTTTTTTTTTTTTTGCTTCTTTTTGCTTGTCAGTTTACCATCCTCTTCGACTATTATAACATAAACAATCACAAACCATGCAATAAAATGCCTTATTTTCCGTGTTATGTCTATTAGAAAGTAGTCTGCAGTAGTTTGTGTACAACCCTATGGAAATTGTGATTCCCTGTCGTGTATTAGAGCTACGGGGTTTATCTCCCAAGTATCCTGCAATATCAAATAGTCCTGTTTGATATCACAATTTCTCAAAATTGGCTTAGTCAATTATCTTAAATTATCATATCATTATAATCATCATAATCACCATTATCATCATCACCATAATCATTTTATAATGACCGTTACACATTTTGCTACATTCCTCTCCTCAAGAAGCATCTTCATTCATGGCATTCTTGACTTCCTATCTTCAGTTTAGCATTTCCCTATTATTATGATCATCCTGATTACAATCATGATCGTACAAATTGAAAGACAGATCACCTAATTCGTCCTCATGACGAATTAAACTCTAGTTATTTATTAGGTGATCTGTCGTAGTCGACAGATCACCTCTTATATTCGTCAGAATTTTCTTTCTTTATTTATTTATTATTTATTTATTTATTAGGTGATCTGTCGTAGTCGACAGATCACCTCTTATATTCGTCAGAATTTTCTTTCTTTATTTCTTTATTTATTTATTTATTTTTATTTTCTGGCCCTTTCTTGTTGCAACGAAATCTCAAAAACTTTTCAGTCAATTTTCATGACATTTCCGTCAGTCATCAGGTCATATAAGGTCAAGCTCCAAAATCTTTTTCAAGGTCATCATGTCATCGTGACGTCATCCAGGCGCCATTTTGTGAAATCACATTATCAATCATATCTTCATAACGAGTCATCAAAAATGAACCATATTTGACACACATGAACTTCAGGTCAAGGGTCAACATAAAATGTCATCAAAATCCGCGCACGCATCATGACGCGCACGTACGCGCGCGTCAAAATTAAAAAATGCTCAAAAACACTTTTTAATCAAATTAGAGTACGGTTCAGGACATTTTAAGCATTTAAAAATTTTCCGTCCGTGCGCGTCCGTGTGCGCGTTATGCGCGCGCGCAGCGCGTACATAACGTAAAAACGCCGTTTTTTCGCATGGTTTGTCTTCCTGACACTATTCTTGACAATTTCTAACTATTTACAGTCTTTCTCGACCTACCATAATGCCACACGCGTGCGTGAAACTTTCAAATTCGTGCGCGCGTCAATGGGCATTCTAATGTAAAAAGTGGTAAAAACATGCCTATCTAAAATCCGCCATAGCTCGTCAGAATGCACGGAAACCTCCCAATTTCTTTACATATTCTGAAAGCCTGAGAGTTGTAGATTTAAATTCATGCAGAATTTTTGCCGATCTCGCGTTCTGACGTCATCCTATTTGCATATGAACTCAAAAAAATGATTTTGAAAAAATGACGTCATCATTTTTGTATTCATTTGATAATATTTCAGTAATAAGTGGTTGATTTTCTTCCAAATTTTGATATGTTATAGCTGAGACAATTCTCTACAAGATCAGTCACCACGGTTCTTCATTTTAATGACGTCATCACAGTGAAATTTTCAATTAAAAACGACATGTCAGAATTTCCCCTATTTGCGTGTTATGTCTATGGAAGATGATTTTTTTTCGAATCATGAATGTACATGACATCGTTCTCTGAGCAGTATCTCAGTTATTTTTGGTCTATTTCCTTCCAGATTTTAATATGTTGTAGCCTGATACATACTCTTTCTATGAGGGTTCGGTTTTTTCAATCTAATGTCGGGATCATTGTCAATTTTAAACTACAAAATGTGATTGGAGAATCCCGTTTTTCGTTTACGTGTTATCTCTATGGGAAATATTTTGGTATATTGGTCAAAGCACTTGACTCCCATTCCGGTGACCCAGGTTCGATCCCCGGTGGGTCCATAATTTTTTTTTTTTTTTTGCTTCTTTTTGCCTGTCATTTTACCATCCTCTTCGACTATTATAACATAAACAATCACAAACCATGCAATAAACTGCCTTATTTTCCGTGTTATATCTATTAGAAAGTAGTGTGCAGTAGTTTGTGTACAACCCTACGGAAATTGTGATTCCCTGTCGTGTATTAGAGCTATGGGGTTTATCTCCCAAGCATCCTGCAATATCAAATAGTCCTATTTGACATCACAATATTTCAGAATTGGCTTAGTCAATTATCTTCAAATTTTTGTCAGTCATCAGTCCTAATAAGGTCAAGTTCCCGCATCTTTTTCAAGGTCATCAGATTATTGTGACGTCATCCAGGCGTCATTTTGTAAAGATCAACGTATGATCGTATCTTCTTCACGAAATGTCATCTCTCTTTCATATTTGGCATGGCTAAGGTCAATGTCACTTCAGTCATGGTCATCACCATTATCATTATCATCATCATTATTATCATCAACATCAATATCATCATCACTGAGATGATATTCATGATGATGATGATTATCATCAGCATCATTATCATCACCATCAATCATCATCATTATCACCATCATAATCATTATCATCGTCATTATATTATCATCATTATCATCATTATCATCACCATCATCATCGTCATGATGATATTCGGGATGATGATGATGATTATCAACATCATTATCATCATCACTGTCATGATATCCACGAATCATCCAAAATTCATGTTCACACACTCTATGCCCCATTGAAACAAAGGGGGCGCTATTTCACTAAAATAGGTAGTAGAGCCTACGAATTGAAAATGCTAGGAAAAGGCTGAAATCATAAAAATTGTGAATAGATTCATTATAATTACCGATATCAACGTCATGTTTCACATTATCATTTTGTCATTCGTCTTCGTCAAAAATATCAAGATCAAAAGACAGATCACCTAATTCGTCTTCAGTGACGAATTCAATGTCTAGTTTATTTTTATTTTCTGGCACTTTCTTGTTGCAACGAAATCTCAAAAACTTTCCGGTCAATTTTCATGACATTTCCGTCAGTCATCAGGTCATATAAGGGCAAGCTCCAAAATCTTTTTCAAGATCATCAGGTCATCATGACGTCATCCAGACGCCATTTTGTGAAATCACATTATCGTTCATATCTTCATAACAAGTCATCAAAAATGAACCATATTTGACACACATGAACTTCAGGTCAAGGGTCAACATAAAATGTCATCAAAATCCGCGCACGCATCATAACGCGCACGTACGCGCGCGTCAAAATTAAGAAATGCTCAAAATCACTTTTTAATCAAATTAGAGTACGGTTCAGGACATTTTAAGCATTTTAAAATTTTCCGTCCGTGCGCGTCCGTGTGCGCGTTATGCGCGCGCGCAGCGCGTAGAGAACGTGAAAACGCCGTTTTTTCGCATGGCTTGTCTTCCTGACACTATTCTTGACAATTTCCAACTATTTACAGTCTTTCTCGACCTACCATAATGCCACACGCGTGCGTGAAACTTTCAAATTCGTGCGCGCGTCAATGGGCATTCTAATGTAAAAAGTGGTAAAAACATGCCTATCTAAAATCCGCCATAGCTCGTCAGAATGCACGGAAACCTCCCAATTTCTTTACATATTCTGAAAGCCTGAGAGTTGTAGATTTGAATTCATGCAGAATTTTTGCCGATCTCACGTTCTGACGTCATCCTATTTGCATATGAACTCAAAAAAATGATTTTGAAAAAATGACGTCATCATTTTTGTATTCATTTGATAATATTTCAGTAATAAGTGGTTGATTTTCTTCCAAATTTCGATATGTTATAGCTGAGACAATTCTCTACAAGATCAGTCACCACGGTTCTTCATTTTGATGACGTCATCACAGTGAAATTTTCAATTAAAAACGACATGTCAGAATTTCCCCTATTTGCGTGTTATGTCTATGGAAGATGATTTTTTTTCGAATCATGAATCTACATGACATCGTTCTCTGAGAAGTATCTCAGTTATTTTTGGTCTATTTCCTTCCAGATTTTAATATGTTGTAGCCTCATAAATACTCTTTCTATGAGGGTTCGGTTTTTTCAATCTGATGTCGGGATCATTGCCAATTTTAAACTACAAAATGTGATTTGAGAATCCCGTTTTTCGTTTACGTGTTATCTCTATGGGAAATATTTTGGTATATTGGTCAAAGCACTTGACTCCCATTCCGGTGACCCAGGTTCGATCCCCGGTGGGTCCATAATTTTTTTTTTTTTTTTTGCTTCTTTTTGCCTGTCATTTTACCATCCTCTTCGACTATTATAACATTAACAATCACAAACCATGCAATAAACTGCCTTATTTTCCGTGTTATATCTATTAGAAAGTAGTGTGCAGTAGTTTGTGTACAACCCTACGGAAATTGTGATTCCCTGTCGTGTATTAGAGCTATGGGGTTTATCTCCCAAGCATCCTGCAATATCAAATAGTCCTATTTGACATCACAATATCTCAGAATTGGTTTAGTCAATTATCTTCAAATTTTTGTCAGTCATCAGTCCTAATAAGGTCAAGTTCCCGCATCTTTTTCAAGGTCATCAGATTATTGTGACGTCATCCAGGCGCCATTTTGTAAAGATCAACTTATGATCGTATCTTCTTCACGAAATGTCATCTCTCTTTCATATTTGGCATGGCTAAGGTCAATGTCACTTCAGTCATGGTCATCACCATTATCATTATCATCATCATTATTATCATCAACATCAATATCATCATCACTGAGATGATATTCATGATGATGATGATTATCATCAGCATCATTATCATCACCATCAATCATCATCATTATCACCATCATAATCATCATTATCATCGTCATTATATTATCATCATTATCATCATTATCATCACCATCATCATCGTCATGATGATATTCGTGATGATGATGATGATTATCAACATCATTATCATCATCACTGTCATGATATCCACGAATCATCCAAAATTCATGTTCACACACTCTATGCCCCATTGAAACAAAGGGGCGCTATTTCACTAAAATAGGTAGTAGAGCCTACGAATTGAAAATGCTAGGAAAAGGCTGAAATCATAAAAATTGCGAATAGATTCATTATAATTACCGATATCAACGTCATGTTTCACATTATCATTTTGTCATTCGTCTTCGTCAAAAATATGAAGATCAAAAGACAGATCACCTAATTCGTCTTCAGTGACGAATTCAATGTCTAGTTTATTTTTATTTTCCCCCCCTTTCTTGTTTCCACGAAATCTCAAAAAGTTCTCAGTCAATTTTCATGACATTTCCGTCAGTCATCAGGTCATATAAGATCTAGCTCATAAATCATTTTCAAGGTCATCACGTCATCATGACGTCATCCAGGCGCCATTTTGTGAAATCACATTATCAATCATATCTTCATAACGAGTCATCAAAAATGAACCATATTTGACACACATGAACTTCAGGTCAAGGGTCAACATAAAATGTCATCAAAATCCGCGCACACATCATGACGCGCACGTACGCGCGCGTCAAAATTTAAAAATGCTCAAAATCACTTTTTAATCAAATTAGAGTATGGTTCAGGACATTTTAAGCATTTCAAAATTTTCCGTCTGTGCGTGTCCGCGCGCGCGTTATGCGCGCGCACAGCGCGTAGAGAACGTAAAAACGCCATTTTTTCGCATGTTTCATCTTCCTGATACTATTCTTGACAATTTCCAACTATTTACAGTCATTCTCGACCTTCCATAATGTCGTACGCGCGCATCAAACTTTCAAATTCGTGCGCACGTCAATGGGAATTCTAATGTAAAAAGTGGTAAAAACATGCCTATCTAGAATTCGCCATAGCTCCTCAGAATGCACGGAAACTCCCCAATTCCCTTACATATTCTGAAAGCCTGGGAGTTGTAGATTTGAATTCATGTAGAATTTTTGCCGATCTCATGTTCTAACGTCATCATATTTGCATATGAACTCAAAAAAATGATTTTGAAAAAATGACGTCATCATTTTTGTATTCATTTGCTAATATTTCAGTAATAGGTGATCGATTTTCTTCCAAATTTTGATATGTTATAGCTGAGACAATTCTCTACCAGATCAGTCACCACCATTTTTCATTTTGATGACGTCATCATACTGAAATTTTCAATGCAAGATGCCATGTCAGAATTTTCCCTATTTGCGTGTTATGTCTATGGAAGATGATTTTTTTTCGAATCATGAATCTACATGACATCGTTCTCTGAGCAGTATCTCAGTTATTCTTGGTCTATTTTCTTCCAGATTTTAATATGTTGTAGCTGAGACTATAAGCTTTTACAAGTGTGGTCTCCAATTTTTGATCAGATGTCGGCATCATGCCCAATTTTTAAGTACAAAATGGGATTTTAGAATCCCGTTTTTCGTGTACGTGCTATCTCTATGGGAAATATTCTGGTCTATCGGTAAAGCACATGACTACCATGGTCAAGGTACCTGGTTCGATCCCCGGGGCCGATTTTTTTTTTTTTTTGCTTGCTTGTTTTTGCTTGTTATTTTACCATCCTCTTCGACTATTATAACATAAACAATCACAAATCATGTAATAAACTGCGTTATTTTCCATGTTATGTCTATTAGAACGTAATGTGCAGTAGTTTGTGTACAACCCTATGGAAATTTTGATTCCCTGTCGTGTATTAGAGCTATGGGGTTTATCTCCCAAGTATCCTGCAATATCAAATCGTCCTATTTGATATCACAATTTCTCAAAATTGGCTTAGTCAATTATCTTCAAATTTTTGTCAGTCATCACTCCTAATAAGGTCAAGTTCCCGCATCTTGATCGTATCTTCTTCACGAAATGTCATCTTTCTTTCATATTTGGCATGGCTAAGGTCAATGTCATTTCAGTCATGGTCATCACCATTATCATTATCATCATCATGATTATCATCAACATCATTATCATCATCACTATGATGATATTCATGATGATGATGATTATCATCAGCATCATCATCACCATCAATCATCATCATTATCATCATCATCACCATGATTATCAACATTATCATCACCATCATCATCATGATTATCATGATTATCATCAACATCACAGTATCACCATCACTGTCATAATATTCATGATGATGATGGTAATGATTATCGTCCACATTATCATCATCACTGTCATGATGATATAATGATCATCAACATCATTGTCATCATCACTGTCATGATGATATTCATCATGATGATGATGATTATCATCCACATCATTATCATCACTGTCATGATATAATCATTATCATGATTATCATCAACATCATTATCATTACTGTCATGATGATATTCATGATGATGATGATGATTATCATCAACATCATTATCATCATTGTCATGATATCCACGAATCATCCAAAATTCATGTTCACACACTTTATGTCCCATTGAAACAAAGGGGGCGCTATTTCACTAATAATGTAGTAGCTAGAGCCTACGAATTGAAAATGCTAGGAAAGGGCTGAAATCATAAAAATCTTGATTAGATTCATTATAATTAATGTCCTCGTGATATCAACGTCATCTTTCACATTATCATTTTGTCATTCGTCTTCGTCAAAAATATCAAGATCAAGACAGATCACCTAATTCGTCTTCAGTGACGAATTCAATGTCTAGTTTTATCATTATTTTTTATCTCAAAGGGCTTTCATGCTGTCAAGTCTCGGATTATTATGAAAACCCTCTTGTTTGATTTCTCTTTCTATAATCCTACTGTTAGCCTTGTAGTTTAAGATATATTAATGTCATGCTGTTCCATTGTATTGTATATCGCATAATTTGTATGACGTATGTATTCCATTATTTGATAAATTGAGAAATCAAGCAGAAATAAATAAATCAAATAAATCAAATTATGTCATTTTCCCCCTATTGTTATAGTTTCTTTCTAGGTGATATAAAGACAATTGGTGCATGGAAAGAGAAGATTGGGATGCCCTTAGCAAGTATCCTATATATGATGTAAGTAAATAAATCTGAAAGAATGTACTCCTTAAATATACAGGCGTGGAAATTGGGGATCGCTTCGTTTGGGGGTGGAATCCATGCTCAAAATAATAAATTCCACTCTTAAAAGAGTAATTCAGTCTGCTTTGGAGTTGATTCAACTCCCAAAATAAGCTCTCCCTAATATGACTCCCAAAAGATTGGATTTCCACTCCTCTGTATTAAGAGAGTAGCGTGGAGACCTTTTTTTTATATATAAAACAGTAAAAAGGCATGATTCAATACCCCCCCCCCCCCCCAAAAAAAAAAAAATAAAATAAATAAGTAAATAAATAAATGAATAAATAAATAAATAAATAAAATAAATAAATAAATAAATAAATAAATAAAAATAAAATAATCAAATAAATAAAAAATTAAAATTAAAAATTAATAAATAAAATAAAATAAAAAAAATTATATGATATGTAGATATGTATTTGATAAAAATCGTTCGTACAAATGCCACTGCAATGATTTTAAACAAAGCAAAGCAACCCATGAAAATGTTGTGTAAGACCATATTTTTCCATTTTATGATGAATGACTACAGTTAGCTCTATGATTCTGCAATTTGTTACCGTTTTAAAGTTTATAACTCAAGCAATATTAGATCTAATCAAGTAGAAAAGAAACTTATGAAAACGTTGATATCAAATTATTTTTTTGTTGCTCTGAAAGAAGTTTTCATGTACTGTAGACCACATGAATTCGTCTTAAATGGCTCAAGACAGTTCACATTCACTTTGTCAAATGAATTCGATAAATGCAGTTTTCCTTTTAAAGTATAAACCGGCTTGGTGGTGTGACCATGGTTACTGAGGTATTAAACGTGGTTTCTTCGCTTGTTCATCTGTGTGATATTTTTTTATCTGCTCTTGGAATCATTTCTCCCATATTCCAATAATAAATGAATCATGTTATCGAATAAAAACCTTATAAAACTATAATGTCATTTAAACTCATATTGGCCCGAATTCACAAAGGAGGTTTGGTTTAAACCATGGTTTAAACCCCCTCCTGGGTTTTTAAGCGTACGTGTGCACGGAATCCGATCCAATCATATATTTTCTTTGAGCGCGCGCATGGGCAATGTGCGCTTATTTACGCTTATTTTAGTACGCTTACGGAGGTTTAAACCTAACCCATGGTTTAATCCTCCTTTGTGAATTCGGGCCCTTAGGACACAGGACCTGGGACCAGTGTTTTATCTGAGGGTCTTCTCGGGATCATTCTTCATCGCATCAGCACCTGAAATTGTTAAGGTAACCCCTCATCCCCTCATCAAACTAATGTTTAAATGTTGTAAAGTTGAAGGATGTCAATTTTATTTTCTTTACGTTTTGCAATATTTTCTTTGAATAATATTTTTAGAGTAATGCTCTGACTTTTGATTAGATTTTCAATTTTACATAAAAATTAGTGGTAGTTGGAACTTTCCGCTTGTGGTTTGCCTTTTCCACAAAATGCATTAACCACTAATAATCAGTCGTTCTTTATTTTGTGGAATAGGGATTATAAAGAGTACAATTTTATCTACTGATCATCATTTTGGTAATTCTTCTGTACATGAATGATGACAACAAAATGACTTTGCTACGTAAAATGTCATTCTCCTATAGGATATGTCCCTTCATTCTCTTCTGCCATTTTCGTTTTTCTGACTCACCGTTTCTCCTTTTGTCTCCCCTACGTTCCTGTTCATATCATTCAACGACTATAATGCAAACATTAATTATTTTGTATATTGTATTTTATTTTATTTTTATATTGACATGTATTTTACTCTGTACATTCCATGTAATTCAGCCTTTGAGTCGATTTAAAACCAATTTGAGATGGTAGTCAGAATCTAACCTCTGTCGCAAGGGATCGCAAATAACAAAATTCCTGGACTGTCAAGCTTTCATATTCATTAACACTTCGTGGTGACCCGATATTTTGCTCTGGCAACAACTGCTCCTGGGTTTAGTTCGTGGAAGTTATAGGTTACGGTTGGTGTTGCAATTGGGTTTCAGGTGAGGTTTAAAGGGAGTGGCAAGTCGTAATCCATGGGCCTGACCAGTTGGCCTGACTCGGGGAAATTCGAATACAATCAGGTCCAATCGTGCGCTACCGAAGGAATGTTATTGCCGGATTCCTCGCGCGATCGTTAACTCGAATCCCTCCATCCGCAACCGACCAATGAGATTCAAATAGTGGAATAAAGAACGCGCGATCTTTTTTTTACTCAAATTTGGGTCAATGTGCGAACTTTTATTAGCTGCGCACGATAAATTGAAGTCGCTTTGAACTTTGATCCAGAGAAAGGAGCCAACTGTAAAAGCGCCCATAGATTGCGACTTGTCGCTCCCTTTAAGGTTATGGTAAGGGTTTCGTTTAGGTATAGTGTTAGGTCCTGGGCCCCCTTTTCATAAAACTTATAATCAGTAACAACTTTCACAAATCTCAGTATGATAAATTTGCTCTCTACCAATCAGATGCAAGTATTTCAAGAGCTTATAACTGTTATTGTAACTTGTTATTGATTACAAGTTTTACGAAACGGGGCCCAGGTTTGAAGTAAAGAATTTGGTTGGTGTAAGAAAATGACTTCGGAGAAATGGTAGCAGACCGTACCACCCACTGTACGTATGACACAATTACTATTATTTGCAGGAGCTCCTTCTTAACAGTCGTCATACCAAACCACAAGAGATATATCGCGGCTTTCAGAAGCTCTACGGGGAACGTTTCATGGGACACGGCCTCGTATCTGAGGTCGACCACGAGAAATGGTTCCACAGAAGAGCCATCATGAACCCTGCTTTTAGACGCAAGTGAGAACTAAGTCGGTTGATTTTATTGCCTGTAATTCATTATTTCACATCATTTAGGTATAACTATATACTGTCTGTCCATTCGCTAAAAAAAAGAGAACATTTTCCTCATAAAATGTTAATTGATTTCTTCATTATCCTACCATGTTGTAGATTATTTTATAAGATGTGATGGGGTTCTGCTATTATGGTGTCCCTGCTTCAGCCAGATAGACCAAGAATGTTGGCCTCGTGGCCCTTCTAGCCACTTTTCAGAGGATTCCCTAACCCGACGGCCCACGCGACCGACATCTTCCTGTCTTCCCTATTATGTATTTCTTTGTTTTTGTCGGTCTCGTGGAATTTTTTGAAAAGTGAATTTTTTGGGGGTAAATCAAAAGTATTTTATGTGTTTAAATGTTTATATTAAATGCTATTACATTTTCTTCCGAAATCGGATCGCAGACCAATCGTATATTGTGCGGTGGGCCTAATAAGCATCTGGTGATAATAATAATAATAATAATAATACATTGCATTTATAATGCGCTTAATACAAATGTTTCTAAGCGCCGAAGTATTATTACCCCGGCTGTAGCTAGGCTACCGAATTCGGTGCTCACAGCATTTCAAGGAATAAATTCCTACCGGGTACCCATTTACTACACCTGGGTAGAGAGTGGCAAATGTAGATTAATGTCTTGCCAAAGGACAAGACACTGTTGAAGTAAATATGCATTATTCATTCGAGACCTTAATCAATATGGACCTGACTAAAATGCTTACAGGTACTTGATGAGCCTCATGGATGAGTTCAACTCGGGATCAGAAACCCTTTGTCAGCAGCTCGTTGAGAAAGCTGACGGTAAAACAGAGGTTCTCATGTTAGACGAACTCAACAAAGTCACACTGGACGTCATTGCAAAGGTAATACACAGATGATAAATTTGTTGCGACATATAGATATGGGTCTATGACTTTATCCACCATTTCATTTTATAGGATTGAAACTTACTTCATAGTAATACTATTTTCCTCACATTTTGTGGTCTAGTGGATAAGTCACTGTACTGCAGATCAATAGGTATGAGGTTCGATTCCAGACATGGCGCTAATGTCCTTTGGCAAGGCAATAATCTGCATTAGCCACACTACACCAATTTGAAGGAAATGGGTACCCGGTAGGAAGAAATTCCTCGAATGCTTGAGCGCCTTATCTAAAGCCAGGGTAGTGATATGATTGCAGAGCCATCAGGGAGAACAATACAATACTGATTTGGCTACCCTGGTTAAACAAGATTATTATTATTATTATTATCATCATCATCATAATCATTATTACTATTATCATTAATATTAATATCGCTATTAAACAAGATTATTATCATTATTATTATCATCATCATTATTATTATTATTCGATGCAGATCGCGTTCAGCATGGAGACCAATGCCATAGGTGATCCAGACTGTCCTTTCCCTTCTGCTATAACCACTGCACTAAGAGGCATGCAGAAGTTTCATGACAGACCATGGACCACTGTAAGTATACACTATACTTTCTGTTTCAGCGATTATTTTCAATGGGGTGCTGAGCGTCGATAAGAATGAGAATGGCGGAAATAATCAGAATTTACGGTGCCTGTACACTTTACTGTACCACTGACTCTTTTAGGGTTGTCGTACAGCCAATGGCTTCGTCAAGATCTAAATTATTCTATGATTTATTAACACAGTTTGTTCCATGGAGCAGAGGTGTTAGACGGGGCACACGTAAGGCCATCACCTTCATCAGAGAGACAGGACGCGATCAGATCACAGAGCGGATCAAGGCTCGTAAGAGAGGAGATCATGTTCCAAGTGATCTCCTTAATCTCATCCTTGATATAGCAAACGATCTCGAGGGCGATAAGGACTTCAAAATGGAGAACATGCTGGACGAATTCGTTACACTCTTTATAGCAGGTACAGTATCATTCGATTTTGAATAACAAATATTTTGGTAATGTGGGCGTGTTTTTTTTAATACTTTTTTTAAAACTTTGGTTTTACAGGCGTGTAACCAATGATGTCTGATCGAGAGCTTATTATTCACGTCTCATGACCGACTTTTAAAGTCACCATCAGGAAGAGATGACTGGGTTTCGAACCTTGGTCCTTCAAAATCGGTTGTAGGTGAAGACAGTGACCACAGAAGACTTCTCGACTGACTCACAAATCTCCCTATAATTGTTAGCATGTCGTCTTTTGAAGGATACCTCGTTTATTTAGAAAATTGCCCGACGAATATCGCCTTAGGCGGTTAAGCTATGGCGTATTCCATTCATTAAATAACACAAACATTAACATTTTGCTTATATGCCTGAATTAAACTTTTAATATAATCAAATTTATGAAAATGAACATTGGAATTCCGACACTTATATGATTCATTAAACGAAGTGATAACTATACAGTGCTTTAATTAATGTGAAGTATGTCTTAATTTATTTTCAGGTCAAGAAACAACAAGCAATCTGTTGGCTTTCGCGATTCTACAACTTGGGCGTTACCCTGACGTCGCTAAGAAGTAGGTTGAATGTTTTAAAAGGTTCAGTAAGTAAGTCTTAGCAGATTACCCACTAACCATCGAGCGACTTTACAACAATAAAAAGGCACATTGAATTAAAAGAATAATGATTCAAATACTGCAGTTGTCATTTCACAAAATAACACCGACCATCTCCCTGCTAAATATAGGTTTCAAAGTTTTATGACTCGGCTGATTTTCTCGAACGGCTCCAGATACTGGATTAAAAAACCCTTTTGATTATCTGTTTATACATTACTAGGATATATGTTAGCATGTGGTTGTTTATAATTGTAATTTGTATTTAGTTTACATGTATGCTACCGATTTTATTTTCTAATTATTCTTGATACCATGATCTGTGTCTAGGTTACAAGCAGAGGTTGACGAAGTTCTGGGACAAAAACACACAATACAATACGAAGATCTGGCTAAACTTGAATATATGATGAGGGTTGGTATATAAGTAGTCATTATTTGATACTTGCCGTTTCGGTGTGGTTATTAGTATTGCTCCTAGGGTGTTAATTCGCGTATTTTCCCCCCATTACATAAAGTTTGGACTAATCTCTTTTAAAAAAATGATTAAAAAATCTAGCACGGTATTTTAATCAAACATTGCTTGAAATTAGATAAGAGTATCATTACATCTATGTTCTGATTGACGTGAATGTAAAGTGTGGACTGACCGTTTTTCTCAATGAAACTATGTCAAACTGTTCAATTGTTGTTATAATATGTACATGTACTTGTATCTATAATATATACTAGGTGTTAGAAAAACTGTTGACACTTTTGATTGTTATAATGACTCAAACATTATAGCTTGTATGAAATTGAGGTTTTACATTGTAACGTTGAAGGGTGTAAAATTTATCGGGTGCAAGTTTTACGAATACTTTCTGAATACTCTCTGAATACTCTTCTTTAAACATTGTTCTGAATATCTAATTAGATTTTTCACTTTTTGAAAAACCAAGACCACAAAATCTGTGTGTATCAGTAATTAATTCAGAAGACAAGAACTGCAATTATGTGTTGCACCTGTCATTTCTGCCAAACTTTTGCTGTCCAGTGTCATTAATTATTCATGACACTGGGTTAAAAAGATGTTCTGGAATTTTCAGCTGCAACACACAATAGCAATTTTTGTGTTCTGAATTAGTTACTGATATACACACAGATTTTGTGGACTTAATTCTTTCAAAGAGTGAAAGATGTAATTAATATTCAGAGCAATATTTAAAGTATTGTATTGTAATCATGGGCGTCAATCCTCACAGGAATTCTATTCAAGTGGGGGGGGGGGGGGGGGACACACCTGGATGCAGAAATAGGGTGCCCCCCCCCCCCACTTGAATAGAATTCCTGTGAGGATTGACGCCCATGATTGTAATGTATTCAGAGATATGTCTTTAAAATTGCTCTCGATAAATTTGACATCCTTCACCTTAGCAATATAAGAATCTCAGCCTGATACGAACTGTGATTTTGATAAAAAGTGTCTACAGTTTAATATCCACTAAAAAAGTAAGTGTGCTTTGGCGGTTTGTTGTATTTTTCTTAGGTCTTTTTACTGATTGTTTTGTTCAGTAATTGTTTTAGTGATATTTTTTCGTACCAAATATTATCTCAGGTTTTGAAAGAGACTCTAAGGTTGTACGCACCTGTGGGAGGTACTACCCGCTGTACTGCTCATCCGGTCCAGTATAAGAACATCACAATTCCTGCAAAAGCCAACGTGACTGTAAGTACCTAGGACAAGTCCAAGATATTCTGTCCCATACGACCACATCTCCGATTTTAGTATACCTCATGACTATATCAAGATGATAGCCATACTAGAGCTTGAATCAGACAAAATATTAAATAAAATATTTTTCATGTCAATTTATGTTCACATTCCCATTATAAAATTATATAATACTCGATGACGTATGGGACATGCCTTGGCTCATTAATCCTCCCTTTCTGGGGTGCAGCTGTATTTTCTTCGGAGAAAAATAGAAAAGTAAGAATGTTTTAGTAGGCCTACAGAACAAAATGCATAGGAGCTTGCAAAATAATTCACTTGCAAATGTTTGTCTGATCGATCCCATCTTTTTTTACACTTACTGACTATCTTAAATCCTTATTCGGATTTTCCACCAACGTTCACTGAATTTTCTCTCTCAGTTAAGTCTTTTAAGCCTTTATTTAAATGATATAAGCCAATTTGGTGTCAATTTGATACATCTTAATTCAATTTATGATTTTCAGGTAGTTTTAATAATAATAATAATAATAATATGTCTTGTTGTGAAAATAATATGATTTTCAGGTAGTAATAATAATAATAATAATAATAATAATAATAATATGTCTTGTGAAAATAATAACGAACGATCGGGTATAGACCGGGCATACTGGAGAGGCACATTGTTGGAACTTGGAAGGGTTCAGATATATTTGGAAAACTGAAGGGGCATATGACAGTGTATCCTCTAAACATAATATGCCACTGTCCTTTAAAATATTTTACTTGTATATTATTTCCTATGAACTGTCTCGTATAGACACATTTTACAGATTAAACTTTTGACACTCCTGGACAAACTTATAGTAACTCATTCCGTAAGGGGTTTTATGGGACCCTGAGGGTGTGGTCCTACAGATAATAAACTTATTACGTATACTAATTTGTCTTTCCAACAGGTTCTGTCCATCATCATGTCCAGAATGGAGGAATACTTTGATGACCCTCTGCTCTTCAATCCCGATCGTTTCAAGCCTTCAGAAGATGGGTCGTTGTGAGTAATCATTCCTCAATTTTACGAAAGCCTATAATTATTTTAAGTGTCTAAGAATTTTTCTATGGGGCATAGTTTGAAAGGACCACATTCTTGATTTAACAACTCGTCGTTTTGTATTAAAATTGTTATTTGTTTCAATTAATACTTATCATTGTTACCTATGAATATTTGAAGAATATACTGGATGCCATGAAATTAAATATATATTTTTATCAATCGATAAGACTAAGTATGTTTTTAATGGCATTGGAATCTATACTTTGTTACGTGTAAATATATAAGGGTACGAGACTGAAATATATCATTATTATTTCTAATACTATTGTCATCTTCTTAATATCTGTCAGGCCCAGACACCTGTATGCTTACTTTCCATTCTCTATGGGTCAAAGGTCATGTATTGGGCAACAGTTTGCATTGGTATGTATATACGTATCTGTTTTGGCTCTTACTTAGCTGGGGCGGTATTCCGCAAACTATGTTATCTTTTATGTTAAGGAAAACTATGTTAATTGTCATAACAAATTGAAATTGCGCCCAATAAACATTAATCATTGGTGCTTGCGCAGATGTCTCTGTTAACTTTACGCGGGCACAGCCATCTTTGCGCAATCATTAACCTATGACTTGTCCTGATTTTCATTTGTTATGACAATTAACATCGTTTTATTAACATAAAAGTTAACATAGTTTTCAGAATACCGCCTGTATTTTGAGAGTATAGGGTGATGGTAGCAGAGAATGAAAAAAATGCTAATTGGTAGCTCATGGAAGGGAATGACAGTACATGATTCTATAACATTGAAGAATTCGGAGTGGGCTAATGTCACACTTGTTGAATGACAAATACTTGCCCGAAAGAATATTCTAAATGGTATCATGATAATCACGACATGGTTTATAACAATGCATGGACATCATATGGGTAAATATAAATCTTATACATGTAATTCATATTCGAATCGTATTTATATCAGGTCCTTCCTTCGTTGAAAGAAACCAATAGTTCTTTTCACAACTCATTAAATAAAGAATGTCTTTGTCCTCAAAGTACCTACTCCTCTCACCTGTCTATTACTTTCCCCATGGAACTTTCATTCTTCTAAGAACTTGTAGCTTCACGAACGAATATTGACTTTAAAGAATAACTTTATATTGTGTTTCTGTCAATTTATGATTGCATCATAACTCTTCCACCACGGAAAGCAACAAAGCTCACCCACTCACTAATTTATGTTCATCTACCGGAACTTTCCTAAATCAAGTTGTTTGAACTTGATCTTTGAAGGTTTCCATGGTGGTACTGATAACGTTGAGAATGTTTACGGTTCACCATGTGGTTAGTCCTGAGAAGGACTGTTGAGTAAGAAGAAGAAAGTGGAGAAAGTGGAGAAAGTTGAGAAGAGAAGAAATGGAAAGGCGAGATAGAAAGTAAGAGAATGTAGAAGTAATCTTTCTTGAAAGTTTGAAGTCCTGAAAAGGGCCGTAAACCAGATGAGAAGTCTGAGAGTGGAGAAGACTCGACGTTTCGGACAGGTTGATTGTCCGTCATCAGGAGTGAGTAGTTGCCGAGAGGGACGGGGTATAATATTGTTTTAACTTTTTTTCTTTATCGATATGTTGGTATTCAAAAGACCAAAAATCATTCAGTATAGATTTTTCTTTGCCTAGTTAGAGGATTTATTTTACATTCAAATCTTACAAGTCAATAGCACATTAATCATACATAAATGACACAAAATATAACTACAAAAATCAAAATTGACATACACTTATCAATATTACATTTTCCAATACACTTCAACGAATCCTTTGGTAAGTCATCTTTTCTTTGCATTTTCAGTGTAAATGTTTCTGACGATTTCTTTCTACTTTCTAGATTGAGGCTCGGGTCATCCTCGCAAAGCTTCTCCAGAGATTCGATTTCCGACTAGAACAGTCACAGAGTCTTGGTATCCTAGATGAACTGACAGCCAAGCCAATGGGCAGATGTAGGAACTATATCACACTGAGAGCCTAAGGTCACAACCAAACCAAATGCCGTAATATTTACTTTGATTTTATTGCGGGAGTACTCAATTTTCCGAAGGATTTTAATTCTGAAGGTTCATAATTCAGAAACACATATTTTCCATTCCAGAGGGTTGATGATTCCCAAAATAGAATAGAGTTAACAACGCCGAAAATGAAATAGGGTTCGTAATTCTGATAATGAAAACGGTTCATAATTCCAAAAATGAAATAGATCCGAAAATGAAAGAGGGATCATAATTCCGAAAATGAAATAGGGTTCATAATTCCAAGGTTCACAAAGTCTTGTAAATCTTGATGAGATGACAGCCGAGCCAGTTGGCAGATGTAGATCTACATCACATTGAGAACCTAAGCCAAAGTGCCATATCTTTTTAATTTTATTTTATAAATTTTTTTTAATTCAATATAAAACTCACTAACGGAAAGATGAATTGAAATTCTTTTACATTCAGTGAAATAAAGAAATATGTCTTCTTGACCTGTTGTTAATATGAATATGCAATAACATTAAGTAATCAACATGACTGTGTATTAACATAGACTAAGGTAGTAGCAAATTAATTAATTAGATACGACTTATTGGTAGTTACGGATATTTCTTGCGATGATATCGAAAAAACAGAAAATGCAGGACTCTTTACAGAATTGGTCATTTTTAGGAGCCACACCAGCAAAGAACAACTTACATAAAAATTTGAAGAGAAAAAAAAAATAAAAATATTGAAAATCAGCGCAATGTAAACACAAATAATAACCTTGAACAGGAGTCGAAGGTGAAGGGCTTAAATAATTGTAAAATGTTAGGGATGAAGATTGATAAGCTTTTGCATTCTTTGTGGTGACAATCATGTCTTCGATATTTAGTCTCAAGTAGGGCCTATCTATAAAACACAAAAGGATGCAGTTAAATCGATACTCAGGATATATAGTTTAAGGTTGGGTGTAGAGTCTGAATTTATACCCAGTTTTCTTCACGATCATAAATGATGTCCGTATATTTTTTTTCCTTTACTACTTTTGTTGTTCTTTTTTTTTCTGTTTTTTTTTGGTCAAAATTTCCCAAACGAATCGATTTTTTTTAATATCGTTAATATCAATCTTTGTAAATTGTATAGATAGAATATAAAACAGAGCATTATCTTAACCTTAAGAAGGGTTGCAGAAGTCTTTTATTTACTTTTCTGTAATCAGTGAAATATATGCAAATCATATTCAAATGTATGTAGCACGTTTACAAGTTAAGGTTTAGAGTGAGTATAGGTATACAATTTCACTGGGGGTTGACGTGGCTCGCCCGAATAACAAGTTGACAGTTTCAAAGACTATGACATTTTATTTCATTGAAATTGTAATCCTGTCGTTTGAATGTACTAAATAATATTATATAAACTATAAATCGACAATAACAGCACTGCCTGCATATGAAGTGCCGGGTGCCCGAATATTGTTATTTCAATATTTTCGAGGAATTGGGGCTGCACCCCAGCCTTATACGGCTTTAACAGCGAGTATGAAATGTTAAATCGTAAGGGTTTACCTTCTTAATAATTATACAGTTTATGCGCGTTTTAAATGTACATTAGCTTTGCTGCAAAATTATCTTTTGTGGTGCTTTAACAGCTGTACGGTAGTTAAAGTTCTATCTTCTGTTAATGTATATTTTATAATAAACGTATCTTTTAATGTATGTAGCTCTTTGCTACAAATTTTTCTTTCTGCCATACCGTAAGTTATATAAATATTATTACTTATGTTATCAATTACGTATTGTATTATGTTATTTAGTAATTTATAGAAATGACACTATAAAAATATCCAATGTTCATGTAGTTTGGTCATTGGTCCTGTGATTCATTCCAGACGTGTATCGATTCGATGAGACGTAGTTGTACGGCCAATGTGGAATAATACAGGGTGGCCCAGAAAAAAACGGACAAGGGTACTTCCAATAATGTGAGGTCAAACTTACTCGTATATCAGAGAATCTTTTCACATGAAAAATGATACCACGCTTCAGAGATTTGGTTAAGGGTTTTCGTTTTAGGAAGGATGTATCTTATCAGTGGACTGGGCCCGTCGCAGCGAAATTCCGAATTTCAGTCTCTGTACGACCCTGTCCACCTCACTTTCTTTAGTAATAAGACTTATAACGGTAATTTGCACTGTGCCATATACAATAATAGTATCATAGCACTTACAAATATGAATTTTTTTTTACCGAGTCATGTAATTTATGCCATTACCGGACTATAATCGTTTGTCTGCATATCGTAAAATCGTTCCACATTTGAGTTCTTTGATATCTGATTTTTGTAGCTCAATAATGTGCGCTAACTATAAACTTTTCTTCTGACATTGAAATACTATACTAGTATAATATGTTATCGTCTTAATTGTTACTAAATCAGTGTCACTGTTCAAGTCCTTGTTACTACAGTGGAACCTCATTATAACAGACTTCTTGGGACCAAGGAAGTTTCCTTGTTATATTGAGACTATGTTGTATATATCAAGACTAAAAAAAACCCAATAAAATACAAAGGGGGTCGGACCAGGAAAATTACCTTGTTATAAATAATAATATTAATAATATTGGATATTTATTTAGCGCTCATATCCACCATGAATGGTGCTCAAGGCGCTCCAATATTACCCCGGCTCCAGTTAGGCTACCAATTTCGGTGCTCACAGCATTCAAGGAAATAATTCCTGCTGGTACCCATTTAACACCTGGGTGGAGAGTGGCAAATGTAGATTAATGTCTTGCCAAAGAACAGTAGTGCCGCGGCGGTGTTCGAACCCACGACCTTCCCATCTCCAGTCAAGTGTTTAAACCACTCGACTACGACACCTCTACTAAAGAGAGTTTGTTTAATATATCATTGTTCTTTATGCAGTGATAACGAGGTTCCACTGTACATGTTTTGGCTTTTAGTTTGTAGCTGATACCCTGCCTCTTTTGCCGAAGAGAAATATTTTTACTTCTTCAGGCAGACAACATGGGTATTGACATTGTAACATCTTCGTAATTCTTTACTGAAATAAAGAGAACTTTCTTCGGCAGACAACATGGGTATTTTCATTGTAACATCTTTGTAATTCTTTACTGAAATAAAGAGAACTTTCTTCGGCAGACAACATGGGTATTTTCATTGTAACATCTTTGTCATTCTTTACTGAAACGCAGAGATCTTCTTTTGGCAGAGGACCTGGGTATTTTCATTGTAACATCTTTATATTTTTAAACTGAAAAGAAGAGAACTTATTATATTCGAATAAATAGCATACCAATGACTTGTCGAGTTTGATGTGTTCTTTATCGATTTTGATGCTGAGTTGAATCCTTCCATAAGTCTAATCAAACTTCGTCAAAAGTCGGGTCCGATAAGAATTTTCAGATGTTCAGCTGGAGGAACGTATACTTTTTGTTAAGGTAGTTTTGTTAAGAAGTTTTTTTTATCCAGAATGCTATTCAAGCAGAATCAAGCAAACGATATTTTTACATCCTCCATAATGAATATGGATGTGTATACTGAGTACATGAAATGAAAGAAATTCGAATGATGACGATGTGGGAATAGGGGGCGATGAGTAGCATAGTTTTCTGGTGTAACAGACACGGTACATGTTGGCGCACCAGGCAAGACACTAATCTACATTTGCCACACTCGACCCAGGTGAGGTAAATGGGTACAGTGGCAGGAATTAATTACTCGACAGGCTTGAGCGCTGTAATGGGAGCAGGGTTAATAATAATGGAGTGCCAGGAGTGGCAATGTGTCAGACATCAGCGCTTTAAATTAACCTATTAATATTATTATTGTTATTATGGTATTGATTATCAGTGAGTTGGTATCAGTCTATTTTAACATAAAAAGCAAGATAGCTACGTTACAGCACGGGAACCCATGCACCAGTTCAAGCGACGTAGCCAGAATATTTCGGGGTTGGGCACCGGGGCTATTAGTACTCATGAAGCTACTCTAGGCAAATAAGTCCATATTAATCATGATTATGAATAATTATAATTACATGTTTTTCTTCCACCACCATTTGTCTTAAACGAGATGATCTACATCAAACCATATTCGTAGAAGTATGCTGGTGTCCAAACTTTGTGGATTGTCAAAATATATCTTTAAAAAAACCCCAATCCGATCTGGTGCCACACATGGAAATAGAGAGCCGAATCTACCTTGTCGATAATTAAACAGATGCGCGTACAAATAGGGGTCATTTATGGTCATTAATTTGTACCGTGTACTAATTACGAACTGGCTTATTGATCTAAACAAAATATTGTAGACTGTAAGAATTCATGAATCAAATTTTACTATTGCATTCTTTAAAAAAAAAATCCTAAAAGTAGTTTGGACATCACATCACACAGCTGGGGAATAGGTCATTATACTCAATAATTTACCACAACACAACTATTATTCAGCTGAATAAAAACATAAAACGACTCGTTGCATGCTAATCAATCACTCGAAACACTAAGTACAAATGGGTCGAAGTATGAGAATTCCTGCCGAGTCCTGCATTCGGGTAAAAGTCTACATATATTGCATGTATTTATAGTTGTCTATATGTTGACATATACATGTAGTCTTCTTTCGTGCTTCTAGTTATTATTTTTTTCTAATTTTACAATGCACCCAGTTCAACCACAAATAATAGAAACATTACAAAACGCCCTTCTTTTCATAATACAATACAATAATAAGGTATTTTATATGATTTAGCAGGACACTACAAACGCACGGACCGATATACGCTGTCAACCGCCGGTCAACCGCTATAAATATCAACGTACGTATATACTCTACATGTGACAGGAATACAAAATCGCGTGATATACAGTAGTACACACACGTTGTCATTTCATTTTGATTAGGGCCTGTATGTACTGGGTCAGTAAACTATTGCTTGGCTCCAGTGGCGGATACTGTAGTGTGTGTAGATTGAGAATGGAGGAATGATTTACCGACATTCAAGTTGGCATCATTTTGAGGAGTGACTAGTCGCGTAATAATGGCCGTGTTCTTGACACTGGTGGGATATGTTGCCGTAGTCATCGTCGCTTTGCTTGGACTGGGCTTCGTTGTATTTTCGGCTGCTGTTCTTCACACGGAGTATCAACTCAAAGGGATACCTACTCCAAAGAACAAACAGTACGTGTTTAGTTTAGGTCATGGGCGCCAATCCTCACAGGAATTCTATTCAAGTGGGGGGGGGGGGGGGGGGGGGGGACACACCTGGATGCAACAATGGGGTGTCCCCCCCCCCCCCCCCCCACTTGAATAGAATTCCTGTGAGGATTGGCGCCCATGGTTTAGGCTTTTTATACGTCAGTCTTGAATATTCTTGTAAATGTATACATGCACATGTATATTCTCGTATTTCCTGATCATTACAAACCCCCAGCATGCCCAGTGTGCATTGTAATTGAATATGTAATATGTAGATCAATATAGATATATACTTCGATTCTCCATGATTAGTATCGAAGTGATATTCACTGATAAAAGCGTTACATATACCGTATGTATAGTATATATATAAAATATAAGTCTTCTGTGTTTTTCTGTCAGCTGTAGATAATGA
Organism: Heliocidaris erythrogramma; assembly: GCA_025617745.1. Classification (NCBI taxonomy): domain Eukaryota; kingdom Metazoa; phylum Echinodermata; class Echinoidea; order Camarodonta; family Echinometridae; genus Heliocidaris; species Heliocidaris erythrogramma. The sequence continues at coordinate 49,711,120 of CM046857.1, read as the reverse complement.
TGGTTTCACCCCAGTAATTTGCATAACAATGGAATGCTAATCATTTCCTGGCATTTTAATATGCTTTTCACACTTACTTTTCTTAACCCCGGACTATCGTTTTTGCTTTTCACACTTGTTTTTTTTAATCCGATACTAAGTGCTTAGCCGGGGTTGAGAAATTTTTCGCTTTCACACTTGCGCTTGCTTAACCCCGAACTATCCGATAGCTCATGAATATTGATATCTTCATTGACAGGATGACTGACTTATCAAGCCCAAAGGACGCACAAATCAACTGGCTTACTAAGCATCAGCAATAGCCTGATGTATAACACTACTACCTCATACGAAAGAAGAAGAGATATCTTCACTATCGCGCATGCCTCGTAAAATAGTAGTCGTCAAGATCAAGCATGTAGTACATGTATATTATGTACATGTACTTGCAACGCATGAAGCCGAGGTATTAAAACAGGTGAACTTTCGCACCCGGAAGCTTTATAAGGAAATGCATATTTATGAGCACGTTGTCTGTGATGACCGGCATGTGCGGTCCTTAACACCGCATTTTCTTTTCGTTTTCACACTTGCATTCTTAGCACCGCTATTGTGCTAGCACCGCAATTGCCCGGCTAACCCTGCTCTTTTGCAGGGCCAGATAGTCCCGTACTAATTGCGGGGCCGGTTGCGGGGTTAGCCCACTTTGGTAAAAGTAAGTGTGAAAAGCAAGTGGGCTAAGCTTAACCCCGGGAAATTGGTGGGGCTAAGACCCCCCCCCCCCCCCCCCCTTGCAAGTGTGAAAAGCATAACTCAGGTCCAGGCAAAGTTATGAGACATATTTGTTGGAAAATGTAAATGTTTTGCAATTCAAAAAAGGATATATCCAGTAGTTCTGGATAAGCCATATCTTTCGTTAAAAAAATAAGTGAATATAATACCACTGAACTATCAAATTTTGTAAATTATCGCATGTTCAAGCAACATAAACAAGGAATTAACAATTTTTTTACAAAACAAACTTTGAAAAATGCAAAACTTGGTTGAGGGTATGAATAATTTTGTCGTTGATATATACAGCCCTGGAAAAAAATTATTAGACCAGCTCCTCATACAGGCCTATATGGGAAGTGTTCGTTATAGCAGTAATTTAATTTTCAGAGTGATTTCTACCTGCTAACTCATAATGAGTGGATAAATACTCCCCAAAACAATTAGCTCGTGCAAAAACTAATCCCTCTGACAATTACAGCCAGGGTAATTATCCTAGGACAATTAACCGCGGACAATTTTCGCTACAGGATAATTACTTCTACGGGCACCCCAATGGATAGATAGTTAGGAACAACTAACAGAATGTAAATATCCTAGATGCTAACTGTCCTCAGGGACATTCTCCATGGGTAGGGCTTGTGGAAAAAATGTCCTGACAGAAGTGTTCTGCGGATAATTGTCCAGGAGTATACCTGATTGTCTCAGCCATGTTCACTTAATAATTACGATGAAAATGACGATGTTGATGTAATAACGATAATAATGATGATGTGATGATGATGATTGCAATGATGATAACTATGATGATGATGTTGTTAATGATGATAATGATGATAATGATGATGTTGTTAATGATGATAATGATGATGTTGTTAATGATGATAACTATGATGATGATGTTAATGATGATTATGATGATGAGGAGGATAAAGATGATAATGACTGATGACAATGATGATGGTGATGTTGATGGTGAAGGTGATGATGATGATGATGCTGATGGTGATGCTGATGAAATAGATAATTTGGATATTAGTTTCGTTTTCCTCCCTTTCGATCGTTAGTTTTATTTTAGGCGACATGAAAAGGTTTGCACTAAACAAGGAAAAGACTGGTATGACTTTCACCGCCGTCTTCTACATGATGTGAGTACAACAAACACGTATTTTCTAGAAAAACATTTCTGACAAAAACGTAATGATTTGCAGGGTCTGCAGAAAGGTTTACGCTCACGGGCCACATCGGCAATTCGAAATGTTGCTGAGTTGCTTAGAGGCCACAATTGTTTAAACATATATTCATTATACTGTATGTTCCCCCAAATCACAGAGGGAATTTCAGCATCAATAGCTTTCAAAATTATAAATTAATTTGAATATGGTTGATGATTATTGAAATATAACTAATTATCTAAATCTCGGTGAAAACCCTATCCGATTTGGTTCAGTAATCACGAAGAAATCAAGAAATAGTGATTTTTGTAACTATGTCACAAAGGACAAAGCATTAGTTCATAGTCTTTTTAACTGGTTTGAAAAGGAAGTTAACGTTTTGTTTTATCTACTATAATTGTTATGGGGAATGCCTCATTTATCATAACAGTTATCTTAGCTCTTGTTATTTTTTTGATGCAAATAAAGGGAATTTTGGATGTTCTTTTCTAAAACAATATAAATCATAAATGTAAGAAATATAAGCATTTTTCAGAGTTTTGAATTAGGCGTTGGTAACTTGTTATTAAAATATGAATGATTAAACAAAAGCATGAGCCTATTTAATGAATGACAGGTCTTGATCCTTTTAGAGGAAGATGTTACTATATGATTATTTACCTTTGCTAAAGTGGTATGCATAACATTTTAGTAGGCTAAACCTGTCTATTGTGACAATATTTTCATTCATGTTCATACAAAGTACATCCAAGTGACAAAAGGTGGAAGAAAGGGACCCATGACATGCTTTACAAAAAATGTTAATTCGTTATGACTACCAGCCCACATCGAAAAAGGTCTTCATTGACTGGAAGCAGGGGTGTCGCTAGCACATTTTGAAAGGGGGGGGGAGGTGTGACACCCAAATTTGCCAACGAAAGTGCTGCACCCTAATCCCCCCCCCCCAAAAAAAAAAAAAAAAAAAAAAAAAAAATGATAATAAAAGAAAATCGCAGATGTAGAGATCTCGATCATACGGGCCCATTTTCGCATGGAGGGGGCTGACTCCTTTTGCCCGAATATCAACTTTTCAATATCTTAATGTTTGCGAGCGAGCGAGCAAAATTTTTGTTTAACATTTCGTAGAGAACATGTACAGAAGTTACATAGTTATCTGGAAACTTCTGGAAACTGGAAATATATGGATATTCTGTTCTTTTCAATTTCTAAATGTTTGCGAGCGAGCAAAATTTGTTCAACTTTTTGTAGTGAAAATGTACAGAAATTACATGCAGAAGGGAATCCTGCAATGCTTGAGAAATATTGGATATTCCAGCACCTCGCTGCCCCCCAATATGAATATCGGAACTTTGAAAATCCTCGGGGGAAGGGGGGTACAGCCCATTGCCGAAGGGGGACGCCTTTTGCCTGAATATTAAAATTCTAGTGTTCTTGCGAGCGAGCGAAGCGAACGGGCAAAAATGTGGTCAGTTTTTCCTTTTTCTTTCCTTCCCTTTTCTTTTCCTTCTTTTCTTTCTGTTTTTGTTTGCCTTTCCTTTCCCTTTTCTTTTCTTTTCTTTTCTTTTTTCTTCTCCTTTCTAATTTCTCCTTTTCCTTTTCTCTTCCCTTTTCCCCTCCTTTTTTTTTTTTTGCCGACAGAGGTGGCGCAGTTGCTGACAATTCTGAGGGGGGGGGGGGGTGACACCCCACACCCTCTAGCGAAGCCCCTGACTGGAAGAGAAACAGTTGTCATTTCATAATCCATAATGATTTTTCATATTGCGAAACATTTTCTTTCGTAATCGATATCCTAATGCCGATGTGCTTTGTGAGCCTCCCTTTTGTCAAAAATTGGATGGAAGGGCCTAATGACATACCTTACAAAAATCCATATTTCTTCGTGATTTCTTCGTGATTACTGAACCGAACCGAGGTTTAGACAATTAGTCATATTTTAATAATCGTAAACCATATTAAGATTCATTTATAATTTTGAAAGATATTGCAGTTGAAAGTCCTAATATATTTTCTGATGGGTACATACTGTTTTGCTATTATTAAACAGTAGTGATACAAATCAATATTTTGCTCATACACATGTAAATCATACATTCATAAACATCAGGCGTATTGTGGAAGAAGAGGAAAATGAATAGATATTGAAATTGATTATATGTGTGAAGTATACAAATTCTTAAGAAAACAAAATACAGCATTTTTTTTACGGTAATGCATTTATTCCACTGTTTCTAAACAGTTCGGAAAAAGTAGTTTTTCACTAATTACTCTTTAAGATTTGCATTGTTGATAATAGTTGATCTATGCTATAAAATAAAGACAAATAAAGGTCATAGAACATTATAACAAGGCAAATATGCCATTATTGCCCCTAATTATTCCATCAGGACACAGGAATTTGGACCAGTGTTTTGGGTGAGATTCCTCTGGAAACCTCACTTCGTTGCATCAGCTCCGGAAATTGTTAAGGTGACTCGTATCTAATGCTGAATTACTAGTATCCAAACGGGCACTGGATACCAATATATATTTAGCGGCGGATCCAGAATGTTTTAAAAAGGGGTACCTTTTCCAACAAATGAAGAGGCTATTTCCAAAAGGAGCTAAATATATTATTGACCGAAATTGATTTTTAAAGATAAATATGTGCATCTCTGACACAGGGGCGTATCCAGGATTTCCCAATAGGGGGGGGGGGGGCGCCAGGCATTATTGATCGCCGTCCTGGGGGAGGGGTCTAAGGGGAGGGGGTGTCCCCTCCCCTTTTTTTTACGACGGCCAATAGGGGGGGGGGGGCCTGTTGCGCCATCCCCTGGATACGCCACTGCTGACATGGAAATCAAATGCACCATATCGCATTTTTAAATATTTTGTGGAAAGTTGAAAAAATTCTAAATATTTCTTAAAAATTAAAATCAATTGCTAAATATTTAAAAGCATGATTAAATTAATCTAAGACAATAGCCCTATCATAATCATAATAAAGTAACAGTGGACAAGGGAAATTGGTAAATCAAAAATCCTTGATTTACTCAAAATGCTAAATGTGGATTTATCTCCTTTTGGAATAAAACTCTTCAAATAAAGATAAAAAGACTATAAATACTATAAAGATTGAAATAATGAAGGCATTTCAGTTGCCGACCACCAAACACCAAACCAAACATTTTTTTGACATTCTCTCTCCTTTGCACGTTTTTGTAGGTATTATTAACCCGTTGATTACTGGTATTATCTCTTAGTGGGCTCTTTTTTCATGAATTCTGTAATCTGATTGGTCAATTTGTCTGAGAGATAATTCCGTATTCTTGACCATTAAATTATATGTGTACACTTTAAGGGATAAAACCGTTGCACCCTCCGGCCTCGTGGAATATGGAACCAGAACGTAGATATTTCCAGTATTCCGTGAACAAGCATGGTGTATCTAATATTATCTAAATCACTTAAAGGGGTACGCCACCAGGCGGCCGTGGGGAAAGTCAGGATTGCGTAATCCCCATTCACTCGTACACAAATTTTGACGCGTCCGTCGGACTGCTGGGATTACATTTCGGATCGGACCGCACAGCATTGCGCTTTACAATTTTATGACTGGGCGTTGTGGCGTGCGCCTGTAATCCAGCTAACAATGGAAGTTATAAACTGATTCAGCGGACCCAGGTTCGAGACTGAGTCACGTCTTTCGGATGGTGACGTTAAAAGTCGGTCCCCAGACGTAAATAATCATATCTGGTTGATACACGTCTGTAAAAACCCAATTACACACACACACCCACAATATTATGTATCATTACCCCTTGTCATTGGATTTCAAGCCCGCACACAAGTCATGCAAGTGTGCACCATGCCCACTCCTGTGGGAGCATTCCTACCATTTTGCACCGTTCACATGCATGCATGCATGCATGCAGGGCAATGGCAAAAAAAAAAACATTGACTTTCGGCAGTCCTCACAGGTACCCATTATCTCCTGGGTAAGAGTGGCAATGTAGAATAATAATGTCTTGACAAATGACGTTAGTGCCGCGGCGGGACTCGAACTGCGAAGCATGTGATCGACAGTCCGGTGTTGTATCCACTAGACCACGACACCTCTGCAATATGAGATATTGTAAACGTTCACTGGTGTGAATTCATTCTGTTTTATATTCTACGTGTACTTCTTCATTCTTTCTTCATCATTTACAATATTATATAACTTTAATATTTCAAAAATGCATTTTTATCTGTAACATGTTTTTTTTTATGATGGTGAATTCCTATAAATATCAGCTTTTGCTGTTCGAGTATTCCAACCCTTGAGAGAGAAAATAATTGAATAAATGAATGAATGAAGCAGACCTCTTTCTCAAAGAATATCTTGAATTTTATCAGATTTCATCAACCTGTACATAACAGGTGAACATCTCATTTATCGTTCGATGTGGGTTTTTTTTAAAGATCACATTGCAAGAAAATCACAAATATGGCAATTAATGTATCACTAGAAACTGGGAAGCTTACAGATGGCAATCGTATAAGTTTTATGTCAACTGCGTATCTGATGATTATAAAAACAACATAAATTAAAGCTCTTCTAAGCATCTGGAATATCCGAGGATTCGCCAGAAATATAGCGATGTTTTGATGTCGTCACACTAGGGATCGATCCTGCTTAAGCAGACGACGTCCTATAATGAATGAACGTAATTCCAATGCAATTATTTATCAAATTATAAAGAGTTTGGTATATTTAACATGACCTTATTTCACACCATTCTAAAAGGGAAAGTGAAACTGATTCTGATAACTAAAACCGTTTGATTGTAAATACACAGGAGAAGGGTCAATGATCAATGAAATAAACCCCATTTTCAAATTGAAAAGCCCTCCGAATAATATCACAGATTGTATTCGTTCCCTCTTGAAACGCCGAACATGCCCCGGTGCAAGCAGCTGAAAATACAATGGCGCCTTATTTTGTTTACAAGTGACTGATTCCTTTATTTTTTAACGCTGCATTTTTCATCAAAATAATACCATACACGAAGTTAAGAGTTAGGCAACAGACTAACATTAAGACTGACGCTAGTCAAGTAAGAGAAATAAGTGAAGAGGAGATGACAAAACAGGCACTGAAAAATGTGTAAGATGTTATGGGACATCGTCTGCTTAGACAGGACTGGTCCTTCGTGTGTCGTCACACATCTCAGCAGCGTTCAAGGAGCTCTTCAGCTGCTATATCGGGGCTGTATTTTACCGTTTTATAATTGATAATAATCATTAATTCAAATGTTTCCAAGCGTTGAATTTGGATAACCTTGTATAATTCATGCCATCTATGCAATAATAAGTATTAAGCCAATATTTATTTTGATGGAATTTTCTTGCAATGTGATATTCAAACAGGAGCTGCTTCTTAACAGCCGTCACACCAAACCGCAAGACTTGTATCGCGGCTTCCAGTACCTCTACGGAAATCGTTTCATGGGACACGGACTCGTCTCTGAGGTTGATCATGAGAAATGGTTTCACAGGAGAGCCATCATGAACCCTGCATTCAGGCGCAGGTAAATCTCTGTCACACTTTACCGATAACGACCAATGTAAAAGTGCAGGTCCATATTTCCGGAGATTCGTTACTTATACGAAAGTTCGTTATTCCGAAATTTCGAAATTCCGAAAATTAAATTGGGATCATTATTCCGAAAATGAAATTGGGTCCATATATCCGAAAATGAAACAGGGTTAATTATTCCGAAAATGAAATTGGGTTCGTATTTCCGAAAATGAAACGGGATTCATAATTCCGAAAATGAAACGGGATTCATAATTCCGAAGTAGAACAGTATTCCTTAGACTCGGAATTATGAAACCTATTTAATTTTCATAGTAATGAACCCTTTGATATTATAGGAAGATTGTGTGTTCGGAATAATGAACTTTCGACATTACAAACCTTAGGAACAATGGACCTCCGAAATACGAGTGCCCCCCCCCCCCCGATAAAGGTACACCCATAAATAGGGAGCCCTATATATGCTAGAAAACATATATATTTATTTTATTACATTACTCGATGAGAAATTTGCACTGGAGGTCTCACATATTTGTTAGTGTCATATTGTGATTTTTAAAAAAATGTTTCTGCACATGGTTGTCGCAATACCTCTAGGACTAATAGTGAAAAATTACACCTTACTGAATATTCCACTAAATCTGCCAAATCAAGATTATCAATTATACTATGATTCATCGGCGTAAATCCGTAATTCCTTCTTTTCATGGGGGGGGGGGTGTGGCTTTGATCATGGTCATTCCCCCCCCCCCCCCCAAAAAAAAAAAAAAAGAAAAAAAAAAAAGAAAGAAAGAAATTGAAAAGAAATTCTTGCAGATTTACGCCTGTGCTTCGATTCCACTTATACTTTTTAGGTATTTGATGAGTCTCATGGATGAGTTCAATTCTGGATCAGAAGCCCTTTGTGAGAAGCTCACCGAGAAAGCTGATGGTAAAACAGAGGTCCTCATGTTAGACGAACTCGACAAAGCCACACTTGACATCATCGCAAAGGTACGAAGAACAAACAAAATCACGAATAGGTAATGACGGCCAATTTTGCAGCATGAAACTTTCAAGAATTGCAAAAATTTAGTGTTGTCATTCACCTTTTTGGCGACATGATACCTTCTCAAATATGACCCATTCGCGAAATTGGGGAAAGTATGTGTTTTGCATTTTCCACTTTTGTTTTAGGTTTTGTAAAATGGGTTGCTTGTATGTACGTCTACTCGATTATATTGCACTAACCAAGCTAGAGTAGGTATTATCAGTATCCTAGCAACATGATATATGGAGCAACGGCATCATAGTTATGCCCCTTCTGAAAAATATACGACCTTTAAGTCTTGTAGTAATTGTATTTATTTTGTATAGTCCTTAATAACATTCTCAACAGGTAATGACTTTTAGTTGTAGTTTTTATAAAGTTGAGTTCTGGTCATGCGATTACATTTTGACAGAAAAGCCTGGAAGCAATGTGGTTATGTTGATTATGCAGTACATGAGAAGTGGTGTACACTGTAAGATTTTGGAATGATCAAAATCATAGGAAACTGACTCAGTTTGGCTAAATTGTCACATGAACTACACATATAAATGTGACTAGTGGACTACACAGACATGTGGCATGAAAGTTATGGTCCAAACCGTTTAGTTGCTTCTCGTCATATTTCAAATATGAGGGCATTCGAAGAGCAACGGGACATTAAGGAGTTTTCGGATATGTTAACTAGACATTAAAAAAAAAGAATTATTTTCACCTTCACAAGAACTCCGCCTTCTCTTTGGTCTTTGCCTGATTGCAGATCGCGTTCAGCATGGAGACCAATGCTGTCAAAGATTCGGCCTGCCCTTTCCCTGCTGCTATCACCGCTGCACTGCAAGGCTTACAGATGCTCTTCGATAAACCATGGGTCGCTGTAAGTCATGATGGTTGTTTAATAACCATTTATGCCCTAACCACTTTACAATAAAAAAAAAAAACAAAAAAAAAACGACACATTCCTTGGTACAGTTTACTTCATAAGGTTTGTGTAAATCTTACAGATACAATGACAACATTTTAGGTTTTTAAAGGGAATTTTTACACAAATAATTGAAGATTCAAAAAACAAATGTCAAACGTTTTATACTTTTTATACAAATTGGGTAAGAAAATTATTTGTCCAGTAAGGTAGACTATGACGTATTAATCCTAGAATTATGTCGGCCTATGTATACTATCGATAGTTGTGTGGATTATTACTCCAAATTTGCCTTTTTGTGTTAATTCACTCAAAGAATCGCTAATAAGTAATAGGGAAAAAAACTGTCACTTTTCAGGTGCCTTTTGGGTTGGAAATGTGAAAGTTCCACCCCCCCAAAAAAAAAATCAAATAAATAAATAAATATAAAAAGATCTAGCAGTGCTTGAGAACTGATATCCCACACATTTCTCCGAGTCTGCTCGCTATTCATAAGGACCACTATTTATAAAGGACCGCTGCTTATTTAGTCACGCGTTATGGACAGCGGTCCTTATGAATAGCGGTAATTATGACCAGCGGTCCTTATGACTAGCGAGGTAATTTGTATATGGTTTGCTCGCTATTTATAAGGGCTGCTATTTATAAAGGACTCGTTATTCATTTAGTCATGCGTTATGGATAGCGGTCCTTATGTATAGCGGTCATTATGACTAGTGTTCCTTATGACTAGCGAGGTTACCCCCTTTTTCATATCACAGATGGATCCTCGAAGCAGTTCACGTAAAATGCGAAAAAATGTTCGTGAATCCTTAAATCTTGTCCGAGAGACTGGACGCGATCAGATCACAGAGCGGATCAAGGCTCGTAAGAGAGGAGATCATGTTCCAAGCGATCTACTTAATGTCATTCTTGATATAGCAAACGATCTCGAGGGCGATAGGGACTTCGAGTTGGAGAACATGTTGGACGAATTCGTTACCCTATTCATAGCCGGTAAAATATTTTTTTTTTTAAATGGGCTAAATAAGATATGCATCGACTAATTACTGGTTACTGAGAGCGTTTAGTTATTAGTTTATTGTTTTTTCATATATTTCATTGTTATGTACTTAACTTTCATTTTTGTTATATAATGGCCAATGCCAACAAATTAATGTTTGTTGACAATAAAGCAAATGTTCAAAATGCAAAGGTAATCATAGATTTCGTGAAAGTTTGAATTTTATTTTGCAATAATCTAATATTACTTGCAGGTCAAGAAACAACGAGCAATCTGCTGGCGTTCACAATTCTGCAACTTGGACGTTACCCTGACGTCGCTAAGAAGTACGTTTTTAAAGAGCACTTTCAAAATTTCGGTTATTGCCAACAATAGAATTAATAAACCGAGTGCAAAATATGAGATAAGAATGGTAAATTACACGATTCTAAATTCAGATTCAACATGAGAAATTAACCACGATATAAATCGTTATTCTCAAACCTTTAAAATTATATCAGATACACAACTTTACATTGAAAAACATATATTCCACAATTAATCATAAACGCCTTTTTGGTTTATTTGGACGATTCGTGACTATGCAGTTATGGTTTTGGAACCCAAAAATTTTTTCGCCAATCCTTCAAAAATCGCTCAGTAAGGGGTTATAAGGTCCAGTTTTCCTCCGTAATTCCCTGACAAGCAAAAAAAAAAAAGTTTCACTCGAAAAGGGGGGGCACAATCGAGAAAATGGCGCATCGTCTATGGTAAAAATTCATACTTCTCTTCCAAAAGGGAGGGGGGGGGGTACGGGCCGGCTGTGCCCCCCCCCCCCCCCCCCCCCCCCCACTGGATCCGCCACTGTGCATGTGTTTTATTTTGGCATAAGATTGGAGTTCAGTCAATTTTGACATGTACAAGGTTTATTTAAAATTAAAGACCTGGTCCGAAGCGATAAATCAAATAGGTGAATTATATATCAATCTGAAGCTTAGGGGACACAGAAGAGGAAAATCACCACTATTTATCCAGAAATTGCCATGCGGATGAGAAATAGTGGTTTGAAATCCGGAATTCCGGTGGAATTCAAGTGCTTCAAAACCCTGAAGTTACATCGCGAATAAGAGCCTTCGAGCGGATGACGTCATGTTATGTAGCGATCGCGAGCCTGTGATCTTTCTGCACACAGTAGGCGATGTCAATACGGAATGCTACGTAACTCGATGAGACTTTGTGTCTTAATTTACTAATTAAAATGATTATTTTAATTAAAACTGAATAGAATAGATATGAATGGGGATTAATCGTCGTTCCATTTAATTTTGGGGCTGTTATGAGTCGATTATGCTCTTCACGTTTGTAGGCATGTCTCGCACAATAATGAGTGCATTGCTTGTGTTAGGTTTTAACTTTGTCATGTTTGTTAAACTTTAGATTTGGTTTAGTCTAGATTTAGCAAAATTATAGCCATCAAAATGCGAAAGGAATCATTCTTACCATATATTTAGACGAGATTCTTCGATTCTTTGTAAAATATTTATTGCAGGAATCTTGAAATTGCATTTTCGGATGCATGGACTGCATACGTGGCTGGCCTGCATCAGGGCTATCATAGCATGTCTATGCCGCCCGCGCTGCGTGTTAAACCTACCTACCGGGAGCTGCCGCGAACGCTAGGTTAGTAGGTATACTATAGCTATGGCCGCAGTTGTCGAAGTTGACAGTCGACGATGTCCTCGCGTTAAACTTACAACCAAGCTCAAAATATTGGTTCATTTTGAAGAAATTAATACTTTATATATAAATCACAAATGGCCAAATTCGCTAAGCCCAGTCGCCATTTATATCCGCCAGATCAAGTTTAGTAAAGTTTCTTGCTTTATTTTGTGATAGTAGGCCTAGTAGTACTGAACGTCGATCAAATTTAGTCTTGCTCTAGGTGAACATGGTGAGAGAGTTTGCTGATTCTAAACATTCTGCTATAGTTTCAGATCATTATTGAAATCATCAATAAGAAATCACAAAACTTACCAATCTTCTACATTTCCATGCATTCTGTTGTCACGGTTTTGCAAATCTCTATCTCAGTCCTACATTTTCTCCCGGTCCTCCTCTTGCCTTGGCAGTGGCTCATACTCCCACGCTAATACCCCTAACCTTGCCCCTTCACATGCGGCAGCATCCCCGTCTTTATCACCGGCCAGATCACTATTGTCCTCGTCACTGTCACTACTGCCGCTGCCAGAACTCGATTCACTTTCATAGTTTCCCTCATATTCTCCTCACCATCCTCTACCTCCTCGTATTCACAGTCCATCAGCAAATCATCCTTATCTTCTTTGATCACAACTGACGCCATGACAACTCAAAACTTTTGTAAAAAAACTTTATTATTCAGCGCTCAATGGACTTCTCCCCGCTCAACTTGTGTTGTTTATGTACAAATACTAAGTTCAAGTTCTAGCGGGTCTTCATAACATGACGTCATAGGTTTGCGATTTATTTCGGACCGGCTCACCCGTAAATGGCGGGGAGCTGAAAATTATTTTTTGTTTTGCTTATTGTGCAATTACGAAATGTCTCATTGGTCTTAATCATATATTTTTGTATTCTACGTCCAATAAGCTTTCCATTGATGTATAGTTGTTCAGTCACCGGACCAGGTCTTTAAGTATTGTAACACATGTATTTGCTAGTTGATTGTATTATCGATATTACAAATGAATTGTTATTGTGTTATTATGTTGATTTATGAAGACAAATAAAATATTATTCAAAACAAAAGCTTCGCATGATATGACCCTGTGCACAACTTCCGCGCGTTTGACCATGCATACCAATTATACTCGGGTCACTCTGTGTGACGCAGTAATTATTGTTTTGGCAGCGGGTGAGCGATGAATAGTCACGAGTGGGTGATAGAAGCAAGTCGATCATGGCCTGTCTGAACGTACTGGAAATATTTTTGAAACTTACATAGCATCGATGCTATGTACTACGTGTGAACATAACTATTACTATTTACCTGATTTGAGAGATGAGGGAAACTCATTTTCCAGATTTTCCCCGATTTCCAGGATAGCTCGGAAAAATGTAAGCATCGAACCTGTTGATTGTCAATAAAGAATCAACATATTTTACTCTTTAGAAATATATGGAGAATATCAATCGATTCCCGAGGCACAGAGACAAGCAAAGGTTATACAAAGAAATGGACATGTCTTCCACATACTTATGATCATAATGGATTGATGGCATTATATTCTAGTTTCTAGATTAGTGTTCAGTTCGCTTCCCCGACTTCTGTTTCAGGCTACAAGCAGAGGTTGACGAAGTTCTGGGACAAAAGCACTCAATACAATATGAAGATCTAGCCAAACTTGAATACATGATGAGGGTTAGTACACATTAATAAAGGACATTTTCATGCCTTTTTTTTCTGTAATCATTCATTTCTTAAATGCGAAAGCTTTAAAGCGTTGTTCTTTTATGCCCATTTTATGGTCAGGTTCATGATTGAGGGCTGAAGGAAAGTGGGAACCAATACACCTGTCTACATGGTCGAATCACTATCATATTATCAAAGCTACTTCAATAGACATACCCGAAAATTTTCAGGCTATGTCGGCATAAAAAAAAATAGAATGCGACCTTTTTGTTTTCTTCCTTGTTGGAAAAATCATGTCACGAGAATTTGAAAATATGAGCTGACTAATTTGAAGATCTAAGAACTTTTTGTTACTTATGTTGGTTTGCTTCTTGGTAAAAAAACTAAAACTTGCTAAAATTGTACCAATTTTTAAGAAAGATGACCCTCACTTTTGCAAAACTGTAGACCAATTTTAATACTGCCAAGTTTCTCAAAAATAATAGGAAAATGTATAGGCCTATATAATCGTTTGTACTCGTTCTTAATGTCTAATAATAGCATATTATCCGACAGTCAATATGGATTTATAAGTAATCATTCAACGTGCCATGCTCTTGTAGATTTACAGGATAAAGTTGTATTTGAAATAGATAACAATTTTGGATTGGGATATTCATTGATATAGTTATTCACAATATTTGATTATTCAAATTACAATACTATGGTGTGCGCGAACTCCCACTTCTCTGGTTTAAGAATTATTTTTGCAATCGTTATCAATTTACAAACTTCAACAATACTTCTTCTAATCATAGTTTAGTTATACATGGAGTTCCGCAGGGTTCTATATTGGGCCCCTTATTATTTCTTATTTGTGTTAACGATATTGTAATATCATCAAGTAAACTTGATTTCATTATGTATGCAGACGATACTACTTTGTTTTCTATACTCAACCAGACTTAAAAGATGTAAAAGAAAATATCAACTCCTAATTATTTAACGTATCTCAATGGTTTAAAGCCAATAGGTTGGTCCTTAATCTAACTTAAACATGTTTTATTTCCTTTCATAACAATGCTAGTAAAATATGTAATGATCTTGCTTTAAGTATTAATTCTACACTGATATCCAAATCTAAAGTTGTTTGTTTTCTCGGAGTCCAAATGGACGACAATTTGCATTGGGATTCACATGTAAACTATTTAAGTACCAAGATGCTGTCTTCCTTGTTCAGCCTTATTCACATTGTATAATTCTTTAATATTGTCATATATATTATATCGTATTACTGTCTGGGGCAATTGTAGCAAAACAAAATTAAAAGTTTTTTATGAATGTAAATATAAAATATATGTTTGTCACGTACAAATGTTCGTACATTTTAGGAATTAAGTAAATAAATTAAGTGAACTGAACTGAACTGAACGGTATGATTTTGGCAAACCTGTCGGTGATTTTGGCCCGGTATCCCCCATTCAGAATGATTCAATCTAGAACCTAATCGTCAACAGCTTTCTAAGATTTGGTAAAGAAAGAAACTTCAAATGTTGAGAAAATGTAATTAGAATGGTTTTTTTAATGATACTTTCCTGCATATATATATTTCCTTGTCAGGTTTTGAAAGAATCGCTGAGATTGTACCCACCGGTTGGGGGTACAAACCGTCGTACTGCCCATCCTATCAAGTACAAAGACATCACCATACCCGCCAAGGTGAATGTGTCCGTAAGTGTATATCAGTGATATAATTAATAGGGTGGGAGGGTGATGGGGTTTGCTCTTGGGTAAGGGGAATGTTTCTGGAGTTATTAATGTTTGTAAATATTGTAGCGATTATGTCAAGCATTTGTGTTTAAAATACATGTTGTTTGAAATGTGTTACTTTCTCCTCTTTATTTTTAATGTGTTATTTTCTCCTATTTTTTTAAAAATCAACTGGACCCCTCGATAGGACAAAAATGCTGTGATAGCACACCTAAGAGTAGCTATCCATCCCTATTATTCAATTATTCAATAGTGCATCGGCCATGGGCAGTATTTGACACGCAAGAATATAAGGAAGGGTTCATGCTGTAGTCAGAAAGTAAAAATCAGAAGGGCGGGGCGTACCCAGACATCGATAAATGGGAAATAGGTCGTTATTTATCTGTTCAGCACGCCCTCTCCCCCGTGCTGTAGACCAGTTTCAAGATGTCAATACGTATAGTGACTGTTTTGTGGGCCTTCAAACGGGGGTGGGTAGCATACGCCGACTTCACTGTGTGCTGGATACGCGACTTGCATGGGACACGTGGATGTGAATGCTCCTGTCCGTTGTTCATGATTACACATTCCTTTACTTTCTCACACATTATCGAGAGCTTATACTTAACAAATGAAATGAAAATTTTAATCTAAAGCCCGGCTCATTACATGCGTTAATCGACCATGTGAAGGCAATAAACCCAGTTATTAAAAGTATCCTTTGAACTGTTCCGCTTGCAATCACTTTTAAAACGATATCACCTTTTCAATACCGCGGTCCTTACGTCAGCAAATGACACATCGTGAGAGCCGGGGATAACTTTAAGTTGCTGGTCTATCAAAATGAAGGGCCCGAATTCTCAAAGGAGGTTTAAACCATGGGTAAGGTTTAAACCTCCGTAAGCGTACTAAAATAAGCGTAAATAAGCGCACATTGCCCATGCGAGCGCTCAAAGAAAATATACGATTGGATATGATTCCGTGCGCACGTACGCTTAAAAAACCCAGGAGGGGGTTTAAACCATATGGTTTAAACCAAACCTCCTTTGTGAATTCGGGCCATGGAGATGAGATTTTATTTCAATCCTCAGGTTATGTCTGCTGTAATGTGCAGAATGGAGCAACACTTTGATGATCCTCTCCTCTTCAATCCTGATCGTTTTAAGCCATCAGAGGACGGGTCATTGTAAGAAAATAACTTTAAAGTAAATTTTATGTTAATATTCGCTATTTCAATATCATATGCACAATGGTCAAGTTTTCTCTGAACTTTACTTCATGATTTTCATGATTTTCATGATCATTTTTGGCCAGTGTATGTTTATCATTGTTTATATTAGGTGTTAAAAAGACTTTGGACACTTTTTTATTGTAAAGTCACACCTCAGCCTGATGTTTTTACATTGTAAATTTGAAGGACGTAAAATTTATCGGGAGCAAGTTTTACGACATATTTCTGAATACTATTCTTTAAATATTGCTCTGACTGATTAGATTTTTCACTTTCTTAAAAATTAAGGCCACAAAATCTTTGTGTATGAGCAGTTACTTCAGAACACAACAATTGCAGTGTTTTGCAGCTGAAATTCTAGAACACCTTTTTAACCCCGAGTCATTAATTATTAATGACATTGGACAGCAAAGGTTGGCAAAAATGACAATTCAACACACAATGGCAGTTGTTGCCTTTTGAATTGATTAATGATATACACAAGTTTTGTGGTCTTGGTTTTTCAAAAAGTGAAAAATCAAATTAAATATTCAGAGCAAAGTTTAAAGAAAATTATTCTGAGAATTAACTTGCACCCGATAAATTCTACATCCTTCAACTGAAAAATGTCAAGAAACCTCAATTTGATACGAGGTATAATTTCTCAGTAACTAACAATCAAAAGCGTCATGTTTTTTAACACCTAGTACAAAGACAGTACTTATCTTCTAAGATCAAAGTAGTGATCTCATTTTCAGCAGCTTGATACAAAAGGATACATGTATGATGTGAAACTACAATAAAAGTTATATATTTAATGAATTGGCAAAATAACTTTTAATAAGTGACTTTCATTGACTATAGAGTTATAATATATGTTTATGTACTCCAACACTATTTTGCATAAATTGTCCAATGTCTCTTTACCAGGCCTAAGCATCTTTATGCCTATTTCCCGTTCTCCATGGGACAGCGTTCGTGTATAGGCCAGCAGTTTGCTTTGGTAAATAAATCTCCAGTTCTTCATTTCTTTTCCTCAGAAGAGGTTCAGGGAATCTGTGGAGGAATGGCTCCAAGTAAATGGGATAGCTAGGTAGCATTATTATAACAACGAAGAAAGGCGCGAGATGACTGAGATGTGCATTACAGCAATTGGGAGGTTTTTTGTTTTTTTTTTAGTTTTGTTTTTTAATCTAATTTTTCTTATTTATTTTTTAAAAAATTATTTTTTTTTTTATAAATTTCTTTTTTAAATTTTTATTTTATTTATTTATTTATTTATTTATTTATTTTTTTTTTTTTTTTGGGGGGGGGGAAGAAATTTTAAAAGCTTACTACTTGCGACAAGATACTAATAATACTGTGATCCCATCGTAGAGGGCCAAATATAATACTGCTAACTTTGCCTTCTAAATTAGGATTTTCGACAGAATAGGAACAACTTTGAATATAAAATCAGGACAGCCTCAAGGTTGGCTTCATTCTTGGGTTCTAATGTGACAAGGGGTTATATAGAAATATGATGGAAATAAGTATAGTATTAAAGATATATGCAACATGCACCGGTGGCAGATTTTTTTTTTTTTTTTTTTTTTTTTTTTTTTTTGGGGGGGGGGCGATCCCAGCCTGTTTCCCCCCCCCCCCACACACTTTTGAAAGAAAAGTATGCGTTGTGCCCCCTTATTTTTGATAGTGCTCCTCCCTTTTAGAAGGAAAACCCCTTTTTTGGTTTTGTTTGTGGGGAGGGGGCGGTTTGTATTTTTTGTTGGTTTTTTGGTTGTCAGAGAATTATGGAGGGAAACTGAACCCCATAGCCCCCCCCCCCCCCCCCCCCCCCCCCATTGAGCGACTTTTGGATTTTGGAGGTCTGTGGCGAGACCAAGAAAATATGGGTCTCCCTGCAAGCAGTTTCCAAAAGTTGACAATCCTGCAGTTGTGTGCCCGCACCCTCCCCCCCCCCCCCCCCTTATACAAAATCCTGGATCCGCCCCTGACATGCACTGATATTCTTCTAAAAGTAGAAGGGTTCGATCCTTGCTCGGTGCTTACATCCTTGGACAAGGTATTTTGCCCATATTTGTCCCTCTCGACCCAGGTGTTAAATGGGTACAAATACACGCAGAATAACGGAGATTCGTACCGGAGTAAGATGAGTTGGTCTTCCGATTTATTGGTTCAAGAAGTTTACAATGAAGTCTGATATTCGCACAACCAGATGCAAGGGTCATAACGTTGCACTTTTTATTCAATGGATATGTTCCTATCAGAACAAATATTAATAGTAGTAATGATAACAACATCAACAACAGTAATACAATGTAATAATAATAATAATGATAATAATGATATTAATAATAGAAATAATCATGATAATAATAATACAAAAAATAATAATAATGATAATATGGACTTATTTAATCAGGGTAGACTCATCGGGATTATAATGCTCTTCCTTAATATGATGATTTTATTATATTTTCCAGATCGAGGCTCGGGTCATCCTGAGTAAGCTTCTCCAAAGATTTGAATTTCGTCTTGACCAATCCCAGAATCTTGGTATCCTTGATGAACTGACATCCAAGCCCAAAGGAAGATGTAGAAACTATATTACTATTAGGACCTAAGCCTAGAGTCAAGCCAGCAAATGCAGCAACTATATCACATTTAGGATGTATGCGTAGAGTCAAGCCAGCAAATGCAGCAACTATATCACACTTGGGACCTAAGCTTACAGCCAACCCAGCAAATGCTGCAACTATATATCTCTAATGACCTAAGCCTACAGCCAAGCCAGTAAATGCTGCTACTATATCACTCTAAGGACCTAGGCTTCCAATCAATTAGTAAATGCAGGAACTTGATCATTCTAGGACCTAATTCAATTCATTTATCAATTCAATTAAATAAAGGCTTATTAAAACATGATTAGCAGTACACAGACTGAATTCTACACATTTACAGCAATTGAATTACAATATTAATGCAAATCGCAAAAGTAATAGAACTTGTGAAATAATATGTAAAAAGTTTGTTATACAACTTAAATTAATAAAAATCACACGGAAGGGCTTAAAATATACATATTAAAACTGTTGAAAAAAGCATCATTATAGTATATTATACATGTAAAAGTTGGTTACTGCTTATCAATTAATATTGTACGATACTAAATAATTAAAGGTAAGAGGCCAAGGAGAGGGAAGAAACTGTATTTCTGAAGAATGTAAGTATTGTAGACAATTGTAGGTCAATACTGAAGAGAGAGAGAGAGAGAGAAAAGGATTACATTTGAAAAAGAAAGAGTGGGTGGGAAATACAAACAGGAAGAAATAAAGGTAGCAGTTGCTGGAGAATTAGATAAATATTATGCATAAAAAATGTCATTTACAGTATAGTAAACACCCAACGAATATGGAAGTGGTTCAACAACAATAATATACAATCAAATTTGGATAAAGATATTAGGTGTCACTGTAAAGGGGATGTTTATCAGACATTTAGATTTGAATAATGACAATTAAGTATACTTGTTATATTAGGGAGAGGACTATTTTCTAACCTCTTAGTTCCACAAGTATATTATTGATACTTTTTCACATCTCGTAAAATAATTTTCTTTGGCGGTAACCACGATATCATCTATTATCAAGTTATGGCACTTTATCACTAGTCAATCTCTCATTGAATTACTACTATGGAACATAGATGTGTATGATTATGCCCTCAGGAAATTTGAAGTAAACAACAATAACAACAAAATTCATGTTGAATGTTCTGTAACATTGCTAATTCCCTTGACATTGCCATGAAAGTGCCTTAAGATTTGTCAAAATTTGTTACTGTGATGATTTTTTGAAGATGTAATAAAAATGAAGATCAAAACATGATTTTAGTACATGTACATTGTTTCTTGAAATTGAATCAAATCTTTAAAGTTCATTGTGTGGTAGGCCTACCCTACATAGTTTAATTGGGTTTCTTTGATATCAAATGCATCTAATGAAACACACAGACTTTGTGGCCTTGACTGTTATAGATGCAGTGCCCCCCTCCATTTTTTCAAGTACCCGAAAAGCGTCCCTTGTTATTTCTGAAATTTACTGCTTTTTGATAACTGCCCCTTTTTACTAAAAAAGTGCCCCTTTTCCTTTCTAGTAAGTGCCACCCCCTTTTGATAAGTGCCCCTTTTGAAAAACTAGTACAATATTTGCTCCTTTCAAGTCGCTCTGTAATGAGTGATGTTTCCCCAATTGATATGAGTGTACCTTTTCAGATCTGATATCAAATTAAATGTCACTTTTAACTTCTCATATCAAGTGCCCCCGCTGATAGCCCTCCCCTTCCTCTTGTAGTGAGCACAACCCATTTTTCCTACATTTCCCACTTTTTCTTACATAAAAACCCATGTATAGTTTTAAAAAATCAGCGCAGTTTTATATAATAACAAGTATCCGTATTACTACATCTACAAGTAAAGTGTAAGGCAAAGGAGCTGGATTCAAGATGGGTACAATGCCCCTCCCTTCCCACAGCAAAAGATGTCTCATTCCACTCGCTCGAACGTGTCCATTTAAACAAAGTCGGGCAACATTTATCAAAATTATCAGAAAGGGGCACTTTTCGGGTACTTGTAAAAGTCGGGACCCGGTGCCCCTAGCCCCCTCCCCAAACACACACACACACACACACTCAGGTTTACATGGCTTTACTTCCGAGGACAACTATTGTTCCTCTATTGTTACTCGTCCTCGGACAGTCGACGGAATAAGGCATAAATTCATTGTTCGACGTTCGAGGACTATTGTCCGCCTTCCGAGGACCATTGTTGTCATGATTTTTTTTTTGTTCTCTGTCCGAAAATGTCCTCGGACATAATGCTAAACAAACGCACACATACACACACCAGGAGCCCCCACCCCACCCCCTGTGTGTAAGGGTGTGTGTGTGTGTGTGATTACTATTTAAAAATGATACTTAAGTGTAAATAAAATGGGCACGGACATGGAACATAAATTTCCCTTTCCCTCTTCTGAATTTATAGAGACGCTTGGATTCCTTCCTGTTACAGTATTACAGCCCTAAGGCTCATTTTCATGAACAGAAATAAAACAAAACAAAACATTCCTTACCAGGATACCAAATACTTTGTATATATGTTTATACATGTTCTTATTTATTTTGTAGCTGTTGTGAGTTTATATTCATAATTTGTTGTGTTGGGTTTTTTTATTACTATTGATTCTTATTATTGTTAAGACCACCACTATTGGTGAGAGTGAGTTACCCTTTCTAAATATCAGAAATAAATAGATAATTTTTCTCCCATTGATTTGTACACAGTCAATGCGTCAGTTTACCTACCCAACGCTGTTGGGCGCCCTTCTCCTGGCCGTTGCAGTGCCGTATATAGAATTATACCTATATACGGCATTGGTTGTAATAGGGGGGGGGGGGGGGCACCGGGGTGTCTATCCGTGTTCATGATACTAGGGATTATGGAACCCGGGTCAAAAAATGAAGTTCCCCCCCCCCCCCCCCGAGTGCCCAAACTTATCTTCGTCAGCGAAGGAGCAAAGCGACTGAGCGGCAAAATTGTCAATTTTTAACCCTAAAAAGCGCAATTTCTTGTGCATTTTACCCAGGAAATTTTGCATATTGACCACTGCAATTGAGCTGTAGAGAAGCTCGAATTTTATACATTAATAAGCGGTTTTCTATTCACTCACTTCTACAATCGGGAGCAAAACTAACGAAAACCCTGAAAGGCTTGAGAAGGAGTCGAGAAATTCAGCAAGGCTATACCTCAAGTTGAGATTTCTTTCAAAAGTTGAACCTTTGCAAATGCTGTTTTATACACTTTATCCTACATCGGGGCGCAATATTTAGCAGGAGTACTATGACACATACATGTTATAGAGAGCAAAGCAATTACATCTTTATTTTTTTCAAATTTTGAGCCCTTTAAGCTATTAAGAAATTACGGGATCCTGAAAGACAATAATTATGCGAGGGAGCAAAGCGACCGAGCTTTCGAAAATTTTCGCATTTCAAACCTCCAAAAACTATATTGCTAGTGCATTAACCTGCATGCGGATTTTGGGGTGCGTAATCCGTATAAAGATTATGACTTTTCTTCCCCCCCCCCCCTCCCCTAGATACGCCACTGAGCGAAGCGCGGGGGAGGATGTGGGAGGGGTTATCCCTCCTCCAACACCAGGGACTTTTTCGAAAATCTGTCTATAAAACTTCCACTTTAAAGCATCCCAAAATGTTTTTTTAATGAATAGAATGAATGCACGGATCTCCTCAAATGGACGGAACCCCTTAATTGAGAATGCGAGCGAACGAATTTTCTTCCATATTACGCATTGAAATTATGGCATTTCTTATTTCCTTACTTCTAATAATTAAAGAATGTGATGGTATTTCAAGGTGAAACATAATAAGATTGGATAATTATTAGTTTTAAGTTAATGATCATAATTGTTATTCATTTTATCCAAAAATATTGGAGGATGATAATACAGGCCATAATATGATGTTTTATAGCAAATTTGAGAGAAAGATCACGGCTCGTAGCACCTTTTTTTAGGCGGAAAGTTATTTCGAGGTCCGGACTGCTTTTCAGTTATTTGGACGTAATACTGCACTGTAACAGGGATGGGTGCCGGGAGGGAGGAGTTTCCCCCCTCCCGCGCAAAGCGCGAAAGCTCTACGTTTTTACAGCAAATTTGAGAGAAGTTAACGGCTCGTAACACTTTTTTTAGGCGGAAAGTTAGTTCGACGCCCTGGCTGCTTTTCAGTTATTTGGACGCAGTAACTGCATTGTATGTAACAGGGTGGGTGCAGGGAGGGGGAGTTTCCCCTCCCGCGCAAAGCGCGAAAGCTCTGACGTTTTAGCAACTTTGAGAGAAAGATAACGGCTTGTATATAGCAAACAAACTTTTAGGTGGAAAGTTATAGTTCCTACTGATTTTCAATTACTTGGACGTAATATTGCACTGTTCCCGCGCAAAGCGCGAAAGCTCTACGTTTTGACAGCAAATTTGAGAGAAGTTAACGGCTCGTAACACTTTTTTTAGGCGGAAAGTTAGTTCGACGCCCTGGCTACTTTTCAGTTATTTGGACGCAGTTACTGCATTGTATGTAACAGGGGTGGGTGCAGGGAGGGGGAGTTTTCACCTCCCGCGCAAAGCGCGAAAGCTCTGACGTTTTTACAGCAAATTTGAGATAAAGATAACTGCTCGTAATGCAGGAAGGGGGATTTCCCCTTCCTGCGCGAAGCTCGAAAGTTCAGACGTTTTAGCAAATTTGAGAGAAAGATTTAGGCGGAAAGTTATAGTTCGACGCCCTGACTGCTTTTCAGTTATTTGGACGCAATATTGCACTGTATGTAACAGGGTGGGTGCAGGGGGGGGGTTCCCCCCCCTCACCTCTTCCGCGCGAAGCGCGAAAACATTTTACAGCAAATTTGAGAGAAAGATAACGACTCATAACACTTTTTTTTTAGGCGGAAAGTTATTTTGATGCCCTGACTGCTTTTCAGTTATTTTGACGTAATACTGCACTGTAACAGGGATGGGTGCCGGGAGGGAGGAGTTTCCCCCCTCCCGCGCAAAGCGCGAAAGCTCTACGTTTTTTACAGCAAATTTGAGATAAGTTAGCATCTCGTAACACTTTTTTTAGGCGGAAAGTTAGTTCGACGCCCTGGCTGCTTTTCAGTTATTTGGACGCAGTAACTGCATTGTATGTAACAGGGGTGGGTGCAGGGAGGGGGAGTTTCCACCTCCCGCGCAAAGCGCGAAAGCTCTGACGTTTTAGCAACTTTGAGAGAAAGATAACGGCTTGTATATAGCAAACAAACTTTTAGGTGGAAAGTTATAGTTCCTAATGCTTTTCAATTACTTGGACGTAATATTGCATTGTTCCCGCGCAAAGCGCGAAAGCTCTACGTTTTGACAGCAAATTTGAGAGAAGTTAACGGCTCGTAACACTTTTTTTAGGCGGAAAGTTAGTTCGACGCCCTGGCTACTTTTCAGTTATTTGGACGCAGTTACTGCATTGTATGTAACAGGGGTGGGTGCAGGGAGGGGGAGTTTCCACCTCCCGCGCAAAGCGCGAAAGCTCTGACGTTTTTACAGCAAATTTGAGAGAAAGATAACTGCTCGTAATGCAGGAAGGGGGATTTCCCCTTCCTGCGCGAAGCTCGAAAGTTCAGACGTTTTAGCAAATTTGAGAGAAAGATTTAGGCGGAAAGTTATAGTTCGACGCCCTGACTGCTTTTCAGTTATTTGGACGCAATATTGCACTGTATGTAACAGGGGTGGGTGCAGGGGGGGGGGTTCCCCCCCCCCCCCCCCTCACCTCTTCCGCGCGAAGCGCGAAAACATTTTACAGCAAATTTGAGAGAAAGATAACGGCTCATAACACTTTTTTTAGGCGGAAAGTTATTTTGATGCCCTGACTGCTTTTCAGTTATTTTCGACGTAATACGGCACTGTTATAGGGATGGGTGCATGGAGGTGGATTTCCCCCTTCCCTCGCGAAGCGCAAAAGCTCTGACGTTTTAGCAAATCTGAGAGAAAGAAAACGGCTAGTAGCAAACAATTTTTTTTAGGCGGACACTTATACACTAAAGGAAAAAAGAAACTTATAAAAGTTCAAGAGATCACCAAATTAAATTCTCTGCATGGAAATGTACCAAATTTGGATATAATGTTGATTCAATGCATGGCTTTAAATGACAGTCAATAACAAAAAGTTTTCTTCAATGCCACAAAAGAAATGTGCACTGAAGCAAAGGACTCTCTAATCCCCAAGTCACAAAGACAAACTGCAGCCTTGTACACCATATGCATGTCAATGAATGAAACAAAAGAATTTCAAAAGGGATTTGCACCCCTCGAGCAAGAGGATATTGATGTTCTGCCATGGTGCGCCCGTTCACCAGACCTTTCCCCAATTGAACATCTCTGGGAAGAGCTTGGTCGACGTGTGTCAACCCATCAATCAACCCATCAATAGGGAGACGCTCATTGCAGCACTGCAAGAGGAATGGAACAATGTTCCCCAGGCTACCATCGCGAATCTGATCGGAAGCATGCGAAGACGGTGTACAGCTTGCCAGCAAGCTAGAGGTGGACATACTGGCTATTAATCTGTTTGGATATGAACTTGCAAATCCCTTTTGAAATTCTTTTGTTTCATTCATTGACATGCATATGGTGTACAAGGCTGCAGTTTGTCTTTGTGACTTGGGATTAGAGAGTCCTTTGCTTCAGTGCACATTTCTTTGTGGCATTGAAGAAAACTTTTTGTTATTGACTGTCATTTAAAGCCATGCATTGAATCAACATTATATCCAAATTTGGTACATTTCCATGCAGAGAATTTAATTTGGTGATCTCTTGAACTTTTATAAGTTTCTTTTTTCCTTTAGTGTAGTTCAACGCCTGGACTGCTTTTCAATTATGTGGACTCAACATTTCACTGTATGTAACAGTGGGTGCAGGGAGAGGAGAGTTATTTCCCCCTTCCCGTTTTAGCAAATTTTGAGGGAAAGATAACGGCTTGTAACGCCTTTGTAGGTCCTTTTCTCTCACTTCCCCCGCTTTTTCGCTCTCGCTCTTTTTAAAAAATGGCTGAATAGGGGGGGGGGCATGGCCCCCTTGTGCCCCCCGTCTACGCCAGTGCCTGTACGAAATCGGGAGAGTGTCCTATCTTCCCCTATCACGATCTTTGGTATTTAATAGTTAAATCATCTTCTTATTCAGAATATAAAGAAGAGGTTTTACAAGCATTGTTAATCATTTCGAGGAAAAATTATTAGACCAAGAATGGTTACTAAAAGTGTTATATTTGTAGTAAGAAGGAAATAAAATATCATAAAAGCAGTGGCGTATCCAGGGGGGGGGGCGCAACAGGCGCGCGCCCCCCCCCCCCCCTATTGGCCGTCGTAAAAAAAAAAAAAAATAGCAAAAAAAAAAAAAAGATCCTCATACCAATTGAAAATATTGTTCATTAAATAGGCTTCAAAATTGGTCACATATATAGAACTGCCAAGTAGTACGTTTTTAACGTATTAATACGTTTTTTGGAGTAAAATACGTCCCTACGTTTTTTGAAAATTCCGAGTATGGTTGTTCGAACTTACACTACGTAGATACCCTACAACTACCTTATCTTGTCTATGTGCACTGTTTGTGCTAACATGTACAGTGTATACGAAGCATGGGTGTGAGAACAAACAGTGTACATTGACAAGATAACGTACTGTGCAGTGAATCCATGTTATGCATGATGGCAGTGCACGATTGTGCAATCGCGAGATACGGAAATCACAGCCCCTAATAACCGGCATTTGTCCTCTGAGAACTGATTCTAAATTTCACAAATGAGTCCAAATGGAATATCATCGCTATTTTTCATGATTCAGGTGAGAGATAATGTCTAATTTGTTGGTTAATTTGTTGAAATATTCTCTTGAAAAAATCCCTGCTGGAAAGTGAATTCCAGCAGGGATTTTTTCAAGAGACTATGATCAAGGTACAAGGATACAGGTGCCAAGTCTTCCCCAGCACCAGCGGCCTAGATAATTGGTAGTGTGGTGGGTACAGTGCGTGCATATCGTGAATCGTTCTTCATGACCAGGCTTTTGTGGCTTGTTTTCTACTGTTCACGCCCCCCACTCAGTATTATTTAGGGTACGCGTATGCTTGTTCCCTCCCTTTGAAAGCACCCCTCTATCTCAGGGCTGCCAAAATTTCTGAACCCCCCTATCGCGGGCTTTGCGCGGGCTTTTCCTGCTTTGGAGACCCCCTAAATTCAGAACACTGCTCAATGTACCTCCCTATCTCAGGTGAGCTCTCATTCCAACCCCATATCTCAGGACAGACACCAACCCACCAACCCCCTCCCAAGTAAGCTGTCATTACAATACCTTGGAAGAGATGGGGCCAGTGTTTCTACTTTTCAAAATGAAATAATCCTGGCTGAATGAGCTATCAAAACTAGCAGGAATTTCAGGAATTTGATCCTGGGATTTGATCGATTTTTCAAGATATTTCATAACCCCCCTTTTTTTAATTTCTCAGGTGTCGAAGAGAGAGAGAGAGAGAAAGAAAAACACCTCCCTTTTTAATGAAATCTCCGGGTTACTCTTTAACTTTATGTTGGGGTGTTTGAATTTAGCTGTGGTTAACTACATACGATCAGGGAATTCCTGGAATGTTATAGAATGAAGATAAAGTAATTTTCCATCGAAAAAAAATTAGTTCCTGGTTTTTAGTTTAGATCTTACTAGGCAACTGGGCAAGGTGAATTTGCATGTGGTGTGGTAAAAAGCAGATCAATTGGCTAAAATATTAAGTTAATCATGTCAATATTTCTTTATAATGTACTGTAGATTAATGAATTTAGCCTTCTAAAGAACAAGAAAACGTACCAGCTTCAGGGGGCTTCGCTCCCTGAACCCTCAAAAGAGGCTTTGCCCCTCGCCCCATCAGGGGCCCTGAGCGGGCCCCTGTACCTCCGGTTTGGGTTTTCAGGATTTTTTTGAGCTGAAGGAAGCAAACATTCAAACCCGAGTATGCAGCTCAGCAAAATGGAGCTGCTTCGAGACGAGACGAGTTCAGTGCCTGTTGCAAACTGTGCGGGGCAGAATTTTGACCAGTATTTTTTATTTTTTAATGCGTTCACATGAAACGACTTTATGCAACTGAAGGCGTTCTTATTAAAGAAATGTACAGTAGTCGCATTAGCATTTTTAAGGAAAATAGCGAAAACATATAAAACCGGCAAAATATGTTTTTTCACCTAAAAATATGTTTTTTTCTAGCTGAATAATACGTTTTTTGAAAGTGACAGGTTGGCAGCTCTGCATATAGCACTATTTTGCATCTCAGCCCTTCTTCAGAAGCAAAAATTTTCCAAAGACCCCTCCCCCATGACGGCGATCAATAATTCCTGGCGCCCCCCCTATTAGGAAATCCTGGATACGCCCCTGATAAAAGCAAGGTACAATTGCTGGATTTTGTTATTCATTCAATGAAATACAAAGACAAATCATTTTCATTAGTTTGAATGCATATTATAGTACCTTTACTACAGAAGCTAGGTCTAATTTTTTTCCCAGGGCTGTAGGCCCTAGCTTAGTACCTTGTAGTCCTAAAGCATTGTATTTTGATTGAGAAATTGACCTTTTCACAAAGGAGGTTTAAACCATGGGTAAGGTTTAAACCTCCGTAAGTGTACTAAAATAAGCGTACATTGCCTTAGTCTAGTTCTGGACTCTTTTTATTGATTTTTTTATTCGCCGACTATACGCGATAAGCCGAGTGATGGCACGATCCCGAGAACCTGTTGGCTCCACGCTGACGTCAGGGGTCCAAAGTTCACTAGCGCTTTAGCTGGGGAGGTGCGGCCAATTTTAATCGCTCTCCCTGAAAAATCTCAGGGAAAGTCGTCAGCGTGGAGCAATTGCACTGGACTCTTTTTTTCGGGGCCAACAGGTTCTCGGGATCGCGCCATCACCCGCTTATCGCGTATAGTCGGCGAATAAAAAAATCAATAAAAAGAGTCCAGAACGAGACTACCATTGCCCTTGCGCGCGCTCAAAGAAAATATATGATTGGATCGGGTTGCATGCGCACGTACTTTTAAAAAACCCAGGAGGGGGTTTAAACCATGGTTTAAACCAAACCTCCTTTGTGAATTCGGGCCTTAGACTTCACATTTTATTGACGATTACTGACAAAGTCCACTATTAATGTAATTACACGGGTCGAACGTGTAATTCAAATAACTTCGTAACCAGTCAATTATGAATAATTGTGGATATTGACTTAGGTTTGTCAGTATAGCTGTGCAAAGCATGTATTGATATGATTAATCCAATCAAATAATGACATGTAGTTTTGTGTATTCCAAACTGATTATTATCTGTTTTGTTCGTAATATCCTCCTACATTCATTTCTGCAATCTTGGCAAAATATGAAGTTAATGTAATTGGTCTTAACTCAGTTGGTGGATAACACTATGGCACAGTTATAATCTCTGCATATTTCCACATTCGAGGGAAAATTCCAGGTTCAAAAGCTGAATTCAATATGTTTGCTTAAGATGTGCTTAACTCGACAGCAAACTCACGAATTGTACGGACTCGTAAACCATAATGCTTAGGTCAGACGGACATGTACGGATGTCTGCGGATGCATCCGTAAAAAAAAATAATTTCACCCGCAGAAATTGTTGAAAATCTGCGCAAAAAGCCAAAAAACCACGGTAGATACGCATGAGATACGGATGCAATACGCATGAAATACGCAAATCCTGCGGATGTTCTGCGGAAGACACCCCTTTGGCGGATGTGCCACGCTAGTGTCACTTAAATTCTGCGCAAGATGCGGACTAGATACGGATGTTCTGCGGAAGATACGGAAGTCCTGCGCACGATACGCATACGCACACGGATGTCGGCTTTCTCCTCGTCCGCAACATCCGCATATATACCGCGGCTTGTGGAGCATCACTTCAGTTGCGATTCGATCTTTGGAGAGAACACTACTACTACTACTACTACTACAGATTTTCAAAATTCACGCTGCGGATCTGCGTATGTCTGCGGATCCTGCGGATTAGGTTACGGATGGATACGGACGTTTTACGCAAAAATACGCAGAGATACGGATCAATACGCATGATACGGAACAATACGCAAATTCTACCTAAATTCTGCGCAAAAGACCTTGCGCGGGAAATTTAAAATAATTTTGAGATTTTCAAAACTTTTTCGCGGAAGACCTCGATTCCTGCGCACTCCCACGGATTTTTACGGATGCACTTACGGATGATACGCATGATACGGATTGCTGCGGATTTCTACGGATTTTTACGGATGCACATCCGCAGACATGCGTATCGCGCGTATCTGTCCGTCTGACCCAAGCATTAGGGATACTTGCTTTTTGAAGCTTGAGTTTAAGTACGTAACAATTTATATATTTTATTTCCTTATAGATCTGATGCAATTTGCAAAAATTAATCATTAATAATATGATTAACAGCGTCTTTAAAATTCCTGGATCATCTGATGAGAGACCGGCAATATAAATTGGTGCTTGATCTTGAGGGTCATTAGTAAGTATTAAACTTTATCTGACGGTACCAGTTCGCAGGATTCTGAGTCTTTAATTTACGAACTCTTTTATTATAGAAACCTTTCTTTGTAGAATCAAAGATTACCCTAAAACCAATCAGCAAATGCAGGACCTAAACTTACAGCTAAGCCAACAAATGCTGCAGCTATATAACCCTTATGATCTGAGATTATAGCCAAATCAGCAAATGCAGGAATTATATCCCTCTTATAACCCAAGCTTACAGACAACCCAGAAAATGCAGGAACTATATCAGTACTTTTCACTTGTTAACGGTTTGTTATTACCCTTGAATATATCTCGGCTACGTTCCTTCTTCACTCGAAAGTTGGAGTCATTGCTTAATTGAAGAAGTTGAAATACAGACATGACGCTGGGAATAATTTTTATGGTTGCTAATTGTTTTCTTCTCTTTTCATGACAGGAAATTAAAACTGAACATGTTGGTCTTATTAGTAATTGAAAGTAATTTAAAAGAAAAGTCAATAATGAGACCTTAAACACATTAAGAACATTAAAGGATGTTTGTTTGTAGCGGCAGTTTCAGCCATGTAAACTTGAGACCTTTCCCATTTAGATATGAAATTAGGAATTACGACAATTGGAGATCATAATTTTATGGTTATTTCATTAACATTCCTAACTCCTGTTAGAGTCCCCAAAGTTCACGTTTGCCAATTTTTTTAAATAAATATGTTACTTCTTCAATGTCAGCAGCGAAAGGGGGGCTGATTTCTCTTTTAATACTGGAGTATTAACACTCCAGTAACTAAATGTCTGTTGACGAGTGAAGGCAGGGGGCCAAACTTATGCTCCATATAATGACTTCCTGCACCGTCTACAGACTTGCAGACTTTTCTAATGAATTAACTATATTAGGTGACATTATAAAAATTACAAATATTCCATCTCTCTGCTTGAAAATTGATATTTTCAAAATCACCCCCCCCCCCCCCCCCAAATCGCCTCGTAGCTTATGACTTGAAATAGAAAAAGGGGAACAAACAACAATGATGAACCTATATAGCATTTATTAATTGAAAACGAATGAATTCGACTTAAAGTACAAACGACAGCTAGTTCGCTTATAATTATGTAAACAAGAACAACATGAAAAGTAGTTTGATCACAAAAAGATGATAAAACACAACATTGTGTTTCCACTTAGATAAAATGAAATGACTTAATTAAAATTACTTTCTTTGTACCGAAATGTTTTTTGTTTTTTTTAACAACCGTTTTTACCTTAAGTTGAATTTATACTCTACTGATAGATCTTTTAATATACAGGGGGGCCCAGAAAGAATGGAACACGTGAGATCTGCAATTTCAACGACATCAATGGCAAAATATCAAAAGTTTATATTTTACTGTGTAGGAAATTTGTTTCCTAGGAAAATGACACATAGTTCATCAATTTTAGGTAAGGCACTATAATTCTACAGCTATAATGTCGTTTTCAAAATTTGCTAATTTTACACTCGTAATTGAAGCTGCGAACAAAATTGAGCATGACGGCTTTCCATGCAATTTCCGATTTCGTTTTCAATGCGAGAGCGGTTATGCGTTTGTCAACAAAGTTAACTGTATATGAGCAGCCGTCCTGCACAAATTTATCGCTTCCACAGCATGACTAATGCTGCAAAATTAGCAAATCTTTAAAAATGACATTGTCTCACAAAGATAGCCGTAGAATCACAACGCCTTACCCCAAATTGATGATCTTGGTGTCAATTTACTCTGAAAAAAATTCTACCCAATAAAACAAAAAATTGTGTCACTGGTGTCGTTTAAATTGCAGATCTCATGTGTTGCGTTCTTTCTTGGCCACCCTGTAAATATTATGCAATTAATATGTATGATATATATATATATATTACTTAAATGTGATTGAACATAATATTTATGTTTATCAAAAATGTTGAATATTGTACTGATACAATGCATGACGGTAAGAATAAAACATTTCTAAAAGGTGATTATTTTCAGCAATTGTCTGTCTCCGTTCTTTCTAATATTCTTAGAATCAGCTGATAACATAACATTTTATCATTTTAGCATCACATATATATAATATATCACATATCAATATATATATATATATATATATATATAATGTATCTCAACCTGCCTCGAATTGTCAGGTCCCAGTATGTCCTAAGTTATGTCCTAGTTATAATACTAAGTGATTTATTGTAGCTCTACTGTAAATTTAATCAATTATCCTCGAAATCCAGCCTTTTCAAATTAGTTGTATACGAAAATATTAACGAACATGATCTAGCATTGTTAATTGTAGGTTCATAATACACTTTGTTCTGTATAAAGTATGTTTATTTTTTTTTCTTCAGTTGAATGAATAATTAGTCCCAGCCAGATTCAAGTTCCGACGTGCTTTGCCTTCTTCCCCTGTTTTTGTATATTCATGGTTGCTGTTATCATTGTGTGATTGGCTGACTTTTCATACCCAGTGTACAAGGACAGATATAGTTTACAAAGAAGTTCGAACTATCCCAATTTTCCCTCATATCGCATATAGGTGAACACACAGGGTGTATATATATTGGTGTTTTTTTTTTCTCTCTCTCTCTCTCTCTCTCTCTCTTTACTTTATACTGTTACGTTACATTTATTTATTTGTAGTAAATTATGACGATGTTCTATGTGCAGAATAACAATTACAATACTTCTGAGATATATTATAACTATACTATCCTCTGCTATAATATTGCTTCAGACCTTATTACAAATGTATATATAATAATGACTTCAACACTTCCCCCAAACTGTACTTGATGAATAATCCCCTAGAAGATGTTGATCCAGACTTGCATGTATATAATTATCCCCAATTTTCATACTATCTACCTTCAGAGTTTAATGTAAAGTTCTCATATAAGTTCACAGAAAACCTTTGAAAATATTTCTCAATTCTTGTCAATGATAAATCATTCCTTCTGTTTTATAGCAATTTCTGAAACCTGGATATGTGATACAACCTCAGTTAATTTCAATCTAGATGATTATAATTTTTTGAATGTTAAAAGGATATATGGACGAGGGGGTGGTGTTGCGCTGTTTGTGAAAAAAAGATATACTATATACTGTAAGAACAGATATCGTTTATAATCAAGAGTCCATTTAAATATTTATTGATTTCTTAGATGTAAACCACAAGAGGTCTACTGTTGTTGTCATATATAGAAAACCAGGATCAAATCATGAAATATTTTTTGAATTTCACAACAATGCTGTTAATACATTAACTTAAAGTAATGAACATAGGAATATTTATATCACTTGAGATTTTAATATTAATTTGTTTAAAGATGACGATACTGTTAATGAGTTTCTTAGGCTTAATTCTGTACTTGGTATATTCCCGATTATACAAACCCCAACTCGTATTACATCAAGTACTGCTACCCTTAATATCGACAATGAATTCACTAATGTACTTGATTCAGAAGTCGACTCAGGTAGTCTCTGTTCTGATGTTAGTGATCATTTACCCATTTGTCTAGTCTATAAAAGTACTAATAATAATACTTATCAACCAAGTTCAATTCGTTGTTTTATTTCGTAAGTACTCAGATAACAATATATGCAGTTTTCAATATGATCTTTATCATGAAGAGTGGACCAATCTTTATAATATTACAAATGCTAATGATGCTTATTCCTTTTTTATTAACCGTTTTACTCAGTTGTTTGACATTCATTTTCCTTTGTTAATAAGTAAACACACTAAAAGAGGCATTAAAAAAACATGGATAACAAAGTATCTATTGAGATGCATAAAGAAAAAGAATCGTTGTTATAAACAATTTCTCCAAAACAATACCTTGGATAATGAACGAAAATACAAAAAATATAGAAATAAATTAAATAATCTGTTAAAGCATGCAAAAAAAATCATATTTTTCTAACGGATTAAAGTCATTTAAATGTAATACAAAACAGACTTGGTCAGTTATTAATTCAATACTAAATAAACCTAAAATATCTTTACCTGAATATTTTATTAATGAGACTGGAAATGTTAGCGATCCACAACATATAGTAACTGAATTTAATCAACATTTTCATAAACTGTTGTAGACAGATAACTAATTCAGTGACCAGTTCTCCTCATAATACTTCTTTTAAAGACTATCTGACTGGTTTTATCAACAATTTTATTTACTTTAATCCCATAACAGAACATGAAGTTATTATCATTAATAATTCATTACACAACAGTAACTCTGCTGGATTTGATAATCTTGGTACTAACTTAATGAAAAAAAATTGTAATTTATATAGTACATCCATTGATTTTTATATTCAAACTCTCTCTTTCTCCAGGCATAGTGCCAGATAAACTAAAACTTGCTAAGATAACCCCTGTATTTAAAAAGAATGACCCTCATAAATTCGATAATTATAGGCCCTTTTCTATTCTGCCATCCATATAAAAATTGTTAGAAAAATGCATTTATAAACGATTATATTCATTTTGTTTAAATAATAATATTCTTACTGACTCACAATATGGGTTTAGGAAAAATCATTCACCTGTTGTTGTATATTCATGGCTGCTGTTATCATTGTGTGATTGGCTGACTTTTCATACCCTGTGTACAAGGACAGATATAGTTTACAAAGAAGTTCGAACTATCCCAATTTTCCCTCATATCGCATATAGGTGAACACACAGGGTGTATATATGTTGGTGGTTTTTTTTTTCTCTCTCTCTCTTTACTTTATACTGTTACGTTACATTTATTTATTTGTAGTAAATTATGACGATGTTCTATGTGCAGAATAACAATTACAGTACTTCTGAGATTATTATAACTATACTATCCTCTGCTATAATATTGCTTCAGACCTTATTACAAATGTATATATAATAATGACTTCAACACTTCCCCCAAACTGTACTTGATGAATAATCCCCTAGAAGATGTTGATCCAGACTTGCATGTATATAATTATCCCCAATTTTCATACTATCTACCTTCAGAGTTTAATGTAAAGTTCTCATATAAGTTCACAGAAAACCTTTGAAAATATTTCTCAATTCTTGTCAATGATAAATCATTCCTTCTGTTTTATAGCAATTTCTGAAACCTGGATATGTGATACAACCTCAGTTAATTTCAATCTAGATGATTATAATTTTTTGAATGTTAAAAGGATATATGGACGAGGGGGTGGTGTTGCGCTGTTTGTGAAAAAAGATATACTATATACTGTAAGAACAGATATCGTTTATAATCAAGAGTCCATTTAAATATTTATTGATTTCTTAGATGTAAACCACAAGAGGTCTACTGTTGTTGTCATATATAGAAAACCAGGATCAAATCATGAAATATTTTTGAATTTCACAACAATGCTGTTAATACATTAACTTAAAGTAATGAACATAGGAATATTTATATCACTTGAGATTTTAATATTGATTTGTTTAAAGATGACGATACTGTTAATGAGTTTCCTAGGCTTAATTCTGTACTTGGTATATTCCCGATTATACAAACCCCAACTCGTATTACATCAAGTACTGCTACCCTTAATATCGACAATGTATTCACTAATGTACTTGATTCAGAAGTCGACTCAGGTAGTCTCTGTTCTGATGTTAGTGATCATTTACCCATTTGTCTAGTCTATAAAAGTACTAATAATAATACTTATCAACCAAGTTCAATTCGTTGTTTTTTTTTCGTAAGTACTCAGATAACAATATATGCAGTTTTCAATATGATCTTTATCATGAAGAGTGGACCAATCTTTATAATATTACAAATGCTAATGATGCTTATTCCTTTTTTATTAACCGTTTTACTCAGTTGTTTGACATTCATTTTCCTTTGTTAAGAAGTAAACACACTAAAAGAGGCATTAAAAAACCATGGATAACAAAGTATCTATTGAGATGCATAAAGAAAAAGAATCGTTGTTATAAACAATTTCTCCAAAACAATACCTTGGATAATGTTTTGTAGTGTAAGGGGGGGGGGGGGGGGTAGTGCAAAGTATATATATTTCGTAATTATTTCCATAAACTTAGAGCATTTGTAAGTATATTTTTTCTCACAAAGGGGTCTATAAAATACAAGCTGTGCTTTTTAATAGACTCCTCCACTTTTGTTTCTTTACTATGCCTGATATCACCGAAATTATGATAGTATAATTGTTTTAAAAATTTTCCATTCATGTAAACACTTCTTATCGCAATTTTGTTTGATATTATGTAATATAAATTTGTGTATATGCAAAATACTGGAAAAAAATGTGAAAAAAATAAAGAAACCTTGAAACCTTGAAACCTTATAAAGAACGAAAATACAAAAAATATAGAAATAAATTAAATAATCTGTTAAAGCATGCAAAAAAAAATCATATTTTTCTAACAGATTAAAGTCATTTAAATGTAATACAAAACAGACTTGGTCAGTTATTAATTCAATACTAAATAAACCTAAAATATCTTTACCTGAATATTTTATTAATGAGACTGGAAATGTTAGCGATCCACAACATATAGTAACTGAATTTAATCAACATTTTCATAAACTGTTGTAGACAGATAACTAATTCAGTGACCAGTTCTCCTCATAATACTTCTTTTAAAGACTATCTGACTGGTTTTATCAACAATTCTATTTACTTTAATCCCATAACAGAACATGAAGTTATTAACATTAATAATTCATTACACAACAGTAACTCTGCTAGATTTGATAATCTTGGTACTAACTTAATGAAAAAAAATTGTAATTTATATTGTACATCCATTGATTTTTATATTCAAACTCTCTCTTTCTACAGGCATAGTGCCAGATAAACTAAAACTTGCTAAGATAACCCCTGTATTTAAAAAGAATGACCCTCATAAATTCGATAATTATAGGCCCTTTTCTATTCTGCCATCCATATAAAAATTGTTAGAAAAATGCATTTATAAACGATTATATTCATTTTGTTTAAATAATAATATTCTTACTGACTCACAATATGGGTTTAGGAAAATTCATTCAACTACACATGCTTTGATAGATTTACAAGATAAAGTTTTGTCAGCAATTCATACTAATAACTTTTGTATTGGACCTCTCCAAAGCTCTTGATATAGTTGATCATAGAATACTCTTGTCAAAATCGGAACACTATGGGATTAGGGGCTTACCACTAAGTTGGTTCGAAAGTTATCTTGGTAATAGATCTCAATATGTAGTTTATAACAATAATTCTTCCAATTTCTCTTCTCTTACACATGGGGTACCACAAGGTTCAATCCTAGGACCATTATTGTTAATTTATATAAATGATCTTACACATTCATCTAACAAATTTGATTACATCATGCACGCTGATGATCCCACTTTAATTTACACCCAACCTAACACTCATAATTTACAAAACAATATTATTACTGAAATAGATAAAGTTAACAAAATGGTTCAAACTAAATAGATTGTTGATAAATCCTAGTAGAACAAATTACATTACGTTCTTTCATAGGCAGTCTATTTAACTGATTCATTTGATAGCTTACTTCTTAAAATAAACAATGATATATTAAATACGGTTAATAGTGTTAATTTTCTTGGGGTATACATTGATATGCATTGGGATACACATGTCAATAAGGTCACTCAAAAGGTATCTAAATGTATTGGCATTTTGTATAGATTGAAAGACTCGCTTATTTTTCTTTGTTATCTATATTTGAAGAGCTTACTTGCAAAAAGCCCTAAATCCATTTTTTATCATATGGCACTTTTTTATATGCCTTAATAGACATTCAACATGTGCATCAAACTGGCTATATTTCAACTTCTAAAAGTTTCAGGAAGTTTGTTTAAAAATGAGATGAAAATTATGTTTTCTTTCAAAAGGCCCTAAATCCAAAACACTTTTCTTGCAAAAAGCCCTATATCCATTCATCTATCCTGCATCCTGATTGGCTGAGAGAATAGATTTTTTGGCATGAATGACCAATCACGCGCCTCCACACAACCACTTTTAGCACTTACATGTAATTTTATTGGATTTTCTGTGGATTTATGTCGTGGGGTGGGTTGGATTAGATACCCAGGGTTGTACCATATTAGGGAACAGAACTTTGGAAGAAAGCTCAGGAACACCAGATCTTGGCTTCTTAGATTTTATTGAAGCATGACAGAAGTAGAGTACAAAAACGAAAAAGACAACAACCCTGCAATAAACAGAGAAAAAGAACAAATGATGAATAACACCATTCCATAACACATTGAATCATATGCATCACACAAGTACATAATAAATTGTAAATGTTAAATATGATACAAATTCCACCAATATCTTATAAAACTCAAACATTGCTATTGTAAAGGTACATGTATTAATTTCTATCAGTTATCCATATATTGAATTACATGCATTCTCTAGAAACAATTAGATATTTACTTTATCTTCCATCTCTAAATTAATTGTTATCAAAAATATACAAGCATAGGATATAATTGACACTCTAAACAAAATTGTCCAATAACAATACTAATGCCTACCCAAAGTCAAGAGGCTACTGGTGGTAACCCACCACCAACACCATCCAGGATACCAGGATACCAATTCTACTGCTGGGTGATGGAGTTGGATCAACTATAAGGAAAGCAATAAACAATCATAACTACGAGGTAACCATGGAAATTGTTTTGGATTCCCTAAATAACAAAGAAATTACATTTCTCAATAAGTTTACTCCTTCCAAACAAGAGGAATATCAATCATGATATCAAACAACCGATACTAAACTAGTGTTATTTTATTTTGCAAGAATGAATAATCAAATAAGTGGAATCATATTCATTAATTCCCACCGAATTGTGATCAACTCGCGTAACTCACAATTAAATTGCATATTTCTGTCTATTAAGTTTCCTCAACCATACATTGTCATAGTTTACTCATCTGATAGTACTGCAAATGAAAAAGTACTTCATTCGGACGAACCAATGGTAGCCACAACCCAAATATGGACATACCCATTAGTTACTCGAATACAGACATACCCATACATAGACTCAGAGTGTACATACAAGTTGCAACTGTTTCAATCAATACAATCAAATAAGTGATTTAACTTTTGATAGTTAAAATTAAAGTGCTCTGTTCAGATCATACTCCTAATGAAGTAAGCATAAAATTTGAGTGTAAGAATCAACATCAGAAACGTTCATATTAACTTCTATATAATGGATAAAGCTTAGGGCATGACTCACCATGGGCGCCGCCATTTTGAAATACAATGTTTATACATGAACGCCCTCTATGTTGTCTTTTGAATAATCTATTAAATCTTTACGCTTCAATTCAAAGAAAGTCATAAATTTTGGATCTTGTTAAATAATCCAGTATTCTCTACACTCAACATTATTCTTAACGATAATGTCTAGCAAAAAGTAAAACGTAAATCAATATTTTTATAATTCATAGGCTACTAACCACCTCAACCTTGAGACAAATTAACTTTCTTTCCTGGATTAAAAGTAAAAGCGATTAAATCCAACATTACAATGAGTCGTCTTCATTTCCAATTATCCTGAAACTTTAACTATTCAAATAATTACATTTCATTACAACCCTAATTGAGAATAAGATAAAACAGAACTTACATCAGCCCTTCTCCAGACTTGCTTCGATTGCAGTTCCGACTTGCACCAGAACCGGAACATGCAATAAACCTAAACCTAAAATGCCTTGCAAGCGGTGCAACCACGGAACCACCCTAAGAAAATATCACTCCGCTACAGAGTTGTAAAACTGTAAAACAGCCAATATTTCTAAAGAAATACATACTCTTGTTTCAGTCGATGAGAAAATAACAAAATCCTCCAAATTCATCAATTACATAATTATGATAAGAAATAATAACCATAGAATTATATTATCATAGCGTACAGACATCGATCATCCCAACTCTATCAAAGTGATTTGGTCAATCAAAAGAATTCCAACCACCTGTACGCAAATAATATGCAAATTGAGTCGTTCTTCTCAAGTAAGCTAATCAAAATTCCATTTCCTGACATTTATTTTGTAATCATTCCCACAACTGGAATCTATCTTCAGTATTCTATGTAGAGCTTCATTGCACTTGATTAGATCATGAAGCTTGTAGCTTCATGATTAGATATTGATTTTGAAAGTTAATGTTCATTTGCAAAAAATGACGTAGAGTCAATGTAGATGTTAGTTTCTAGTTTTATCATTGACCCAAAAGTTCTTAAGAGTTATTACTACCAGAAGTAGTCGTATTATCTTCACACTAGAGATGTTCAAGTGAAACTGAATCAGAAAGTGATTACTGGAATTTACTTTATATACCACATTGTTCGATGAATTATCACCACTATGCAATATAAAAGTATTTCCCTTTATTCCTTTTATTTATGACCAATACTTAATACATTTAGAATGACAATGTGAT
Source organism: Heliocidaris erythrogramma (assembly GCA_025617745.1). Lineage (NCBI taxonomy): Eukaryota > Metazoa > Echinodermata > Echinoidea > Camarodonta > Echinometridae > Heliocidaris > Heliocidaris erythrogramma. The sequence goes on along the minus strand of CM046857.1, from coordinate 49,669,759 downwards.
CACATTTTTGAAAATTTGTTTCTATTCTTCCATTCTTTTTATTCGAACATGCAGATATAAATTTTGTTCGCACTGTGTAAATATTTCTTGCAAAAAGTGTTCAGGTTTAGTTGAAAAAGGAAAATCGCATTGAATGTTATTCTTACATGAACTTGCTTTGTTCTAATTTCACTGAAGTTCATTCTTATTGGATGTACATGATATTGAAAAAGGTTCAGCAGATGTTAACTCTAATGACATGAATAATACAGCCATGACAAAGATGATGGTGATGATGCTACTATTAGTGATGGTGATGTTGATGATGACAGTGATAAGTTTGATGATGGTAGAAATGGTGATAGAGATAATGATAATAGTGGTGGCAATGATAATGGCGATAAAGGTATTTACGATCACCATAATGACGATGATGATGGTTATGATGGTGATGATAATGGCAATAATGATAACAATGATGTTGGTTATGATGATGTTGATGCTGATTTTATTCATGTGTATGATGGTGTGATGCTGAATGTTCTGATGATGGTAATGGTGTGATGACGATGGCAATTGTACAGGTGATAATGATGGTATTGATTACGTGATCTGATGTGATGTTGATTATGATGATGCATTCTACTCTGGATACAGTAGATATTGCTTTTATATTGAGGAAATCTGCTTTATTAAGGGCAGATAATGACTGGCTACTGTCAGTAAACAATACAAATTATCTTTGGAATCGACTTAAAAATGTTGCTATATCAGACAAGGTGTAGCCTAGCAAAGCAAATATTTTATGCAGTTATCTAGAGCAAGTCTGCTTTATTTTTAAGTCAGATGATGATTTTCGATAAGTCACCCCAAAGTCACTCCAAAATTGATTTTATAATGTTGCTATATCAGGCAAGGTTTATTATAACCCATTGAACACTTTAGGTAGATGGAGCAGCACAAGAGGTTAGGGGGAACAAGGGCGGTGGATTTTGGGTTCATTCGAAAGATTTTTAATGTGTAAATTACTATTATCATTCAAGACTTTTCGTGCAAAAGGCCCTAAATCCCACTTTTCTTGCAAAAGGCCCTAAATCCAAAAAATAATAAATATAAAAAATCATATAAAATGTTTGACGGCTGCAGGACTTTTTTAATTGTGATTATTGTTACCTGTGGTGATGTCTCTTAAACATACATGAAGATCTTCTTGAATGAAATCATAGAACTATGTGAAACAAAAAATCTCAATTTACTAACAAGTAGATAAAGTGGATTTAGGGCCTTTTTCAAAAAACTCTTCATTTGTGTTATATTTTATTTTTATTTTATTTTTTATTTTTTTATTTGTTGTCTATATAATTTTCGCAAAATTTTTAGGGAACTATGCTTGTACAAGGCCCAAGGGCTTTATTTATGTAGTTCCCCATTTCATTTTCTAATTTCGTTTATGACATATTTTGTATTTGTATTTGAATGTACTTTTTAATTGAAAATGAAATGAGAATTGAATTGAATTGAATTGAATAACTTATGAAAACTCCATATTTTACGTCTCTATTGCATGCATAATATGGTGTATACTCAATAACTAATTGAAACTGATTTTTACACCATTTACGGCAGAGCTTCAATGTTGCTTTACGTTTGATAGTTTCCCATTTTCCCCATGAGTCCTTAAGAATAATAACAAATAATTTCATCCGAGTTGAGAGCTCTTGAAAGCTTGTTAATAATTGTTTGCGCAATGCTACATAAAAACTAATGAATTAATTGTTTATTATTCGGGAGGAGAATGGAGCATATCGAGTTAAGGGCTGTCGAAACTTCGTAATTACTCCACACCTCACCACGGGTAATTACATTATCCTTATTAACAGTAAAGCCATGTAGGCGTAATTCATATCACATATCAAATATTTATGTTGACTCGCGATGGTGGTGCAAGGCTTAGGCAGGTTTCACATCTCTTAACATCACTCGCTCGATCACCATGACTAATTCTCCTTCTTTTTAAGTCGTCGAATTACGTTCATCCATCAACACAATTACTCTGGAGCTAGATCGGCATCTGAGAGTGGTCATTGCTTTGTCGTACAAGTTGTAGATGTAAAAACACACAAGGACACCTTTTGAACTTGTAAGTCAATCGCTTTGTGTTTAAGGTTGTTTTTTCTAGAAACGATCCGTCAGTTGAACGGTCTTTCCTTGAAGTCTGAATCAATCAAAACTGCTGTTCGTAGACAAATCGTTACCTTTCATGTAATGTGAGCAGCGATTACAGATAATCTTTCCTCCTCGGTTCATATCTAATCAGTCTCACCATGGATTACGAGCATCAGCTTGATGAGCAATTTGATGAGCATACCCCTCTCATCCAGACCAGTTTACCCGGGAATACCTGCGTTTCATCATCTATATACCGACATTCTGACAGACGTGGTCGTAGTCTACCACTCGTCCTCCAAGTCACTCTCGGAATCCTTGGTCTTTGGAGCCCGATGCGGAGGGCCAAATCATCACAGGATGTACTGGAGAAAGACCGTACGCCCGTGGCAGTGGATACTCCTGTGATCATGATGAGGTTTTTCGAAATCAATTCGCCAAGATGTGACGATTCGCCTCATCAGTATCTCGATAAAAACGAGAAAAGATGCGAGTATAATGACGACGATGATCAAGCAGAGGAAGAAGTTCAAAAACGTGAGTAGCTTTTTTTTATTGTTAAATTTGACGACGGATGGATAAGTGATGGATGTGTTCTCTGTTTTATATATACATATTATGGTATTATAGTCTCGACTACATGTCACAACTACAGGAAAAGAAATTAACAAAGTGAATGACATTAACTGTTATTGGTGTTGCCATTGACCTGCGTTAACTATATCCAACCAAAATACATATAAAACTTTTTTATATGTACATAAATTTGAAAAACAAGGCAAATGTATTTCATATAGGGCCTATGTCATTCATGTTGTCAATGTGCTTTCATTGTCTCTCAGGTTGTCATTGCTCTGACGTTTTCGCAATCTTTTATCTCCTGACGACGTGTTGTCTGCTGACATACAATTTTGCAACTTACCTACGATTCTACTGGGGCAAAAAGCAGGAACTTCTTCACCTTGTGTCCTACTTCACTTTCCTCTTCCAAGTCATGGTCATACCCTTCTGGTGTTTCTACGCTAGACTTCTCTACCTGACGCTTGGTCGTCGCTATCGGGAAGGATACCCACTATTCCGTTCTTTCATTTCGACACGAGTGACTGTTTTGACTTCCTCGCGTTTTGGCGCGAAAGGCCTGTCCTGGTTTCGTCTCCTCTGTTTCCTCATGTGGCCAGTTACAAATGCCATGCTTCGCTTTGCCAACGACTACCTTTTTCCAAGCTGTCCTAACCAAGCCATCTACAAAGAACTAACTCACTGGGCAGCTTTCCTTGGCTACATCTTCTACGGTTGCTTTTGTTATCTCATGCACATCGAACGAATTTCGTTTGAATGCGAGGTTCGTGAGATTTCTATTTTCGCTCGCAAGCAAGCATCCGACATAAACGTCGATGCGGTGCGCAGACGAATATCGGAATTTTTTGTGCGTTATAATATGCTACGACGGCTGATCAGGTTTTGGATTGCTTTCACCATGGTCGTTGCAACTTGGGGACTAACTGCTCATCTGACCTGGAATTATCTCGTCTTCAGTGACACCGATATCGATCAAAGGAAGATTGCAGAGTTACAATTTCTGAACATTCTCGTGAGCTCACAGAAGATAATGTTCTTTGTCGTCCCTTGCGTTGCGATTGGAGGGCTAAACCTAGAACACGTTTGGAAGCGATTAAGGTACGAAATCGCAAGGAAACGTCAATACGTGCATGAAGCTTACTGGGCGGCCATTAATAGATACCTATATGAGATCAATGTGGATCATTCTCGTGATCTTACCCCTACACTCATTTTCAGCGCTATCGGTTTCTATTTGGGTTTGAACCTTGGAAGTGGTGACCAGAAATTCAAGGAATGGCACCTTCCTTATGACTGCAATGCATCCCGCCCATTTTTTTAGTTACAACAAATTCTCGCAAAGTTAAAGGCATGTCTTCTTGACTACCATGCACATTAACATTTATAAGATCGTTGAGAATATTAGGCCTACTGAACACAAGGCGTCAATTCCACTGCGCCAAAACAGGCTAATAAGAAGTCGCCAGACACGGACTCATTCTCTTGACAGGGGTACACTAAGGATCTATCGAATGGTTTATTCCAAAGCCGGCGTTGACAGACACTGATGTTGACTTCACGAGGCTTCTATTTTCTATGGTAATTGCTCCATCTAATTCAAGAGAAAGCACGCCACAGTATAAGGTGCTTCGACATATGCTCCAGGGACAATTTCTCCGGGCTTTAATTTGTTAAAATGTAGGATATGGGATAGGATTGCACTTGGGTTTTAAGATAGGTTTGGGGTAATGGTTAGGTGTAGTGTTTGATCATCGTCATCAAGGGTTGCAACCCTCTCTCTAAAAAAAAATTTAGTGATCACTGACGTCACTCCCTGGGGGAATGAAAATAGAGTGAAGAGAGTGAAACTCCATTCTTTTCCTATTAGACACCACTCGATAGTCACTCGATATTCATTCCTAAACAAGTGAAAACATAGTGCAAATTCACTCTTTTTCACTCCTCTTGGGGAGCTCTTGTCGGACCATGTGTCGTATAACCAATAGTAAACATCTGGCAATGCACAAAATGCAGGGTAAATTGGACGTGGAGATAAACCAATGTTCAATAGACAGGCATAGGTTTGTGAAGATTCAGTTATTGAATGGAACACATGGTTCACTCTGAGACTACTATGTTTTGAACCGCAGGCCGTATTCTGCTCAAACTGAAACCCAACACTGGATCTAGTTTTAACAACGGGAGTTAGACCGATGTTCTAAGTTCTTCTTGTGCTAAACATGACTTTATTCTGAACGTCGTTTTTAACTGCATTAGTAAAATACCAACTACAGAGTTTTTAAAATAATTTTTCGAATATATAAGATGTTTCATAGGTCATTTTCGAACATTATGACTCCAAAGAGGTATATGCATATCTTTTAAATGCAAAGTGTTCATAATACATTCCGGCCACGTTAGACCTCCTAATGATGATAATGATTGATAATAATAATAACGAAAATGATAACAATAATGACTGATTTTCATAATAATAATAATCATAAAAATAAAGATATACTGATAAGAGTAACACAAATATTAATAATAGTAATAATAGTAATGATAATTAAAAAATAATATATCATAGAAATATATGATATTAATATATAATATATAATATTGATATATAATAATAATATAAAATATTAATATATGGTCTTATTTCTTTTTCTTATATTTTCTTGTTTGATTTAGTGCTCAGAAATTTACCTCACTTCCTCATCGATTATTCTAAAGAAGTGTAAAATCATACAACACAGTTATTCAACGGACAAAGGGTAGGAGGGCAGTAGCATCTTCCACATTTAGAAACGACTCAGTGTAAATTTCCAATGTCATATGTAAGCAGCAATTGTTGATATAGACTGACTGAGATATATGAAATGTAATATCTTGCTTTAGTAATTCAGTTATACAGTTTTGTAAAATGATACGAAGTCATTTGATGAAAGATATTTAATCATGTTTTTCTATAGGATGACCCACTTATAGTTAGCAATTGTTTAGCATTGTAATAGATGAATGGCATTTTAATGTCGTAAATCAATTGTTTTACTTTTATATATCATATAGAATGCTACTAATGTTAAAGTTAGTTTTGAATCATACTTTTATATCCGTCTAAACATAAAATAATAACTTGTATTACCGTAAGCAACTCCTTTAAATGTATAATTTATAAGAACAAATATCATTATCATACCTGGAGGTTTCTTATTAGTCATCTATCATATTTTGTGGCATCAATTCCTGCTGGGGTTTTTTCAATCCTATTATTGTATTAATATATTTATTTTATTCCTTTTTTTTTTTACCAGGACCGAGATATAGAACAATACAACCATTGGCCATTTTATCTAGTACAATTATTTTTGAATAAAGTATTATCTGGGCTCATATTTGGCAATTAAAAAAAAATTAAAAGGTATCTGATTATCAAAATTTTTACATATATATACGGTATAACTAAACACTAGAATTTGATGATGTTTATATGCATAGCATCTGTAATATACACCTGGTGAGCGTTTTATCAGGCGTTTTGTCAGTGATATTCCCGCAACTGTTATAAGCTAGTGAAATCCTTACATCTGATTGGCTGAGAGAAAATTTGTCAGTTATAATCACTGACAAACCGCTTGATGAAAAACTCCCCTGACATCATCACTTAATCATTACATGTACATGCAGTTCAATGCCTTTAAGCACCACAACAATCCCTATATTAGATTATTACTTTTTAATAAATGGTGACATAGAATGTTTAAACATCGTATGTCGAGGTTATAACTTTTCGTACGGAGCTTCCACAATAATTGAGTATACTTTGAATACACAGTGCATAAACATTAAAGTGTAAAACGGTGTCTCCACCGAGACTTTTAATAATTTTGCGTTCTTAGCCAATCTTTGCAGTTTTCGCACGGCACTTTGTAACATTAACCATATCTGGCAGATAGGGCCCAGTCACGACCCAAGTCTTGAGAAATTCTCACTACTCCATTATGATAACAAATTTGCTCTTAAAAAGCATTATCGATTCCATTGCTGATCTGTTGCTTTACATATTCAATTTATCTTTGAAATCTGGCCAAGTTCCAGCTAAAATGAAAATTGCTATTGAAAGTGATTATACAAAAAATGTGATAACCTGTCTGTCAATAATTATCGCCCATATCTTTATCCTTGTTTTCAAAAATTTGGGAAAAAATAGTTTACGTAAGAACTATTACTTTCCGGTTCAGTTGTGTAAGGAAAACTGTTCTGGGGCTCCTACACCCTGGACAACCACCCCTAGGATAACCACCCTCTAGAAAACTACCCCTAGGACATCTACCCCTTAGGGCAACCACCCTCTAGGACAACTACCCCCCCCCCCCCCGGATAACTACCCCCAGACAACTACCCTCTAGGACAACCACCCTCCAGGACAACTACCCCCCGGACAACCAACCCTGGACAACTACCCCCTACAACTACCCCCTACGACAACTACCCCCCTACGACAACTACCCCCTAGGACAGCTACCCCTCAGACATCTACCCCCCAGACAACTACCCCCTGGACAACTACCCCTAGACAACTACCCCCAGACAACTACCTCCTGGACAACTACCCTCTGGATAACTACCCCCAGACAACTACCCGCTAGGACAACTACCCCCTAGGACAACCACCCTCTAGGACAACTACCCCCGGACAACTAACCCCCCCCCCCCCCCAGACAACTACCCCCTAGGACAACCACCCTGTAGGACATCTCCTTGACAACTACCACCTAAGGTAACTACCACCCAGATAACTACCCCCGGACAATAACGACTTAGGGGAAATATTCAATCGGACAACAACCAACATACTCTCATCCATGGCATGTAGGTCAACTACCCCCCCCCCCCCCCCCCCCTCCCAAACAGGTACATCTCCCAGATACTTGATGGCATGTAAACTGATTTCGGCCAACGGAGGATGTGGAGGGGGGGGGGTGACCAACAATCAGTAAGAATATAATGAGTATCAGGAGGAAGGGGTATCTAACCTCTCACGGTATGAAGTTTTTGGAAATCTGTTTATAAATAGAAAGATTTTGGTGCATTATAATGTTAAATTTCAACACAGCACGTAAAAAAAATGATATGATTGCAGTTGAATGTATCTATACCCTTGAGCACGGAGGGGGGGGGGGTGGGGTCCCATGGTATTACATTTTTGTATTAAAAGTTGGGCGTTTAAACTCGGTGTTTGATGGTGCATTGTACTGTTTTAATTTTTCCATCTGATTTTTTTTCAAAGGTAACGTTCTGTGAAGTTCTATGATATATTCAATATTTAAACCAACTGGGAAGGGTATGAGGTTTCTCTCCCAAGATAAGATCTTCTGGAAATTAGGGAGTTATAACCAAGGGTTGGTGAATATTTAATTAGGCCTATGGATTTTCATGAATAATAAATCCAATATCTTGCCGTGTTTCCTACTGAAAAGGCGAACAAAAAATAATCTACAACAGTCTTCAAACAATAACTGTCACATGTATAGCGCATATAATCAATTAAAAACTGCTGTATGCGCGTTGGATCTGTCCAAGATCATTACAATACCAACAAATATGTCTTTTGGTTCTTCTGTAATAATAGTTACTGAAATAATACACAAAAAGTGAAACATACAAAAAGGCATTATTCCGAGAAATTATGTTGTGTGTGAAAATGATTTTCTTTTTCAGTTAACTTTCCCTTTTTTTTTGTTAGTATGGTATTTTAATAATTTTTTTTTCAAATTTTGCCCAAATTTGCCAGAACTTGTAACCATTTTTTTTCTTCCCAAAATAGGGGGCACAGTGCCCTCTGCCCCAAATGCCAATGAAATGAGCTTGTCAATTTTTTTTGGCTCATGATAATCTAAGTGTGTTAAAAGTGTGAAGATCTAATTACTCCCCGTGATTATGATGGCGTCTTTGATGGAATAAATGTTTCAAAAGTCATTTATGATCGTATTCATAAATAAACCCTATGGTGAAAAGGGATATATTTCCGAACATTGTGTTTGTCAGCTCTAGGTACTGTAGATTACCAGGCTAACGATAGGTTTGATTCTGGTGTTGTGTAATGTGTATAGCACAACAAAAATAAGGTGACTTCACACAAGATATAAGGTTTGATAAGCTTTTAATTAGAGCTTCAAACTTCAAAAATAAATTCAAGTCATTACATTGATATATACTTCTTTAGAACAAAAATAAATACAGTTGGATGCTTGCATACAATGCAGTGTATTAAATTATATTGCTTCTAGGTGACTTTTGTTAACATATACTTGATTAAATACCTAAATGTTTTAAAGGCCAAATGTTATTCCAAAACAGTATGACATCTTTGAACAAATAATGTCACAGATTAAACTGTAGTGTGGCAGAATAGGGGTCTCATCCTAACAAAAGATATGGTTGGATAGCACCTTATAAATGGGGTGTAAGAGTTGAACTCTGGCTCGCTAATTCAGGACGACCTGACGTTTCAGTCCATGCAACGTGCGATCGAGTTCATATTTCACGAGTAGATTCTGAGTGGTGATCCGGCCTGCTTGGTGGGTAGAGTAGTTGATGAGTAGAGTTGTTGAGTGCCGAGTCGTGTCCACGATGGACCAACGAGGGTTACCGACGAGCCCAGCTCGTCCCTAATAAAGAGGGTTAAATTCCAATATTTTTAAGAAAATCTCCTCCATATAAAACAAACTAACCACCTTTAAATACTTCTGCCACAATAAATTCACCTAGTTCACTAAACCACACTATTCCAAGAACAACCTTGCAATATTTAAATGTATTAAACAAACATAATACAGTAACAGGTTAATTGTTCTCTCTTGGTTAATTTATACCTCAAACCACTGTGCATCCTAAACAAAATGAATGTTATACTAAAGTTGCTTTTATTAAATGCAGCAATTTAGCACAGCTCATCCAGAGTCAGAGTAATAATGTAATAATTCTTATAAATTATATACTTTACTTTATGCATTTATAAAATAAACTGAAATTTCATTAATAACTCACTCATTCATAACATCACTCATCCAGTTCATGTAATTTGCTTAAAAGCATACATGTATAAATTCCCTACATTCCCTACATTAATATTTCAGTTTTAGATTAGATAACATAATTTGGTTCCTTGAATTTACAAAATAAGAAAATTAAGACTTACAATTCATGGAGGTGTGAGTCGAGTTGAAAGCATGAAGGCTTCTCCTGGCCTGAACTGCCGGAAGCGAAAGCTGAAACAAGGGCTGTTATGCCTGGTCTGCATAACACTACAAAACACATGGAGTGTGCCTCATCCTTGGTGCTTCCAATGCAACTTACAAACAACTCGCCATAACATGTAGCTCCTGGCATGAGCTACCCAACCTGCTCCTGGCAAAACATTAGTGTCCTCTGTCTATCCTACCCAAACTATCCCCTCACTTCAACTCAAACTCATGCACAAACACAATAGCTCCCTGCTTAACACAATAACTCCCACCTGTATAAAACATTCAAAACACTCAAGCTATGTCTTAATTGCCCTAACTGGTTTAGACCAGTTTCACTATTCCCTAAGCACTGGTGCCTTGCAACAGCATTCCTTACTATTCAAGTTCAAGCCTGAGCTACATAGAAATAAAAGGGGGGGGGGGGAGGTAAACTAGTTACATTGTGACAGTGTTCTCGGTTGCTTTCACACCCATCTTAACATGACTGTACACACCATACTATTTTTCTTTAAATCGACCAACCACAATGCTGATTTCCTTTAAGACTCGATTGGGTGGTAGCTTTGTAACGAACTGCAAAATTGTAGAGTGCGTGAGGGAGGGGGCGGCGGCGAATCCGCGTTTTCCCCACCCCCCCCCCCCTCCCTCCCCCCGAAAAAGCCGTAGGAGCTTGTTTAATTCGTGATCATAGCGAATTGCATTTAGACAAGACCACAATTTGATTCCCTTCTGGGCCACTGACGAAATATGTCCCTCTAAGCAGGTTTTAACTTTCGATACTGCGAGAGACAGACGTCTAATGAATTGTAGGGGGAGAAAAAGAGAAACCAAATCACTAAAGAGGGTTAAGTGGTCTCATAGTCTATTTTATGGGAAAACTTTCTATGATAAAACTTGTTCATGGATGCACAGAAAAATTAAACATAATGCGTACAAACTGTCCTCACTCCCCCCCCCCCCCCCCCACTCATCACGATCATTTCACATAAATATTTCATAAAATTCAGGTATTTACATTTTAATACTAAATCATTTCTTGATCACTTGTAAGTGTATAAATCAATATGCCATCAACCAACTCAATTCTCAATCCATTCTTATTCTCGATATAACCAGCTCAATAAACCATGGGGTTCAGTCAATTTACTGATAAACGAAACAGAGTCAATATCATGAATCTTTCATAATAATTATAAGCATATTTAAAAAAATACAGAGTTCCAAGAAAAAACAATCCTTCAGACAATAGGTCTTATATAAATAAAGTAGAAAATTAAGAATGCAGGAAACGGCAGCCCCCACCCCCCCCCCCCCCCCGGTAGATTTCTTTCTTGAGAAAAACAAATGCCGATTAAACTCCTTCAAAATGAGTGAAGAGATCATACAATAAAAATAAAACAAACAATAAACAATATTTTTAATAGAGTATAGGTTTTTGCGGTCAATTTCGTAAGTTCATCAGTCAAATACATACTACGTGCATTCAATTTAGGAGAATTTGGCCATGTACAAGCATTTAAGCATTCAAATTTATATTTAATGCATTCGTATTAGTACTTTTATCAATCCAATTTAGACTAATTTCATTCGAATTCGCAAAAGTGCATCAAGTTCGTAAAAGCTGTCTATGGAAACGTTCCACAAGTCCATGTGCAGCAGGGTGGTACGCAGTGGTGTGTACGTGAGTTGTACCCAGTATGTTCGTGAGCTCGTTGAAAAGCAACGACTCGAACTGGCGACCGCGATCTGTAGTCACAGTAGATGGTACACCGTGCCTCGCTACCCAGTGATGTACAAAGGCCCTAGAAACAGTCTCGGTCGTAATGTCACTAATCGGAATAGCATCTGCCCATCTACTGAATCGATCCCCACAAGTGAGTAGATATTGGTTCCCCTCGACGGACAGAGGGGTGCAACAATGTCGATGTGGACATGTTGAAAGCGATCGTCCGGTGTGGTATAAGTGCCCAGTCTGCGCCGCATTCCGTAGTCCAAAAGCATTCGTGTGAACTCGAACATCCCAAAAGTCTTTGGTATGTCATCGGGATGCACCGGAATCTGGTGGTATGCCCTCACCAAATCAATCTTTGTGAACACCTGCTTGCCTTGCAGTTGAGAGGTGAAATCGTGCAAGTGTGGGATTGGATACTGGTCTGGAACTGTTTTTGCATTAAGAGCACGATAGTCACCGCACGGTCTCCAGTCTCCAGTCTTTTTCGGCACCATATGGAGTGGAGATGACCAGTTACTACTGGAGGGTTGAATGATGCCTAACTCCAACATGTGCTCGAACTCGGCTTTGGCGACGTTAAAACGCTCTGCCGCTAATCGGCGTGGTCTGGCAGCTGCGGGCGGTCCACGAGTAATGATGTGGTGAGTTACCGAATGTTTCACGGCCTTCGGATCATAGGTAGGGCGAGTGATCGGATACTGTTTAACGATAGTATCATACCTAGAACCCTCAGGACAAAAAAACATCGGGCTCACGATGGAGGGTGAGTCGTGGACGCGAACTCCAGACAGGTTTGTATTGTAGTGTAATCAATGAGCTTGTGGTGTTTGACATCCACTAGCAAGCCAAACTGGTGCAGGAAATCTGCCCCGATGATGGGTGTCGGAACATCGGCGATGATGAAAATCCATCTAAACGTTCGACGAAGGCCGAAATCCAGAGTTAGTGAGCGTTCTCCATAAGTTGTGATAACAGACTCATTCACTGCCTGTAGGCGGAAAGTAGGCGAAGAATTCTTCAGATCAGCAGTTGTAGGAGGAAGTACACTAACCTGGGCTCCGGTGTCAACAAGAAAACGGGTGCGATGTTGTCTGTCCGTAATGAAAAATAGACGACTGGTAGTGGTAGTCCTCCATAAGAAATTCTCCATAAGAAGATAGAAATGAATGTCTTCGCAACTCATTTTGCTTGTGTCCATGGCGACAAAACAAAACTTTGCGCGAAGTAATCCAAGCGCTGGTGGAATGTAAACAAACAGGGGGAACAAAAGCCACAGAAATGTGGTGGGCTTGACGGCATGTCGGCATACAAAAGAAAGTTCGCATCCGTGTTGACAAATTGATGAAAAACAGACATGGTGGAATTCAGTCATAACACAGCTGTACAAGTGCCTTGAAGAAAGTGCATTTAAGTGTGTTTAGACTATACATACGTTTTAGGTCTATTATATTGATCCACTGTACAAAGTCTGTGGTAAAATTCATATACAATGTACCAGGTAGGTAGCTTAACAAAATCGGTTCAAATTTTACCTATCTGACTGATACAGTTGGGACATTCTACCCTTTTCTACCTCAAGGCCATTTAAATATGATTTTCCACAAATGGTGCGTTTTGCTTTCCAGACGGGAATTTTCTTGCCACTACTCTGTAGGATTAAACAAAACGAACTTTGATAAACAAAGACAAGATTTTGAGATACCCTGCAAATCTTTTCAGGAATTGCTTTTAAGTAAACAGCCCCATTAATACCTATACCAATGCTAGATCTAGATCTAATTGCACTAACTACTTCACCTGGCTGTGTGGAGGGCAACTGCTGCTGGCTCGGTTGTGGCTGTGGTGTAGGACATATTTCTATCTGTCCCGGCCCCAAGATCATCTGTTGGCCTTGCTGCTTCCGTCTCCATAACGTTAGATCTGTTTCTCGTTATTTCTCTGCCCGCAGTTTTCCGAGCAGAGTCAGAGTCGGTCCCCGCTTTGGCCGGCTTACCGCGGCCCGGACTGCTTTCAGCTTGCCCATCACTTGGGTCACTGGAAATACTTTTCTCAATTGCAATGAAAGAACAATGACATTAATTACACTTGTCTACATAGAAGTCACTCGGTACCTTCAGCGAAAGTGTACACGTAGTCCCTGTGGTAGGCTCGATACGAAGCGAGGAACCAGGCAGAGCATTAAAACCGACGACTCATCTGAAATAAACGGCTTGTCTCGAATGGGTGGGTTGCGGGAGCGGGATGGGAGCGGGAACGGGCACACCATTTCGAGACAAGCCCCCGGTTATCTCGAATGGACGCGTTCCCAGCGAGAAGTACAATGAACGCGCCACTTCGAGACAACCGGAGGGGGGGGGGGGGCTTTCCTCGAATGGGTGTGTTGAGTAGACTTTTGTAACAGACGTTTTAGAAATTTTTGAAAAATGTACTCTTGCTGTTTTTTTTGTTTTCGTTTTTCTTTTGTCTAAGATGTCTAAAAAAAGCTCTTGACAAGGAAATCATTATTTGTGCAAAATAAATAGAACTGAATAATTATGCATTAAAATACACGGGACGAAAGGGCAGGTGGCATAGCTAGGATTTTTGTATTTTTTTTTTATTATTATTTTTGTTTGGCGTGTCCTGGGCCCCGTAACATAAAGAGTGTTTATAAACTCCGATCAAGCGCTAATGGCAATCAATCGCTAAAATCCGTAACACAAAGCCCCCCCCCCCCCCCCCCCCCCCCCCCCGTCAGGATATTAGAGCATGATTCATAGCGATCAATCGTTATTAATTTTGCAATGAATTTAAATAACACGTAACGACTTGTCTTGAGACTATGACAATTCCACATTTCCCCGCTGATATCGCTGAAACTAGTGAAAGCATGACTGGAAAAATGAGGTAAGTACCTCCGTTTTATTCATATTATATGACGATGTCAATATATTTTAATAAATCATGACAATAATTATGTAAAATTCTAATGTAAGTAGCATTCTATGACAATGAATTGTGCATATATAAAGATGAAAGCTGATATTTCACCGGAATTAAGACTATAAATAAACTAATGCGTCCAAGGAATGTTCATCGCAGTGCATCCAAAATAACATCCATTGTCCCCAGAGTTGAGCTGAGACTGAAAGCATGTTCAGATTCGGAGAACCATGTGCGCGTTCCTTCTGTTGATTAGCGCCAAAAAAAAAAAAAAAAAATATTCATCAGTGGAATGAACCCCATAGCTATAATTTGGCCAGTGATGTGCACAAAAACATCCACAATTTTTTTTAAATGATTATCGTCTAATCTATACCCATGTTATCATGACCGTATATATCAATGTTAGATTTTTTTAAAATTTTCTTCGTCGTATACCCCCCCCCCCCCCCCACCCCCCCCCCCCCGCATCAATGGCATTAGTGTCATCAGTGCCCATACACGAGCATAGCCATGCATTGCCATAGTATGATTTTTTTTGGGATGTGCTATGCAAAAAACATTGAAAACCCCCAACATTACGTCCACCTACACTGGAAAAACTAAAGTGCTACTTTTTCGGTGCTCGTATAGTGACTGCACCTGAAGTGCTGTTTTAGCACTTGCAAGTGTGCTAATTTATCAACAAACAAAAAAGAATATGACCGTGGCGAGCCTCGAACCAGGTTCCGCTGATTGAGAGGTGCTGATGTTACCGATAGACTAACAAACGCTTCTTGCAATCCAGCTTCGTCATGGGAGTCAAGTAGATAACATGAACTATGTGGTGTCGTAAATTCACTACTTTACAATATGATCTGCTCTAAATCATACGATGTGAGTTAGTCTAGCGGTAATGTCAGCAATTCTCGATCAGCGGACCCTGGTTCGAGGCTCACCAGAATCACGATTTTTTTTTTAAAAACGAATGTTTAACAGTTTAAGGAGCCGGTCCAGCTCCGTGAAAGTGCTGAAATAGCACGCTGTGTGCATTCCAATAGCACTCAAGTTTTTAGATTGTAACAGTTAAATAGATAGGCCCAACGTTTTTTAAGTCATCGAAGTTGGGGCAGTGCCCCCCCCCCCCCCCCAATTTAGTTGAGCACCATACCGAGCAGCCACGGGCGAAGTTGAACATATGTACAATTGGGATATTATTCGCCTAAAAACAACAGAATTCTCTGTATTGTAATCCTGCAGAGAATATGGATAAAATGCATCAATTATTTTAATTAATGGGACTGTAATATAATGAGATTTTTCTTACCAAACACGGAAAAATGCAAGTTTTGGACATCATTTCAGCTTTCATTATGATTTAAATTTAAAAAGTAGACCAGGTGACAGGGAACTCAGGTCTTACAGAAACGATAACCAAATATGGTCAAATAACACCGTCTTGGTTACTATGGAAATTTATAAAAAGCCATGATTATTTTACTAAAATTTTACATGGTATGTCTTTAGGTCGAAAAATGGGGACATTATTTTGAAAAATAGTGGACCTAGTTATTTTTCAAACTAGAGTGCAAACTTGGGTATCAATGTTTGTTCGTTCGTGAATGGTCAGTATTTAGGGGGAGGGTCTCCAAAAAGTAAACTTGGATAAAGAAAATGATGACAACATGCAAACAGCGAAAGAAAACATTTTATAACGCTATTGCGCATGCGCGAATCCAACATGGCGAAAAGCACTTTATGAACGCCGTGTGGATACGTGCAGTGCAGTGCTCCCACTTTTCGAAATGAATTATCCTGAAATGAAGACTGAAAATTCCTGGAATTTCAAAACATATTCTGAAATTATTCCAATGGGCTACGATCGCATCAGAATCCCATGAACTTGTAGAATGTGTTATACATACTGTGTGTATTCTGTCTTACTGGGGTTTCCACATGTTTAAAAAAAAATGAAAAAATCATGAAACAGAACATCAAATTTTCTGGACTTTTATGAAATTTCATGGAATTAAAAAGAAAAATCCACTTATTGTTTTCTTTCCGAGGTTTCTTTTTTTTATTGAATTGTTAGGGAGTTAATGTCATAAATTTTGTTTTTAATTGTTGCACCATAATTTCAACTTTCCATACTAAAAAGTAAGTTGCACTCTCTACGAGTCAATCCATGCGCGCGCGTATCACTTTCCCAGCTGTGCGCTTCCCTCCATAGAGCCCATTCAATCATTTATCAAAACGTAAATTTCGACTTTTGGAAATACTTATATCTTTTTCAATTTTTAACAATATAATTCCGTTAAAAAGGAAATATGAATATTGAAGAGACAAAGAAGCTGCTAAGCATAAAAAGGAAATAATTTCAAGTGTAGAATTCTGGCCAATTCTGTTTGAAAACGGCCAACGAACACCCAAACTATGAGAAAGAATCGACTCGTAGAGACAAGGTAAATTTGTTAATTGGTTAGAGGTGCTGTTAATGGTGGGAATTAACCAGTTAAATGGTTTCTTAAAATAGTAAAGAGTTCTAGGTTTTGTCCTATCTTAGCCTTTTTATGAATTAATTATGAAATATTGGTGTGTTTAGACTGATCACACGACCGATCTGTGTACATGTATATGGCTAGGCTGATGACATTCAGGCTACGTGCAGATGCAGTAAATTGCGCGAAACTTATTGACATGAACTTCAAATTTTGCGAGCGAGCGCAGCAAAAGAGCACAATCTGGATTACAATCTGAGTACTTTTCCTAGAGGTGGCTGTCCAAGAGGGTAGTTGTCCGGGGGGGGGGAATCCTAGAGGGTGGTTGTCATAGGGTAGTTGTCTGGGGGTAGTTGTCCTAGAGGGTGGTTGTCCTAGGGTAGTTGTCCTAGGGGGTAGTTGTCTGGGGTTAGTTGTCCAGGAGGGTGGTTGTCCTAGGGGGTAGTTGTCTGGGTTAGTTATCCGGGGCGGATGTTCTCCTAGAGGTGGTTGCCCTAGGGGGTAGTTGGGGTAATCCTCCTAGAGGGTAATAGTCCCGGGGGGGGGGGGGGGTAGTCGTCCTAGAGGGTGGTTGCCCTAGGGGGTAAATGTCCTAGGGGGTAGTTGTCCTAGAGGGTGGTTATCCTAGGGGTGGTTATCCAGGGGTGTTGTCCAGGGGTAAGTGTCCGGATACGTATTAGGATTGGTGGCGTTTTGTAGCAGGCGCGTTTCATGAAAGCCAACAAAAATGTTAGCGAGCGCGGGGCCTAATGGGGATCCCATAGCCACACCATCTATCTGTGAATACATCGTAACATTGAAAAAAATTCTCAATTATGTCCCGGGCCAGAAGCGCAGCGCAGCGCATTTACGCTTTCTGGAAGCCGCCTGTACTTTCAATCGCACGAACCCCTTCTGGGCAGACAAAAGGAGTTCGTCCGGGTTGCGTCCGGGTTCATCGAGTATAATATAGTTGATTTCGAGTAATTTGTTACATACCTGCGTGATAACCTGATGAGTGCAGGTTGAAAAGCTTCGTTATCATGTCTTTTTTTGTAGTACCAAGAAATTATTTATATGTTTCATTGTTATGTACTTAACTTTCATTTTTGTTATATATGGCCAATGCGAACAAATTAATATTGTTGACAATAAAGCAAATGTTAAAAATGCAAAGGTAATCATAGAAAGTTTGAATTTTATTTTGCAATAATCTAATATACTTGCAGGTCAAGAAAACACCGAGCAATCTGCTGGCGTTCACAATTCTCTAACTTGGACGTATGAAGTTTTGAAGTTTGAAGTTTGAAGTTTATTTGTTCCACATTCCACATTTACATCAAAACAATTTTTTAGAGTTATTTTACGAGCATAATTATCAATTTCAAAAGAACACAGATCAAGCATAATGTACAGTAAATAGGTAGAAAGTTTGAGAAATGTATAAACGACTGGCAAAAGAAGAAAAAATGTGGGGAGCCTAATAAAAAGCATTGCTTGTAAATGATTAGGCTCCCGTATAGTATAATTCTGATTGGGATGCGATGAAAAAGGGAGACGGACTAGAAGTATCAGATTTATAAAACGTACAAGGAGACGTCGCTAAGAAATACGTTTTTAAAGAGCAATTTCAAAATTCGGTTATTGCGAGATAACCCAACAATAGAATTAATAAACCGAGTGCAAAATATGAGATAAGAATGGTAAATTACACGATTCTAAATTCAGATTCAACATGAAAAATTAAGCACGATATAAATCGTTATCTCATACATTTAAAATTATATCAAATACACAACTTTACATTGAAAAACATATATTCCCTCACAATTAATTACAAACGCCTTTTTGGTTTATTTGGACGATTCGTGACTATGCAGTTATCAATAAAATGGTATTCATTGTCATCCAGTGGATAACGTGTTTGGACTCGAGAACAATATAAGAGATTGACTAATTTATTTAGGAGACATTAAAACTACCCGATATTTACTCTGATTTGAGAGACGAGGGAAAATCATTTTCAAGGTTTCCCCGATTTCCAGGAGAGCTCGAAAAATGGGAGCATCGAGCCTGTCAATAAAGGATCAACATGTTTTACTCTTTAGAAATATATGGAGAATATCAATCGATTCCAGAGCCACAGAGACAAGCAAAAGTTATACAAAGAAATGGACATGCATGTCTTCCACATACTTATGATCATGATGGATTGATGGCATTATATTCTAGTTTCTAGATTAGTGTTCAGTTCGCTTCCCCGACTTCTGTTTCAGGCTACAAGCAGAGGTTGACGAAGTTCTGGGACAAAAGCACTCAATAAAATATGAAGATCTAGCCAAACTTGAATACATGATGAGTAAGTACACCAGTAATAGTAAGAGGCATTGCCTTTTTTTCTGTAATCATTAATTTCTTAAAAGCGAAAGCTCTCAACAAAGGGTTGTTATTTTATGCCCATTTTATATGGTCAGGTTCATGATTATTCCACACGGATATCCAAATCTAAAGTTTTTTGTTTTCTCGGAGTCCAAATGGACGCAAATTTGCATTGGGATGCACATGTAAACTATTTAAGTACCAAAATATCAAACTGTATTGGGATTATGTATAAATTAAGATGCTGTCTTCCTTGTTCAGTCTTATTCACATTGTATAATTCTTTAATATTGTCACATATATTATATCGTATTACTGTCTGGGGCAATTGTAGCAAAACAAAATTAAAAGTTTTTTTTTATGAATGTGAATATCAAATATATGTTCGTCACACACAAATGTTCGTACATTTTAGGAATTAAGTAAGCAAATTAACTGAACTGAACATAGGGTGGGAGGGTGATGGGGTTTGCTCTTGGGCAAGGGAATGTTCCTGGAGTTATTAATGTTTGTAATATTGTAGCGGTTATGTCAAGCATTTTTGTGTAAAATACATGTTGTTTGAAATGTGTTACTTTCTCCTCTTTATTTTGAATGTGTTACTTTCTCCTATTTTTTGTTAAATCAACTGGACCCCTAGATAGGACAAATATGCTGTGATAGCACACCTAAGAGTAATTATCCATCCCTATTATTCAATCACGTTTTCTTTATTCTAAGTATAGTGCATGTGCAGTATTTGACACGCAAGAATATAAGGAGGGGTTCATGCTGTAGTCAGAAAGGGAAAATCAGAAGGGCGGGGTGTACCCAAACATCGATAAATGGGAAATAGGGCGTTATTTATCTGTTCCGCACGCCCCCCTCCCCCCCCCCCCCCCCCGTGCTGTAGACCAGTTTCAAGATGTCAAGACGTAGTGACTGTTTTGTGCGCCTCAAACGGGGGGGGGGGGGGAGGGGGGTAGCATACGCCGACTTCACTGTATACTGGATACGCGACTTGCATGGGACACATGGATGTGAATGCTCCTGTCCGTTGTTCAAGATTACACATTCCTTTACTTTCTCACACATCATCGAGAGCTTGTACCCGACAAATGAAATCAAAATTTTAATCTAAAGCCCGGCTCATTACATGCGACCATGTGAAAGCAAAAAAAACCCCAGTTATTAAAAGTATCGTTTAAACTGTTCCCTTGCAATCACTTATAAAACGATATCACCTTTCAATACCGCGTTCCTTACGGGGATAACTTTAAGTTGCCGGTCTGTCAAACTGATGGGTCCGAATTCACAAAGCTTGGTTTGGTTTAAACCATGGTTTAAACCATGGTTTAAACCCCCTCCTGGGTTTTTAAGCGTACGTGCGCAGGGCATCCGATCCAATCACATATTTTCTTTAAGCGCACATGGGCAATGTGCGCTTATTTACGCTTATTTTTAGTACGCTTACGGAGGTTTAAACCTATACCCATGGTTTAAACCTCCTTTGTGAATTCGGGCCATGGAGATGATATTTTATTGCAATCCACAGGTTATGTCTTCTGTAATGTGCAGAATGGAGCAAACTTTGATGATCCTCTCCTCTTCAATCCTGATCGTTTTAAGCCAATGGTCAAGTTTTCTCTGAACTTTACTTCATGGTTTCATGATCATTTTTGCCAGCGTATGTTTATCATTGTTTATACTGGGTGTTAAAAAGAATTTGGACACTTTTTATCGTTAAGTCACACCTCGTAACAGCCTGATGTTTTTACATTGTAAATTTGAAGGATGTAAATTTATCGGGAGCAAGTTTTATTATTTCTGAATACTATTCTTTAAATATTGCTCTGACTCATTAATTTTTCACTTTCTTAAAAAAATTAAGGCCACAAATATGAGCAGTTACTTCAGAACACAACAATTGCTATTGTGCTTTGCAGCTGAAATTCTAGAACACCTTTTTAACCCCGAGTCATGAATTATTAATTACATTGGACAGCAAAGGTTGGCAAAAATGTCAAATGCAACACACAATGGCAGTTGTTGCCTTTTGAATTGATTACTGATATAGATCTACACACATTTTGTGGTCTTGTTTTAAATCAAAAGTGAAAAATTAAATTAAATATTCAGAGAGAGTTTAAAGAAAATTATTCTGAGAATTAACTTGCACCCGATAAATTCTACATTCTTCAAGGGAACAATGTCAATGTCAATTTTCTCAGTAACTAACAATCAAAAGTGTCATGTTTTTTTAACACCTAGTACAAAGACAGTACTTATCTTCTTAGATTATAGAGTTATAAATATATGTTTGTGTACTCCAACACTATTTTGCATATTTTTTTCCAATCTCTCTTTACCAGGCCTAAGCATCTTTATGCCTATTTCCCGTTCTCCATGGGACAGCGTTCGTGTATAGGCCAGCAGTTTGCTTTGGCAAATAAATCTCCAGTTCTTCATTTCTTGTCCTCAGAAGAGGTTCAGGGAATCTTCAGAGAATCTGTGGAGGAATGGCTCCAAGTAAATGGGATAGCTAGGTAGCATTATTATAACAACGAGAAAGGCGCGAGATGACTGAGATGTGCATTACAGCAATTGGGAGGATTTTATATTTTTTTTTAGTTTTGTTTTTTAATCTAATTTGCTTGTTTATTAAAAAAAAAATATTATTTATTTATTATTTTTTTTAATTTATTTTTATTATTTTTTTTTTTGGGGGGGGGGGCGGGGGAGGGGAAAGAATTTTAAAAACTTACTACTTGAGACAAGATACTAATAATACTGTGATCCCCATCGTAGAATACTGCTAACTTTGCCTCTAAATTAGGATTTTCGACAGAATAGGAACAACTTTGAATATAAAATCAGGACAGCCTCAAGGTTGGCTTCATTCTTGGGTTCTAATGTGAAAAGGGGTTAAAAGATATATTTTTAATGAATTGGCAAAATAAGTGACTTTCATTGACTATAGAGTTATAATATATGTTTGTGTACTCCAACACTATTTTGCATATTTTTTTTTCCAATCTCTCTTTACCAGGCCTAAGCATCTTTATGCCTATTTCCGTTCTCCATGGGACAGCGTTCGTGTATAGGCCAGCAGTTTGCTTTGGTAAATAAATCTCCAGTTCTTCATTTCTTGTCCTCAGAAGAGGTTTAGGGAATCTTCAGAGAATCTGTGGAGGAATGGCTCCAAGTAAATGGGATAGCTAGGTAGCATTATTATAACAACGAAGAAAGGCGCGAGATGACTGAGATGTGCATTACAGCAATTGGGAGGATTTTATATTTTTTTTTAGTTTTGTTTTTTAATCTAATTTTGCTTGTTTTATTAAAAAAAAAAAATATTATTTATTTATTATTTTTTTTAATTTATTTTATTTATTTTTTTGGGGGGGGGGGGGGGGGGGGGAGAAGAAATTTTAAAAACTTACTACTTGAGACAAGATACTAATAATACTGTGATCCCATCGTAGAATACTGCTAACTTTGCCTTCTAAATTAGGATTTTCGACAGAATAGGAACAACTTTGAATATAAAATCAGGACAGCCTCAAGGTTGGCTTCATTCTTGGGTTCTAATGTGAAAAGGGGTTATATAGAAATATGATGGAAATAAGTATAGTATTAATGATATATACAACATTCACCGGTGGCAGATTTTTTTTTGGGGGGGGGAGGCCAACCCAGCCTGTGCCCCCCCCCCCCCCCCCACACACACACACTCTTGAAAGAAAGCTATGCATTGTGCATCCTTATTTTTGATAGTGCTCCTCCCTTTTAGAACCCTTAAAACCCTTTTTTTTTTTGTTTGGTATTGTTTTGTTGGTTATTTGCTTGTCAGAGAATTATGGAGGGAAACTGAACGCCATAGCCCCTCCACTGAGCGACTTTGGAGTTTTGGAGGGCTGGCGAGACCAAAAAAATATGGGCCTCCCTCCAAGCAGTTTCCAAAAGATGACAATCCTGCAGTTGTGTGCCGCACCCCCCCCCCCCCCCCCCCCCCCCATTTATACAAAATCCTGGATCCGTCCCTGACATGCACTGATATTCTTCTAAACGTAGAAGGGTTCGATCCTTGCTCGGTGCTTACATCCTTGGACAAGGTATTTTGCCCACATTTGTCCCTCTCGACCCAGGTGTATTAGATGGGTACCTGGCAATACTGGGTAATAACCAATAACAACTATCATAACCCATAACAAATACACGCAGAATAACGGAGATTCGTACCGGAGTAAGATGAGTTGGTCTTCCGATTTATGGTTCAAGAAGTTTACAATGAAGTCTGATATGCGCATAACCAGATGCAAGGGTCATAACGTTGCACTTTTTATTCAAAGGATATGTTCCTAAGTATCAGAACAAATATTAATAGTAGTAATGATACCAACAATATCATCAACATCGACAACAGTAATAAAATGCAATAATAATAATAATAATGATAATATGGACTTATTTACTCAGGGTAGACTCATTGGGATTATACTGCTCTTCCTTAATATGATGATTTTATTATATTTCCCAGATCGAGGCTCGGGCCATCCTGAGTAAGCTTCTCCAAAGATTTGAATTTCGTCTTGAACAATCCCAGAATCTTGGTATCCTTGATGAACTGACATCCAAGCCCAAAGGAAGATGTAGAAAACTATATTACTATTAGGACCTAATCTTATAGTCAAGCCAGCAAATACAGCAACTATATCACACTTAGGACCTAAGCTTAGAGTCAAGCCAGCAAATACAGCAATTATATCACACTTAGGACCTAAGCTTAGAGTCAAGCCAGCAAATGCAGCAACTATATCACACTTAGGACGTATGCGTAGAGTCAAGCCAGCAAATGCAGCAACTATATCACATTTAGGACCTAAGCTTACAGCCAACCCAGCAAATGCTGCAACTATATATCTCTAATGACCTAAGCCTACAGCCAAGCCAGTAAATTCTGCTACTATATCACTCTAAGGCCCTAGGCTTCCAATCAATTAGTAAATGCAGGAACTTGATCATTCTAGGACCTAATTCAATTCATTTATCAATTCAATTAAATAAAGGTTTATTAAAACATGATTAGCAGTACACAGACTGAATTCTACATATTTACAGCAATTGAATTACAATATTAATACAAATCGCAAAAGTAATAGAACATGTGAAATAATATGTAAAAAGTTTGTAAAACAAGTAAAATTAATAAAAAATCACACGGAAGGGCTTAACATATACATATTAAAACTGTTGAAAAAAGCATCATTATAGTATATACAAGTAAAAGTTGGTTACTTCACTGCTTATCAATTAATATTATACGATCATACTAAATAATTAAAGGTAGGAGGCCAAGGAGAGAGAAGAAACTGTATTTCTGAAGAATGTAAGTATTGTAGACAATAGAGAAAAGAAAGGTCGAAACTGAAGAGAGAGAGAGAGAGAAAGAGAGAAAAGGATTACATTTGAAAGAGAAAGAGTGAGTGGGGAATACAAATAGGAAGAAACAAAGGTAGCAGTTGCTGGAGAATTAGGTAAATATTATGCATATATAATGTCATTTACAGTATAGTAAACACCCAACGAAGATGGAAGTGGTTCAATAGCAATAATATAAAATTTGATAAAGATATCAGGTGTAATGGGGATGTTTATCAGACTTATTTGAATAATGACAATGAAGTATACCTGTGATATTAGGAAGAGGACTATTTTCAAACCTCTTAGTTCTGCAAGTATATTATTGGTACTTTTTCACATCTCGTACAGTAATTTTCTTTGGCGGTAACCACGATAATCATCTATTATCAAGTTATGGCACTTTATCACTAATCAATCTCTCATTGAATTACTACTATGGAACATAGATGTGTATGATTATGCCCTCAGGAAATTTTAAGTAAACAACAACAACAAACTTCATGTTGCATGCTCTGTAACATTGCCAATTCCCTTGAAATTGCCATGAAATTGCCTTAATAATTGTCAATAATTATGACATTTTTACTTTAAATTTGTCAAAATTTGTCACTGTGATGATTTTTTGAAGATGTAATAAAAATGAAGATCAAAACATGATTTTAGTACATGTACATTGTTTCTTGAAATTGAATCAAATCTTTAAAGTTCATTGTGTGGTAGGCCTACCCTACATAGTTTAATTGGGTTTCTTTGATATCAAATGCATCTAATGAAACACACAGACTTTGTGGCCTTGACTGTTATAGATGCAGTGCCACCCCCCCCCCTCCATTTTTTCAAGTACCCGAAAAGAGTCATTTGTTATTTCTGAAATTTACTGCTTTTTGATAACTGCCCCTTTTTACTAAAAAAGTGCCCCCTATTCCTTTCTAGAAAGTGCCACCCCCTTCTGATAAGTGCCCCTTTTGAAAGACTTGTACAATATTGCTCCTTTCAAGTCTGCCCCTTACGCTCTGTAATGAGTGATCTTTCCCCGATTGATATGAGTGTACCTTTTCAGATCTGAATGTCACTTTTAACTTCTGATATCTGATAGCCCTCCCCTTGCTCTTGTAGTAAGCACAACCCATTTTCCCTACATTTCCCACTTTTTCTTACGTAAAAACTCATTTATAGTTTTTAAAAATCAGTGCGGTTTTATATAACAAGAACCCGTATTACATGTACAAGTACAATTAAAGTGTAAGGCAGAGGAGCTGGAGTCAAGATGGGTACAATGCCCCTCCTTTCCCACAGCAAAAGATGTCTTATTCCACTCGCTTGAACGTGCCCATTTAAACAATGTCGGGCAACATTTATCAAAATTATCAGAAAGGGGCACTTTTCGGGTACTTGTAAAAGTCGGGACCCTGTGCCCTTAGCCCCTCCCCTAAATACACACACACACACACACAAGGGGTGTGTGTGTGTGTGTGTGATGGTTACTATTTAAAAATGATATTTAATTGTAAAGAAAATGGGCACGGACATGGAACATTCATTTCCAAGCCCTTTCCCTCTTCTGAATTCATAGAGACGCCTGGTTTCCTTCCTGTTACAGTATTTCAGCCCTATGGGTCATTTTCTTAAACAAAAACAAAACAAAACAAAACATTCGTTTCTAGGATACCAAATACTTTGTATATATGTTTATACATGTTCTTATTTATTTTGTTGCTGTTGTGAGTTTATATTCATAATTTGTTGTATTGGGTTTTTTTTTAATTACTATTATATATTGTTAACAGGGCCTCGTGGAAGACCACCACTATTGGTGATAATGAGTCACCCTGTCTAAATATCAGAAATAAATAAATAGATAAATTTTCTCCAATTGGTTTGTACACAGTCCATGCGTCAGTTTACCTACCCAACGCTGTTGGGCGCCCTTCCCCTGGCCGTTATATCGTACACTGTACAAAATCAGGAGAGTGTCCTATCTTCCCTTTTCACGATCTTTGGTATTTTAATAGTTAAATCATCTTCTTATTCAAAATATAAAGAAGAGGTTTTACAAGCATTGTTAATCATTTCGAGAAAAAAATACAGCCATGAAAAAAATTATTAGACCAAGAATGGTTACTGAAAATGTTATATTTGTGGTAAGAAGGAAATAAAATATCATAAAAGTAAGGTACAATTGCTGGAATTTGTTATTCATTCAATGAGATACAAAGACAAATCATTTCCATTAGTTTGAATGCATATTATAGTACCTTTATTACAGAAGCTAGGTCTAATAATTTTTTTCCCAGGACTGTAGGCCCTAGCTTAGTACCTTCAGGTACTCCTAAAGCATTGTATTTTGATTGAGAGAGTTGACCTTTTCACAAAGGAGGTTTAATCCATGGGTAAGTTTTAAACCTCCGTAAGCGTACTAAAATAAGCGTAAATAAGTGCACATTGCCCATGCGCGCGCTCAAAGAAAATATATGATTGGATCGGATTCCGTGCGCACTTACGCTTAAAAAACCCAGGAGGGGGTTTAAACCATGGTTTAAACCAAACCTCCATTGTGAATTCGGGCCTTAGACTTCACATTTTACTGACGATTAGAAAGTCCACTATTAATGTAATTACACAGGGTCGAATATGTAATTCAAATAACTTCGTAACAAGTAAATTATGAATAATTGTGGATATTGACTTAGGTTTGTCAGTATTACTGTGCAAAGCATGTATTAATATGATTAATCCAATGAAATAATGATATGTAGATAGGTTTTGTCTATTCCAAACTGATTTTTATCTATTTTGTTAGTAATATCCTCCCACATAAATTTTGCAATAAAGGATTCGGCAATCTTGGCAAAATATGAACTTAATGCAATTGGCCTTAACTCAGTAGGTGGATAACACTTTGACACAGTTATAATCTCTGCATATTTCCACAATCGAGGGAAATTTCTAAGTTCAAAAGCTGAATTTGATATGTTTGCTTGAGATGTGCTTAACTCGACAGCAAACTCACGAATTGTACGAACTCGTAAACCATCAGAGCTACTTGCTTTTTGAAGCTTGAGCTTAAGTACGTAACAATTTATATATTTTATTTCCTTATAGATCTGATGCAATTTGCAAAAATTAATCATTAATAATATGATTAACAGCGTCTTTAAAATTCATGGGATCATCTGATGAGAGACCGGCAATATAAATTGGTGCTTGATCTTGAGGGTCATTAGTAAGTATTAAACTTTATCTGACGGTACCAGTTCGCAGGATTCTGAGTTTTTAATTTACGAACTCTTTTATTATAGAAACCTTTCTTTGCGCCACGTATAGTCAATGACACTTGATTCTTTAAATGACGCCAAAGATCTTCGTTATTTGCATGTCAAGCTCGTTGTCTTTGTAGAATCAAAGATTACGCTAAAACCAATCAGCAAATGCAGGACCTAAACTTACAGCTAAGCCAACAAATGCTGCAGCTATATAACCCTTATGATCTGAGATTATAGCCAAATCAGCAAATGCAGGAATTATATCCCTCTTATAACCCAAGCTTACAGACAACCCAGAAAATGCAGGAACTATATCAGTACTTTTCACTTGTTAACGGTTTGTTATTACCCTTGAATATATCTCGGCTACGTTCCTTCTTCACTCGAAAGTTGGAGTCATTGCTTAATTGAAGAAGTTGAAATACAGACATGACGCTGGGAATAATTTTTATGGTTGCTAATTGTTTTCTTCTCTTTTCATGACAGGAAATTAAAACTGAACATGTTGGTCTTATTAGTAATTGAAAGTAATTTAAAAGAAAAGTCAATAATGAGACCTTAAACACATGAAGAACATTAAAGGATGTTTGTTTGTAGCGGCAGTTTCAGCCATGTAAACTTGAGACCTTTCCCATTTAGATATGAAATTAGGAATTACGACAATTGGAGATCATAATTTTATGGTTATTTCATTAACATTCCTAACTCCTGTTAGAGTCCCCAAAGTTCACGTTTGCCAATTTTTTTTAAATAAATATGTTACTTCTTCAATGTCAGCAGCGAAAGGGGGGCTGATTTCTCTTTTAATACTGGAGTATTAACACTCCAGTAACTAAATGTCTGTTGACGAGTGAAGGCAGGGGGCCAAACTTATGCTCCATATAATGACTTCCTGCACCGTCTACAGAATTGCAGACTTTTTTTAATGAATTAAATATATTAGGTGAGATTATGAAAATTAAAAAGATTCCATCTCTCTGCCTGAAAATTGATATTTTGAAAATCACCCCCCCCCCCAATCGCCTCGTAGGCTTATGACTTGAAATAGAGAAAGAAGGGAAAAAACAACAAAGATGAACCTATATAGCATTTTTTAAATTGAAAACGAATGAATTCGACTTAAAGTAAACGATAGCTAGTTCGCTTATAATTATGTAAACAAGAACAACATGGAAAGTACTTTGACCACAAAAAGATAATAAAACACAACACTTAGATAAAATGAAATGACTTAATTAAAATTACTTTCTTTGTATCGAAATGTTCTACAATATTTTAACAACCGTTTTTACCTTAAGTTGAATTTATACTCTACTGATACATCTTTTAATATACAGGGTGGCTCATAAAGAATGCAACACGTGAGATCTACAATTTCAACGACATCAATGACAAAATATGATAAGTTTATATTTTATTGTGTAGGAAATTTGTTTCCTAGGAAAATGACACATAGCTCATCAATTTTAGGTAAGGCAATATGATTGTACAGCTATGTTTGTTAGGCAATGTCGTTTTCAAAATTTGCTAATTTTTGCAGCCGCACTCACACTTGAAGCTTAGAAAAAAAATTGAGCATGACGGCTTTCCATGCATTTTCCGATTTCGTTTTCAATGCGAGAGCGGTTACGCGTTTGTCAACACAGTTAACTCAGTGGCGGATTTTTTGTTTTTTGCTTGTCAGGGAATTATGGAGGGAAACTGGACCCCCATACCCCCCCCCCCCCCCCCCTACTGAGCGAATTTTGAAGGTCTGGCGGAAAAAAATTGTTTCCCCCCCCCCCCCCCCCCCCCCCCGAGCGACTTTTCGAGAAGCTGGCGAGACCAAAAAAAGTACGGGTCTACCTTTTCCAAAAGTTGACAAACCTTCATGCCCCCCTGTCATGAAATCCTGGATCCGCCACTGTTAACTGTATATGAGAAGCCGTCCTACGCAAATTTATCGCTGCCACAGCATGACTAATGCTGCAAAATTAGCAAATCTTTAAAAATGACATTGCCTCACAAAGATAGCCGTAGAATCACAACGCCTTACCCAAAATTGATGATCTTGGTGTCAATTTACTCTGAAAAAAATTCTACCCAATAAAACAAAAACTTATGATATTGTGTCACTGGTGTCGTTTAAACTGCAGATCTCATGTGTTGCATTCTTTCTTGGCCACCCTGTAAATATCATGCAATTATTATGTAATATATATATATATATATTACTTAAATGTGATTCAACATAATATTTATGTTTATCAAAACTATTGAATATTGTGCTAATACAATGCATGACGGTAAGAATAAAACATTTCTAAAAGGTGATTATTTTCAGCAATTGTCTGTCTCCGTTCTTTCTAATATTTTTAGAATCAGCTGATATCATAATAACATTTGGTCATTTTTGCATCACATATATAATATATCACACATCAATATATATATATATATATAATGTATCTCAACCTGCCTCGAATTGTCAGGTCCCAGTATGTCCTAAGTTATGTCCTAGTTATAATACTAAGTGATTTATTGTAGCTCTACTGTAAATTTAATCAATTATCATCGAAATCCAGCCTTTTCAAATTAGTTGTATACGAAAATATTAACGAACATGATCTAGCATTGTTAATTGTAGGTTCATAATACACTTTGTTCTTTATAAAGTATAATGTTTATTTTTTTTCTTCAGGTGAATGAATAATTAGTCCCATCCAGATTCAAGTTCAGACGTGCTTTGCCTTCTTCCCCTGTTTTTGTATATTCATGGCTGATGTTATTATTGTGTGATTGGCTGACTTTTCAAACCCAGTGTACAAGGACAAATATAGTTTACAAGGAAGTTCGAACTATAACTTATGAACACTCCATAGTTTACGTCTCTATTGCATGCACAATATGGTGTATACTCAATAACTAAGCGAAACTGATTTTTTACACCATTTACGACAGAGCTTCAATGTTGTTTTACTTTTGATAGTTCCCCATTTTCCCCATGAGTCCTTAAGAATAATAGCACATAATTTCATCCGAGTTGAGAGCTCTCCAAAGCTTGTTATAATTGTTTGCGCAATGCTACATAAAAACTAATGAATTAATTGTTTATTATTCGGGAGGAGAATGGAGCATATCGAGTTAAGGGCTGTCGAAACTTCGTAATTACTCTAGACCTCACCACGGGTAATTACATTATCCTTATTAATGTACGTGAACAGTAAAGCCATGTATGCGTAATTCATATCACATATCAAATATTTATGTTGACTCGCGAGGGTGGTGCAAGACTTAGGCAGGTTTCACATCTCTTAACATCACTCGCTCGATCACCATGACTAATTCTCCTTCTTTTCAAGTCGTCGAATTACGTTCATCCATCAACACAATTCCTCTGGAGCTAGATCGGACTTGGAGAGTGGTCATCGCTTTGTCGTACAAGTTATAGATGTAAACACGCAAGGACACCTTTTGAGCTTGTAAGTCAATCGCTTTGTGTTTAAGGTTGTTTTTTTTTTCTCGAAACGACCCGTCAGTTGAACTGTCATTCCTTGCAGTCTGAATCTATCAAAACTGCTGTTCGTAGACAAACCGTTGTTACCTTTCATGTAATGTTAGCAGCGATTTCAGGTAATCTTTCCTCCTCGGTTCTTATCTAATCAATCTCACCATGGATTACGAGCATCAGCTTGATGAGCATCTTGATGAGCATACCCCTCTAATCCAGACCAGTTTACCCGGGAACACTTGCGTTTCATCATCTATATATCGCCATTCTGACAGACGTGGTCGTAGTCTACCACTCGTCCTCCAAGTCACTCTCGGACTCCTTGGTCTTTGGAGCCCGATGCGGAGGGCCAAATCATCACAGGATGTACTGGAGAAAGACCGTACGCCCGTGGCAGTGGATATTCCTGTGATCATGATGAGGTTTTTCAAAATCAAGCCGCTAAGATGTGATGACGATTCGCCTCATCAGTATCTCGATAAAAACGAGAAAAGATGCGGGTATAACGACGACGATGATCAAGCAGAG
Organism: Heliocidaris erythrogramma; assembly: GCA_025617745.1. Lineage (NCBI taxonomy): Eukaryota > Metazoa > Echinodermata > Echinoidea > Camarodonta > Echinometridae > Heliocidaris > Heliocidaris erythrogramma. The sequence goes on along the minus strand of CM046857.1, from coordinate 49,637,627 downwards.
GAAGAAGATCAAAAACGTACGTAGCTTTCTTTTTAAATGTTAAATATGACTACGAATGAATAAGGGATGGATGTGTTCTCTGTTTTATCTATACATATTATGGTATTATAGTCTCGAAAGTCATAACTACATGAAAAGAAATTAACAAATTGAATGACATAAACTGTTATTGGTGTTGCCATTGACCTGCGTTAACTATTACTGACCCACAATAAAAAGTACCCACGACTTTATAATGGTATATCATATTTATATTGACAGACACAGAATGACAATGAACCAGGGTGGAAAGATTGACCTTTTATTGAAACATTTCACTAATTTCGGAAGACAATGCTGTCTCTTGTCAGCGCGCATTATAGCGCAGAACACAACAAGTTGAAAAATGAAAGTCACAGATCACCTCATGCTGCAGGGCTATAACCACTGCATTCCTGAGGGGTGAGAACATTAACACCATGGAGTGGCCGGCGATGTCCCTTGACCTCAATCCCATTGGGCATCTGTGGGATGAGCTTGGGAGGCGCATTGCTGGCAGGGTCAGGACTCGTGCACAACTGATCCAGACTTTGCAAGATGAATGGAACAGGATGCCACAAGATTTCATTCAAAGACTGGTGCGTAGTATGCGTCGCAGATGCAATGCCTGTCTGCAAACAAATGGTGGCCACACACACTATTGATCTGTGACTTTCATTTTTCAACTTGTTGTGTTCTGCGCTGTAAAGCGCGCTGACAAGTGACAGCATTGTCTTCTGAAATTAGTGAAATTTTTCAATAAAAGGTCAATCTTTCCACCCTGGTTCATTGTCATTCTGTGTCTGTCAATATAAATATGATATACCATTATAAAGTCGTGTGTACTTTTTATTGTGGGTCAGTATATATCCAACCAAAATACATATAACACTTTTTTATATGTACATAAATTTTAAAAACAAGGTAAATGTATTCATATAGGGGCTATGTTATTCATGTTATCAATGTGTTTTCATTCTCTCTCAGGTTGTAATTGCTCTGACGTTTTCGCAATCTTTTATCTCCTGACGACGTGTTGTCTGTTGACATACAATTTTGCAACTTACCTACGATTCTACTGGGGCAAAAAGCGGGACCTTCTTCACCTTGTGTCCTACTTCACTTTCCTCTTCCAAGTCATGGTCATACCCTTCTGGTGTTTCTACGCTAGACTTCTCTACCTGACGCTTGGTCGCCGCTATAGGGAAGGATACCCACTATTCCGTTCTTTCATTTCGACACGAGTGACTGTTTTGACTTCCTCGCGTTTTGGTGCGAAAGGCCTGTCCTGGTTTCGTCTCCTCTGTTTCCTCATGTGGCCAGTCACAAATGCCATGCTTCGCTTTGCCAACGACTACTTTTTCCCAAGCTGTCCTAACCAAGCCATCTACAAAGAACTAACTCACTGGGCAGCTTTCCTTGGCTACATCTTCTACGGTTGCTTTTGTTATCTCATGCACATCGAACGAACTTCGTTTGAATGCGAGGTTCGTGAGATTTCTATTTTCGCTCGCAAGCAAGCATCCGACATAAACGTCGATGCGGTGCGCAGACGAATATCGGAATTTTTTGTGCGTTATAATATGCTACGACGGCTGATCAGGTTTTGGATGGCTTTCACCATGGTCGTTGCAACTTGGGGACTAACTGCTCATCTGACCTGGAATTATCTCGTCTTCAGTGACACCGATATCGATCAAAGTAAGATTGCACAGTTACAATTTCTGAACATTCTCGTGAGCTCACAAAAGATAATGTTCTTTGTCGTCCCGTGCGTTGCGATTGGAGGGCTAAACCTAGAACACGTCTGGAAGCGATTAAGGTACGAAATCGCAAGGAAACGTCCATACGTCCATGAAGCTTACTGGACGGCCATTAATAGATACCTATATGAGATCAATGTGGATCATTCTCGTGATCTTACCCCTACACTCATTTTCAGCGCTATCGGTTTCTATTTGGGTTTGAACCTTGGAAGTGGTGACCAGAAATTCAAGGAATGGAACGTTCCTCATGACTGCAATGCATCCCACCCAATTTTTTAGTTACAACAAATCCTCGTAAAGTTAAGGCATGGCTTCTTGACTACCATGCACATTAACATTTATAAGATCGTTGAGAATATTAGGCCTGAACACTGAACACAAGGCGTCAATTCCACTGCGCCAAGACAGGCTAATAAGAAGTCGCCAGACACGGACTCATTCTCTTGACAGGGGGTACACTAAGGATCTATCGAATGGGTTATTCCAAAGCCGGCCTTGACGGGACACTGATGTTGCCTTCACGAGGCTTCTATTTTCTATGGTAATTGCTCCATCTAATTCAAGAGAAAGCACGCCAAAGTATAAGGTGCTCCGACATATGCTCCGGGGACAATTTCTCCAGGCTTTAATTTGTTAAAATGTAGGGTATGGGATAGGATTGCACTTGGGTTTTAAGATAGGTTTGGGGTAATGGTTAGGTGTAGTGTTTGATCATCGTCATCAAGGGTTGCAACCCTCTCTCTACAAAAAAAAATGAGTGATCACTGACGTCACTCCCCAGGGGAATGAAAATAGAGTGAATAGAGTGAAACTCCATTCTTTTCCTATTAGACACCACTCGATAGTCACTCGATATTCACTCCTAAATAAGTGATCACTGACGTCACTCCCGGGGGAGTGAAAACATAGTGCAAATTCACTCTTATTTCACTCCTCTTGAGGAGCTCTTGTTGTCGGACCATGTGTCGTATAACCAATAGTAAACATCTGGCAATGCAGAAAATGCAGGGTAAATGGACGTGGAGATAAACCAATGTTCAGTAGACAGGCATAGGTTTTGAAGATTCAGTTATTGAATGGAACACATGGTTCACTCTGAGACTACTATGTCTTTAACCACATTCTGCTCAAATTGAAACACAACACTGGGTCTAGTTTTAACAACGGGAGTTAGACCGATGTTCTAAGTTCTCCTTGTGCTAAACATGACTTTATTCTGAGCGTCCTTTTTAACTGCATTAGTAAAATACCAACTACAGAGATTTTAAAATAATTTTTCCAAGATAGAAGGTGTTTCATAGGTCATTTTCGAATGTTATGACTCCAAAGAGGTATATGCATATCTTTTAAATGCACAAAGTGTTCATAATACATTCCGGCCACGTTAGACCTCCTAATGATGATAATGATGATGGTAATAATGATAATAATAACGAAAATGATAACAATAATGACTATGATTTTCATAATAATAATGATATTGTTGATAAGAGTAATACTAATATTAATAATAGTAATAATAATGATAATTAAAAAAATAATGTATCATAAAAATATATGATATTAATATATGATAATATATAATAATAATATATAATATTAATATATGGTCTTATTTCTTTTCTTATATTTTCATCTTTGATTTAGTGCTCAGAAATTAACCTCACTCCCTCATTGATTATTGTAATTCAGTAATACAGTTTTGTGAAATGATACGAAATCATTTGATGAAATATATTTAATCAGGTTGTTCTAAAATATGATGACCCACTTATAGTTAGCAATTATTTAGCATTGTAATAGATGAAAAGCCATTTTTAATGTCGTAAATCAATTGTTTTACTTTTATATATCATATAGAATGCTACTAATGTTAAAGTATAAACATAAAATAATAACTTGCATTACCGTAAGCAACTCCTTTAAATGTATAAGTTATAAGAACAAATATCATAATCATACCTGGTTTCTTATTAGTCATCTATCATATTTTGTGGCATCAATTCCTGGTGGGGTTTTTTCAATCCTATTATTGTATTAATATATTTATTTTATTACTTTTTTTTTACCAGGACCGAGATATAGAACAATACAACCATTTGGCCATTTTATCCAGTACAATTATTTTTGAATAAAGTATTGTCTGGGGTTATATTTGGCAATTTAAAAAAAATAGTTTTTTTTTAATTTTTTTTAATAATTTGTACATATATATATATATATATACGGTATAACTAAACAGTAGAATTTGATGATGTTTATATGCATAGCATCTGTAATATACACCTGGTGAGCGTTTCATCAAGCGTTTTGTCAGTGATTTTTACCGCAACTGCTATAAGCTACTAACATTCTTGCATCTGATTGGCTGAGAGCAAATTTGTCAATTATAATTACTGACAAAACGCTTGATGAAACGCTCCCCTGACATCATCGCTTAATCATTACGCATGTACATGTAGTTCAATGCTTTTAAGCACCACAACAATCCCTATATTAGGGGTTATTACTTTTTAACAAAATTGATGGTGACGTAGAATGTTTAAACATCGTATGTCGAGGTTATAACTTTTTCGTACGGAGCTACCACAATAATTGAGTATACTTTTAATACGCAGTGCAAAAACTTTAAAGTGTAAAACGGTGTCTCCACCGAGACTTTTAAAAAATTTGCGTTCTTAGCTAATCTTTGCAGTTTTCGCACGGCAATTTGTAACATTAACCATATCTGGCAGATAAGGCCCAGTCACGACCCAAGTCTTGAGAAATTCTCAATACACCATTACCATAACAAATTTCCTCTTAAAAAGCATTATCGATTCCATTGCTGATCCGTTGCTTTACATATTCAATTTATCTTTGAAGTCTGGCCAGGTTCCAGCTAAAATGAAAATTGCTAAAGTGATCCCCAAATCACGTTTAGGGACGTCGACGGCGGCGACGGGGTCGCCATGGCACGCGGACTACGGGAGACACGGGCCGTGGCATTATGCCATCGATCCCGCGCAACGGCGAGGCCGGACGCGACGGGGGAAAAGAGTTTTTGCGACCACAAAAAAAGCCCCCGCGACGGTTTTGACTATTAATAAATAGATACAACTTTTTGCAAAATATAGCACTTTACACAGATATTACACCAGGCAAGCAAACGATTATCATTTACCCAAAACTCGAACGGCTTTTGCCAGTAATATTATATATTTCATTGGTGTTAAATATCGGAACTCATTGCAACAGAATTCAAAACTTACACCTAACTTAAGTAGGTTCAAATATCTTGTGAAGAAACACTTGACTGATTTATACTGACGTTTTATGCTTTTATTTATTTTTTTCTTTTCGTTCCATAATATTGTGTTTATCTTTTTTATATTAGTTATATATACGTGTATATATAATATACTGATTTCCACTCCAAATCTCTTTTATTTCATCAATCTTATTTTGTAATGTTAGCTCAACTGTATATAATGTACATAATGTTTTGTTTAGTAGTTTTCTCCCTCTCAAACAATTACATTGATACTGGAAAGATTAATTTACAATAGGCTTTTAAATCATATTAATAAATATCATATTTTGAATGATTCTCGATATGGTTTTAGAAGTAATTCATCTTGTGGACATGCTTTAATTGACCTTCATGATCAGATTCTAAATAAATTGAATAATAAATTGCATACATTGGGTTTGTTTCTTGATCTATCCAAAGCCTTTGATGTTATTAATCACGATATTCTCCTTACTAAATTAAATAATTGTAGTATACGTGGTATTGCGTGGGAATGGTTTAGGGATTACTTAAGTGATCGTTATCAATTTACGTCATACAATAACTTTGTTTCTCACAGAGAGAGGATCCATTGTGGAGTCCCACAGGGCTCCATACTGGGTCCTCTCCTATTTTTTGATTTTCAATGATCTTAGTTCTGTTTCCTCATTCTTCCATTTTGTGTTCTTTGCAGACGACACTAACATTATTGCATCTCATAATGATTTTGGTAAATTAATGACAGAAGTAAATAAAGAATTAGAAAAAGTTACTGACTGGTGTAATGCTAATGAATTGATTATAAATTATGACAAAACAAGTGTACTTTATTTTCATAGTAAAACCAATCCTTATAATGGTAGTGATGTAAAAATAACTATAAATGATGTAAATTTGAATGTTTGTCCCACAGTTAAATTTCTTGGTATCCTCTCAGATGACACTCTGTCCTTTCAGGGTCATCGATTATATATCGACAATTTTTTTTTTCGCCAGACCTTCAAAATTTCCTCAAGCTAAAAAAAAAAATTGTTTGCCGGGGGGGGGGGGGGCACGTGCCCCCTGTGCCCCCCTGGATCCGCCACTGATTTCTATGTCATATCCATGTATTCTGTGTTTTTGGAGTGTTTGTAATTTGTACATATTGTTGTAATTTCATTGTAAATGTGGAATCTGAATAAAATAAAATCAAATCATTTCAACTCGATAAGTAGCCAAAATGACTTCTTCAAGCAAGAACTACCCACGATAGGAGTTTATTGACATGTGCAGGTTGTGTGCGGGTGGGTGTGTGTGTGTGTGGGTGTGTACCAACAGAGGTATACTTGTGTGACTAAATGGACAGTCAAACACAATAGATGCCTTTATTCCGTCAGGCTTGTGTGGCTTTTTTTGCTGCTTGTGTGGCTATTTGAACAATAGAGAGAACAAAGGGAAAGACACACAAGTATACCTGTGTGATTGCGTTTGTTTAGCATTATGTCCGAGGACATTTTCGGACAGAGAACAAAAAAAAATCATGACAACAATGGTCCTCGGAAGCCGGACAATAGTCCTCGAACGTCGAACAATGAATTTATGCCTTATTCCGTCGACTGTCCGAGGACGAGTAACAATAGAGGAACAATAGTTGTCCTCGGAAGTAAAGCCATGTAAACGTGTGTGTGTGCGTTTGTTTAGCATTATGTCCGAGGACATTTTCGGACAGAGAACAAAAAAAAAATCATGACAACAATGGTCCTCGGAAGCCGGACAATAGTCCTCGAACGTCGAACAATGAATTTATGCCTTATTCCGTCGACTGTCCGAGGACGAGTAACAATAGAGGAACAATAGTTGTCCTCGGAAGTAAAGCCATGTAAACGTGTGGGTGTGTGTGTGTGTGTGTGTGTATGTGACGATTTATCATAGGCACATCTACACTTCTACGTAAGTGATATGCATGCTTTGGGGATTTTGGAATAAATTAACTTCTTGAAAATAGTATGATCGATTGTCATTATCGTAGTCTGTCATGATACCTATACCATACGGCCTGTTAGTCTTTAGCCAGTAGAGGGCGCCGTTGAAGTAGCTGACTACTGCCATCCTTTGACTCAGTTCATTCTTATCCTTATGAAAATTCAGATACTCAGTCAGCTCATGAGCGCTAGAACTGTCTGCATTTGGAGATGCGCCCACGTCCTTGTAGAAAGTTCGCCATTTTTTCGAATCGCAGAAAATGATACGGCTTGCTTTTCCTACAGATGATTATAAAAAGGAATTTTGTGGAGGTAATAAATTATGACCTTTTGTTATTTAGTTTTCGTCTGCAATTAAATGAAAGCTATAAACCTACTCTCTTAACACGTGAGTATAAATTCATTCGTTTTATGGGTCATATTAGTCGTTGAATCGAGTCCAAATTAGTGGTTGATTTACTATTTGAGAGTGCATTTCACTCCAATGAACTGCTCAACTGCTCGGTAATATGACTATCCCTAAAAGTGGATTTCCACAACTAGACAAAACTTGTTGAGCATGGGTATAATTTCTCTTTAATCTGATTTTAAATGCATTTTTACTCCCCTCCCAACTAATAGCATGTATAGTAGCTATCCTGATAAAGATTATGTTATGAATGAAACTTTTATTTTCCTAGGATGATCAAAGGAACTATGAGAACACATGCAACAGAATACCAACTAATTTGTTTAAATGGAATGTAAACGACACTGATCTATGTTATACATGTAAACATCCAGGTGACTGTATGCACGTGTTTTTTTCTTTGTAAAGAAGTTACTATGTTTTGGAAAGAGGTTGAAAAGAATATACAAAAATACTTCATGTCTAGTTTTCAGTTTAAACCGCTTCATGTATTGTATGGTAACGAATTTGGGTCAAAAAAGAAAAGGATGTTGATATAATTTTTAATTATGCACTTTTTGCTATTTACAAAGGTTTTTTGTGGAAAGCTACCGAAAAGAGACTTTTGAATAGTTTGCATTATTTGGTGATTTACAGTCTAGAAATAGAAAAGAATTCAACTAGAAAACTGAGTATAACTATAGACAAATAAAGCAAATGACTGGAATGTAAAAAAAATAAATAAATGTATGCATATTATTAAAGAAACAAAAGAGTAAAGAAGACCAGAAGTGTTATTTTACAAACAAAAAACAACCAAAAAATGCAACAAAAGGGCCACAGAAATAGAGGTTTTAGGGGTTCGACTGGACCCCCCCCCCCCCCCCAAGGTATTATGTAACTTTTGCGCGTAAAAATAGGTGTCTGTGTGTTTGGGTACGAATGTGGGTGGGTGAGTGTGGTACGAGAGGGTTCATTGGGGTGACGTGTATTAAATAGATCTGATTATTTACCTTTCGAACAGACTTTCAAGTTACCATTCGAACGATAGTTCGGGATAATTATGAAGATTAAAAAGACTTCTAAATGAAGTTCAATATAAAAGGATTTTTCTTTCTAATACAATTTACACTTACCTGTGGGGTCCATGCTCAGGCCCGTGACAGAACGCATATCACCTGTGTCATATATCTCTTCAATGCCATCAGCACCTTTGAGAGCTTTGCGCACAATCTTGGTGGGTCTTGTCCAGTATAGGTATCTGAATATATTGGAGTATTTTCATAATTTGTTTAGTTCTGGTATTAAGATTGAGATGAAACTTATCAGTCCACTTGTGTTACAAAATAGATGATTATATCAGTTTTCAAAGATAACCAATGGATTTTAGTGGAAATTAAGAACAGATCCCTACAACTGTTATCGCGTTATCAAATTGATGAATTAATGAAGTTGAATTAAAAAATATATAAGCAGTTAGCTGCGGAGTAACTCAAGGGTCTATTCTAGATCCCCCTTTTAAAAATTTAGATTAATGACTTGCAACACTCAACAAATAATTTACGTTATATTATTTTTTGTAGACGATACCAGCGTTCTTGTAAAGGTCCTGATTTTAAAGCTTTATTTAATTTTGTAACTGAAGGAAATCCAACAAGTTGATCTTAAATGATGACAAAACTAATCTATATTCCATTTGGAATCGAAACTGTCAACGAATTTTATAATCTTAATAGGGAGAAAAATAAATAATTTAACTGTGATAACTGTGATAAATATTTGAAAGTATAACTTCAAACTGAGTCTACGTCTACCGCGTTCCAGTCTCACTATAAATATTCATACAAACCCAAGGGCTAGACCAATGTATGTCCCATAAAGTCATCAGGGAAGCGTTTCATCAAGCGTTTTGTCAGTGATTTTTACTGATTATAACAGTTGTCGGTAAAAATCACTGACACAACGCTTGATGAAACGCTCCCCTGATATACTATAAGATGTGGTCAGTAATGTATGGAACTCCCCCCCCCCCCCCCCCCCCAATAAAAAACGTACAACTCGTACAACTCTCCATGTGTAGTAGCCTACACATACCGGTTGCATATACATTTTTGTTTGCTAGCCAACGTCAGGATCTACATTATTTCCTATCAACCAATTTTCAATATTTTTCATTTACAGAGTTTTCCATAATTCGAAAAGAAATATCGTTAAGTGTTCGGTAATAGGTTGACACATCACTCTTCTCATTTATTTTTTTATTTATTTTATTTTAATTTTTTTTTTTGAGAGGGGGGGGGGGACAGCTTCTAAATCTAAAAATGGGCTTTAAACAATAATGTCAAGCATGTTAGAAACAATGTGGCCAAGCGCTTAACTTGTTATTCTGCTCGGTACCTGTAACATATTCAAAAATATATCAATACTATAATCACTTAATGGATTGCCGGATTCATTAAAATACCGGACACCCCGTTTATCTTCGGCATTACGAAGATATGCAGCGATAGGTCAACGCATCTCAGCATATATGCTAGGGGACCATACGCTACGCAAGGCAACTCAACAAAATTAAACTCAACTCGGTTTTCAATCAATTAAGGATCGCGTATTTGAATCTTGCGGTTAATATAATAATATTATATAAAATAAAATAAATAATATAAAACCCTGGACCCAATATGGCACTAGCTGTTAATGTTCTGTATGCACTCGTTTGTTTATGTTGATTCAAGGAGGTTCAAACAGATGGAGTTCTAACAGACAGCTTCCCTTTGAAGCGAGCTTCGATGCCGCCGCAAAAAACATGACACATACGCGCTCTCCAAAATCATTCATCCAAACGAGAAAACAAATCAAATTCCGTTTTATTGCATAACCATGGATACGTACAATGGAGGATATTCTGTTGCAATGATAATTAGTTTTCGCAGAACCAAGTGTAACTTCAAAAATGTGCACGTGAATGATAAAACAAGGTTCAAGCGAACATATTTAGTGCCAAAACTACCAGATTCGCGATGACAATTTCTTGACTGGCCGCGTATGCCCACTACTTTGGTTGGCTATATTTCCTAGAGCCATCTTTCACGATAGAAATTTAATAATCGCAATTAAGCGGAAAGGTGTTAAAATTGCCCTTAAGGCATACATTTGTGACAATTTTAAGGCTATATCTCAAAAAATTGTTCATCCTCAGGCAGGGGGATTTCAGAATGAAATCGAAATTATTTACATTGATTTTATTGCACATTCACTTTTTGTGTTTATGAATTTAACTGCGCATCGCAAACATTCAAATGTCAAAACATCTCTAAATCTTTTCCGTTTACTTTGGCAAAATAGACCGCTTCTGTAATGTATACAAATTTATGAGCCTCAATGCTTAGAATCCAGTTTTCATACATTATTTGTAGCTATGTCCGTCAAGCTTTCAGGTTGTCAAGAACAACCTTTGTTTGAAAGGTATGCATAAATTTTGCATACATTACGGAAGCGGTCTATTAGACATCGCCATCAAAGAATCAGGGCAGATTATTTATTCAGTTGTACATTCTTTATAATCTGCCAGGTGTTTGCATTAATTGTCGTTAGTTGAGACTCTGTTCGAACCTTCTTGGCTGATTGTAAACGCCAATTTTTTCCATCGAAAGTCGATATTCAGACAAATCCGAAACCTTGCGCGAGGCCACTGCACTCTGCATATTTCAAGGGGTTTTGCGTCTATGGCTAAATATAGCGCAAGTTACATATCTAGGGGGCAGGGGGCACGTGCTCCAGGCGGTACTTGGAGGGTGTACAAAAAAAAACGCAAAGGAGAGAAAGAAAAAAGGGGGAAATGAAGAAAAACATCATAATCCTTAATGCGCCTCCAAATCCGTAGGGTAAATGCACTAGAAATCTAGTTTTTGAGTGAGGGTTTGAAATGCGTTTTTATAGGTTGAAATGGAAACATTTTCCGCTCGGTCGCTTTGCTCCCTCGCTTGTAGAATGGCGTAGATATGTTAGTTTAGGCACTCAGGGAGGGAAGGGGGGGGGGGCGCAACTTCTTTGTACCGTGCGACATCATCACTAGATACGCCACTCTAAATGTTGTGTATGTTGTGTATTATTATTTTTGTATTAATGTTATGTTATTCATTATTGATTGTATTAATGTTATGTTTAGTATTATTAAGTTTGTAAACGCTATGATAAAGTTGTACTATGGAGAGCGTACTAACTGCTAGTTATTATTATTATTAATAGCGAAATTGATAGAATTCCTTGTGTACACTGGGCCTAGAGAACAGAAATTACGAAACAAAAATAAAACTAACCCTGCTTGTGCATCAATCATGAGTGCTTTCAGACCTGACAGATTCCTGTCTTCATGAAAAAACGTTTCAGGTTCTCCGTTACCATGGTTACGGCTGGCAAGGCGAATCGACACACATGTTATTTGTTTAGTTCTATAACCGATGTAGAGAGTCATTGTTGTCTCGTCAATGGCCAAGGCAATCGCTTCTAGACCTTTGTTGAGGAAAAGAAAATTAAAAACAATGAGGTAATTGTAACTATAATTCTATCATAAGGCGGAAACGTGTGTAGACGGACAAGATGAGAAGAGATGAATACGCACCCGCGTAGCCAGGAGGGAGGAGCGGTCTGATCGCGCACGCAAAGCGTGCTCTAGGGGGAGGGGTGCGGAAACTCTGGCATCTGTCACAATCGAGAGCGAAAGTTTCCACTTGTCGATACATGTTATCGCTGGTTTGATACCCAATCTCCCTATTTGATTAAGCTCAAATATGAGTTTAACAAAGAGGTTATATTTAAGATATTGGAACTAATGACAGTTTTTCACAATCATAAAGGAGAAAAAAAAATTACGGATATCTTTTTCTTAGACTTATCATCCAAAATGGGTATTTACAGTCCATCGGCGGGTGGCCTATTATCTTCCGCATCGAACGCAACTTTTTTGGACGTTATGATGTGTACATTTTTATGAAGATAATTTGACCATATACCTCATTCTTAATAGTAACAGGAAAAATTTATTGGAGAACACCATGCGAGCGGTTTCTGTTAGAAACCTCTAGCAAGATATAAACATCGTAGGATAGATTAAGTGAGAAATCTTTCAAGAATTTAAAAAATGATACTAGAAAGCGAATTGAGACATGTTTCTTTTTTATTATCATTTATTATTTATTTTTATGCATTCTGGAACAACAAAAAATAGGAAAATGTGTAAGAAGAAAATATACTTCTCCAAATTTCTCATTCAACAAATACAAAAGGCGAAGGTCTAACGGTAATTGAAAGAGGGGCGCTTTTATACATGCAGGCCACCCGTAATCTCATTAAAGGATAGGCCTACATATTATATTACATACAGCCCTGGAAAAAATTAATAGACCAGGGGGTGTTTCATAAAGCTGTTCGTAAGTTACGCACGACTTTACGCACGACTGGTGATCAGTTCTTGTGCTAAATGATTGAGAATCTGATCAGTATAGCACCCAAGAACATGTTCCAGTCGTTCGTAAAGTCATTCGTAACTTTACGAACAGCTTTATGAAACACCCCCAGCTCTCTTTAAAGGCATATGTGGGAAGTGTTGGCTACATCGGTAATTGAACTTTCATATTGATCTTTCTAATAGCTAAGTTAAAATGATAGGATAAATTCTCCCTAAAACAATTACCCTTTATAATTATTAACCCGTCGGACAATTACCCCCCAGGGTAATTACCCCTAGGGCAATTAGCCCCCCCCCCCCCCCCCCCAACAATTATCCCCAAAGGACAATTAGATCTAAAGACATGCACCCCAAATGGATGGATATTCTTCAGATTAACTGACAGAATGAAAATATCCTAGAGGATAATCGTCCTGGGGATATTCTCCAGGGGTAGGAAGGTTTTAAAAATAATGTTATGACAGTAATGGTTTCTGGGATAATCGTCCAGGGGGTATGCCTGATTGTGTGGTTAAGCCATGTTCACTTCTCTAAGTTCTCTAGTGGCAGTTTGTTCAGTTCTTGGTGGAAACTTGCTACGTGTACATTTGATGATAGCAGTCATGCCTTGTGGCATGCTGTCCATAAGGGGTTGCACTTTTTCTCTTCACAGCAAATGTTGTCAGTAGAATCATGAGCAGGCCACAGGCCTCAAACCAAGACAAGTAACACTAGAAATTCATCCTCTTAGACATTTATTGTCTATTATGTCGTCAAAATGAGGGGGGAATTCTGGGGAAAATTGTCCCGGGCAGTTTGTCCTTGCCGTAGTCGTCCTAGGGGTAATTGTCCTGGGTGGAACGTCGGGCTCGGACAATGGAAGTGGAGGGGCACCTTTTGTCCTCCAAACAAAAGGATTTACAACAAGAAAAAATCTTTTTTGTGTGTTTTTGAGGGGGCGACCACCCCCACCACCCCGCTGGCTACGCGCTTGTATATATATGAGAGGGGGGAAAGAGAGGGATAGGGAAAGTAGAAGAAAGGGAAAGGGGTAATAGGAAGGAAGAGAGGGAGAGAGAGGGGGGGGGACCAGAAAGAGGGCTTGGAGCAGGGGACGCTGGGAATGACAGTAATGACAAAATCGTGGTTATCAGAAGAAATTAGAATTTTTGAAATTACTTATATTCGGACAACCGTCCTTTCATGTGTAATTTTTGTTAATCTTAATTTGTACTGTTACAACAAGTGACAACATTTCTTTCTTTGTTGGAAATTTGTGAGGGAAAGGGGGTCGTCCCCGAGTGATCAGCTATCTCTCCGCACTAATATCTTCCACTTATATCCTCCTTTAAAAAATATGTTTTTCGAAATGGAGAAAAAAATATGAATGATTCCGCATTTGTACGAGATATGTGATTGGAAGGGGTACCGGAAGTGCAATTGTTACCACCATTGCTACGAGATGTGTTGCTGACAGCTTCCCTGTGTGTACCATTCTCGTTTACACGATACACACGTTTGTCCACACCCACCCAGTAGAACTTCTTTGACCGGTACTCGTATTTTATATCGAGTGGGTAATCTACGAAGGGTATACGGGTGAATACAAGCTCATCACGTAGGTCAGCAACGGAAATCATATTGACATCTCCCACGAAGATCCTTGCAGATAATGCTATATTGAACGAGATTGTTGTGAAGAAAGAAAAAAAGTTTGGTTGTTGACTTTGATTGTCATTAAGTGACCTTTATTTGATTATATACGTTATGCTCTTAATTTATGCTCTTATGTTATCTGTAAATATTAGTTCATGATATGTTGATGTATTACTATACGATATATGGTTTATACAAAATAATTTGAGGCCGTAAAACGATTTGTATGCCTGTTCAGTTGTGCATGACAATAAATAAATTCAATTCTATTCAATATGTTTAGCGAAAACTCAAAATACTGTAGAATTTCTGTAATATGAATGTTCATATATTTGAAGTCTTAAAGACAGACAACCCATAACATTGACATATCGGTCTCGCGGACCTGCAGAGTCAACTTTACTGAGGGTTCATGAAGACCGACTCAAGGCCCGTTGGTCTGCTAGGATGCCCAGGGCCGGGGGGGGGGGGGGGGGGGGGGGACTCGACACCAAAAGTGGTTGTTATTGAAATATAAGGAACATATTTTTATTTTTATTTGTTTTGTTTTTAGGAAATTTGAGTGTAAAAATGAGGTTCTTCTCCGCGACAAATATCCACCGCACACGGTGCGAGGCCCCGTTTCATGAAACATTTTAGCAATAACAAGTTACCATAACAAATTTGTCATAGAAACGGCGCAGTGTTTATTGACAAGTGTTATGAAACGGGGCCCAGATAATCCTTATGCCCCCAATTAAAGTTGTTTTGGGGGCATGTATAATACATTTTATGATTTCCCGTCCATCTTAACAAATGTTTTCATTCAATTTCATACTTTTATCATTCAATTTCGTCCCCCAAGTTCGTGATCTTGCACATCTCAGGGTCAATTTCGTCTTCGGTCATTCATGTTCGAACTATGTCCAATCAATTTCATATTGCATCCAATTTCGTCGAAGCAAAATAAATTTCGTCATCCCCAGCCGCCAACGTGCGATTGCATGAATCAATTTCGTCAAGGCGTCTTTCAAATTTGTCGCTCATGTTTTTGCTTCATAGATAGTTTTTATTAATTTTTCTTGTCTTGATATTTGACAGAACATCTATGAAAATGAAAATGTTGGTACCCATGCAAATTAAAGTTTTGTATTTACCCTTTTTCATACATCTTATTCAATAAATGAGGAGCCATACATGGATTATGAAGTATTGTCATTTTGATGGCTATAGTTCAATGTTTTCTCTATCCGACGAATTTGAATAAAACTCTTTTTAAATCGATTGCACAAAGGCGAAGTCGATGATTACATTCTGCAGCGGATCGTCAGGTCAGACTGATTCCACTGAAATCTGACGAAAATGAATGGATGTTGAATTGATTGCCCATTGACCAACCTGAATGACAAATGACAAAATTAGCTTTAATATTTGCACATTCCAGACGAAAAAGAAGAACGAAAGAGAAGTGAACTATGATGAAATTGAATTTTATCAATGTTAGAATGGACGGGAAAACCTATATTATTGCACAGAGCTAGGTTTAAGAGTCAGAGAAAAATAAGAGAGTTCAAGAAAGGAATTAGAGAGCAAAAGCCAAGAAGGGGTCAAGAAAGAAGTCCAAAGAAAAACACATGATTAGACAGCCTTATACTGAGAATTACCTGTAGGATATTGGTCCAACGCATGCTAATAATTTTCACGATTTTTACATAGATATTTTTTCAGATTTTCAGATTTCAGATTTCAGATTTAGATTTTATTTCATTACATTTTCATTTTTCAAAGTATATAACGATAGGTATTGTACAATTCACAAAATACAAAATAATTGACAACACAACTTAGTGCAGAAACATTTTCGATCATTACAATCAAAATAAAGAGCATTAAAGTTTGAGTTGTAAGGAGAAAAAAATAGCAATGAAGACTACATTAGATTAATTTTATGAAACTGAGAATGAAAACAGAGACTACCTTAGAAGCAAAGCTTGTAGAGCGCTGGTCCCTGGCAAAAGGTATATCATGAATAGTATACAAAACATAAACAACTAGACTGGGCAATCATGCATAAAATGCCCCAAAAAGGGGGAAAGAAGAAAACAGATACATGGCCATGGAAAGCAAACATATTAAAGATATAACACACTTTCCATCGAAGAGAAAGCATTGAGAAATATTGTAAACACAAAAGGCTGGGAATAGTAACGATTTAAAGGAGTAACCTTTACAAAAGACGGAACAAGAAGGACAAAGTGACAGATGGGGTAGGAAGGGGCAGGATCTGGAAGGTTTCATTTAGTCTATTATATAGATTTTACTATACAGATAAACAAAAATCATCATTGAGGGATCAATGTCCATAAAAAGCAATTAGTGATTTTTTTTTCAATTTACGTTTGAGTGTACTTAAACATATAGTGTCTCGTATATTAAAGGATGGGGAATTCAAAATTTAGGAGCAGTAAATGAAAAAGTATTCTGGGTTAATGTGGTACGAGTTCTCGGCAAGTGATACAAATTGATTTGTCTAGTGGGATAATGATGGATTTCATTATTTACTGTAAATATATTATTGAAGACAGTGGGCAATTCATGATTATGATTATTGGCTTGCTCACTTGTCATTGGAGTAGTTGTGGCAGCGGCTTGAGACGTCATGTCTTCTGTTTGTGTTTGCATAGTAGATGATGTGTTCATCGTCGACATGGTCATTGGGTTGGTAGACGGAGTTGATTCTGTACAAGCATTCCATGCAAGAAATATTCTATAACATAATGCGATGTAATAATAAGGTGTCGTGGTATAGTGGTTCATTCACTTGACTCTCAATCCCGGGGTTGGGAGTTCGAATCTCAAGACAATTAATCTGCAGGTGCCACTCTCCACCCAGGTGTTGAATGGGTACCTGGCAGGATTTATTATTCATAATGTCATATGCGCTATACAAGAACGGTTTATTATTATTATTATTATTATATGATGTGATGCCGACAAAGTGAATTTCCTACTGAACCAATAAAATTAATCTGAATCTGATCTGAATCAAATGTGGATTTAGGGGCAAAAGCGGCCCGTGCCCCCTACACTTCCAAAATTGCATTAATCTACTTTTTCTGATTTTGCCCCGCCCCTTTTTACGAAATCGTGGATCCGCCCCTGTATATGGCAGTGATATGGAAAAAGTCGGATTTGATGGGAAGATGTAGATTTGATAAATTTCACCTTATTTAACTACCCCACACTATCAAAAGAAATCCCAAGAGCTAACACCTCTTAATGAAATAAGGACATTTTAGGATCCATCTCGCCTTCTCTTCACTTCTTTCTTTCTTTCTCCCACACTCTCACACGTAAACACATTCTCAACACACATTCACACACCTCCCCAATAAAATACGGGGCAAAGTGTCATTGCCCCCCCCCCCCCCCCCCCCCCTCCAACCATGGATGATGGATGTACAAACACAACGCCTACATCACATCCTCTTTCACACAATATCAATGTCAAATGTATAGACCTACAATAACGTAAATATTCATCATGTTGTAGAATTTGGACCCATATTGCTACTGCAATATTGAAGTTGAAGTGGCTTTTTTTTTAGCTTTGAAGGAACTCGCGCAATCTATGTGCTCTCGTTATAATATATCTATGCGAATTTTACAGAAATTCAATGAAACAGAATGAATAAAAGTTTGTTTCTCACTCTCACGTTCACTGCAATGCTTCCCTCTATATCCCTCCAAACAGTGACATTTGTAACTGTCCATAGTCTCCTCACACCAGCTATTTTCACACATATTTGTGTCACAACCTGGGGAATAAAAGGCACAATCGAATATCATTTTTTAACCGATACCATTACGGAATATCTTCTATTCAGTGAAGATATATTAGATTTTTATTAGCTGGTGTGTATGATTTCTTATTCAGTATAGTATACTGAGTGTCTACGATTTGTTATGACTGTAATTATCTACAGTGAAATAATGTCCGCAATTATGTTCATAACAACGATATGGTGTTTGTGACATATTGTTAGGAATTTGTCTGTATATTAAAATATATAACGGTGTGTATGATCATTTTGTCTGTTTACCAAATTACATTTTATACATATTTTTTTACTGTAGATATTGCTTTTTTAACTCAAACAACAAATGCGAATCGCAAGGTTTTGAAAAACAATGAAAATATATTTACACAGAAAACATTTTGTACAATATTGCTTCACGGGTCGAGCAGATATCTATTCCCTTGTGTATCAACCCGTTGCCTGCGGGAATCGGTGTGTGTGTGCGTGCGCGCGTGGGTCTGTTTAGCAGTATGTCCGAGGACATTTTCGGACAGAGAACAAAAAAAAATCATGACAACAATGGTCCTCGGAAGCCGGACAATAGTCCTCGAACGTCGAACAATGAATTTGTGCTTTATTCCGTCGACTGTCCGAGGACGAGGAACAATAGAGGAACAATACCTGTCCTCGGAAGTAAAGCCATGTAGAGCTGTGTGTGGGTGTGTGCGTTTGTGAGGGTGTGTGTGAATCTGGGTAAGTGTAATAACTGTACTACATAAAGATATCTGCAAAACATTCGGCGATGGGTGTTCATCATTATTCAAAACATTTAATACTTAGCCATGTTTACTTGGGAACTGACACACTCTATGGCCGGGAGGGATCCTCAGGTCACTCTCCCTTGAAGGACAACCGGCATCTGTAGATGTTGCGGGGATAAGCTTTGGGATTGTCTTCACCATTTCGCCATTGAGGTGAAGCCTCTTCTTGCATTCTGGTAACATTGGTAGGGTGTAATTCAGGTTATACCCGTCCTTGCAGCATGTACTTGTCCCGTTGCTAGCATCCGATGAAACGAGTAAGGCTAAGTGAAAGAAAAAAAAACTATTAGCGCACACGCGTAGATAACTGAGATAAGTTTAGCACACACAACTCGCCAATATGGCAAAGAAGCTACTCAAATAGATCTTTTCAGGATGGTGGAAAACGTGGAATTGAAATCGGCACCACGCCACGCTACGCCGAGAGCCATCGAAAACATTTTCCCTTATTTAAAATTCTGTCTTCCCCATGGGCTCTTCCTTATGTCATGGAACTCATTCATAGAACCCATTCCAACCATGCAATTATGCTAAAACTCTATGACCCGAATTCACAAGGAGGTTGGGTTTTAATAAACCATGGTTTAAACCCCCTCCTGGGTTTTTAAGCGTACGTGCGCACGGAATCCGATCCAATCATATTTTCTTTGAGTGTGCGCATGGGCAATGTGCGCTTATTTACGCTTATATTAGTACGCTTACGGAGGTTTAAACCTAACCCATGGTTTAAACCTCCTTTGTGAATTCGGGCCTATGCTTTTATATCATCAACAGTCACTAACCCGTCGACTACTGAATTATCTCATTCCCATGGCTTAAAGACAGGGATCACTCGGTTCCCATTGGCAATGGGTTAAATTATGTTAACATTATGCATTTATGTGATATTGGTTTTGGCACTTTTCTCGTCATATAGCTGCCTTTTCCATTCTCGGTTGATTATGGTTACCTTTTTGTCTGAAATAGGAGATTTTAACTAACACGTATCCAAACATCATTTATTTTTCCCAGCATGACTTTAATGAGTCACAACTTCCTCTTCATTCTGATTTTACTGTATTTGTTTAGAGGAGGAGTGTGGGAGATTATCTTAGTTGATAATGATCTGCAACAAAATATTTCAATCTTCCATTCATTGGTTCGTTATCATTCGATAGAACAAATTATGAAATAATAAGTTATTCAGCTCTTACATACCGAAGGACAATCCGGCTAAGATGCCATATAAGAATTTCAAACGGAGCTTCTGCACCTTGTCCTGTGTTTAAAAATAAACATGAATTAAAGTAGTATTAATTATAGTTATAATCCCATCATCAATATTTTTGGAAAGTTTTTAAAAATTTGTTTTTTTGTCTTTGAACGATGTTTGGTGCTGTTAGTGATTTATAAAATTGTAAACATTTGGATATAATACGTCTTAGATGATAATGATGACCTGTATCTGAAAATGATGATGATTGTTGCATGTGAAAACTTACCATTCTGATCAGTCCTCAATGATGAATAGCATTGGAGAATGATGCAATCGCACTCTGTCCTGCCGAATTCTTACCTTCAAAGCTGTCTCGACAATCCAATAATTGTTGATACAAAATGAAATTCCAACCTCCCAGTAGATCAGAACTTCGTAGGTAGAATAAGATTGAATTTCGTTAAAGCCAGTTTGCTTAGCAATATGACTGACTTGACTGATTGACTTCTCTGGGCGGAATGAGAGGCAGATCGAAATAAAGAGATGTATCTAGATGTTGATGCTCGTCTTTGATTGGGTAAAACAAACTACGATCCATACCGTAGTAGGCATCCGTCATGTTAAATAGATATATGTTACCATAGAAACGTGGGTTAAAACTACTACCATCTACAACCAAGGAGGCAGACTTCATGTACAGCAGCAATGTTGCCATAGAAACACGGGGGATCTATAAAGAAAATGACCTTTTTTGTCTAGGGAAAGAGAAATATCAAGAGAAAGACATATCCACCAAACCCATGACCTGTGTCTACTGTATCAACATAATAAATTCATTTACAGAAGTCCACTTCAGGAAAAAGAGGTGATTTTATGCCCGAATGCTTAGAAATACTTTTTTTTTCATTTAAGGCTAATGCAAACATATTCATATCCTGCACCATCATAAAAGGTTAGTCACAAGGTGCACCTTCTTGCGTGTGGTCTGCGACAGATATCGCAGAAAATCCTTGCGTCGCACGCACGGGTCTGCACGTTTTGTCCAAGCACGTAGGAGCACGCAGGACACGTAAGGAGGCCATTGGACATGTCCAGCAATCTCTGCGAGTGGCTACTGGTGAACACACTTGGCACGCGCAACCATCGTACTTCCTGTACGTGCGTCTTGCGACATCGCACGGGCTCCTTGCGGAGGTCTCACGAAACCCATGGCTCCATATGGAGCCGTGACATCTCGCACGTTGGTTGTAAGTCGGTTGCACGGTACCTGTACTGGGCTGTACGTTCACCTGAAGAGTTCTTGCAGGTAAGATGGGGTATGTTAATGAGCAAGGTGCAAGGCGCCCTAGAGGAGATGCAGAGAGGTACACGACTGGTTGTGACCATGACAAACGAAGGAAGTACGAACTGCATGAGTTGGCGATCGCAGCTGCGGACACGCCCGATCAGTCGTGACCATAGCATTATAAAACGGGTCCTAAAACAAAGTTAAAGCGCAGCAGACTTTTCTACATCGAAATAATAATAACAACAATAATAATAATAATAATAATAATAATAAAAATAATAATACATGTAATAATATTCCGCTTTTATACAGCGCTTAATACATCGGCGATGTCTCTAAGCGCTTTACAGATTCTTTACGGATGATGATTGGTATGTGTGCACGAAAATCTGATTACTGACGCTTTATAACTGAATATATTTAGACCTAGTAGCGTCGGTAGTGTTATAAATGTTTATAACTATACTAAGTTCGAACAGCTCTGCCTCGCGCGTGCTGTATTCTACAGTAACTCACTCACTTGCAAAGTAAATTAAAATGAAATATTTATCGCATTCGTGTCTTTCATGAGCCGATACATGCTCTTTGTTGTTTTCAAACCTCTGATCTATCACAATCACTTAATATGTCGACACTGTCATGCCCATGATGGCTATGTGCAACAACAAAAAGAAAAACATTTTAGCAAATTTTATCAGCGCAAAATAATGAACTGGTTAAAAAAAACCAAAACGCGTCAGCATGGTTGTTTTGAACTATATAATCGTGTGAGTATAACAAAAATGTATACACTTAGAAAATTGCTATTTTGTTTAAAACTCAGTTATGAACGCAAAATTATTATACATATTTTGAAAAATTATCTTATCCCGCATCATTTGGTACCATAATTTGTGTGGTATGTGACATTGTGTTTACGCTTGGATGAACAGGGGGCATAATTATGATTGTTTGCGAGAGTGTAAAAATCAACTTGCGCCAAAGTACTCCTTATCTTCTTATTGTGATGTTTGAACGAAACATTTTGAATAGAGGCATTAATTCTGTCTTTGCAGATACAAATAACGCTCAAACCGTCCCAAACAAAATTGAACATGACACACATATTAAAACACACATACAGTTACACACCCAACACACCCAGTCTTGTATTGCTTTATTTCCGAGGACAAGTATTGTTCCTCTAGTGTTCCTCCGTCCTCGGACAGTCGACGGAATAAGGCATAAATTCATTGTTCGACGTTCGAGGACTATTGTCCGGCTTTCGAGGACCATTGTTCTCATGAATTTTTTTTTGTTCTCTGTCCGAAAATGTCCTCGGACATACGGCTAAACACGCCCACACACACACACACCCACACTTTTTTTTCTTTTCATAATTTTCTATTCCTTGATTCAGATTTTCAAACTGAATATTACAAATTAAGCATTGATTACGCAATATAATTCAGCATGGCAATAAACAATACAAATTATTTATATAATTCCATAACATGCCATTCATAAATAAACAACCATAGTACAATTTAACTGAACAAGGTATAGATTAAAATTATAGGTGACGAATTAAAGTATATACGACAATTGTAACAATGAATATAATTTTTTATTTCAGCCGTTTGTAATATTATCGTGTATGTCCTCCTTCCGTCCAACATTCAAAATAAGTCAATTTTTTAGATTTAACTTATTTCGAGCTATTGCTTTTTTCCGTTCATTATCTTTACTTTCTAAAAGTGCATTATAAATTTCTTTCTTTGTTGGGAGCGTTCCTTTTGATCTCGCATTGTATATCATATATTTTATGAATTAAAGTACCTATGTTTTTCTGATTTTCCATCTAAACCAACTAAAATTTCTTCCCATTTTAAAGTATTTAAGTGCATCAATTTCATTTGTTGCCCTATTTCTTGCCACAAATTTTTAACCAATTGACACTTCATAAATAAGTGACTGTATACCTCAATTTCCTTTCCACAGAAAGAATATAAATTAGATGATAAAGAGCCAAAATGATACAATTTATCATTACAATATAGGATAATACGAAATAATCTAAACTGAAATTCACGTAATTTATCATCTAAAGTGCATAATATCGGGGTCAAAAAGCAAGTTGCAATTCCAGATATATTATTCGAATGGGTTATTTTCGCTTGTCTAAATGCAAAGGTTTCCTTTATATTATCTATAAAGATTTTATAACATAATTTAGAAGTTAGTCCTTCATATATTATTTTATCGCCTACTTTATACATCAATTCCGAGTAATCGATCGTGTCATGTATCTATTCGTAACACACAGGCACACACGCTTGTGTGAATTTTGGAGGAAGACTAGACCCAAAAAATGTGATAACCTTTTTTTTGTCAGAGAATTTCAGACATTTGAGACAGTTAAATCATGTGGTGCCCCCCACCCCCAAATTTCAAAATAGATTTGCGCCACTGTGCGGGGGCGTGTGTGAGAGTGTGCGTGCGTGTATGTGTGTGTGTAATTGAAGTGTGTTTTAATACGTTTAATTTTGTGTGTGATGGCTGGAGAGTTAGTTGTATCTGCAAGACCGAATTATTAATGCCCCTATCAAAATCATAAGGAGTACGTTGGACGCAAGTTGATTTTCACACTCTCTCAAACAATGCCCCTGTTCATCCAAGCGTATAAACACATAACCAAGTGATGCGGGATAAGGCACCTTTTCAAAAAAGGTATAATGATTTTACTTTCATAACTAAGTTTTAAACTAAATAGCAATTTTCTAAGTGTATATTTTTTTTTACTCACACGGTATAGGTGACTGCATGTAAATTCCTCTTTAGACTGGACAAGCATCCATTATTTCTTTGTAATATTTAGTATGGTGAGGAGGCACTTATTTATTATATAATAATAATAATAATAATAATAATAATAATAATAATAATAATAAATAATAAATAATAAATAATCATACTATTACCCCGGCTTGATGCATTATCACTTTCCTAAAAGCTTTAGCCAAGCACGGGGAGAAGGGGGTGCATTCCCCTTGCCACCAAAATGGTTATTAAGGAATTTCCACGTCAATTTTAATCTGCGCTTCTTATCCCTGTTCAGGTTGTCTACTCATTCGCTTAAAGGCTACCCCCTCTCAAAAATGAAAAGATTGGTGCGCTAACAATATTCATAATTTCCCAGTCTGTCAGCCACAAATCATAGATAATATGGGATGTATGGCAATGTATGGGGTAGGAATATATTCCTACCACATACATTGCCATACATGCCATATATTTACAATCGCCCGACAAAATATTATCTTTTTCCTGTAAAACAACAACAAGTTTGTTGGGCGGTTGTAAATATATGCCTTGCGGTAAACCAACAAACTTGCTGTTGTTTTACAGGAAAAAGACTGTAAAATGGAAATAACGGCCATAACGTGTAATTTCAAAGGGCAAAAAAACCTGTAGTTTGACAGTTATTTTTTACAGTGCATGTACACATTTAACACACCTGTTCTAGGGCGTTTTACCTAGAGAGTTGAAAGTCCTTGTCCAGGGGAGCGTTTCATCAAGCGTTTTGTCAGTGATTTTCACCGACAACTGTTACAAGCTACTGAAATCCTTGCATCTGACTGGCTGAGAGCAAATTTGTCGGATAAAATGTCTGACAAGTCCTATGATGAAATGCCCCCCAGGAATCGAGCAAAGACCAAACCCAGGATCTTTCAAATGTGGGTCACGAGCCTTCACCAATATAATTATCACAGTTGTAATTATAAAGAGGAGATTATCAATAATCATAATATTTTTTTGAATAAAGCCTGAAAAAAGCGTAGCGCCTCGACCGGGAATCGAACCCGGGCCACTGGCTTAACGTACCAATGCTCTACCACCGACGGCCACATAGAAGGGGTGAAATCCATCACCTTTAATACCCCTATGTAGCAGTTTTTAGTATAAATTGTAATTATAAAGAGGAGATTATTAATAATCATAATATTTTTTGAATAAAGCCTGAAAAAATCGTAGCGCCTCGACCGGGAATTGAACCCGGGCCACTGGCTTAACGTACCAATGCTCTACCACTGAGCTACCGAGACACGGCCGGACGGTACAATCATTTCAGGCTTATAGTCACTTAAATTAGAGGAGGCCTGCTATACGGTCAAGGATGAATGGTGGATGCCTTCCCTGTACAGTTTGGTAAAAACAAGTGACTATAAGCCTGAAATGATTGTACCGTCCGGCCGTGTCTCGGTGGCTCAGTGGTAGAGCATTGGTACGTTAAGCCAGTGGCCCGGGTTCGATTCCCGGTCGAGGCGCTACGATTTTTTCAGGCTTTATTAAAAAAATATTATAATTATCACAGTTTTCCAACTTTCGAATTGTCTCCAAGAATAAAACGTTTCATAATTCATACATGGTGTATATATATTGGGGTAACCTCGCTAATCATAAGGACCGCTATCCATAGGGACCACTTATTCACAAGGACCGCTATCCATAACGCATGACTAAATGAATAGCGGTTTTGTATACGAATAGCAGTCCTACTAAATAGCTAGCAAACCGTAGACAAATTACCTTGCTATTCTTAAGGACCTCCATTCATAAGGACCCACTATTCATATGGACCGCTATTCATAACGCGTGTTAAATGAATAGCGGTTTTCTATGAATAGCGGTCCTTATGAATCGCGAGCGGACGCGTATATCTTTTGGTCTATCAAACGTAGCTTGCAATTATTTCGTTTTGGTTTTAACTGTCTGTAATCATGTAATAGTTGAGGCACTTGCTTACAGTTATTCTGAGAAGTAGTACCTCAGTCACACCGCCAAACCGATTCCAGACCGACCGATCCTTGGCCATTGGGAGTAATGTAATTATATGTTAGGTCTGTTGTCGGTCTTGTGACCATCTTGTTGGTGTGACTGGGGTATAAGCGCTACTGAAATGAAAGCACTTTGCGGCTTTACAGAGTGAAAGTGTTCTCAATGATCTCTTGGTATCAAAATACACAAGGCAGTATATGCGATGTCAACACAGTCGCCGATGTCCCCTATAGGGATGGGGGGTCGAAGGTATCTCCGGGTTTTATTGAACTTATATTATATTATTGAATTATATTCAGGCTTAATCAGTGGCGTGGCGACTTGATCGGAGGGGGCACCTGCCTTACTTGGTAAATTAACAAGGCCATTGATTATGGGTGGGGGAGGTGCGGGAAGAGGTCGTGTAGTGTCTTCTTTTTTACGTTCCCGTTTACCCCATACCCCTTTATCTCTTTTGATATATATATATCTCTCTCTCTCTCTCTTAAATTTTAGTCCCCCGCCCCCCCCCCCCCCCCCCCCCTCTACCCGTAACTACACTATTGCGTCTGATAAATATAGATAGAGGTTTCGTTAATTTGTTGGTTTGGGCCATCTCGGGCAAGGAATTAAATGAGAGTGAATGTCTTCTTAAATGCTGAATGATGTAGCTCCACCCCTACTCACTCAAAATGATCACCTTACTAGTTTGTTCTAATTATACCAATTGTACCGTACCAGGCTAATTGTCGATAAGAAAACGCAACTCACTGCGTAATGATATGAAAACAGAGCGCGTAAGACGATATTATACAGATGATGCACAGATATGAGTGGGTCGGTAGAATTGTTTGCATAAGGTAAATTTGAGCATGGTTTAAACACACGAGGCGCAGCCGAGTGTGTTTTAGACCAGGCCAAATTTACCGAATGCAAACAATTCTACCGACCCACGAAATAAATCTGTGCATCATCTGTTTTATAGAATGGGCGTACAGGATAAATGGCATTATTACTGGTATCATGCAACAATTTACCGGCCAAATTTTACCGGACGCATGATAAGAGAAAAAAACCTTATACAAGGCACTGCTTCATGCTTGCACTGGTAAATCATTTCCATGCATCATAAATAGATTTTAGAAATTTAATGACTTCCATAGAGAACTGAAAATCTGGCTAATTTAAGGTTAAATTTCAGAATTTCATTTTATTTCAGTGTTAGAGTCTTGACCCTAAGGCTAAGCTAACTACTGTCATGACTGTCAACTTTTTTATTTTAGAATCTGTCAGTGTCAACAACAAGCCCAAGTTAGATATAATCTAGTCTATTTACATTAAAGCAAGTAATTTAAAGAATTAATGCAAAGAGAACTTCTAGTCTTGCATCAACAAATTTTAAGTCTGGTCATCCCATAATCCAGGCCAGCCCAGACCAGTGTATGCTGCGCTGTAAGTTAGACTGTAGTGAATCACCGTACCGTATGCACTGCACAGTGCAGTGCAGCGTACGGTACTACACAGTAACCCTCTCCTTGAAGTTTCAGTTTCACACTGCACTAATTTTCATTTAATCGCCTTTTCAGTTTGCTTGTTTTTAAACAGGTAGACCTATAATCGGATTTTATTGGGCTTACCATCAGAATCCGAAGTCAACTATCATTAACATCTGAATTTTGTCTCAAATCTTGCAATTCTCCGTCATTAAAAAGTCGTATATCGCGGCTCTCAGCTCAGACTCTCGCACTCGCTAAAATAAATATCGATAGCATGTTTACAGTGGCTATCGTCAGTGATCGTAATAATTATTGATATCGAACGTGCAGGCCAGTAAAATTCAAGGCACAGCTCTTGACCAATGAGATTGCAGGGATTCTGAAACCCATTCTATAAAAATCACTAGTAGGTAAGGAGGAAGTGATTTATCAATATATTTCTCTTCGCTTTTGGGTTGTTCAGTCAGTGTGTAAATTGTGAAGCATTAGTTAAGTTCGACTTCAAGAACATAATTTATTTATCTCTGTGGGATCTTAAATAATTCTAACTTTGTCTTAAATTTTGATCAATCTGAAATGGATTTCACTGAATGTGGTCATCTCGATGAAAATGTTCCGTTGTTAGAGAGTCATTGTCAGGACATAACTAGCATTTCTTCTTCAAGCGGTCTTTCGAGAAGCCAGAGAATCGACAATGTGTCCTCGAAGGAAACTCATCCATTACCACTTGTCCTCCAAGTGACACTGGGACTCCTTGGGCTCTGGACTCCGTTGCGGAAGAGAGAACCGACTAAGATGGGAATGGAGACAGAGCACTCCATCGTTTCTAAAGATGCACCGATCAACACGGACAGCAGAAGCCAACCAGAGCTGTGGGATGAAGATTCATCATCTGAATACCTCTCCGAGGATGACGACAATAAATATTACTTCAGTGTCGACGAAATTAAGGAAGATCTTGTGAGAGAAGACAAAAAGAGTAGGTATAATTTTCCAAATGCCTCTGTATGCATCTCCTTAGTTTTATCGTGTCCTCGTGGGGTTGTAAGGAGATTTGCCGAAAGGAGCACTAATTAAAGCGATTTTAATTGAAGCATTTAATGCTATGAATAACTGAGATTAATAAAAAAAAAAAAGGAAATTGACAAATTGACCATAATTTATAAGGACCACTTATTCATAAGGACCGCTATCCATAACGCGTGATTAAATGAATAGCAGTTTTGTATGAATAGAGGTCTTCCTAAACAGCGAGAAAACCATAGACAAATTACCTCGCTATTCATAAGGACCTCCATTCATATTAAGGACAACTATTCATAACTATTAATAATAATCGCTATTCATAACGTGTGTTAAATGAATAGCGGTTTTCTATAATACATAATAATAATGGTGTCTTTTTGTATAGCGCTCATGTCCGTCACGTCGTGACGCTCCTGGCGCTTCAACATGAATAGCGGTCCTTATGAATAGCGAGCGGACCGTCTCATATTAGGTGATGGACTTACCAAATACATGTAGACAGGAATTTCTAATGATTTATTTCCTTTTGACGTTCTTTCACTCGATTAAATCAACTAAACTTTCAGTCGAATGCATTGACAGGACTCCAGTAGAAAAAAAAACCCCTCTAAACTGTACATTCGACAGCTCGTTTAGCAAGCTCGTCCCCTCATTTGACTGATAATGTACTATATTTAAAATTGATTTTTCTAAAGTATTTTTCTTTTGTTATTTTTCATTATCAGGTTGTCTGATCTCAAATGTCTTTGCCTTCCTGTACCTCTTTCTGTCATGCTCTCTGATGACATATGATTTTCAGCGTTACATGCGACTCTACTGGGGCAAAAAACAGAGTATACTTCATCTCGTGTCTTACTTCACTTTCCTCTTCCAAGTCATGGTCATACCCTTCTGGTGTTTCTACGCTAGACTTCTTTACCTGACGCTTGGTCGCCGCTATCGGGAAGGATACCCACTATTCCGTTCTTTCGTTTCGACACGAGTGACTGTTTTGACTTCCTCGTGTTTTGGCGCGAAAGGCCTGTCCTGGTTTCGTCTTCTCTCCTTCCTTGCGTTGCCAGTGACGAATGCCATACTCCGCTTTGCCAACGACTACTATTTCCCATCTTGTCATTTCCAGAACATTCACAAAGAACTAAGCCACTGGAACGCCTTCCTCGGCTACATTTTTTATGGCTGTTTGTGTTACCTCATTCACATCGAACGTGTCTCCTTCGAATGTGAGGTTCGTCAGATTTCTTTTTTCGCTCGGAAGCAGGCACCCCTGAAAAACGTCGATGGGGTGCGCAGACGAATAGCGCGATTCTACGCGCACTACAACGTGTTGCGCCAACTCATCAAAACCTGGATGGCTTTTACCATAGTAGTTGCCACTTGGGGACTAACATCTCATCTGACTTGGAACTATCTCCTCTTCAGCAACGAAGACATCGTTCCAGGGAACCTACCAGCGTTACATTTCCTCAATGTTGTTGTCAGCACGCAGAAGATAATGTTCTTCGTCGTCCCATGCGTTGCGATTGGAGGGTTAAACCTGGAACACGTGTGGAAGCTATTCAAGTACGAAATCGCAAGGAATAAAAAGTATTCCCATGAAGCTTACTGGGAAGCCATCAGCAGATATATGTACCAAATTAACGTGGATCATTCCGGTGATCTTACACCGACACTCTTCTTCTCCGCTATCGGTTTCTATTTGGGTTTGAACCTGGGAAGTAGTGACCAGGAATACGCAAGATGGAACTATTCGCATCTCTGCAACGCTTCTCTTCATCCAAGTTCGTAAAAAGTAAAAGAGATATACATAGCCCACTAAAGGCACAACCCCTGTCCTTTTACCGCAAAATACGAAGAATCAATGCGCTTGTATAAATACTTTTTAAAACGTAGAAAATGTGTTGAAGCTTAGGTTAGACAGCCTCTGTTATGATTTTCGTTAGTTTGTTTTTTTTTGGTATTATTTTTTGTTCCACAACTCTTTAGGCCTTTTTGGCCGACACAGTTAATACATGCTACTTGCTATATAATGTGTCCCTCTTTCTATGCGGAAGAAGAGGTTTTAATTTTTGCAAATAAATATGAACTGAGAAATCAAGATAACACTTATGAGTATGAGCAAAAACAAAAATATCTTCAGTATTTATAATAATACTAGTCGAAAGTAGTCATCGATTACTATTCGAATATTTAATTCACTTGCAGATGGGTTTCCATCCCTAGTGGACTTCCTTGTTAAGACTGTTACTTTGCATAATCATCAGCTCGACGAGTCGATGTGATAATTCGCGATAATTATGATTGATGGAAATGATTACAGAGTGAAGAACGTCTCATAGAAGTGCCTTTATTCCATTTGCTTTTAATGAGAAAAGGTGAAAAAAATACGTTCATACCGTGTGCAGTGATCGAAGCATCGGTTTCGTTGGACTAAAATTATTTTCCTTTTCATTAAACAAGGAGCTATCGTGTTGGACCTTTCGCAATTATAAAAGGGTTGCGTTCGCATTTTGAACGATTAGCGCGTACTCTTTGAAACAATACAATCGCTATTCAGATAAACTTTCCCCTTCAAATTATTTCGAGTCAACCCACTATGGATGATCATTATACCTTATCCATTCATCGTGATGAAACGACTCCTCTGATACACGCTCATTTATTCGACAGTTCATCAAGTCTTGATTCGGGCTCACGGTGTCCGCAAGCAAGGAAGCGACGACCTAAAAGGCGCTTGACAGACACCTACAGCTTGCCACCCGTCCTTCACGTCACTCTCGGACTCCTTGGGCTCTGGAGTCCTATGAGAAGAACCAAATCGACATCACAACGGTCACCTGACATCGAGGAAACATCGACGATCACCAAGGATAGCAGTGACCAGGGAGGAGTCGGGGATTATGATTCGTCGCAAGAATATGTGGACAAAAACGGAAACAAATACGACTACAGCCATGGCGGCGACGACGCAGTCGAAGATCGAGCAAGACAGTCACTGGTTAAAGACCGAAAATGTAAGTAATATCTTCTATTAGGGTGATGTGTTTTACAAAGAAGAAAATGTATGAATTTCCAGTTGTGTTTCACATTGTCTTTAGTTTGGGTCATTATTTTAATTAAAACGTGAAAAGCATATCTTATTTGAAGTTTTTGAAGTGAATTTGAACAGTAGTTGAATTTCTAGTTGCGTCTTAAAGAAAGTGACTATTCAAGTAAAGCGGGTAGTTTTTTTCAGGCATCACTTTTCCCAATACCCAATTCTTAGTTTACCAAACTTAATGACGTCGCTTCAAACCGGCATCCTATGAAAGTATAGTGATAAGCTTAGTAGCTTTCATGTCGATGCTCAAAATGGTCTGGAAATTATTAACAAACTCATTGGTCTTTCCTCTATAGCATTCGTTGGATGGTTCAAGCCAATCTCCTAGAGAGTCATGTTTTAGTTGTAATCAAATTATTATGACCTTAGATCTTACACACACAACGATAAAAACTTCAAAAGTATAAGTAAAAGTGAATTAGAAAATAAATGGGCACAAGATAGAATTGGGGGGCTTAATGTTTGATGTTCCTTTCGATGTGGAAAATTATCAGACTTGAACAGCAGTAGTATAATTATTTCATATGAAAACAAATCATTCATTACATATTTAAGATTTACCCCTTGCTATTTTGCAAGAAGTTTAATAGCACATTGACTGGTTAGAAGTAATGTGGGATATGATTTGGAACACGAAAACCAATTAGCATCCCCATGAACGGGGGGAGAGTTTCATCCAATGTTTTGTCAGTGATTTTTATCGACAACTGTTATAAGTTACTGAAATCCTTGCATCTCATTGGCTGAGAGCAAATTTGTCAGTAAATAACACTGACACTTGATGAAACGCTCCCCGAGTGTACGACACATGCTCCGGCGACAATCGATCCGCATCATACACTAACCAAATTATAAACATCAACCCTGAACCAAACACTATACGGAACCCTAACCCAAAACCTAGCCCTAGCGCTAACCTATAACCCAACTGGAACCCTAACCCAACGCTATATTTTTGACGAAAAAGACAGGAGCATATATGTCTGTGCATCCCACGAAGACGGAGAAACTATCCACATTATGGACCATTAACGTATACCATCAAGGAAAGGGAAGGAGGCAATGGGGCTCCTCCTCATGGTGTATATTTCAGAGATTTTGTTAGCACAATGAACATTTTGTTGGACGATGGAGTCAATGTTGCAAATATAAGGAAGAGCGATGTTATAACAGCAACGAATTTGTCGGCCTGCCAGCTTAGCCCCCCCCCCCCCCCCCCCCATTAAAAAAAATACCGGCTACCCTAATTAGATGGGCACACCCTTCATCCGCAGAAAATCACTTTCTGTACATGATAATTATCTGGCATCTAATAGATTACTTCGCTTCGCACGCGATATGAGTGTAGATTCCTCCCTGGTATTTTCTCATTTAGAAAATGCAAAGGCTATTGAGTATTGAGCTTCTAATTATAAGAAGACACTAGAATCAAGCTAAGTGGGTGACAATGACAAAGTACCTGATGCTTTCTGTTTCCATGAACAACGATGTGATTTCAATGTATTTCTCAATGGTATATAGTTTTACTAGTAACACACAAGTATTTTGAATAAACGAACCCTATTATCAGAAGCTGTTCATCTATTTTGAAGTGAGCGTTATAAATTCAATGACTGGACCCATGTTCGCTACGCCACCATCCAACCTCCTGGCATTGGCGTGCTTACGGTATCGGGGCTGTTTTCGGCATCGTAGATACAGCCTTCCTCCTCCCTTTTTCATCTTCTAGATGAGGCTGATTATTTCTTTTATTATCGTCATTTGTTACAAAAGTCTCTAATCTCTATCTAAATGAATTACATATCCAATCTAGCGAGAGTTGTTCTAATCCTACCTTCCCTTTTTGATATGAACTTGATTATCGCATGAATCTCCAGAAAACATGAACTCATTAAAAAAAAAATTGTTTTACCTGCATAGGTGTGTTACGAAAGCCCAACACAATCCTATTATTTTTTTTATCCTTTACAGGTTGTGTGATAACATCAAACATTTGCGCCTTCTTGTACCTTCTTCTAGCTTGTTGCCTGATGACGTATGATTTTCAGAGCTACTTGGGCTTCTACTGGGGCAAGAAAGAAGAAGTTCTCCATCTTGTTGCCTACTTCACTTACCTCTTCCAAATCATGGTTATCCCCTTTTGGTGTTTCTACGCTCAAATTCTCTTCTTGAGCCTTGGTCACCGCTATAAGGAAGGATATCCATTTTTCCGTTCCTTTCTTTCGACACGCGTGGCTATTCTGATAAACTCTCGCTTTGGCGCCAAAGGCTTGTCCTGGTATCGTCTGGCCTGCTTTCTTGCGTGGCCAGTAACGAACGCTATGCTCCGCTTTGCCAACGACTACTATTTCCAAACTTGTTCCAGCCTTACAACATATAAAGAAATAACTCACTGGTGTGCTTTTCTCGGCTTTATTTACTATGGCTGTTTTTGTTATCTCATCTACATTGAACGACTTTCGTTTGAATGCTAAGTTCATCAAATTTCTCTGTTCGCCCGCGACCAGGCATCTGGGAAGAATATCGATCGGGTGCGCAGACGGATATTCCGATTTTACGCGCATTACAATGTTCTGCGTCGTCTGATCAGGATATGGATGGCATTTACAATGGTTATTGCTACTTGGGGACTAACAGCTCATCTTATTTGGAACTATCTCGTTTTCAGTGATAACAATGTGGACCCCGATATCCTCCCCATTATACGTTTCCTCAATATCCTCATCGGATCACAGAAGATAATGTTCTTCGTCGTCCCGTGCATTGCGATTGGAGGGCTGAACCTAGAACATGTTTGGAAGCGATTCAGGTACGAAATTGCGAAGAATCGTCTATACGTCCATGAAGCTTACTGGTCAGCAATCAATAGATACATATATGAGATCAATGTGGATCAATCCGGTGATCTTACCCCTACACTCATCTTCAGCCCTATCGGTTTCTATTTGGGACATATTGGGAAAGATGACCAAGAACACACGAGATGGAACTATCCGAGAAAGGACTGCAATATTACGTTCTATAATATATACGTTCCAACCGCGTAGCCAGGATTTATTTTATATTTTTGATTGATTTATGAATTTATTATTTTTATTATTTTTATTTTTATTTTTTTATTGCTTTATTAATTTTATTAATTTAATTTAATTTATTTATTATTATTTTCTTCTCTTTTTTTTATATATAAGTAGTAAACAAGTAAATAAAAATTCCGTTAAACTCAGAAGTTTTCATATTTTCGGCCATGAGAGAGGAGACAAAGGACGTAGCTGAACTTTAACTTTATTGGATCAAGCTTTCGGCCTTCACGGCCTTCTTCAGGTTCTGAAGATGATAATACAAACATATAGCATATACTTCAATATACACACAGACATGTCAATGTGTGTTTTTATATTCATTTAATAACAAAATAATATTTGCATATTATATACCTTCATGGCTACAGTTTATTACAAAGAACTTAATGAATAAATAATAAGAACATAGTTAAGAAATTTTGTACAGAAATTTAATGCAAAATACCGCTTACCGAAAGTGAACTTTCGTTGAGGGTGACTAATGTGTGTGTGGTGTGTAAAATTTGTGAGGTCAAGTGCGAATAAGTTCCTGACTTTTGACTGTGTGTATATTGAAGTATATGCTATATGTTTGTATTATCATCTTCAGAACCTGAAGTAGGCCGTGAAGGCCGAAAGCTTGATCCAATAAAGTTGAAGTTCAGCTACGTCCTTTGTCTCCTGTCTCATCAATCCTCACGCTATACAATTTACCGAGACGCCGTCGAAATGTTAAAGTTGGGTATCTTCGCATCCATGCATATATATATATATATATATATTTGGGGGTGAATTATCGTAATTCAGCTATCCGCATGCGAAGATAGAACCTTGAATTACAAAAAAAGAATGAATTAAACAGTTTATGCACAGGTAGAAGATATGTAAGTTGTATAATAAAATCACATAACATTGGAGTGATGTTACGTCACACAATTTGATTCGTTGCTTCTGATCTTAGGGAATATAGTAAACATATATTCTCATCCCAATTTCTTTACATGAAATAAGTGCTTTTTATTTATTTCTTTCTCTCTCTCTCTCTCATTGCGCTATTTCTCAGTTTCATCTTTCCATTTCTATCTTTCCACTCCTTTCATTTCTTTTATTATTTTCTATAACCTTTATACCCTCCTTCATTATGTTTTCCACTGCAATTTCTCTGTTCATATCAGTTTAATCAGATATTGTAATCTTAAAGAGTATTGTGTAAGCCCAAAATTTACCCCATGAAGAAATGTAGTCCCAAGCCTTCTCAGAAAATGTGGACCTGTGAAAATCTAATAAAAGATACTTGAACGTCATTGGAAAGTAAAACTGAGTGAGCTAAATATCTTAACATGAGATTATTTTCTTTCTTTCTCCCTCTATCATCCCACTATTTCTTAATTTCATCTTTCCATTTCTATCTTTCCACTCCTTTCATATCTTTTCATTTCTATAACATCCTACCCTCCTTCCCTTTGTTTCTGACTGCACTTTCTCTGTCAGTAGAGCAGATGATCACTTAGTGATACTTGTTACACTCGGAATGTTAGTTTCGGTAATAAAAATAGATAATGATATGGGAATACAATCCTTTCTTGGAGTTTTATTTGAGTTAGAGAATAGGTGCGAGATTCATCGAATGAGAATCCTGTAAAACAAGTTTGTTGGGCGGTTGTAAATATATGCTTACTTGCGGTAAACCAACAAACTTGCTGTTGTTTTACAGGAAAAAGACTGTAAAATTGAAATAACGGCAATAACGTATAATTTCAAGGGCCAAAAACCTGTAGTTTTACAGTTATTTTTTACAGTGCAGGTACACATTTATAAACACACCTGTCCTAGGGCGAGAGTTACCTAGAGAACTGAAAGTCCTTGTCCAGGGATCATCGAACAAAGACAGAACCCAGGATCTTTCAAATGTGGGTCAAGATCCTTCACCAATATAATTATCACAGTGTTCCAACTTTCGAATTGTCTCCTAGAATAAAACGTTTTCATAATTCATACATGGTGTATATATATATTGGGGTAACCTCGCTAGTCATAAGGACCGCTATTCATAGGGACCACTTATTCACAAGGACCGCTATCCATAACGCATGACTAAATAAATAGCGGTTTTGTACGAATAGTGGTCCTTCTAAATAGCTAGCAAACCGTAGACAAATTACATTGCTATTCATAAGGACCACTATTCATAACTATTCATAAGGACCGCTATTCATGACGCGTGTTAAATGAATAGCGGTTTTCTATGAATAGCGGTCCTTATGAATCGCGAGCGGACTCGTATATCTTTTGGTCTATCAAACGTAGCTTGCAATTATTTCGTTTTGGTTTTTAACTGTCTGTAATCATGTAATAATTGAGGCATTTGCTTACAGTTATTCTTAGAAGTAGTACCTCAGTCACACCGCCAAACCGATTCCACACCGATTCCAAACCGATCGATCCTTGGTCACTACTAATGCTCAAATCCTTCATGTGAGATAGAGAATTTGATTGGGACAAGCAACTTTTTTTTTTTCTCTTCTTCTGCAAACATCGAAGTGGTTTGATAATTAAATGACCCTTTTGTAGATTTGTATTATCCAGTGCATAGAGCAGAATTCTATGTCAATAAGCCAATGTAAAGACATTATGGGTAATATGCATGACATCCATATCTAGTTCATGTTTTTTTTTTTTTTTTTTTTTTTTTTTTTTTGCATGTCAAATGTAATGTAATTTGTATGCCATCCCTATTTAATTCCCTGATGTTTATTTGGGGGAAAAGATGCTTCCAATTTTTATTAGCATGAAAATCTTAGAATGAGGATGGAATACTCACATATTTTACATGTAAGATAACAATTTGACTAGTTGAACTAATAGTCACATTTTATGCAAATAGTGATGTTGCATTGAATTGACCTTCTTTGCAGAGGTGTTGGTGTATTTAATGCACAGGGCAGAATTTAACAACCGCAGTGTTAAATTGGGTGGTCATCCTTATATGTTGCCTTGATGTTTATTGAAAAAAAGGAGGAAGAAGGAAAGGAAGAAGAGAAAGAATAAGAATGTTTTCAAGTTTCTGCATGTATTTGCATGATAATCATAGAATAGGATGTCAATACTTATAGCTTTTATGTGTGATAGCAAATGTGATTAGCAGAAACAACGCCCACATTTTATGCAAATACTAATGTGGTTTAGTAATGAAAGACCTTTTGTAGATGTGTACTGTTCAATGCACATAGTAAGGCGTAGTTGGCATGTCATCCCTATTTTAGTGAGCACTTAGATGTTTATCGGGGGGGGGGGGGGCAATAAAGAATGTCGTTAAGCTTATATTGTACTTGCAGTCTTGCATGATAATCATAAAATGAAAATGACCTTTTGGTTAACTGCACAGGGCAGAATTTTACTTTAATCCCTTTCAATGCATTGTGTAATTATGTCTATCTGTGTAGGTGACAAAGGAAAAGAGATCATGAATATTTATGATCAAGGAGGTTACTAGCGCTTGAGACTGTCAGTTAAAGTTCAGGTATGTGAATTGATGGGTTTAATCGAATAGTTTGTACATGAAGAAGGAATACGGTTACTGTATCAAATAGCGCACCTGCTATAGAGTCTGCAGTAGTATAGTTTATTTGTTTGGTATTCTGAATGATAGATAATACATGTATTAAGGTAGTGTCTGAGACTATTCAAATTTGATGAGGTACATTGTAAATGAGTACTACCACTTGGGTGAAAGCACTTTTTTTTTCTCTTTTCTTTTCTTTCCTTTTCCATATCGATTTAACTGGGTTATTCCGGGGAAAGAATGTGTAGTAAAATTTAAGATGGTAGAAGATAAGATCTGTTATAGGAAGGGGGAAGGGGGGGGGGGGGGGGAGTAGACAGGAAGAGGCAAGATCCCGATACTTTCAGGCACGTCTTTCGGGGGTTTGTGTTATGTGTTTTATATGTTTGGTCTTATGTTTAAATGTATTCTTTCTTTCCTTGGGGACAGTTGGTGGCGGCCCTTGGGGATGGTCGGCTGTATATGGCGTGAGCGCGGGCACCGGCTCTTCCACTTCTCATCCACTTGTATTTTCTCCCCCACACACATAGATGATGAATAACCCTAAATTTTCAGTCTGTAATTTTATATCTTTAAATGTCAAAGGTATTAGGGAGAAAAATAAAAGACGAAGCATTTTTAAATGGTGTAAAGAGAAAGGAGGGAATATTGTTTTTCTACAGGAAACTTTTAGTACACAAGATATAATAAATAATTGGAACTCGATGTGGGAGGGGAAATGTATATATAGCCACGGTACGAACCATGGTAAAGGGGTTATGATATTATTTGATAGTAAGGTAAAATAGACATACAATTATTGATTCAGGAGGCAGATATATTTTCTTAGTAGGTCTCCTGCAAAATCAGGAGGTAATACTCGGGAATGTTTACTTTCCAGTTGGGAGTAAAGAGTTTGAACAGTTAGAGTTTATGTATACTATTATAAATATTCTACAAAAAGATGAATTTAAAAATAAGCCTTTTATTATTGGAGGGGATTTCAATATGATTAGGGATATATATTTGGATTATAAAGGAAGTAATATTAATAAAAGGCAATCTAAGCTTAGTATTAATTTTGACCAGTTTTTAAGTAATCATAATGCAATAGAGATATGGCGATTAAAAAATGCTAATAAGAAACAATATACATATCATCAACAAAATCCTTATATGCAGAGTAGACTGGATTAATGGGTGATCTCAGATATTTTCGTCGAAAAGGTCTTAAACTGTGAAATAATACCTTCTTTATCACCCGATCATTCAGCAATAGAATTAAACATTAAATTTGCTATAAATAATCCGGTAATAAAGACAGGATATTGGAAATTTAATAATAGTTTATGCCATGATGAAGAATACGTTAAAAATATGAAAGAAGAAATTATTCGTTTAAAACTTCGGTTGTTCGAAGAGATTACAGACTGTAGAATATTGTGGGATTATGTAAAAATGGAAATTCGAAGTTTTACAAGAAAGTATTCCAAGAAAAAGGCTAAAGAAAGGAAGGAGAACGTTGCTAGATTAGAAAAGGAAATTCTAAAATTAGAAGAAGAAATACAATTACAAAATACAACAACAAACAATGATTTAATTGATACTTTGGAAAGAAAGAGATGTGAATTGAAAACAATTTACGCTTATTTAAACGAAGGTGTAAAAATCAGATCGCGAGCTTCGTGGTTTGAAAGTGGAGAAAGAGAAACAGCTTATTTTAAACAGTTGATAGATTCCAATGGAAGAAAAGGTTTTATTAAAGAACTTAAGTTGAATGGAACTATAATTAATGATGAAACTAATATTTTAAAAGAAATCAGGGAATTTTATTCTACTTTATATTCTAAGTCAGAGGCAGGATTATGTGAGAACAATTTTCTACCTAACAGCTTACCCAAATTAAACGAAAATCAAAAGAATCAATGTGAAGGAAAAATAAATCAAGGAGATTGTATTGGAATTTTAAAAGAAATGCAATTAAACAAATCTCCGGGAAATGACGGACTGAGTGTTGAGTTCTATATTACATTTTGGCAGGAAGTAGGTGACTTAGTCGTTGATGCTTTTAATGATGCTATGAAATATAAAGAAATGTCACCTTCTCAAAAACAAAAAACAATAATTACACTCATACATAAGGAAGGGAAAGACCCAATGTTTATTAGCAATTATAGACCGATTTCATTGCTCAATGTAGATTATAAAATCCTCACCAAGATACTTTCTAAAAGAATTAAAACCATTTTGAATAATGTTGTTTCAGTCGACCAAGTAGGTTACTTAAATGATAGAAATATTGGTGAAGCTGTCAGAATAATAAATGACATGATTTTTCATACATCAACCTTTAATAAGCCAGGGTACTTATTAGCAATTGATTTTGAAAAAGCCTTTGATTCAATTTCACATATTTTCCTTCAAAAGGTACTCAAGTCATTTGGTTTTGGACCGATGTTTAGTGAATGGGTTAGTATTCTCTATACTAATGCGCAAAGCTGTGTCTTCAATGGGGGAAAATCTACCGGTTATTTTAAAATCGAGCGGGGGCTTAGACAAGGAGACCCCCTCTCCCCATACCTTTTTATACTCTGTATAGAATGTTTAACTCATTGTATTCGAAATGACAATTTGATAAAGGGGATTCGGTTTGGTGAAACGGAAATTAAACAAATTCTTTATGCTGATGATATGACTATTTTTGTAGAAGATATAGATTCAATATATAGATTAGAAGTAATCCTTGAGAATTTCAGGAAAGCATCTGGACTTAAGATTAATAAGAATAAAACATTTATTTTGCCTTTAGGGCCTTCGGTTAAATCTGAAAATTCTTTCCCCTTTGGAAAACAAGTTCATACTGTTAAAATATTAGGTATTAATTTTTCATTAAATCCTGATGTGGCCGAAGAAATGAATTATAAAGAAATCTTAAGCAAAATAAAAAAGTTATTAAACTGGTGGAAACAAAGGGATCTTACTTTGATTGGAAAGATCCACCTACTTAAAACATATGCCTATTCTAAATTGATTTATGTGAGCTCTTTAACGCCAGTGCCTGAATGGGTTTTTAAAGATATTGATGAAATCTGTTTCGAATTTTTATGGCGAGGAAAGGATAAAATAAAAAGAAGCACTTTATATCTGGATTATAGACAAGGGGGGTTAAAAATGCTTAATTTTAAACTTTTTGTTATGGTACAGAGGGTGATGTGGGTCAAAAGACTTGTTACGGGCGTCCAGAATGTGAAGTGGAAAAAATATTTCAAATTTCTACTTAGATCATTAGGTAGTAATTTAATCTTTTATTGCAATTTTGCACCTGACATGATCAATATTTTCTTACCCAAATATTACCAGGAGATGCTATATAAGTATTTGGTTTGATATGAGGGTATTTATTAAAAAAGACACAAGCAATAAGAGAAATGAAATCTTTTTCAATAACAGGTATATTCAGAAGAAAGGAAAATCTTTTTTTTCATGAAACTATTTTTTTAAAAAACATATATAAATTACATCATATTTTAGATGAAGAAGGTGCACTTAAATCAAACACTTATTTCAGATCTATGGGTCTAGATGGCGAGGAAATAGCAATAATTGAAGAAATATATGCATATACTCCAGTAGAATGGAAAGTTGAAGTAAGGAGGAATACTTCAATTGATGGTTTAAAGATCGACTTTATGTTCTGTAAAAAGGTTTTTCAGTTTGGATCGGTTCGTTCAAAAAATTTGTATAGAGCATGTATCAAAAATAAGGTCGATACTCCAGTTAGCTTTCACAATCTAGAATTATTATATAACATGTCTGAAAAAGAAATTGAAAAGGTATTTTATCGTCCTAGATCGTGCACATTGGATAATAAGTTGAGAGAATTTCAATTTAAATTATTATATAATATCATCTTTGTAAATCACCATTTATATAGGTTTAAATTTATATCGAGTAATAAATGCTCTTTTTGTAGTAAAGATGAAGAAACCTATAAACATTTATTTTATGAATGTGAAATGGTTAAAATATTGTGGAAATTGTGTAGCAATTTCTTAAATTTTTCAGTTCTTAAGGAATTAAGATGGAAGGATATCCATGTTGGATTAGAGGAGACAGCTGAAAATAGACAATTACTTAATCATATTATTTTACTCATTAAATTTTTAATATACCACGGAAGGGGGAAGAATAAACCACCAACTGCTGAAGAGATACAAGAAAAGCTAATTAAAAGTAAAGAAGAAGAAAAGAAGATAGCAATAGAGCGAAAAACATTAACACAACACTATAAAAAGTGGGAACATTTAAGGTATTGAGAATCAACTAAGAAGGATGGGGAGGGGAAGGGTTCGGTGGGTCTGCGCGCGTCCGAGGTTGACCGATCAGTGCCGCTGTGGACTGCCCTCATTTTTTAAAATTTTTTTCTCCCCCTTTGTTTTTGTTTTGCTTTGTTTTGTTTTGTTTTTGTTTTGTTTTTGTTTTTGTTTTTGTTTTTTTTGTGTGTGTTTTTTTTTTTTTGGTGTTTTTTTGGTGTTTTTTTTTTTTGTGTGTATGTATGTTCTGTCCGGTTTGTTTTCGTTTTGTTTTCCATGCCCTTGGGTGGGTGGGGGTGAGGGGTAACGTGTTTTTTTTTTTTTTTTTTTTTTTTTTTCCTTATTCATTCAGTGTCATTTCATTGAGCAATTTCTGTATATTAGGTTGTTGTGTACATGCTTTACGAAAATGTTAATTTATTATTGTTACATTTTGTATTATTTGAACTGAATGATATATTGTTACATTTTGTATTATTTGAACTGAATGATATATTGTTACATTTTGTATTATTTGAACTGAATGATATATTGTTACATTTTGTATTATTTGAACTGAATGATTTTAATAAATATTATTACAAAACAAAAAAAACTAATGAAAAAGAGATTATTCAAGGAATTAAGTTATTTTATACACAGCTGTATGGGATAATGATAACACAGGAAGATGACACTTTAGAGTTTTTCCCTAATAACCTACCAAAATTAAACAATAAATCACGAAAGCTATGTGAGGAATCGATTGCAGAAAGGGAATGCGTAGAAATACTTAAAGGTATGAAACTTAACAAATCTCCAGGTAATGACGGTTTAAGTGTAGAATTCTATCAACAATTTTGGCCAGTAATTGGAGATTTAGTTCTTGCGTCCTTTAATGAAACTCTTAAAAAGGGGGAATTATCAGCCTCTCAAAGGCAAGCAGTTATTACTTTATTACATGGATGGGAAAGATCCAGAGTTTATTAAGAACTACAGACCGATTTCGTTGTTAAACGTTGATTATAAAATTCTGTCTAAGATACTTTCAAACAGGATACAAGAAGTTTTACCGGAAATCGTTGGCTTTGATCAGCTGGGTTATGTTAAAGATAGGAATATTGGTGAAGCATTACGAATAATTGATGACATGATCTTTCATACTTCTTTTTGTAAAGAAAGCGCTTTTTTGACAGCCATTGATTTTGAAAAGGCATTTGATTCGGTATCGCATTCATTTTTACATAGAGTATTAAAGTCATTTAATTTTGGGCCAATGTTTTGTAAATGGGTTAAGATCTTTTACACTAATACAGAAAGTTGCGTTATAAATGGATGTACATCAACAGGTTATTTTAAAGTAGAAAGAGGAG
The DNA here is from genome assembly GCA_025617745.1 of Heliocidaris erythrogramma. NCBI lineage: Eukaryota > Metazoa > Echinodermata > Echinoidea > Camarodonta > Echinometridae > Heliocidaris > Heliocidaris erythrogramma. The sequence continues at coordinate 49,593,354 of CM046857.1, read as the reverse complement.
TAAGGCAGGGAGATCCCCTCTCTCCTTATTTATTTGTTTTGTGTACTGAAATTTTAGCTCATATGATAAGAAATAATCATCAGGTTAAAGGAATTACTTTTGGAAATACAGAAATAATACAAGTCCTGTATGCAGATGATATAATGCTTTTTATTAAATATTTTCATTCATTTAAGGAAATTCAGCATATTTTTGAAGGATTTTTTAAAATCTCTGGATTGAAGTTGAACAATGACAAGACATTTATTCTACCGTTAGGTCCAGTGCTATCCACACATTCATTTCCGTTTGGCAAACAAGTTGACATTGTTAAAATATTGGGGATTTATTTTTCAATACATGACGATATCAAAGAAAAAATGAACTTCAAAGAAATACTGAGCAAGATAAAAAAATTATTTACATGGTGGAAACAACGTGATTTAACATTAAAGGGAAAAATTCAATTAATGAAAATATATGGCTATTCGAAGTTGATATATCTATCATCATTAATGCCACTTCCAGATTGGGTATACAGTGAAATCGAAGAGATATTTCTTGATTTTTTTGTGGAGAGGTAGAAGTAAAATAAAAAGGAGTATAATAAATTTAGACTATCCAAATGGCGGGCTCAAAATGATGGATTTCAAAGTCTTTGTTAAGGCACAGAGAATAATGTGGATAAAAAGGCTTGTCACGGGAAAACCAGGTATAAAATGGAAACAATATTTTAAATTTCTAATGAGACCGATTGGTGGTATTGTTATTTTGTATTGTAATTATTGGGAAAATGCAGTGGACATTATTTTGCCTAACTTTTATAGAAGCCTACTGGAAACATGGGTGGAAATGGAAAGTTATGTTAAAAAAGAAGAGAGGTATAGGGGAAATGAAATTTTGTATAATAATAAATTTATTCGGATAGACGACCGAACTCTGTTTGAAGAAAACCTTTTTTTGAAAAATATATATCGACTCCACCACATATGTGATGAACAAGGGTTGCTAAAGAAAGAGGCACATTTTATTACTCTCGGTTTAGGTAAAGAAGAAATTACAAAAATTTTTCCTCATGAATGGAAAAAGAACACTCAGCCGATAAGGAAATCTATTCATTGCGGTCTCAGTTTAGAAATAACATTTGCGAAGAAAATTTATAAATTTGAAGAAATAACTTCTAAGATGGTGTATAGAACTTTAATTAAGAAGAATATAGAGATTAGCTCAGCAGGTCACAACTTAATGGAATTTTATAATATTACAATTAAAGATGTTGAAAAGATTTTTGTGCAGCCAAGACTGTGTACATTAAATAGCAAATTGAGAGAGTTTCAGTTTAAGTTACTACATAAAATAGTTTACACAAATCATTATTTATATAAATTTAAATTTCGAACGAATAACCTCTGTTCATATTGCAATATTTTGGATGAGACATATCAGCACTTATTTTTCGAATGTAATATAATAAAAAGATTATGGGAAAAATGTGCGGATATGCTTAATTTACCGATTTTAAAGGAACTATCTTGGAAACAGATCCATATTGGAATAAACGGGACTGACATGAAAATGGAGCAATTATTGAATCACATTCTAATTTTGATGAAATTTATGATTTTTCATGGTAGAGAGAAAGGGGTACCTCCAAATCCAATTGAAATTAAAAAAAAAAAATATTTGAAAATAGAAAAGAAGAAAAAGACATGACAATGGGTAGGGGAACCTTATCAATCCATCTGGGGAAATGGGAACACTTTGAGCAGGCAGCCTCCCAATCCATTCCGTAGTTAGTGTGTGTTTGTTTGTGTTTGTGTTCGTTTTTTGTTTGTTTTGTTTTGTTTTGTTTTTTTGTTTTGTTTTGTTTTGTTTTGTTTTTGTTTTGTTTTGCTTGTTTTTTGTTTTTTTTTTGTGGGGGGAGGAGGGGGGAAGGGAGGTATGAGAAGGGCTTTTGGGTGTCAATGGGCGGCAGATGTGTGCTGGATATTTTTTTTTTTTTTTTTTTTATTTAATACCTTCCTCATATTTTTTTTTCTTTCTTCAAGTAGGTTAATGAGTAATCAAAATATATAAATTTTAAGTTATGAAGTTTTAAATCTTAAACATCAGTTTATCAAAAAGTTTATATATGACCCGTTCCACTTTGACTCTGTTCTTTATCAGTAGTATGAATTGTCTAAAGATGTGTAAAGATTTAATTTTAAACGAAACGTATCTTGTATGATTTGAATTTATAATTGATTTATATATGTATTATGAAACTTGTGTTTTGTGATTTTATGTATTATGAGGAAGGAAATAAAAATATCTTTTAAAACAAAAAAAATTGGGAGAAATGTAATTATATGTTAGGTCTGTTGTCGGTCTTGTGACCATGTTGTTGGTGTGACTGGGGTATAAGCGCTACTGAAATGAAAGCACTTTGCGGCTTTACAGAGTGAAAGTGTTCTCAATGATCTCTTGGTATTACAAAATACACAAGGCAGTATATGTAATGTCAACACAGTCACCGATGTCCTATACGGATTGGGGGGGGGGGGGTCGAAGGTATCTCCCGGTTTTCATTGAACTTTTTAATTATATTCAGGCTTAATCAGTGGCGTGGCGGCTTGATCGGAGGGGGCACCTGCCTTACTTGGTAAATGAATTGCTAATTAACAAGACCATTGATTATGGGTGGGGGGAGGTGCGGGAAGAGGTCGTGTAGTGTCTTCTTTTTTACGTTCCCGTTTACCCCATACCCCTTTATCTCTTTTGATATATATATATATATATATATATATATCTCTCTCTCTTAAATTTTTTTTGGGTTGTTCAGTCAGTGTGTAAATTGTGAAGCATTAGTTAAGTTCGACTTCAAGAACATAATTTATATATCTCTGTGGGATCTTAAATAATTCTAACTTTGTCTTAAATTTTGATCAATCTGAAATGGATTTCACTGAATGTGGTCATCTCGATGAAAATGTTCCGTTGTTAGAGAGTCATTGTCAGGACATAACTAGCATTTCTTCTTCAAGCGGTCTTTCGAGAAGCCAGAGAATCGACAATGTGTCCTCGAAGGAAACTCATCCATTACCACTTGTCCTCCAAGTGACACTGGGACTCCTTGGGCTCTGGACTCCGTTGCGGAAGAGAGAACCGACTAAGATGGGAATGGAGACAGAGCACTCCATCGTTTCTAAAGATGCACCGATCAACACGGACAGCAGAAGCCAACCAGAGCTGTGGGATGAAGATTCATCATCTGAATACCTCTCCGAGGATGACGACAATAAATATTACTTCAGTGTCGACGAAATTAAGGAAGATCTTGTGAGAGAAGACAAAAAGAGTAGGTATAATTTTCCAAATGCCTCTGTATCAGTTTCTTAATATGCATCTCCTTAGTTTTATCGTGTCCTCGTGGGGTTGTAAGGAGGATTTGCCGAAAGGAGCACTAATTTAAGCGATTTTAATTGAAGCATTTAATGCTATGAATAACTGAGATTAATAAAAAAAAAAAAAAAAAAGGAAATTGACATGAGCTACAGATAAATGTCAGGAGCTTTTTAGGAAATTTTCATTTTTCACATTGCAGAAGTCCGAGGGGAAGTCTTTTTACTGATAGGTTTGCCCCTATCTCATATGGGTTAACCTTGCTAGTCATAAGGACCATAATTTATAAGGACCACTTATTCATAAGGACCGCTATCCATAACGCGTGATTAAATGAATAGCAGTTTTGTATGAATAGAGGTCTTCCTAAACAGCGAGCAAACCATAGACAAATTACCTCGCTATTCATAAGGACCTCCATTCATATTAAGGACAACTATTCATAACTATTAATAATAATCGCTATTCATAACGCGTGTTAAATGAATAGCGGTTTTCTATAATACATAATAATAATGGTGGCTTCTTGTATAGCGCTTATGTCCGTCACGTCGTGACGCTCCTGGCGCTTCAACATGAATAGCGGTCCTTATGAATAGCGAGCGGACCGTCTCATATTAGGTGATGGACTTACCAAATACATGTAGACAGGAATTTCTAATGATTTATTTCCTTTTGACGTTCTTTCACTCGATTAAATCAACTAAACTTTCAGTCGAATGCATTGACACGACTCCAGTAGAAAAAAAAGCCTCTAAACTGTACATTCGACAGCTCGTTTAGCAAGCTCGTCCCCTCATTTGACTGATAATGTACTATATTTAAAATTGATTTTTCTAAAGTATTTTTCTTTTGTTATTTTTCATTATCAGGTTGTCTGATCTCAAATGTCTTTGCCTTCCTGTACCTCTTTCTGTCATGCTCTCTGATGACATATGATTTTCAGCGTTACATGCGACTCTACTGGGGCAAAAAACAGAGTATACTTCATCTCGTGTCTTACTTCACTTTCCTCCTCCAAGTCATGGTCATACCCTTCTGGTGTTTCTACGCTAGACTTCTTTACCTGACGCTTGGTGTTACCTCATTCACATCGAACGTGTCTCCTTCGAATGTGAGGTTCGTCAGATTTCTTTTTTCGCTCGGAAGCAGGCACCCCTGAAAAACGTCGATGGGGTGCGCAGACGAATAGCGCGATTCTACGCGCACTACAACGTGTTGCGCCAACTCATCAAAACCTGGATGGCTTTTACCATAGTAGTTGCCACTTGGGGACTAACATCTCATCTGACGTGGAACTATCTCCTCTTCAGCAACGAAGACATCGTTCCAGGGAACCTACCAGCGTTACATTTCCTCAATGTTCTTGTCAGCACGCAGAAGATAATGTTCTTCGTCGTCCCATGCGTTGCGATTGGAGGGTTAAACCTGGAACACGTGTGGAAGCTATTCAAGTACGAAATCGCAAGGAATAAAAAGTATTCCCATGAAGCTTACTGGGAAGCCATCAGCAGATATATGTACCAAATTAACGTGGATCATTCCGGTGATCTTACACCGACACTCTTCTTCACCGCTATCGGTTTCTATTTGGGTTTGAACCTGGGAAGTAGTGACCAGGAATACGCAAGATGGAACTATTCGCATCTCTGCAACGCTTCTCTTCATCCAAGTTCGTAAAAAGTAAAAGAGATATACATAGCCCACTAAAGGCACAACCCCTGTCCTTTTACCGCAAAATACGAAGAATCAATGCGCTTGTATAAATACTTTTTAAAACGTAGAAAATGTGTTGAAGTTGTGGTTAGACAGCCTCTGTTATGATTTTCGTTAGTTTGTTTGTTTTGGTATTATTTTTTGTTCCACAACTCTTTAGGCCTTCTTGGCCGACACAGTTAATACATGCTACTTGCCATATAATGTGTCCCTCTTTCTATGCGGAAGAAGAGGTTTTAATTTTTGCAAATAAATATGAACTGAGAAATCAAGATAACACTTATGAGTATGAGCAAAAACAAAAATATCTTCAGTATTTATAATAATACTAGTCGAAAGTAGTCATCGATTAGTATTCGAATATTTAATTCACTTGCAGATGGGGTTCCATCCCTAGTGGACTTCCTTGTTAAGACTGTTACTTTTGCATAATCATCAGCTTGACGAGTCGATGTGATAATTCGCGATAATTATGATTGATGGAAATGATTACAGAGTGAAGAACGTCTCATAGAAGTGCCTTTATTCCATTTGCTTTTAATGAGACAAGGTGAAAAAAATACGTTCATACCGTGTGCAGTGATCGAAGCATCGGTTTCGTTGGACTAAAATTATTTTTCTTTTCATTAAACAAGGAGCTATCGTGTTGGACCTTTCGCAATTATAAAAGGGTTGCGTTCGCATTTTGAACGATTAACGCGTACTCTTTGAGACAATACAATCGCTATTCAGATAAACTTTCCCCTTCAAATTATTTCGAGTCAACCCACTATGGATGATCATTATACCTTATCCATTCATCGTGATGAAACGACTCCTCTGATACACGCTCATTTATTCGACAGTTCATCAAGTCTTGATTCGGGCTCACGGTGTCCGCAAGCAAGGAAGCGACGACCTAAAAGGCGCTTGACAGACACCTACAGCTTGCCACCCGTCCTTCACGTCACTCTCGGACTCCTTGGGCTCTGGAGTCCTATGAGAAGAACAAAATCGACATCACAACGGTCACCTGACATCGAGGAAACATCGACGATCACCAAGGATAACAGTGACCAGGGAGGAGTCGGGGATTATGATTCGTCGCAAGAATACGTGGACAAAAACGGAAACAAATACGACTACAGCCATGACGGCGACGACGCAGTCGAAGATCGAGCAAGACAGTCACTGGTTAAAGACCGAAAATGTAAGTATTATCTTCTATTAGGGTGATGTGTTTTACAAAGAAGAAAATGTATGAATTTCCAGTTGTGTTTCACATTGTTTTTAGTTTGGGTCATTATTTTAATTAAAACGTGAAAAGCATATCTTATTTGAAGTTTTTGAAGTGAATTTGAACAGTGGTTGAATTTCTAGTTGCGTCTTAAAGAAAGTGACTATTCAAGTAAAGCGGGTAGTTTTTTTCAGGCATCACTTTTCCCAATTCCCAATTCTTAGTTTACCAAACTTAATGACGTCGCTTCAAACCGGCATCCTATGAAAGTATAGTGATAAGCTTAGTAGCTTTCATGTACTTGTATATTGTGTAAATTTTAATATAAGAGAAATATTTCACAGCTTGACGATGCTCAAAATGGTCTGGAAATTATTAACAAACTCATTGGTCTTTCCTATATAGCATTCGTTGGATGGTTCAAGCCAATCTCCTAGAGAGTCATGTTTTTAGTTGTAATCAAATTATTATGACCTTAGATCTTACACACACAACGATAAAAACTTCAAAAGTATAAGTAAAAGTGAATTAGAAAATAAATGGGCACAAGATAGAATTGGGGGGCTTAATGTTTGATGTTCCTTTCGATGTGGAAAATTACCAGACTTGAACAGCAGTAGTATAATTATTTCATATGAAAACAAATCATTCATTACATATTTAAGATTTACCCCTTGCTATTTTGCAAGAAGTTTAATAGCACATTAAACTGGTTAGAAGTAATGTGGGATATGATTTGGAACACGAAAACCAATTAGCATCCCCATGAACGGGGGGGGGGGGGGGGGGGAGTTTCATCCAATGTTTTGTCAGTGATTTTTATCGACAACTGTTGTAAGTTACTGAAATCCTTGCATCTCATTGGCTGAGAGCAAATTTGTCAGTAAATAACACTGACACTTGATGAAACACTCCCCGAGTGTACGACACATGCTCCGTCGACAATCGATCTGCATCATACACTAACCAAATTATAAACGTCAACCCTGAACCAAACACTATACGGAACCCTAACCCAAAACCTAGCCCTAGCGCTAACCTATAACCCAACTGGAACCCTAACCCAACGCTATATTTTTGACGAAAAAGACAGGAGCATATATGTCTGTGCATCCCACGAAGACGGAGAAACTATCCACATTGTGGACCATTAACGTATACCATCAAGGAAAGGGAAGGAGGCAATGGGGCTCCTCCTCATGGTGTATATTTCAGAGATTTTGTTAGCACAATGAACATTTTGTTGGACTATGGAGTCAATGTTGCAAATATAAGGAAGAGCGATGTTAGAAAAGCAACGAATTTGTCGGCCTGCCAGCTTAGCCCCCCCCCCCCCCCCCCCATTAAAAAAAAATACCAGGTACCCTAATTAGATGGGCACACCCTTCATCCGCAGAAAATCACTTTCTGTACATGATAATTATCTGGCATCTAATAGATTACTTCGCTTCGCACGCGATATGAGTGTAGATTCCTCCCTGGTATTTTCTCATTTAGAAAATGCAAAGGCTATTGAGTATTGAGCTTCTAATTATAAGAAGACACTAGAATCAAGCTAAGTGGGTGACAATGACAAAGTACCTGATGCTTTCTGTTTCCATGAACAACGATGTGATTTCAATGTATTTTTCAATGGTATATTTCGTTTTACTAGTAACACAAGTATTTTGAATAAACGAACCCTATTATTTGAAGCTGTTCATCTATTTTGAAGTGAGCGTTGTAAATTCAATGACTGGACCCATGTTCGCTACGCCACCATCCAACCTCCTGGCATTGGCGTGCTTACGGTATCGGGGCTGTTTTCGGCATCGTAGATACAGCCTTCCTCCTCCCTTTTTCATCTTCTAGATGAGGCTGATTATTTCTTTTATTATCGTCATTTGTTACAAAAGTCTCTAATCTCTATCTAAATGAATTACATATCCAATCTAGCGAGAATTGTTCTAATCCTACCTTCCCTTTATGATATGAACTTGATTATCGCATGAATCTCCAGAAAACATGAACTCATTTAAATTTTTTTTTTTACCTGCATAGGTGTCTTACGAAAGCCCAACACAATCCTATTATTTTTCTTATCCTTTACAGGTTGTGTGATAACATCAAACATTTGCGCCTTCTTGTACCTTCTTCTAGCTTGCTGCTTGATGACGTATGATTTTCAGAGCTACTTGGACTTCTACTGGGGCAAGAAAGAAGAAGTTCTCCATCTTGTTGCATACTTCACTTACCTCTTCCAAATCATGGTTATCCCCTTTTGGTGTTTCTACGCTGTTTTTGCAGACATGCCAACTAGTACGAATTCCTCACCCAGTTTCGCTCCTATTACACTTGATAAGGGGGTACCAACATCTATGGATGTTTGGAATTAATTTGGAACACAACATTACCATAATGCATCGCACCTGTCTCCTCGAACAACCTTTTGTTATCCACTGGCATTAACTATTTATGGCTCTGGTTACAAGAACTGTTTTAAATTTTTGCCTGTGATACACAATGCCATACCCCCTTATCAACCGTAAAAGGTAAGGAATACGATTTTAGGTTGGCAGCACTGTTTTTGTTATCTCATCTACATTGAACGACTTTCGTTTGAATGCGAAGTTCATCAAATTTCTCTGTTCGCCCGCGACCAGGCATCTGGGAAGAATATCGATCGGGTGCGCAGACGGATATTCCGATTTTACGCGCATTACAATGTTCTGCGTCGTCTGATCAGGATATGGATGGCATTTACAATGGTTATTGCTACTTGGGGACTAACAGCTCATTTTATTTGGAACTATCTCGTTTTCAGTGATAACAATGTGGACCCGATAACCTCCCCATTATACGTTTCCTCAATATCCTCATCGGATCACAGAAGATAATGTTCTTCGTCGTCCCGTGCATTGCGATTGGAGGGCTGAACCTAGAACATGTTTGGAAGCGATTCAGGTACGAAATTGCAAAGAATCGTCTATACGTCCATGAAGCTTACTGGTCAGCAATCAATAGATACATATATGAGATCAATGTGGATCAATCCGGTGATCTTACCCCTACACTCATCTTCATGCCTATCGGTTTCTATTTGGGACACGAGATGGAACTATCCGAGAAAGGACTGCAATATTACGTTCTATAATATATACGTTCCAACCGCGTAACCAGGATTTATTTTATATTTTTGATTTATTTATTAATTTTTAATTTATTATTTTCATTATTTTTATTATTTTTTATTGCTTTATTTATTTTATTTATTTTATTTTATTTATTATTATTATTATTTTTTTTTTTTTTTTTTTTCGGGGGGGGGGGGGGGTGTGAGCGAAATTGGTGATGAGGACGCGAAGCGTGCTCCCCAGGGTGGTGGGTGCAGGGAGTGGAATTTTTCCCCTTCCCGCGCGAAGCTTTGACGTTTTAGCAAATTTTAATAGAAAGATAACGGCTCGTGGCGCCTTTTCAGGCTTTTTTATCTCACGTTTTACTCAACATTTTTACTCAACAACTTTTACTCAACAACAACTTTACTCAACAACTTTTGTTTTATTATAAGTTCCTCCACAATCTTTGTGAATATCTCATTGAATCTTTGCACTGTACTTATGATCTAGTTTGTATAGTTATTATGTTTTACCTTAGTGTTATATTTTTTACAAACATTGTAATTATGTCATTTTTGTATTATCTTTCTTACTTTTTACTTTATTGATATTCATTTATGATTGTCATGTATATTGTATTTCAATTTGTTGAAAAAAACAAAACAAAAGTGGAAAAAATAAATTCAAATAAAAAAAAAATCAAACATCTTTTTAAAAGTGTGATTAATCAAGTATATAGATTTAATCTGTCAAGTGTACAAAGCATTATACACTTCTGCATGTTAAAGACGTATTTTTACTTTGTATTCTAACTTCTTGATTTTGAATATGATTATCCCAAATATATTACTTGTCATTATACACATGTATATTGTAATAATAATAATAATAATAATAATAATAATTATATATAAGTAGTAAACAAGTAAATAAAAATTCCGTTAAACTCAGAAGTTTTCATATTTTCGGCCATGAGAGAGGAGACAAAGGACGTAGCTGAACTTTAACTTTATTGGATCAAGCTTTTGGCCTTCACGGCCTTCTTCAGGTTCTGAAGATGATAATACAAACATATAGCATATACTTCAATATACACACAGACATGTCAATGTGTGTTTTTATATTCATTTAATAACAAAATAATATTTGCATATTATATACCTTCATGGCTACAGTTTATTACAAAGAACTTAATGAATAAATAATAAGAACATAGTTAAGAAATTTTGTACAGAAATTTAATGTAAAATACCGCTTACCGAAAGTGAACTTTCGTTAAGGGTGACTAATGTGTGTGTGGTGTGTAAAATTTGTGAGGTCAAGTTCGAATAAGTTCCTGACTTTTGACTGTGTGTATATTGAAGTATATGCTATATGTTTGTATTATCATCTTTAGAACCTGAAGTAGGCCGTGAAGGCCGAAAGCTTGATCCAATAAAGTTGAAGTTCAGCTACGTCCTTTGTCTCCTGTCTCATCAATCCTCACGCTATACAATTTACCGAGACGCCGTCGAAATGTTAAAGTTGGGTATCTTCGCATCCATGCATATATATATATATATATATTTGGGGGTGAATTATCGTAATTCAGCTATCCGCATGCGAAGATAGAACCTTGAATTACAAAAAAAAAAGAATGAATTAAACAGTTTATGCACAGGTAGAAGATATGTAAGTTGTATAATAAAATCACATAACATTCGAGTGATGTTACGTCACACAATTTGATTCGTTGCTTCTGATCTTAGGGAATATAGTAAACATATATTCTCATCCCAATTTCTTTACATGAAATAAGTGCTTTTTATTTCTTTCTTTCTCTCTCTCTCATTGCGCTATTTCTCAGTTTCATCTTTCCATTTCTATCTTTCCACTCCTTTCATTTCTTTTATTATTTTCTATAACCTTTATACCCTCCTTCATTATGTTTTCCACTGCAATTTCTCTGTTCATATCAGTTTAATCAGATATTGTAATCTTAAGGAGTATTGTGTAATCCCAAAGTGTACCCCATGAAGAAATGTAGTCCCAAGCCTTCTCAGAAAATGTGGACCTGTGAAAATCTAATAAAAGATACTTGAACGTCATTGGAAAGTAAAACTGAGTGAGCTAAATATCTTAACATGAAATTATTTTCTTTCTTTCTCCCTCTATCATCCCACTATTTCTTAATTTCATCTTTCCATTTCTATCTTTCCACTCCTTTCATATCTTTTCATTTCTATAACATCCTACCCTCCTTCCCTTTGTTTCTGACTGCACTTTCTCTGTCAGTAGAGCAGATGATCACTTAGTGATACTTGTTACACTCGGAATGTTAGTTTCGGTAATAAAATAGATAATGATATGGGAATACAATCCTTTCTTGGAGTTTTATTTGAGTTAGAGAATAGGTGCGAGATTCATCGAATGAGAATCCTGTAAAACAAGTTTGTTGGGCGGTTGTAAATATATGCTTACTTGCGGTAAACCAACAAACTTGCTGTTGTTTTACAGGGAAAAGACTGTAAAATTGAAATAACGGCAATAACGTATAATTTCAAGGGCCAAAAACCTGTAGTTTTACAGTTATTTTTTACAGTGCAGGTACACATTTATAAACACACCTGTCCTAGGGCGAGAGTTACCTAGAGAATTGAAAGTCTTTGTCCAGGGATCATCGAACAAAGACAGAACCCAGGATCTTTCAAATGTGGGTCAAGATCCTTCACCAATATGATTATCACAGTGGTCCAACTTTCGAATTGTCTCCTAGAATAAAACGTTTTCATAATTCATACATGGTGTATATATATATTGGGGTAACCTCGCTAGTCATAAGGACCGCTATTCATAGGGACCACTTATTCACAAGGACCGCTATCCATAACGCATGACTAAATAAATAGCGGTTTTGTACGAATAGTGGTCCTTCTAAATAGCTAGCAAACCGTAGACAAATTACATTGCTATTCATAAGGACCACTATTCATAACTATTCATAAGGACCGCTATTCATGACGCGTGTTAAATGAATAGCGGTTTTCTATGAATAGCGGTCCTTATGAATCGCGAGCGGACTCGTATATCTTTTGGTCTATCAAACGTAGCTTGCAATTATTTCGTTTTGGTTTTAACTGTCTGTAATCATGTAATAATTGAGGCATTTGCTTACAGTTATTCTTAGAAGTAGTACCTCAGTCACACCGCCAAACCGATTCCACACCGATTCCAAACCGATCGATCCTTGGCCACTACTAATGAAAAAGAGATTATTCAAGGAATTAAGTTATTTTATACACAGCTGTATGGGATAATGATAACACAGGAAGATGACACTTTAGAGTTTTTCCCTAATAACCTACCAAAATTAAACAATAAATCACGAAAGCTATGTGAGGAATCGATTGCAGAAAGGGAATGCGTAGAAATACTTAAAGGTATGAAACTTAACAAATCTCCAGGTAATGACGGTTTAAGTGTAGAATTCTATCAAAAATTTTGGCCAGTAATTGGAGATTTAGTTCTTGTGTCCTTTAATGAAACTCTTGAAAAGGGGGAATTATCTGCCTCTCAAAGGCAAGCAGTTATTACTTTATTACATAAGGATGGGAAAGATCCAGAGTTTATTAAGAACTACAGACCGATTTCGTTGTTAAACGTTGATTATAAAATTCTTTCTAAGATACTTTCAAACAGGATACAAGAAGTTTTACCGGAAATCGTTGGCTTTGATCAGCTGGGTTATGTTAAAGATAGGAATATTGGTGAAGCATTACGAATAATAGATGACATGATCTTTCATACTTCTTTTTGTAAAGAAAGCGCTTTTTTGACAGCCATTGATTTTGAAAAGGCATTTGATTCGGTATCGCATTCATTTTTACATAGAGTATTAAAGTCATTTAATTTTGGGCCAATGTTTTGTAAATGGGTTAAGATCTTTTACACTAATACAGAAAGTTGCGTTATAAATGGATGTACATCAACAGGTTATTTTAAAGTAGAAAGAGGAGTAAGGCAGGGAGATCCCCTCTCTCCTTATTTATTTGTTTTGTGTACTGAAATTTTAGCTCATATGATAAGAAATAATCATCAGGTTAAAGGAATTACTTTTGGAAATACAGAAATAATACAAGTCCTGTATGCAGATGATATAACGCTTTTTATTAAATATTTTCATTCATTTAAGGAAATTCAGCATATTTTTGAAGGATTTTTTTAAATCTCTGGATTGAAGTTGAACAATGACAAGACATTTATTCTACCGTTAGGTCCAGTGCTATCCACACATTCATTTCCGTTTGGTAAACAAGTTGACATTGTTAAAATATTGGGGATTTATTTTTCAATACATGACGATATCAAAGAAAAAATGAACTTCAAAGAAATACTGAGCAAGATAAAAAAATTATTTACATGGTGGAAACAACGTGATTTAACATTAATGGGAAAAATTCAATTAATGAAAATATATGGCTATTCGAAGTTGATATATCTATCATTAATGCCACTTCCAGATTGGGTATACAGTGAAATCGAAGAGATATTTCTTGATTTTTTTGTGGAGAGGTAGAAGTAAAATAAAAAGGAGTATAATAAATTTAGACTATCCAAATGGCGGGCTCAAAATGATGGATTTCAAAGTCTTTGTTAAGGCACAGAGAATAATGTGGATAAAAAGGCTTGTCACGGGAAAACCAGGTATAAAATGGAAACAATATTTTAAATTTCTAATGAGACCGATTGGTGGTATTGTTATTTTGTATTGTAATTATTGGGAAAATGCAGTGGACATTATTTTGCCTAACTTTTATAGAAGCCTACTGGAAACATGGGTGGAAATGGAAAGTTATGTTAAAAAAGAAGAGAGGTATAGGGGAAATGAAATTTTGTATAATAATAAATTTATTCGGATAGACGACCGAACTCTGTCTGAAGAAAACCTTTTTTTGAAAAATATATATCGACTCCACCACATATGTGATGAACAAGGGTTGCTAAAGAAAGAGGCACATTTTATTACTCTCGGTTTAGGTAAAGAAGAAATTACAAAAATTAATGAAATATATTCAATAATTCCTCATGAATGGAAAAAGAACACTCAGCCGATAAGGAAATCTAATCATTGCGGTCTCAGTTTAGAAATAACATTTGCGAAGAAAATTTATAAATTTGAAGAAATAACTTCTAAGATGGTGTATAGAACTTTAATTAAGAAGAATATAGAGATTAGCTCAGCAGGTCACAACTTAATGGAATTTTATAATATTACAATTAAAGATGTTGAAAAGATTTTTGTGCAGCCAAGACTGTGTACATTAAATAGCAAATTGAGAGAGTTTCAGTTTAAGTTACTACATAAAATAGTTTACACAAATCATTATTTATATAAATTTAAATTTCGAACGAATAACCTCTGTTCATATTGCAATATTTTGGATGAGACATATCAGCACTTATTTTTCGAATGTAATATAATAAAAAGATTATGGGAAAAATGTGCGGATATGCTTAATTTACCGATTTTAAAGGAACTATCTTGGAAACAGATCCATATTGGAATAAACGGGACTGACATGAAAATGGAGCAATTATTGAATCACATTCTAATTTTGATGAAATTTATGATTTTTCATGGTAGAGAGAAAGGGGTACCTCCAAATCCAATTGAAATTTAAAAAAAAAAATATTTGAAAATAGAAAAGAAGAAAAAGACATGGCAATGGGTAGGGGAACCTTATCAATCCATCTGGGGAAATGGGAACACTTTGAGCAGGCAGCCTCCCAATCCATTCCGTAGTTAGTGTGTGTTTGTTTGTGTTTGTGTTCGTTTTTTGTTTGTTTTTTGTTTGTTTTTTTTTTGTTTTGTTTTGTTTTGTTTTGTTTTTGTTTTGTTTTGCTTGTTTTTTGTTTTTTGTTTTGTGGGGGGAGGAGGGGGGGAAGGGAGGTATGAGAAGGGCTTTTGGGTGTCAATGGGCGGCAGATGTGTGCTGGATATTTTTTTTTTTTTTTTTTAAATTTAATACCTTCCTCATATTTTTTTTTCTTTCTTCAAGTAGGTTAATGAGTAATCAAAATATATAAATTTTAAGTTATGAAGTTTTAAATCTTAAACATCAGTTTATCAAAAAGTTTATATATGACCCGTTCCACTTTGACTCTGTTCTTTATCAGTAGTATGAATTGTCTAAAGATGTGTAAAGATTTAATTTTAAACGAAACGTATCTTGTATGATTTGAATTTATAATTGATTTATATATGTATTATGAAACTTGTGTTTTGTGATTTTATGTATTATGAGGAAGGAAATAAAAATATCTTTTAAAACAAAAAAAATTGGGAGAAATGTAATTATATGTTAGGTCTGTTGTCGGTCTTGTGACCGTGTTGTTGGTGTGACTGGGGTATAAGCGCCATTGAAATGAAAGCACTTTGCGGCTTTACAGAGTGAAAGTGTTCTCAATGATCTCTTGGTATTACAAAATACACAAGGCAGTATATGTGATGTCAACACAGTCACCGATGTCCTATACGGATTGGGGGGGGGGGGGGCGTCGAAGGTATCTCCCGGTTTTCATTGAACTTTTTAATTATATTCAGGCTTGATCAGTGGCGTGGCGGCTTGATCGGAGGGGGGCACCTGCCTTACTTGGTAAATGAATTGCTAATTAACAAGGCCATTGATTATGGGTGGGGGGAGGTGCGGGAAGAGGTCGTGTAGTGTCTTCTTTTTACGTTCCCGTTTACCCCATACCCCTTTATCTCTTTTGATATATACATATATATATATATATCTCTCTCTCTCTTAAATTTTTTTGGGTTGTTCAGTCAGTGTGTAAATTTTGAAGCATTAGTTAAGTTCGACTTCAAGAACATAATTTATATATCTCTGTGGGATCTTAAATAATTCTAACTTTGTCTTAAATTTTGATCAATCTGAAATGGATTTCACTGAATGTGGTCATCTCGATGAAAATGTTCCGTTGTTAGAGAGTCATTGTCAGGACATAACTAGCATTTCTTCTTCAAGCGGTCTTTCGAGAAGCCAGAGAATCGACAATGTGTCCTCGAAGGAAACTCATCCATTACCACTTGTCCTCCAAGTGACACTGGGACTCCTTGGGCTCTGGACTCCGTTGCGGAAGAGAGAACCGACTAAGATGGGAATGGAGACAGAGCACTCCATCGTTTCTAAAGATGCACCGATCAACACGGACAGCAGAAGCCAACCAGAGCTGTGGGATGAAGATTCATCATCTGAATACCTCTCCGAGGATGACGACAATAAATATTACTTCAGTGTCGACGAAATTAAGGAACATCTTGTGAGAGAAGACAAAAAGAGTAGGTATAATTTTCCAAATGCCTCTGTATCAGTTTCTTAATATGCATCTCCTTAGTTTTATCGTGTCCTCGTGGGGTTGTAAGGAGGATTTGCCGAAAGGAGCACTAATTTAAGCGATTTTAATTGAAGCATTTAATGCTATGAATAACTGAGATTAATAAAAAAAAAAAAAAGGAAATTGACATGAGCTACAGATAAATGTCAGGAGCTTTTTAGGAAATTTTCATTTTTCACATTGCAGAAGTCCGAGGGGAAGTCTTTTTACTGATAGGTTTGCCCCTATCTCATATGGGTTAACCTTGCTAGTCATAAGGACCATAATTTATAAGGACCACTTATTCATAAGGACCGCTATCCATAACGCGTGATTAAATGAATAGCAGTTTTGTATGAATAGAGGTCTTCCTAAACAGCGAGCAAACCATAGACAAATTACCTCGCTATTCATAAGGACCTCCATTCATATTAAGGACAACTATTCATAACTATTAATAATAATCGCTATTCATAACGCGTGTTAAATGAATAGCGGTTTTCTATAATACATAATAATAATGGTGGCTTCTTGTATAGCGCTTATGTCCGTCACGTCGTGACGCTCCTGGCGCTTCAACATGAATAGCGGTCCTTATGAATAGCGAGCGGACCGTCTCATATTAGGTGATGGACTTACCAAATACATGTAGACAGGAATTTCTAATGATTTATTTCCTTTTGACGTTCTTTCACTCGATTAAATCAACTAAACTTTCAGTCGAATGCATTGACACGACTCCAGTAGAAAAAAAAACCCCTCTAAACTGTACATTCGACAGCTCGTTTAGCAAGCTCGTCCCCTCATTTGACTGATAATGTACTATATTTAAAATTGATTTTTCTAAAGTATTTTTCTTTTGTTATTTTTCATTATCAGGTTGTCTGATCTCAAATGTCTTTGCCTTCCTGTACCTCTTTCTGTCATGCTCTCTGATGACATATGATTTTCAGCGTTACATGCGACTCTACTGGGGCAAAAAACAGAGTATACTTCATCTCGTGTCTTACTTCACTTTCCTCTTCCAAGTCATGGTCATACCCTTCTGGTGTTTCTACTACTAGACTTCTTTACCTGACGCTTGGTCGCCGCTATCGGGAAGGATACCCACTATTCCGTTCTTTCGTTTCGA
The DNA here is from genome assembly GCA_025617745.1 of Heliocidaris erythrogramma. Lineage (NCBI taxonomy): Eukaryota > Metazoa > Echinodermata > Echinoidea > Camarodonta > Echinometridae > Heliocidaris > Heliocidaris erythrogramma. Next base: position 49,575,473 of record CM046857.1, on the reverse strand, counting down.
CACGAGTGACTGTTTTGACTTCCTCGCGTTTTGGCGCGAAAGGCCTGTCCTGGTTTCGTCTTCTCTCCTTCCTTGCGTTGCCAGTGACGAATGCCATACTCCGCTTTGCCAACGACTACTATTTCCCATCTTGTCATTTCCAGAACATTCACAAAGAACTAAGCCACTGGAACGCCTTCCTCGGCTACATTTTCTATGGCTGTTTGTGTTACCTCATTCACATCGAACGTGTCTCCTTCGAATGTGAGGTTCGTCAGATTTCTTTTTTCGCTCGGAAGCAGGCACCCCTGAAAAACGTCGATGGGGTGCGCAGACGAATAGCGCGATTCTACGCGCACTACAACGTGTTGCGCCAACTCATCAAAACCTGGATGGCTTTTACCATAGTAGTTGCCACTTGGGGACTAACATCTCATCTGACGTGGAACTATCTCCTCTTCAGCAACGAAGACATCGTTCCAGGGAACCTACCAGCGTTACATTTCCTCAATGTTCTTGTCAGCACGCAGAAGATAATGTTCTTCGTCGTCCCATGCGTTGCGATTGGAGGGTTAAACCTGGAACACGTGTGGAAGCTATTCAAGTACGAAATCGCAAGGAATAAAAAGTATTCCCATGAAGCTTACTGGGAAGCCATCAGCAGATATATGTACCAAATTAACGTGGATCATTCCGGTGATCTTACACCGACACTCTTCTTCACCGCTATCGGTTTCTATTTGGGTTTGAACCTGGGAAGTAGTGACCAGGAATACGCAAGATGGAACTATTCGCATCTCTGCAACGCTTCTCTTCATCCAAGTTCGTAAAAAGTAAAAGAGATATACATAGCCCACTAAAGGCACAACCCCTGTCCTTTTACCGCAAAATACGAAGAATCAATGCGCTTGTGTAAATACTTTTTAAAACGTAGAAAATGTGTTGAAGTTGCGGTTAGACAGCCTCTGTTATGATTTTCGTTAGTTTGTTTGTTTTGGTATTATTTTTTGTTCGACAACTCTTTAGGCCTTCTTGGCCGACACAGTTAATACATGCTACTTGCCATATAATGTGTCCCTCTTTCTATGCGGAAGAAGAGGTTTTAATTTTTGCAAATAAATATGAACTGAGAAATCAAGATAACACTTATGAGTATGAGCAAAAACAAAAATATCTTCAGTATTTATAATAATACTAGTCGAAAGTAGTCATCGATTAGTATTCGAATATTTAATTCACTTGCAGATGGGTTTCCATCCCTAGTGGACTTCCTTGTTAAGACTGTTACTTTGCATAATCATCAGCTCGACGAGTCGATGTGATAATTCGCGATAATTATGATTGATGGAAATGATTAAAGAGTGAAGAACGTCTCATAGAAGTGCCTTTATTCCATTTGCTTTTAATGAGACAAGGTGAAAAAATACGTTCATACCGTGTGCAGTGATCGAAGCATCGATTTCGTTGGACTAAAATTATTTTTCTTTTCATTAAACAAGGAGCTATCGTGTTGGACCTTTCGCAATTATAAAAGGGTTGCGTTCGCATTTTGAACGATTAACGCGTACTCTTTGAGACAATACAATCGCTATTCAGATAAACTTTCCCCTTCAAATTATTTCGAGTCAACCCACTATGGATGATCATTATACCTATACCCATTCATCGTGATGAAACGACTCCTCTGATACACGCTCATTTATTCGACAGTTCATCAAGTCTTGATTCGGGCTCACGGTGTCCGCAAGCAAGGAAGCGACGACCTAAAAGGCGCTTGACAGACACCTACAGCTTGCCACCCGTCCTTCACGTCACTCTCGGACTCCTTGGGCTCTGGAGTCCTATGAGAAGAACAAAATCGACATCACAACGGTCACCTGACATCGAGGAAACATCGACGATCACCAAGGATAACAGTGAACAGGGAGGAGTCGGGGATTATGATTCGTCGCAAGAATACGTGGACAAAAACGGAAACAAATACGACTACAGCCATGACGGCGACGACGCAGTCGAAGATCGAGCAAGACAGTCACTGGTTAAAGACCGAAAATGTAAGTATTATCTTCTATTAGGGTGATGTGTTTTACAAAGAAGAAAATGTATGAATTTCCAGTTGTGTTTCACATTGTTTTTAGTTTGGGTCATTATTTTAATTAAAACGTGAAAAGCATATCTTATTTGAAGTTTTTGAAGTGAATTTGAACAGTGGTTGAATTTCTAGTTGCGTCTTAAAGAAAGTGACTATTCAAGTAAAGCGGGTAGTTTTTTTCAGGCATCACTCTTCCCAATACCCAATTCTTAGTTTACCAAACTTAATGACGTCGCTTCAAACCGGCATCCTATGAAAGTATAGTGATAAGCTTAGTAGCTTTCATGTACTTGTATATTGTGTAAATTTTAATATAAGAGAAATATTTCACAGCTTGACGATGCTCAAAATGGTCTGGAAATTATTAACAAACTCATTGGTCTTTCCTATATAGCATTCATTGGATGGTTCAAGCCAATCTCCTAGAGAGTCATGTTTTTAGTTGTAATCAAATTATTATGACCTTAGATCTTACACACACAACGATAAAAACTTCAAAAGTATAAAAGTGAATTAGAAAATAAATGGGCACAAGATAGAATTGGGGGCTTATTGTTTGATGTTCCTTTCGATGTGGAAAATTACCAGACTTGAACAGCAGTAGTATAATTATTTCATATGAAAACAAATCATTCATTACATATTTAAGATTTACCCCTTGCTATTTTGCAAGAAGTTTAATAGCACATTGACTGGTTAGAAGTAATGTGGGATATGATTTGGAACACGAAAACCAATTAGCATCCCCATGAACGGGGGGAGCGCTTCATCCAATGTTTTGTCAGTGATTTTTCTCGACAACTGTTATAAGCTACTGAAACCCTTGCATCTCATTGGTTAAGAGCAAATTTGTCAGTAAATAACACCGACACTTGATGAAACGCTCCCCGAGCGTACGACACATGCTCCGGCGACAATCGATCCGCATCATACACTAACCAAATTATAAACATCAACCCTGAACCAAACACTATACGGAACCCTAACCCAAAACCTAGCCCTAGCGCTAACCTAAAACCCAACTGGAACCCTAACCCAACGCTATATTTTTGACGAAAAAGACAGGAGCATATATGTCTGTGCATCCCACGAAGACGGAGAAACTATCCACATTATGGACCATTAACGTATACCATCAAGGAAAGGGAAGGAGGCAATGGGGCTCCTCCTCATGGTGTATATTTCAGAGATTTTGTTAGCACAATGAACATTTTGTTGGACGATGGAGTCAATATTGCAAATATAAGGAAGAGCGATGTTATAACAGCAACGAATTTGTCGGCCTGCCAGCTTAGCCCCCCCCCCCCCCCCCCCATTAAAAAAAAATACCGGCTACCCTAATTAGATGGGCACACCCTTCATCCGCAGAAAATCACTTTCTGTACATGATAATTATCTGGCATCTAATAGATTACTTCGCTTCGCACGCGATATGAGTGTAGATTCCTCCCTGGTATTTTCTCATTTAGAAAATGCAAAGGCTATTGAGCTTCTAATTATAAGAAGACACTAGAATCAAGCTAAGTGGGTGACAATGACAAAGTATACATGATGCTTTCTGTTTTCCATGAACAACGATGTGATTTCAATGTATTTCTCAATGGTATATTTCGTTTTACTAGTAACACACAAGTATTTTGAATAAACGAACCCTATTATCAGAAGCTGTTCATCTATTTTGAAGTGAGCGTTGTAAATTCAATGACTGGACCCATGTTCGCTACGCCACCATCCAACCTCCTGGCATTGGCGTGCTTACGGTATCGGGGCTGTTTTCGGCATCGTGGATACAACCATCCTCCTCCCTTTTTCAACTTCTAGATGAGGCTGATTATTTCTTTTATTAGATTAATCAGATTATCGTCATTTGTTACAAAAGTCTCTAATCTCTATCTAAATTAATTACATATCCAATCTAGCGAGAATTGTTCTAATCCTACCTTCCCTTTATGATATAAACTTACTTATCGCATGAATTTTTACCTGCATAGGTATGTTACGAAAGCCCAACATAATCCTATTATTTTTCTTATCCTTTACAGGTTGTGTGATAACATCAAACATTTGCGCCTTCTTGTACCTTCTTCTAGCTTGCTGCTTGATGACGTATGATTTTCAGAGCTACTTGGGCTTCTACTGGGGCAAGAAAGAAGAAGTTCTCCATCTTGTTGCCTACTTCACTTACCTCTTCCAAATCATGGTTATCCCCTTTTGGTGTTTCTACGCTCGAATTCTCTTCTTGAGCCTTGGTCACCGTTATAAGGAAGGATATCCGTTTTTCCGTTCCTTTATTTCGACACGCGTGGCTATTCTGAGAAACTCTCGTTTTGGCGCCAAAGGCTTGTCCTGGTATCGTCTGGCCTGCTTTCTTGTGTGGCCAGTAACGAACGCTATGCTCCGCTTTGCCAACGACTACTATTTCCAAACTTGTTCCAGCCTTACAACATATAAAGAAATAACTCACTGGTGTGCTTTTCTCGGCTTTATTTACTATGGCTGTTTTTGTTATCTCATCTACATTGAACGACTTTCGTTTGAATGCGAAGTTCATCAAATTTCTGTGTTCGCCCGCGACCAGGCATCTGGGAAGAATATCGATCGGGTGCGCAGACGGATATCCCGATTTTACGCGCATTACAATGTTCTACGTCGTCTGATCAGGATATGGATGGCATTTACAATGGTTATTGCTACTTGGGGACTAACAGCTCATCTTATTTGGAACTATCTCGTTTTCAGTGATAACAATGTGGACCCCGATAACCTCCCCATTATACGTTTCCTCAATATCCTCATCGGATCACAGAAGATAATGTTCTTCGTCGTCCCGTGCGTTGCGATTGGAGGGCTGAACCTAGAACATGTTTGGAAGCGATTCAGGTACGAAATTGCAAAGAATCGTCAATACGTCCATGAAGCTTACTGGTCAGCAATCAATAGATACATATATGAGATCAATGTGGATCAATCCGGTGATCTTACCCCTACACTCATCTTCAGCGCTATCGGTTTCTATTTGGGACATATTGGGAAAGATGACCAAGAACACACGAGATGGAACTATCCGAGAAAGGACTGCAATATAACGTTCTATAATATATACGTTCCAACCGCGTAGCCAGGATTTATTTTATATTTTTGATTTATTTATGAATTTATTATTTTTATTTTTTTTATTATTTTTATTTTTTTTTTTATTGCTTTATTAATTTTATTAATTTTATTTTATTTATTATTATTATTTTTTCTCTTTTTTTTTTGGTGGGGGGGGGGGGGGGGGGGTGATTGAGCGAAATTGGTGATGAGGACGCGAAGCGTGCTCCCCAGGGTGGTGGGTGCAGGGAGGGGAATTTTCCCCCTTCCCGCGCGAAACTTTGACGTTTTAGCAAATTTTAATAAAAAGATAACGGCTCGCGGCGATTTTTCAGGCTTTTTTATCTCTACGTTTTACTCAACATCTTTTTAAAAGTGTGATTAATCAAGTATATAGATTTAATCTGTCAAGTGTACAAAGCATTATACACTTCTGCATGTTAAAGACGTATTTTTACATATATATATATATATATATATATATATACAGATGTATATTGTAATAATAATAATAATAATAATAATAATAATTATATATATATAAGTAGTAAACAAGTAAATAAAAAGAAGTTTCCTTATTTTCGGCCATAGGCCTTCATCAGGAAAATTGTATATATATATATATATTATATATATATATATATATATATATATAGCGTGAGGATTGATGAGAGAGGAGACAAAGGACGTAGCTGAACTTTAACTTTATTGGATCAAGCTTTCGGCCTTCACGGCCTTCTTCAGGTTCTGAAGATGACAATACAAAAATTATAGCATATACTTCAATATACACACAGACATGTCAATGTGTGTTTTTATATTCATTTAATAACAAAATAACATTTGCATATTATATACCTTCATGGCTACAGTTTATTACAAAGAACTTAATGAATAAATAATAAGAACATAGTTAAGAAATATTGTACAGAAATTTAATGTAAAATACCGCTTACCGAAAGTGAAGTTTCGTTGAGGGCGACTAATGTGTGTGTGGTGTGTAAAATTTGTGAGGTCAAGTGCGAATAAGTTCCTGACTTTTGACTTTGGGATGGCAGGTGAGTGTGGCGGGAAGAGAAAGAGAGAGAGAGAGAGAGAGAGAGAGATAGAGGCAAGATGAGAACAGGAGAAGAGCGGGAATAAGTTAGAATGAGACGTGAATAAACAAATATATAGTTCATTTTACATTAAATATCTGTACAATATTTCTAAACTATGTTATTATTTATTCATTAAGTCTGTTGTAATAAACTATAGCCATGAAGGTATATGCTAATATCACTATGCAAATGTTATTTTGTTATTAAATGAATATAAAAACACACATTGACATGTCTGTGTGTATATTGAAGTATATGCTATATGTTTGTATTATCATCTTCAGAACCTGAAGTAGGCCGTGAAGGCCGAAAGCTTGATCCAATAAAGTTGAAGTTCAGCTACGTCCTTTGTCTCCTGTCTCATCAATCCTCACGCTATACAATTTACCGAGAGGCCGTCGAAATGTTAAAGTTGGGTATCTTCGCATCCATGTATATATATATATATATATATATATATTTGGGGTGAATTATCGTAATTCAGCTATCCGCATGCGAAGATAGAACCTTGAATTACAAAAAAAAAGAATGAATTAAACAGTTTATGCACAGGTAGAAGATATGTAAGTTGTATAATAAAATCACATAACATTCGAGTGATGTTACGTCACACAATTTGATTCGTTGCTTCTGATCTTAGGGAATATAGTAAACATATATTCTCATCCCAATTTCTTTACATGAAATAAGTGCTTTTTATTTCTTTCTTTCTCTCTCTCTCATTGCGCTATTTCTCAGTTTCATCTTTCCATTTCTATCTTTCCACCCCTTTCATTATTTTCTATAACCTTTATACCCTCCTTCATTATGTTTTCCACTGCAATTTCTCTGTTCATATCAGTTTAATCAGATATTGTAATCTTAAAGAGTATTGTGTAAGCCCAAACTTTACCCCATGAAGAAATGTAGTCCCAAGCCTTCTCAGAAAATGTGGACCTGTGAAAATCTACTTAAAGATACTTGAACGTCATTGGAAAGTAAAACTGAGTGAGCTAAATATCTTAACATGAGATTATTTTCTTTCTTTCTCCCTCTATCATCCCACTATTTCTTAATTTCATCTTTCCATTTCTATCTTTCCACTCCTTTCATATCTTTTCATTTCTATAACATCCTACCCTCCTTCCCTTTGTTTCTGACTGCACTTTCTCTGTCAGTAGAGCACAAGTTCAGATGATCACTTAGTGATACTTGTTACACTCGGAATGTTAGTTTCGGTAATAAAAATAGATAATGATATGGGAATACATTCCTTTCTTGGAGTTTTATTGGAGTTATAGAATAGGTGCGAGATTCGTCGAATGACAGAAAGAAAAAGCCCGGCGACGGATAAAGGTAGGAATGGAGAGAGATAGAGAGAGGGGGGGGGGGGTGGGGTCTGCAAGCACATACCCTGATTTGACAATTAACTGGTCATAATGTCAGGAGCAGCTATTGTACAGGGCCTATATGTTAGCCTTACAGTATACACACTGTTACAAATGACAAACTAAGAGTGGGGGAGGGGGGGGGGGGGGTTGGGGGGAGGAGGGGAAATAAGAGGAATGTGAGATGTACTGTACAACCGGGGTCATGTACTGATCAGGGTTTCGGGTGTCGTAAAGGAGGGAAGATGACACAAAATGTATCATTGTATCATAAGTGTGATAAAAAGATAACCATGAAAACAACCGTATCGTATTTAACAATGGCCCTTTTCCTACACCTACACGAAACGTAGGACATTCCTTTCAATAGACTATACAAACACACGATATTAATTCTGCTTGATGCTTCCAATACGCTAAAGATATTTTAGACATTTTTGTAAAGAATTCAGTAACATACATTTTCACTTTTAAAAATTGTTAAATAGAACCTTCAATCCTAAATCCTTTACAGTACTTGGTCCACAAACATAATACACATTTTCATATCGGTTCAATTATGCTACAGTCACACGGCCATGTTACGGACCTGCGGATGCCTGCGTATATTTGGATAATGAAAATGCGTAATTTTTACCCCCAAATAACGCAAATTTGAGCAAAAGTTACCTATATTCTGCGGACGATACGGATTAGTTACGGATGTTACGTATGAATTACGGATGTTACGGGTAAAACCTGTTGATGAGCCCATCCGCTGCCAACCCGCTGACACATGTCACGGACGACTTACGGATGACTTACGGACGATACGTATGAGTTACGTAGTTTATGTATGGATAACGTATATTTTGCGGATGCTTTATTCATCCGCAGCAGAATTTTGAGATTTTCAAAATTCACGCTGCGGATCTGCGTATGTCTGCGGATCCTGCGGATTAGGTTACGGATGGATACGGACGTTTTACGCAAAAATACGCAAAGATACGGATCAATACGCATGATACGGAACAATACGCAAATTCTACCTAAATTCTGCGCAAAAGACCTTGCGCGGGAAATTTAAAATAATTTTGAGATTTTCAAAACTTTTTCGCGGAAGACCTCGATTCCTGCGCACTCCCACGGATTTTTACGGATGCACTTACGGATGATACGCATGATACGGATTGCTGCGGATTTCTACGGATTTTTACGGATGCACATCCGCAGACATGCGTATCGCGCGTATCTGTCCGTCTGACCATAGCATTAGGCATTGCAATTTGACCGGTGAACGTGACCTTGAAGGAAGCCAATGATGTCTATGCTATAGGTATCCCATGAACAATTTTATGTTTCCTCTCAGAAAATTTGGACATGTGCCAAAAAACTGTCAATCTACTTAAAGATACTTGAACGTCATTGGAAAGTGAAACTGAGTGAGCTGCGTTATAGTTAACCCCAATTTGATATACATGTATTGATATATAATTGTGAGAAATGAAAATGAGAGAATAATGGTTGCGTAACTTAAATCAAAATGTTATTTCCTTACAATCATGTATATAGTGGCGGATCCAGGATTTCATGACCAAGTTCAAAAAAAAAATTTAAAGGACGAAGTATAATCATCCCCTTAACACTGAAACTTCACTATGCCCCCACCCCCTTCCCTCTTCTTTTTTTTTCTTACGTTGTTCCGGTCGGACGCACCCATTTACCTTACTTGTGTAGTAAACGCCCTCAACATGACGTCCGTATTACATGTAACTATTATTGCCCAGAACACTTACACATTATACACGAGACAACCAGTGGCGGATCCAGGATTTCATGACCAAGTTCAAAAAAAAAAATTTTCGCCAGACCTTCAAAATTCGCTCAGTGGAGGGGGGGGGGGGGGATTATGGGGGTCCAGTTTCCCTCCATAATTCCCTGACAAGCACGTGCCCCCTGTGCCCCCCTGGATCTGCCACTGACAACATACATTTATACATTTGCTTCGACCTTAAAAGTCAGGTTTTTAAAATATTTTCTTACTTTTGTTTCTGTTGAGTTCCATGTTTGTCATTTCACTTACTCCTGCCGAGTAACGTACACCTTTCAAAGTTCACTTACTCCAGTTAAGTTATGTTGTCAGCTTTATAATTCCGTTCTGTTTTCTTTAGTTTTGTTTTGGCGAGTAACATCTTTTCAATTTCACTTATGTTGATTTATGTTGCCAGCTTCAGGATAATTCTGTTCTGTTGTCTTTAGTTTTGTTAAGTTGCTTATTATTATTATATGTTCTCTCGTGTGTGATGTGTATGTATATATAAAATTCAGAGAAATGAAAATGAGAGAATAATAGTGCGTAATTATATCAGAGTTCCCCATTGCTGTCCCCCCTTTTTGAAATTTTTGCAATTCTCTCATTTTCAATTGTGTATTTATTTATTTCCAAGAGAGGAGCCAAAGTTGTTTGCATTTGTCAAATTTCTTTCATTTATTGCAAATACAAGTGGAGAAAATATTTTGATATTTTTGGGACTTTTCAACATTCTTCGAGTAAACCTTTGAATTTTTTCAAGCAAAATGACAACCGTTCATTTATCTACGGGGTCACGGCCTCACCCCCCCCCCCCCAATCAAATAAAAAGGGAGGTGGGACATAGAAATAGGGATAGGGGGAAAGAACGTGAACAAAAAGAGGTGACACGACTCACCACCCCCCCCCCCCCCCCCCCCCGTCCTGCATTGTACCCCAAATGGTGCCCTTGTTAATTCATCGTCCTCATTTTTTATTTCTATTGAAATATATTTAATCAGGATAACAAGAATCAGATATAGGTACAAAATCTGTTTTACATTCTGCTCCTGAACAGCTACACAGTTACTACATAAAATGTAAATAATAAGAATCAATCATGCTAATAATCAAATATAATCAAATATAAATCAGCAATAAAACTAATAACTAATAACAAGCATTATAAATGAAAATAGCAGATAACAAAAGGAGATACATTTTTAATACTTCTCGAATTTAAAAAGCGAAATTGATAAAATGACTTTATAAGTTCAAATACATATAATAAATAAAACGAAGCAAGAGAGAAGATATGAGGGAAATTGGTAGAAAGGAGAGAAGCAAATAGAGAAAGAGAGGGAGAGGGAGAGAAAGAGATATTAAGGGCAGACTAACATGGCATCAGTGCCCTCTCTATAGCTGGACCAATGCTACACCACTGATATTGTCTCTATACTTGCAACAAATTATGCTTATCCTTATATTTCAAAATTCTCCAAAAGCAATTTCATATTCAGAACTAGATGATACTCGACTGCGCGCAGTCGAAATTTATGCCTCCGCCCTTGCCAGATCAGAAATATATCGCACATTCGTGTTGATTTGTTTTAAATTTTGATTGAACCAGAATAAAAAGCCTATAATTACATATTAATTGACCTCTTTGACATTTGACCTTACATCTTATAACCCCCAAATCTATCACTTTATCTCCTCCTAGTCATGAATACAAAATAGTTATAACAAAGTAAAATAAAAATAAAAAACATTGATTTCACATACACCTGTATAATGACCACTATGACCTGTCACCTTTGACCTACGTGAATAAAAATCTAATCAGTTCGTCTATTATGGTGATGCATACCAGTTCCCACGTTTGAAGTTAACGGATCAAATGGTACTTGAGATATCGCGAGAACGAGGCTAACACCTGCCATTTCAGAAAGGTGCCAGGTAAAAATGCCAGAGGAATAAATGCCAGAGGTAAAAATGCCATAGGAAAAAATGCCAGAGGTAAAAATGCCAGAGGAAAAAATGCCAGAGGAAAAAGTGCCAGAGGTCAAAATGCCAGAGTAAAAAAAATGCCAGAGGTAAAAATGCCAGAGGTTAAATTGCCAGAGGTAAAAATGCCAGAGGTAAAAATGCCAGAGGTAAAAATGCCAGTGGAAAATGCCAGTGGGAAAAATGCCAGAGGCAAAATTGCCAGAGGTAAAAATGCCAGAGGAAAAAAATGCCGGAGGTAAAGATGCCAGAGGAAAAAATGTCAGAGCAAAAAATGCCAGAGATTAAAATGCCAGAGGTAAAATGACAGAGATAAACACGCGATGGGTGATGTCAGGAACAAAAAGTAAAGAGGCATAATATGCCAGCTGCATACTAGGAGAATATAGGTGAAAAATCAAGAGGTGAAATATAAAGAAGGTCAAGAAGCAGACCTGACATCTGCTTGTATTTTACTTTTTAGACTTATTTGGTTTGACCGCGTTTTTCTTGTCGAACTGTTGGACTCTGGACCCGGCTTTTTTTTAATCGACGTACGATTTCATTATCCCGAATGGAATTTGGAACGAGAAGGAAGTCTGCAACTGAATTTTAGGTTTAGAGAAGGGAAAGGAGGTATGCAAAAATGACATCACCCTAATGTGGGACAGTCCTTTTGTGGGTAAATATGAACTTTTCGAAATTATGAACCTTTGGATAAACGAACCTTCGGAATAATGCAACAAATGTTCGGAATTTTGAACCCACAGGCATGGGAAATTAGTGTTTCGGAAAAACGAGATGCCCCCCGCAGCATGATACTAACTGTATAACTTAAGGACCCAATACCTGTACCTGTAGTAAAATAACTTGTACCAAATGATCTTGACTAGTTTGCTTTTCGCTATCTGTACTTGTACCTGCACTTTTTCCTGCACTTTTTTTTTCTTTTTCAGTTCTCCCTTCTTCAACAAATGTACAGGTCGTCACACAAACATCGAGCATTACAGTCTCGTCAACATTAATACGGGGGGGGGGGGGGGCGGGCTCATGCACATTAAGTTATAAACAAGATGCAGATATATTCAAACTGAATTAAAAGTCAAAAAAAGAAAAAATATTGGGGGGTACTTGCATTTTTTACCTCTGGCATCTTTACCTCTGGCATCTTTACCTCTGGCATATTTACCTCTGGCATATTTACCTCTGGCATATTTTCCTCTGGCATTTTTACCTCTGGCATTTTTACCTTTGGCATTTTTTCCTCTGGCATTTATTCCTCTGGCATTTCTACCACTGGCATTTTTACCTCTGGCATTTCTACCTCTGGCATTTTTTCCTCTATTTTTACCTCTGGCATTTTTTCCTCTGGCATTTTTACCTCTGGCATTTTTTCCTCTGGCATTTTTCCTCTGGCATTTTTACACCGAACCTTTTACATACTAGCACTAAGTTTAAGTTTGGCATTTATTCCTCTGGCATTTTTACCTCTGGCATTTTTACCACTGGCATTTTTATCTCTGGCATTTTTACACCGAACCTTCAGAAATTGGTCTCTGTGACATTGACCTTTGACCTACTTACCCCAAAATCTAATCAGATCGTCTTATGTTTTACATACTAGCACTAAGTTTGAGTTCATACCTCAAATGCTTCTTGAGTCATCGCTAGAACAAGACCAACACCTGAAATTTCAGAAATTGGCCTCTGTGACCTTGACCTTTGACATACGTACCCCAAAATCTAATAATGGTTCATTGTTTCGTAGGTATCCCCCCCCCCCCACCCATGGGACAAAAGCTTGAAGGGGGATCTGGTAATATTACTACTATATTGTCTTGTAGAGACAAACAACAAAAATGACAATAACATATCAGTTTTTTACACAACTTAAAAGTATATGCACTTTAATTACTTTACAAAAATATATTCATAAAAAAATTTACTTTGGGGTAAATTACACACATCACATGTGGTACATACAGTAACAAATACATTTTTATTTTGAAGCATCATGTATACCATTCTTCAGAAAAAGACCCAAGATGTGAAGTACGTTCACCTCGTACTCATACAGAAATATAATACTGTCCATAAAAATATATCTCTAACTAGTCCTGCCCTGAAACAAGTCACTTTGATTGAAAGTAGAACAGGGGGAAAAAAAGAGACTGATCAATAAGTATTTGGGGAAAACCAGATAATTAATAGGTAATTTACAATTTTTAATGAGCAGAGGATTATATTCGATTGGAGACAGACTGGAAACACTTGAGACTAATATTGTGGTCTCACTTTCTGGGATTTGTGGACTGAGGAAAGGATTTCCTGATAAGTATGCCAGCTTTATATTCAGGTTAACATATCATATCAACAAATGTAAAGCTTCACGAAGTACTTCCTTTTAAAAATGCAAAGTGACAAAAGAGATAGTTCAAATCAATTTATAAACAAAACTAATGATAAGTCTCATGTTAAATCCTTAAATCATCTGTTTCTCTATTTTTCCTTTCCATGAAGCATCTTGTTGAACATTGGCAGTGGCGGATCCAGGGGGGGCACTAGGGGCACGTGCCCCCCGCCCCGGCCATTTTTTTTTTTTTTTTTTGCCTGTCAGGCAATTATGTAGGGAAACTGGACCCCCATAACCCCCCCCCCCCCCCCCCCACTGATCGAATTTTGAAGGTCTGGCGAAAAAAAAAAATTTGTGGACCGCCCCCCCGAGCAAATTTTCGAGAAGCTGGCGAGACCAAAAAAATACGGGTCTACCTTTTCCAAAAGTTGACAAACCTTCATTTGTGTGCCCCCCCCCCCCCCGTTACTCAATCCTGGATCCGCCACTGATTGGACCTACCAAACTTGGGGATATGATGATACCTCAGAGTTAAAAAAAATTTTCTGAATGGTTTAAGTAAAGGGAAAGTCCACCCCGATATCAACTTGTTTTAAAAGAAGCAGAAAAATTAAAGAAACAAATCAGTGAAAGTTTGAGCAAAATCCAATAAGATATAAGAAAGATATGAATTTTTGGAGTTGTAATCAATTAAACACCAGTTGGGAACTCTGTGACGTATCTTGCGAGCTCATCTCCAATTTGCCCTGTATTGAAAAAATTGAAACTATGCCAATAAGTGCAAAATTCATAAGGAAACGGTTATTTGTTTTCCTCATGAACCTGTTGCTGATTTTTAAAAAAATGCTTATTTCCTTTTAAACAGTCCTTGTGTCAAATGCCATACAGAATGGCAACGCAAAACAGACGGTGTGTGCATAGCTTTTTCTGCCAATGCATCAGTAATTGTGCCAACCAACACAGCATGGGCATTTTCCTGAATGGGTTAAACAAATTCCCCCTTCTTTAAAATGTCAGAATAGGACCCACCGAACAGATGAAGATAAAAAATGTCAGTACCAAAGTAATCTATGAAAACTCAATAAACAAATCTTGTTTAGTAGTGAGTGAAGGATGAAGAAAATGACACCTCCTTCTTCCATTCCCCATTTCCCCTTCCTCCCTCCCTCCCCTCATCCATTCTTTCCTTCCCCCGTTCCTTTTCCCTCCCTCCTGTCCTTCCTCCTTCCTTCCTGCCCTCCCTCCTTCCTTCCTTCCTTCTTCCCTCCCTCCCTTGATCCCTCTGTTCCTCCCTTCCTTCCTCCCTCCCTTTCTCTCCCTCCCTTCCTTTTTCTCTCTTTCCATCCCTCCCTCACTGAAATAACTACAATCATGTCCCTGCTTTTATGAGCACCAAAAATATCAAACAAACAAATATAAATACCCAAAGACATCACCTCTTAAAATAAAATTCTTTTCAAAGTACATTGAAAAACACCTTTCTTTTTCTCATTTTCTAAATTATATGATTATGTAAATAAAGAGATGATGATGCCTTCTGTAGCAGCAAAAAAAATAGTGAAAAAATAAGTGATTAGATGTGATGGATTGCTTTATGATTTACTTTGGAGGGTATCACCAGGTGTACAAGGTCGAAACCTGCGCAGTTCCCAAGATACTCTGCTTCTCCAAATTCCATTCGTAAAAACAAAAGTAACACTGGGTGATAGTTCATTTGCTTGTGCAGCCCCTAAACTCTGGAATAACTTGCCATTGGAAGTCAGGAAATCCCCATCTGTGAATATGTTTAAATCAAAACTCAAAGCGTATCTATTCAATTAATAACAAGCATATCAGGAGCTCATGCAGCGCAGTAGAATATATACAAATTGTTGGATAGTTACTGCGCTTTATAAATGTATTATTATTATTACTGAAAAATGATAAAATTTGGTTGTCATGGTTACTTATTTCAATGAAAATCAATAAAACACTCCATTTCTTAGAGTGGGAGATAGAGATTTTGTGTTGACTTCTCATTACTCTGTTTCTATTAATATCAGGGCAACAAGATCTTGTCTAATACTTTGACTTGCAAATGTTAGTCAGATAAATTGGCTTCCCTATCAGACATTTGGAATGTCAAAACAAGCTTTAGATTCTATGAGAGATGTGAAATGTGTGCATCACAGATGGAAATTTGGGTAGGAGTGTCATCTTTTGACAACACCCTGCGGAAAAATAGTTTGGTCCAAGAAGAACTCTGGCACCTTGGAACCCTTTGAAGAACCAAATTCCTAGTAACTTTTGATGTATTTCATGGCAGTGAATCTTTAAATTAATTTTATGATAAAATATATTTTGTGTCACGGGCAGACAAAATGCTCACTCTGAGTCTTAACCAATCATGCTCAGTATTGTAATAGGATTACCTCTATACACATTTTTATCACAGCTCTCCTCTTTAGAATCCATGCACCAACTAATATGGTTTATTGCGAGAAACTTCATTTTTCTTGCTCTCAACTGTAAATGGAAGGAGTATTGTTTACAGTAAAAATCCATTTCCTAGTTTTGAGAATGAATATATTTTTGGAATGACATGATCATGTTCTATTAAAGACATTAAATCACTAAATGGAATGAAGCAAGTGCTCAATCAACAGAAACAGACAAAAGTAAACAGAAACAGACAAAAGTAAACAGAAACAGACAAAAGTAAATGTTTAAACTGCGATTATTATTGGTAAAATTAAAACAAAACCGAAAAATACAGTCTTGCAAATCCTCCAACTTTTAACAATCTGAGCTCTATTTAAACATGCTCTGTATCCTAATACATGTATCAGATGAAAATGACCAAGCATATTTTGCAAACACACTTTTGATGTGGTTGCATTTGTGCAAATAGATTTTAAAAACAATATACATGTGTATTTAGTTGTTACAGGATGACTTAACTACCTACCATCAACACAAGCAATCTCAAAATATTGTTGATGATTACATAAAACATTACCACAAAGATCATAAACAATTACCTATAAATATATATGCAATCATAATCTGTGTTATGGCAATATTTCCACAACATTCCACAGACTTTTTAAACTACAGTTCCACGAAAATGAACTGGCTTCTGACTCTCAGATTTATACGAGCCTAGCTTTTAAAACGTACATGTAGGATAAAGATAGAGTTGAGTTCTGGTAATGAGATTGAATTGTGAAAGAAACTGCCTCAAAGCAATTGGAAAAGGTTGAATATAAAGAAAATAAGAATCGGTGTATGTTGTAACGTTTGGAATCACCAAAATGATAAGAATTTGACTCAAATCTGTTGAGAGTCACATGCACTGCACAGAAATGTGTATATGGGACTACACACTAGCCGCTTCTTGTCATATTTTGAATGTGAGAGCCTTTGAAGGGGGTAACCTCGCTAGTTATAAGGACCGCTATTCATAAGGACCACTCATAAGGACCGCCATCCATAACGCGTGACTAAATGAATAGCGGTTTTGTATGAATAGCGAGCAAAACATAAACAAATTACCTCGCTATTCATAAGGACCTCCATTCATAAGAACCACTTTTCATAACTACATTCATAAGGACCACTATTCATAACGCGTGTTAAATGAATAGCGGTTTTCTCTGAATAGCGGTCCTTATGAATAGCAAGCGAACCCCATTTGAAGAGCAATCCTTTTCAGGGGACGTATATCTACAGCTGAACTATGATAATCTTCCAAACTAACATAAAAAGAATGAGAAAGCTCACAAATTATTTTTTACCTTTCCCAGAACTCAAGCTTCCCTTTCACCTCATGGGAGCTTTGAAGCCAAACAAATAGTACTGTAACAATGAAACATATAAAATGTCATCAAGAACAAGTATAGGATGCTAAAGCCCCTTATGACAGTACATCATTAAAAGAGTAAACTGTTCACCCATCTATCCATGGCTTTGTTATACACATGTTAACCTAATATGTGGGCTGCAGTAATTACTTGGGATGCCATTCCAACTGCAGTACTGCTACGTGCCCAAGTCAATCTATGACACCAAGTTTATGAATAGACTAAGCTTTCCTTGCTGATAGCAAAGATGGAAGAACAGGCATGCAGAGAAACCCAATGTGTTTTAACCCCATAGAAGTTTAAGCCTAAATTATCTCAAGATAAAACCAGTGAGTTTAAAGAAATGTAATCATCTCCAAGAAGTTAAACTTCTTTTCTCCCTCCCATTGATTTTTTTTTTCAAGCACATGTACATAGACATTGTCCATTTTGTACTTGATCTTAGCGAGATCTTCATTTTCCCTTGACGGGACTCTTTTTGAGCGGACTCTTGCGTTTGATCTCTTGCTTACCAAAAGGGCAGATATCCTGGTTGAGGCACTCAAAGCATCTTGGTCCCACAGGTAGACATGTCTGCTGGCCGAATCCAACCAAGAGAACATTGACTTCACTCCACATATCCCTGCATAGGAAAACAAGCATTTCAAGCATTAATTCTAACACCAAACTTCACATTGCTATTAAAACTATACATCCAATTCTTAGAGTAAAAATACATTTGAGAGAGAGTGGAAGAGCCATAAAAACACTCATTTTTAGCAAAAGAAAAGCAATACAAGTATCAATAACAACTGATGTAAAACCCTAATAAGCACACAAATTCCATTTTACTGTGTATAAAAAAAAACAATAAAAACTAATATCCAAAAATCATCTGAAGGCAATTTCAATAGCCCTGTCACCTATAGAAATGTGCGAACATTACAATCGCCTATTACGTAATCCAAACCTGATTTCTATGGGCAGTACAATAGGCCTTTGAAATTGCCCTTGAGTTTATTTTTTTTAAGCAGTTTTTTACTTCAATCCCATAAATTATGATATTTAGTTTTTATCATGTTAAATAAATAACTAAACCATAAATTATTCTTTCTTCTTATCCTGTAAACACAAAATAACATTGAGGAGTAGGCCAAGTGGAAGATGAAAATTTCTTTTCTCATCTGTGATTTGGTTACAGGAAATGAGACCTATGGCTCACAAAACAGACATGTCAGTCTCATGGCCTTCTGACAGCTTTTCTGAGGGTTCACAAAACTGTCAGGCCCTAACAGCTTCTTGAGCTGTCAGTCTGCTGGAAGGTCTTGTATGATTTTTATGAAGTCTGTGTCAAGTTTTTATTTATGTATGACACTTGAATAAATCGGATTCTGGTGACTGAACATTTAAAAATGAGAAAATTACTGGCTTACAAAATACTTAAAATCAAAAGCTTAAAAAAAATGACAACTGCATGATTCTAATCACCTTGGCAACCAATCCTCCAGACCGACCCTTGTGTCTTCCGGATTCTTCGCCTCTTTCTTCACCCATTTGAGCCTGTTACTGATGCGATGGACGTGTGTGTCTACCCCGATGCCAGTGACTTGGTGCCAGCCTACGTCCATGATGATGTGGGCCATCTTTGGTCCTACTCCTGGCAGTTGGACCAGTTCCTTCAAGGATGGTGGAATGTCTCCTTGGTACTGATCCTTCAAGATCTGTGTGGTTCTCTTGATGTAATCAGCTTTCCTCTGTAACAAGATCAACATAACACCTATGTTGTAAAGTTATATGGTAAGATTTATTTAACGCAAAGAACAGTGTAAATGGCATTACTGAAGAGACCTTTAAAGTTCCATTAATGAATCAGATGTTGGACAAGTCCTTCTTCAACAACAAAACCCGAGGGGGGTGGGCAGTCAACTATATTGCTGTACACACGGGCGACCAGAAAAACGCGTGAAAAGGGTAGTTTTTGCCAGTAAATGCGTGTGAAGCGGGTGAAGGATGTCAAAAAGGCCAAAAACGTTTCAATATGTGTTAAGGATATCCCTTTTCCCATACTTGTGTGGATTTTGTGAAAGAGTCTCTTGTTTAGGGGGTAAAATATTTAAGAAAGCACCCGAAAACACTTGAATAGGGTGTAACTGTGACCAATTGGATTAAACGTGTTTAGGGGTGGTGTGTACAGCAATGTAGTTGAGTGCCTCCCCCCGCATCAAAATATGTGACAGACATAATTTTTATGTGAAACAATTCTCATGAAGAAATATAACCTAGACTGTTACTGTTTCCGGGACCACAACAGTGAAATGTACATGTAGCTGAATTTGATTGTAAATAGCCACAAAAACAAATATTACTGAAGTAAACCATACATATATTAGACCTACCTTCCAAAATCCAACAGGATAAATGAGTTCTCCAATCTTGGCTTCTGAAGTCTTAAGGATGTTATCAACGGTCAAGCCATGTTTTCTAAGCTTGACCATAGCCGCCGAGGTCACTTGATCTTTGGTCTGACTGGACAGCATCAGTGAAAGGAGAACATGGTAGCGATACACCTGGAAAATAATAAAGGTATGCACTGCATATCAGATTCTTGGGCCAGATCTGCTCGGTGCCAGGTTAAATGCCAGAGGTAAAAATGCCAGAGGTAAAAATGCCAGAGGAAAAAATGCCAGAGGTAAAAATGCCAGAGGAAAAAATGCCAGAGGTAAATATGCCAGAGGAAAAAATGCCAGAGGTAAAAATGCCAGAGGTAAAAATGCCAGAGGAAAAAATGCCAGAGGTAAAAATGCCAGAGGTAAAAATGCACGAGGTAAAAATGAGGCTCTCATAGAATTGACCATGTCCTTTTTTTGTAACGAGAGTTACCAAAATTAAATGATTCAAGAATCTCAATATGTTTGTCCTTTGTTTTTCTCTTTTGATTTAATTAGATGGTCTATGTCTACCCTACCCATGTTGGAAAAAGTAACTTGTAGATCATAACAATTACAAAGATCTGGGTACGTTATCCTGTAAATGTACCCATTATTTGTAACATGAGTTACCGTGGAATTGCCCACATAAAAAAAAAAAAAAAAGTGAGAAAAGGTGAAGGTGGGGGAAGGGAACATACAGTAAGATGGTATGATCCCCCTATAATCAATGACCTTGTACTTCACATCCACTATAAGCAAGACTGCAGTGCCCCCTCTCCCCCCCCCCCCCCCCAGCCAGGATTAGCTTTGAGTGTAAAATTTTTTTTTTAACATCACGAAGCCAGGCGTTTATCCCCAGCAATCTAATTGCGCACGGGTTAGCAGGACATGAAAATGCCTGTCGGCGACGTATAGTTTCAATTATGGTTGTATCGCACGCCGTCGCACGCAGCCGCCATTTTATATCTGCATGACAAGAGGAGGCATGGATACACAAACACTGGTGAGTTCTCGGAAATTTCTTATGATCTTTTTTTGGATTTTTTGGTAAAAATACGTATGATCAAAAAGACATTCTAATTCCAAACGTTTCCCTACGAGGAAACGCTGTGGGGAATGGCCTGTCGGTCGCGGGAGTTATCAGAAAAGTGTTATTTCAGGGCATTTTCATGTCCTGCTAACCCGTGCGCAATTAGATTGCTGGGGATAAACGCCTGGCTTCGTGATGTAAAAGGCGTATAGCCAATTTTTTTTTTTTTTTTTACACTCACGAAGCTAATCCTGGCTACTAGTCCTACTGGCTACCCCCCCCCCCCCCACCTCCCCATATTCTAGTGCCCCTTCAATGTACTTTGGACCCACGTACACTACACCACTTCACAGCAGGCTTGACAACACAGATACCTGTGGAGCTGCGGACCTGTCACAGATCTTCTCTGCTCCCATGCTGTCAACAGGAGCATCTCTGTTTTTCCTCATCTCACGAATATTCTCCAACTGCTCCTTCCACATAATTGGTTCCCAGCATCCTCTCTTTTCCTCATCATCATTGTCAACTTTTCTGGGATCCACAGATGGAGTTTTTGTTTTTGATGCACTGAACTTGCCCTTGGATAAGTTTTCACTTTTTTGTTTCCCAACTTTAGCCTTTCCATCATTTTGACTCAACATCCGTTTCCCATTTTTCATCTCGGTGGTTTTGTTCTCTAACATGTCTAAGGATTCAGGTGGGTCGGTGAAGGTTGATGGTATCTTGATTGCAGATGACTTTGATGACTCGGCTTTCATCTTCTTGACAGCATGGCCAGTAGGGTCATTTGATTCATATGCAATCTTAATATGCCTCTGTTTAAGGCCTGATCTCTGTTCCACTATTCTTCCCTTGACCTTTTCTTCTGTTTTACCTTTTTGAAGTAGTTGCTCTACTTTGTCCTTTGAGAATTGAGATCCTGTTCTCCCACCATTACCCAGCATACCATACTTTGCCGTTCGTGATCGTGTGGCTCTACCCTGAAATTGAAAATACGGGGAAAGGACAGCATCAGAAGTAGATGACGACATGATGAGAGCTCTTCTTACAACAAAATTGTGCCGCCGGCATTGATTAATAAACAAAAAATCCAGCCGCATCTGGCCTTGTCGGACACTTTTCAGTTTTCTAAATGTGGAATTTCATTAAGAACTTGATGATCTAACTGAAAGTAACACTCATTAATGACAGTGGCCGGTATGTTAGCATTTGGTCGTCAATACTGCAGACTGCTTAAAGAGATCAACGTTGCATGCTGCATAGGGTCGTCGATCGCCATACATCATGACATTACATGCACCCGACTGTCCGGCGGCCGCTCTACCTACAGCCGCCGGGACATGCAGCTAGCACAGGCTTAGACAGAAATAACCGTCTGTTATGGGGAAATCTTTAATATTTCTGACATTTCTCAACCTTCCCCATAGACAGACGGTACGACCGTGTATCACCAACAAGGTGGACGATCAGCCGACCTGAGCCTTAGGTCGCGTTGCCGTTACGTATATCATGTATATACTGCACGAGTACGCCACTGAATACATGCTACACACACAAACACACAGAGAACCACTTCCGGTTCCGGATATGACCGTCCACACACTACGCGATATGTGATCATTCAGTCTCTATGTACGGAGGTCTAGTGGAGCCAGACGAAGTCTCAGCGGAACAACCGACGATACAGAGAGACTGAAGCTTTTGGTCTAGCACAGGCTAGGCTAGGCCTAGGATTCACGTGTGGACCCTTGTTTACATCACATGCCGCGGGAAAGTTCATGTGAAGGAAAATTGGCAACAAAATATTTTTGAAATAAATCTGTCTAATTTTGAAATTTCTAAGCAAAAACAGAACTTTTTTACTTTTGGTAAAATAAAATCATTTCAAAATGTTTTTATTTGTAGATTAAATTTGGTATTTAATAGCTAAATATATTTTTATTAATGATCATCCTTACTCGACTCTTTCATCCGCAACATCCGCAACGAAATTGTTATCGCGAAGTTCGAGTTGATCGCTTGATCGACGGTACGTCGTACGTATATTACGGTAACTATACGGGAAAGTTCGGCGCAGTACAGTATATATACACGATAATTAACGACGTCGACCATCTATCAAAGTTATACTAGGCCTACTACTAGAGCTCGACAATGGCCAGACGAAACGCTAGTAACCGGGCCACAGGCCTTCTGTTTTTTGCCGGAAACAGCCATCCAGAATTGTCAAATTCTGTTGCACGGTAAGGAGCAAGTGAACAGTGTAGACGCGTAGGCCTAGAGTGTGTAGTGTAGACTGTAGTCTGTGTACAGTGTTGAGTGTAGAGTGCATTGTACTTTGTAGTTTTTCCTACTAAATAGCTAGTGTAACTATAACTTATAAGTAAGTTGCTGTCGCAAAGCGACAGCGCTGTACAACCTGCCCATTCTCTACTATTTGTTGCGATCCATATCCGCGACTACAAAACTCAAAAGTGCGACTAGGGTCTAGGCCATCAGTCATCATAGGTACACGCCATTGCCGACTGTGTAGGAATGCAGCCAACACACATCCCATAGTATACCTAAACTGCATCACGGTGCATTTTTGGCTATATTTAATAAGTGAAACTCATATAGGCCTATTGCAGTTTACTTAAATCTAAATACTTATGTTGAATAATAGATGATTAAAACTTACCAGTTTGTTTTGTGACCTTTGAAGAGGGTTTCCTGAAATTCTGGGTACTTTTTGTCGATAACTCCTATCGAGACTGTCCCGTCAGCATAGCCAGGATTGGCTTCGTGAATGTAAAAAAAAAAAAATTGGCTATACGCCTTCTACATCACGAAGCCAGGCGTTCTTACCCAGCAATCTAATTGCGCACGGGTTAGCAGGACTGGAAAATGCCCTGAAATAACACTTTTCTGATAACTCCCGCGACCGACAGCTCCTTCGCCACAGCGTTTCCTCCTAGGAAAACGTTTAGAATTAGAATGTCTTATTGATCGTACGTAATTTTACAAAAAAATCCAAAAAAGATCATAAGAAATTTCTGAGAACTCACCAGTGTTTGTGTGTATCCATTGTCATGCCATATCTGCATGACAAGAGGAGGCATGGATACACACAAACACTGGTGAGTTCTCGGAAATTTCTTATGATCTTTTTTGGATTTTTTGGTAAAAATACGTACGATCAAAAAGACATTCTAATTCTAAACGTTTTCCTAGGAGGAAACGCTGTGGCGAAGGAGCTGTCGGTCTCGGGAGTTATCAGAAAAGTGAAATACCCATGCATGCATGTTTGTTTGTTTGTTTGTTATGTGTTTGCTTGTGCAGAGGTTTGTTTGATTCCATGTTAATGTTGATGTTAAGATGCATGAAAACAAAAGAAACAACTGGGAAACTCACTCATCACCACGGTAAAAAAGAACAGTGACTTTCAATATTGTGTCATTTTGCAACTTTTGAATTTCGACCTTGCCCCACATTTCAAGGCACTGCACCTCCATGTGAACGATAATCATATCTTCATTTTATCTTGTAGGGTATCATTTTAAAGAGAATTAAATGATCTTTTCAGTGGTATCAATCGAACATCAATATTCACTAAGACTCGGGAGAAATGATAAATCAAAGTCAGATTTCCAAACTTTTTTTGAGGAGTTTAGTTCTAACTTCACAGGTTGAATATCGAATATGTGACCAACTTCACGCCGGTTGATTTGTTGCGTCATCTGCCTACAGTCGAATGGCAGAATGTAATCGCGCTGCACTTTTTGAAAGATCACACCCGTAATACTAATATACATGTACACAGCGCTGTCGCGAAGCGGTACCGCGACTAGCCAGGACTAGCTTCCTGAGTGTAAAAAAAAAAAAAGGACTAGGGGCCTAGGGCCTATACGCCTTTTACATCACGAAGCTAGGTGTTTTATTCCGCCAATCTAACTGCGCACGGTTAGCAGGTCATAAAAATTGGGCTGGAAAATGCCTTTCCTGATAACTCCCGCGACCGACAGGTTCTTCACCACAGCATCTTCTCCTAGGGAAACTTTTGGAATGTAAAAGGCGTATAGCCCATTTTTTTTTTTTACACTCAGGAAGCTAGTCATGGCTAACCGTGATGGACAGGTTTTGGCAGTCAAAAGTTAAAGTTTTATACCCTGTGGACATTGCCTGATGGCTTGCTCGGGATTGAACTTCAACAAATCCATCCAAGCAATCGATTTCATTTGAGTATAAAGTAAAATTGGAAGTTTAACATACATTTTAAATTAATTTTTTACATTGTGTTTAGTGACATTGAGGGGTGTCGGAACGAAAGTCTATGTGTCCTTGTCGGGCTAATTGTACTGTAGTGTGACATGTAATGAATGGTGCTAAAGAAGACAAGTCATGAGTATGGTAACCATTAGCTGTACAAGCTCCCTGGCTTATCAGTCTGGTACTGGCCTAAGGAGCTGTACATGGGATCCATATACTGTGTGTGGAGGCAGATATCAACAAAAAATATCAAAAATATCACCATTTCTCACATACTGTGACCCATGCAACCCACCCTCGGAGTTTGCTAAAGGGGTTACCTTCCAGGATCAAATAAGATTGTAAAAATTAAATGACTAAAAAAGAAAAAAAAAGACAAAAACCGTAAATGTATACTATTGCCGCCATTTTACCATTTTTAACATGCTTTTAAATAAGAGTCAATATACATGTATATAATGATATTCGATTTTTATATTTGTTATGCCAACTATTCTTACGTAAACATGAAATATTCAGCCCTTCGTGTGAAATGTATTGTACATGAATTGCGAATACAAATAAACCATTGTTGAATTGAATTGAAACTGGAACAGTGTTTCTCCACTCGTATGCCTAAACCACTCAGACCCACTTGAAACTATGCAGCTCCAACCTGCTGTAATATATCCAGCCAAAATACCAGATCAAAAGAGTGAAACTCTGAATATTACTTACATGTACCAGCAAGTTGTCTGTGAATGTCCCTCTTGTTTTGTGACGAGCTAAACCACTGATTCAGGGAATATGGAATTTTAAGCATTAAATTTTGTGTTCATTCTATTTTTTTTTTTACTGAGACTAATTGATCCTTCTATACTGCTGCCTTCTCTGTGTGAAGAGAGGAAATCTGCATTTGTTTATTGTTGCTGGCAGTAGTACAGCAGTAGAGGGCATGACCATATTGGTTTGGGAGTACAAGGTTATATTACAACCTTGTAACATTGGATAAGTGTGTTTCCCATTGAAAAGTATATTAAATGAACCTGTAGATGAAGACCGCCTGCTTATAAAGACCACTTTTCTTGTCTCCCTTGAGCAGTTTTGATACAGGTATATAATTAATGCAAACATACATGTATATGTTCTCATTTCTCACCAGGCGTCTTGGAGTAGAACTGGGTCAGGTGGATGTTTACACCCAAGATAACAAAGGTAAAATCTCAGTAGTCTTGCATTTATCTGTATTACATCTACATGTAGCACTGCAGAATTTCTTTGTTTTTATTTTCTTTTGAACAGTGGAAGTATTCTGTTAATTCTATACAGAGTACTGTAAAGGCTGTTATTTTCGCGCGATTAAATTTTCGCGCAGAGCGACCCCAAAACATATTCGCGGGTTCTTAAATTCGTCCTGCACAATTGCACGCTTGTATGTACACCCACTCCATTTATTGATTTACACACGCGCAATCCATTCAAATGCATACGGCATGCGCAAATACACACACGTGCCCAAAAATGAATTGGACACACACACACAGTAATGTGCTGAAGCGCGCAATTCAACCCGCATAGGAAATCAGGATAATAATTCCGCGAGTTCTAGAATTTGCGTCTGCCGAAAATAGCGCGAAATCCGCGAAAATTAATGTAACACGAATATTTCTGCATTTACAGTAAAATTAAACCCAGATAGATCAACCCTAAGTATTGTTTCAATATATATAGATTTAGTCCAAGATGCTCACATTATAGCCTGTCAGGGTTTTTTTCCTTGAAGATTATTAAATATTAAATCTGACCATGAACCACTGATCAGCATTTTATATTCTTTTTGATTGATGTCAAATTTGCCTCTGCTCAAGTAAGCGTGGATTGAAATGAATGGTCAACCCAAAATTTGGGCATTCACACAGTGTACATGAAATTCCTGACCATTCATTCCAAACTTTGCGACTGAAGGTAATTTTGTGTGAAA
This sequence comes from Heliocidaris erythrogramma, assembly GCA_025617745.1. Lineage (NCBI taxonomy): Eukaryota > Metazoa > Echinodermata > Echinoidea > Camarodonta > Echinometridae > Heliocidaris > Heliocidaris erythrogramma. The sequence continues at coordinate 49,548,247 of CM046857.1, read as the reverse complement.
ACATGGTTTTCGGTCACATATGATCACCTTTTGATTTAGGTGAGCAACCTAAGAAAATAAAGAAGACATCATCTATAATTTCCATTATAGTTTTTCTTGTTGTTAAGATAATCGCCCGAATTCACAAAGGAGGTTTAAACCATGGGTAAGGTTTAAACCTCCGTAAGAGTACTAAAATATGCGTAAATAAGCGCACATTGCCCATGCGCGCGCTCAAAGAAAATATATCATTGGATCGGATTCCGTGCGCACGTACGCTTAAAAAGCCCAGGAGGGGGGTTAAACCATGGTTTAAACCAAACCTCCATTGTGAATTCGGGCCATTGGGTCTTGAATATGAGTTGTTGTTGTTGTTGACTTGCACTTCATGCATGCTAGAGCTGTTACATGTTATAATGAACACTTTGTCACCTTCAGATGTGTAACATACATCAAGACAGTGGGGAATTGAAGGAAGAAGTTAAAATTACAAAGGGGAGACTTGTTAGACAGACTGTTGTGAAATGCTCGTTTGGACTTACATGTAGCTATAATTAAGGAGAAATACATGAGTAACCATTATTGACCATTGGACTACAGTGTACGGATTCAGTTTCATATGATCTGTAATAAATCCTTTTCCAGGAAATTATACATACCGTTACACTCTGTACATAACAAAATTCAAACCACGTATAGGTATGGGTAACGAAGTAGGTAAAGTTCAGGGGTGGTATTCTGAGATTTATTTTATCTTGATTTTAGTGAAAGACTTTAATTGTCATAACAACTTTTAAATTGGAACATTTCATTGGTGTTTGCGCAGATGGATTCCGTGTACACAGCCAATTTTGCGCAGTCATTAACGAATGATGCGCCATAAGCCATGCGCCATATTAAGCGTTCATTTTGTTATAACAATTAAAATTTTATCACATAAAATCAAGATAAAATAAATATCAGAATACCACCCAAGGTCTTGGATTTTTATTCTTTATGAAACAAGCATACGGAAAGACAGTTTCGGTAAACTTGCTGATAGATATTGGACAAACAGTAATTTCTCACAGATATGTATAGATGTTCAGTACTTCTAAACAAGAGGGAAAGGGGAAGGATTTTTCTAATGCCTGGATGACCTTTACTACTAACATATTGGTTTGTTGTTCTATATTCCAAATTCCCCCCCCCCAAAAAAAAAAATAGAAACTAAGGTACAAATTCAAGAATCAGTGAGAGGCAAAGATATCTTCATACTTCAGACCGGCGCAAAGTAAGTATTCTTTTTCTTAAGTATAAAGTTTTGGTTTATCTAGCCATCATTAGACCCATTGCACAATGTCCTTATGTCATAAGGTACATGTAGCTTAACGAAACGTGATAGCACTTAAAAACGCAACAAAATGTAGAATTAGTAGTTAACTCTGAACAGTTTTAAGCAAAATAATATGAAATCTTTTATTCAGATAAGTTTGATTGTGATATTAGATGCACAGACAAAACTAGCAATTTTGCTCTGTGCATCTTTCCCACTTCTTTACGTGCCATTGCGTTCAGTCAAGCTACCTAAAAAGATCAAACTTTTTCTTGAAGAAACTCCAAATGACATACATTGATATGTAATTGGCATTTACCTGTCAGGACAGTTTGCAGCATTTATATGTGTTGGATTCATTTCAAGATTGCTCCAATAAAGTGTGCATTTTAAAAATGTCCTATAAGATGCATGATGTAGATAATGTAGAATTAAAACTGAATGGAGAATAGATTGTTGCCAAAACGTCAATGGATAGCCTACAGGTGTATTGAAAACAGTCGAGAGTCGATTCAAATTATCTACAATATCTAGAATTTCTATTTATAAGGAAGATTCTTGACAGAATTTCTGAAGAAATAATTTTGGTGCTGCCAATCCCGACGTGGGGAGTTAAGACAAATTATTTCTTGTATTTTTACTTCATGCGTTGCAGAGATGTGAACAATGCGATCATGGAGCTATTGATCATAGCTTACGCCTGTAAGACATCGTCTGCTAGGTCCATCGTAGCTGTCATCCCATACCTTCCATACAGCAAGCAGAGTCAGATGAGGAAAAGAGGTTCTATTGTTGCCAAGCTTCTTGCCACTATGCTCTGCAAAGCAGGTAAGCATTTCTGTCTGGTAAAGCCTTATTCACACAGAGTAGGTTAAACCGGCTCATAGACATAATGCCAAAGCAAAGCAAAACATTTAAAGGACTGGCAAGTAAGGGTAAAAAAAAGAGTAGCTGTGTGCAACAAAGGCTTCCAAGCGTAATTTCTCATATCGTGTGTTAAAATATACAGACACAATCAGATAAATGTTTTATATACATGTAGTTAGTGATGTATAAAATGAAATACCTTGGACTTTCTCAGTTTAAATTTCAGATTAATCATGTTTTGTTTGTTTGATATTTGCAGGTGTAACTCATGTGATCACAATGGACCTACATCATAAAGAGATCCAAGGGTTCTTTGATGTTCCTGTTGACAATCTCAGAGCTTCCCCTTTCCTAGTCCAATACATTCAAGAACATGTAAGTGATGTCCTGTGTATTTCTTGGTTTTAGAAGCCATTTTAGAAACCATTTTACTACCCCTCCTTTCAGGCCATGTTAATGAGCACAGTCGAAGCTCATTATTAACAACACTGTTATAGCAAACTCTCATTATATCATGGTAATTGTGCTGGTCCCACTTCTATGTTTTTTATTGTTTTGCCCCATGATTTAACAAAGTTTCCATAATACAAGGTAGAAAGAAAGATCTTGTTCCCAAGGAGTTTATTATAACAAGGCCCCACTGTATTTTCCATTTAGAATTGTGGGTATTGAAGTATGGGTAAGTTGTCAACGGACCTACTGACCTAAAATCTGTTACACATCTAACCTTGCCTAACCTCAAAATGATAACTGTGGAGCATCCATTGTGCCAGACAGAAATTTATATAAAATACATGTATCTGTGTTATTCTGATGTTTTTCAAAATATTCATTTGGTTTAGATACTCTAATTGATGGGATCTATACTAGATCATATGTATGTGAATCTTTCCTCGAAGAGCACGACCTATAGACCTACATGTATGTACCTGGGTCATGTTTCCAAACATGAACACACATGTATCTGTGAAGGTTATCGTGAATGTAATGGACTTTGTACTATGTAGAAGAAAGAGTTTTTTTACAAGTCTTGCTCTTTATGCCTAAGAGAATCATTTGTTGTAATATCTGCACCTTTGAATGTTAACAGAAATACAAATGCTATGAAGGATCATCACCATTTGTATGCTTATTATTCAGTACCCAACAGAATGAGTTTACTCTGTTCTTTTGCATCTTGCCTTTAAGAGTTTGTCAGTTATGATCCATTTTGTGCAGCCAGGCAGACACTTTGCCAATATTGTTATATCTTACTAGGTGTTTTACTGAATTATGCAACATTCAGTTTGCACAACAATAGGCTAGTATTACCGGTAATGTTATGGTCACAACTGATCGTGCGTGTTTTTATACTTGCGTGTCCACAGCTGTGATCGGCTGTGTGCCAACTCCTGCGTTTCGTACATCCTTCTTTTGTCATGGTCACAACCAGTCGTGCACCTCTCTGCACCTCCTCTTGGGTGTCTTGCACCCTCCTCATTAACATACGCCCTCTTAGCTGTAAGAACTCTTTGAGGCGAACGTACAGCCCCGTACAGTTGCGTGCAACCGATGCGCGAAATGTCACGGCTCCATATGGAGCCATGGGCTTTGTGAGACCTCCTCAAGGAGCCTGTGCGATGGTCGCAAGCACGTGCAGGAAGTACGATGGCTGCGCGTGTCACGTGCACTCATCAGAACACGTAGCCTCACGCAGAGATTGTTGGACATGTCCAGCAGCCTCCTTGCGTGTCCTGCGTGCTCCTATGTGCTTGGAAAAAAAACGTGTAGACGCGTGCATGCGACGCAAGGTCGCAGACTACATGCAAGGAGGTGCACGCCCGGTTGTGACCAACCTTTAAAATATCACGCAAGACCTCATCAATGAGAACCCCCAAGTACTAACCTTGTGAAAGGTAGTATTGATCAGTTGGATAGATTATCAGTTCTTGGATAAATCAGCTGCTCTGACGATCACATTGAACAGATATACTGTATATAATCTTCATTTCTGGATGTTATTTGATTGATAGATTCCTGATTGGCGGAATGCTGTAATTGTTGCCCGTAACCCTGGCTCAGCAAAGAGGGCGACATCCTACGCTGAGAGGCTGCGTCTAGGGTTAGCTGTGATCCATGGAGAACAGAAGGAGTCTGAATCAGACAGAGTTGATGGTCGTCATTCTCCACCCCCAGTTGCCCCAGGAAGCAGCAATCAAGCTCTGGGAATGCCTGGACTTCCTTGTAAGTATCTTTCTCCGATCTCCACCTCGGTGCCATTGTCACTACTCCTTTTGTCAACTTAAATTTCAACTGTAAAACAAATAACCATTATTTGAAAGATTAGTGGCAGAGGAGGGGTTTAATGTAGCTCTAGATAAACAAAAGCATATAAAGAAAAGAAAACTTGCCTATCTCTCAAAAGGCTTACTGAACTAAAAAAAAAGATTTGTCATTGAATTATGATATGAAAGCGAACATTTCAAACCTCAGGCAGTAATTTTACATCAATTGTTGAATGTAGTTATGCTAAATAAAGTATGAGATGACCAGCTGTAGGTATCAAGCTTTGTAAGAATGGTACAGTTTTGAAACTTCTTGTCGTGTTCAAACAGAAAACTACATGTTCCTCGTGCTGGGAAAAAAAAATTAAGTGTAATACATATTTGCATTGCATCTGTTTCTATTTACAAGTTGGATGTCTGTTTTTTTTTTTGTTTTTTTGTCTGCAGTGTTCACACCCAAAGAGAAACCACCCATCAATGTTGTAGGTGATGTTGGAGGAAGGATTGCCATCATTGTGGTAAGCTGTAGACTTTATTAATCATATCCTGCCTTTAAATTACAGCAGTGGGTACATATTTGTCAGTAATGTAGTTCTCAAGAAAGTAGATTCTTCTTGTATTAATGCTGAGTTGCTTTGGTGATTTTGTTTTGATGGAATCCTTCCAATGTCAACGGATGAAGACCCTGATATGTAACTGCCTTGTAATTTTTAAGACTATATGCAAAGAAAGTCTAAAGGGAAAGGGGAAAAATTTCCCTTGATTGCTTTAGTTGTATTGATACTAAATTATATTTTGTACAGTGTCTCCAGAAGAATACACTTATCTCTAGTTCTGATGTAGTGATGAATGAGGGTATATGTGCATTAATGCCATGCTTTTTTTAAATAGTATTATATAGGATGAAAATTACCAGTATGCATTGATTCTTATGCTAACTATTAACTCAACAAGTAAATACTGCAGAATTTGGGTTCTTGCTCCGTGATAAATGAACACTATCTTTGTAGTTTTTATCAGATGTACATGGGTCTCTGATTGTAATTCTCTCTCTCTCTCTCTCTCTCTCTCTCTTTCTCTCTCTCTCTCTTTTTCTCTCTCTCTTTTTCTCCTTTCTCTCTCTTTCTCTCTTGCTCTCTCTCTCGCTCTCTCTTTCTGTCTTTCTGTCTTTCTCTCTCTCTCTCTTTCTGTCTTTCTCTCTCTCTCTCTGTCTGTCTCTCTCTCTCTCTCTCTCTCTCTCTCTCATTCCAGGATGACATGATTGATGAAGCAGAATCGTTTGTAGCAGCAGCTGAATTGGTGAAGGAGAGGGGAGCATACAAGATCTATATCATCGCTACTCATGGTCTCTTGTCTTCAGAAGCACCTAAGATAATAGAGGATTCCTGTATTGATGAGGTAACATGCAATGTTTAGGTATTATACCTCCCTCTAATCGATAGGCATGGCTATCACAAATTCAACATAATACTGTAGTCGGTCTATAGCTCATTTGATTTGTACCGGTATTTCATAATCTAATCTTGCTAAAAGTGGTCGTAATCTTAGGCTTTTTTGTGGAGACATATTGTAACAAAGAATAGTATACAGTTAACAGCTAACAGTCACAATAGTATAATCAGCTTAGTTTGGTAAATAATTACATAACCACATGTTCCACCTTTTCTGGCAAATTTTCATAAGCAAAATATCAGTCATGAAAATTATGCTTTTAGTTTGTATTGTATGACATTCTACATTTGAAGTGCCAGAAATGTTGTCATATATTTCAGTAATACTCTGAAAGATTTGATTTAACAAGAATCACTAATATTTTATTTAAGGCCATTTTGGTTTATTAGGTCATGGCTAACACAGATTCAGGTACATAAAAACATGTCTTAACCCTTTCCATGCCACCAGATTTTTGGGCAATTGTCAAAAATGAACTTTCAAGAGTTAAACATAACTTTCAGTGGGTTTCTTTTCTTGAGCAAACTGGGCAAAGATTTATTGCATAGGAATAAACATTATATTGGAGGGACAGGTTTCTGTATGAGGAAGAATTTTCAAGCTATTCTGGACCTAAACAGAATGTTCAACACTCAGACTTTTAGGCGGGATTTGCCGCCCACAGCATGGTAGGGGTTAAGTTATCCTGAGAGCAGTGTAGTCCAAGTTCCAATACACTATTGTCACCATATCTGGTCATTGAAGATTGAATTGCTATGTTTTGTTTTCATAAGGTTGAATGTCGTAGTTGATGTATAGAAGCAATGTTTTGTTCCCTTATCTACATGTCGGTAAAAACAATCAAAAATGAAACTTTTTGTCTCCCTTAGTGTACCTGGAGGTATGTGATAAATGCTAATGGAGAATGAGCAATAATCTAACCTCTTTTCTTTCACCACAAATCTTGTTGAGAACTATACAGTGTGGGTCAATAAGAAGGAAACCCATATTCAAGCCTAAGTACTGTTGCAACTAGTACATATAGATTTAATCCAAGATACTCACATTGTAGCCGATCATGTCTACTTTAATTTAACACCTTGATCAATAAAATCTGACCATGGACAGCTGAACAGTAACACTTTTCCTGATTCATGTCAAGTTTTGAATGAAATGGATGGTCAACCCAAGGTTGGTTGAATAGGCTCTATTCCAGTTGAATGCACTCACAAATAATGAAAGTAACTCCTGAACATCACTCAGCCCAAACTTGGGCAAATACGATTTTGGCATGCCTTTTAAAATTGGCCAGTGCTCAGTCATTCATGATCAGATTTTGGTGAACAGCCTATCAAATTAAAGAAGACATTATCAACTATCAAACCATTGTAATGCATTTCAGCAATTTTACTTAATTCTTAAGATATTGAGGCTTGAAGATGTGTTTCCTTTTTATTGACTCGCACTGTTGTATAAACCATTAGGTTATTTCACACTCTCCTTCATACTTGCACATGTACACGTGTCTCGAATGCCAAGTTCTTTCTCATGTTTATTCATTTATAAAAGAAGTCTTTGTAAAGTTGGTTTAAAAGAAAGAGCTTTACTTGTTCATACAATTTGGACGAAGCAAATTTTGCTGTAGGTACGTAATCTTGAAAGCCATCTTAACTTTATAGGTCAAGTTTTAATGCCGCCTAAATGCATAGTTTGCATAGACTTAGTCCACTAATTTTATTAAGTGCCAAATGTCATCTTCTTCATCCTTTACAAATCACCATAATTCTGTAACAAAATAAAGATGCAAAAAATTGTCGCCAGAGGATATTGCTTTGTCATATTCATTTCATGACCAAATTATTAATTAGTTTATTTTTGTAAAATAATTTCAGTAATTCATACAGAATTTTGGAACTGACACTTGCCTGAAATCAGTGGAATATGATTACCGGTAATAAATAGCCTTGTTATGTCTTGTCAAAAGAAGAAGAAATTAGACCATGCAAATATTGACATTATAAATAGCCTTGTTTTGTTTTCCCTGCCTGTCCAGGTAATTGTGACAAACACTGTATCACACGACCTCCAGCGACTTCAGTGCAACAAGCTGCGAACCGTAGACATCAGCCTTCTCCTCTCAGAATCCATCAGGAGAATACACTATGGGGAGTCGATGTCGTATCTCTTCAGGAACATCCCCCTGGAAGACTGAGATTGAAGTGTAATGGGCTTTTGGTTGTTCAACATATGCTATGGTGACAATTGCTCTGGGGTTTATTTCATCAAAGATATAGGTTCAGGGATGGGGTTGCGATAGGGATTTAGGCTAGGTTTATGGTTAGGGTTAGATACAGTGTTTTGTCTGAGGTTGAAGTCTTGAATTAACTTAAAGATTACGTTGAGTTCTGCTCATGCTATTACATTGCGAAAGAAACTGTCTGAAAGCGATTGGTAAAGGATGATCATGTCTGCATAAGCATTGTTTTATACACTGTGTTGTTTTGGAAGCATCAACATAGATAAGAAATTGACCCAATCTCACTGAAAAGCACTTGTACTGTACACAGAAATGGGTATATGGGACTACACACACAAGTGGCATGAATGTTTGGCCCAAACATTTCAGCTATTTCTAGTCATATTTTGAATATGGGGGCATTTGAAGAGCAATCCTTTCCAGGGGATTTTTCTTCTATGATGTTCTTCCCAAGCTCACAAATTATTTTCCACGTTTCCCAGAACTCAGCCGTCCCTTGACTGCAGAGCATTAGTCACCTGAGCATGCGTCGTACACCTTTGGTGACAATAGCACTGCAATCAGTTTCCTGCGCTCACCGAATTACTAACTTCAGCCATGGACTTAACCCTACAAGTAACCCTAACCCTAACCCTAACATAAAACCTAATTCTCGCTACCTCAAATATGCAATTTTCGACGTAGAGGGCAATATTATGCATGGAAATGGTCCGCATCTTCGTCAACTTCACTTCCGGTCCGTATTGAAATACTACGGCTTATGAATAAAATGAGTGCTAAAATGCTTAATTTTTGGATCGCATGACATAAACCGCTCAAATTTTGAAAATGCAACCAATTGTCTCAATAAATCATGGTATCTTTTCAAACATGTCAATTAATTTATACTCAAACTCGAGGATATTTGTAATACCTGTGTACATTTTCAATGCAAAAAGACAAACACTTGTCGACCCAATCGGGATATTGTCAGCAATGCGCATGCGTGGTTTGCATGACAAACGCCATCTGTTGGCGAAATTGCGTATTTGGGGTAGCGAGAATTGCACCTCTAACCCTAACCCTATAGCTTTGATGAGGTAAGTCCTGCAGCAAATGTTACCTGAGCATATGTTGGATCACCAAGCTTTGAGTAGCTAGTACTGCACAGAGATATCGAAAACATTCTATTCTACATGTATTTTAATGACGAGGGCTGGTCCCATATCAACAATATCACAACGATAAACAATATGTATATACAATCATTGTACAATGTATATAGAAAAGGTTTTGGATCTGATGAAGTCATGCTGAGTTAGTATTGGTGAGCTCCATACAATTTCTACATAGACTGATTTTTATTGTTGTTGTTATGTGACTGATATGTGACCCGCCCTTAAAACAGAACCTTTTACGACATGGCACTTTTGCAAAGTCTTAACAAGGTATTTTAAAAGCTAAGAGTTGTGATTCAGTGATATCAAGGCATTAAAATTATTCAAATCTGATCCACATGCGAACGCACTTAAAGTTTTTCAGCATTCAGAAATATGTTTACAGTATTGTTTAATCGTATTACAGGTGTTGTCAGATTGCATGAACTAGGATTTCAGCAACCTAGAGAGAATGGGTGAAAATACCATAGCTGTTTAAGCAGGTTTTATTCATCCATTGATGTATGTATTACCCATCTATTTCATTTAATATTTGGTATTATTTCTCAATCTAAAATCCCCCATTGACTTGTATGGTTGCCAAGTGTATTATACATATGATCTAGCCTAGGATGTCAAAGATATCAAATATATTGCATCAAGACCTAGATTGTTTACTGTACTACTCATATATTCTTCATATGCTTTAAATTCATCTTCGATTATGGCAACAAAAATCCGGATTGTTTTTTGTTGTTTATTCTTGAAATGCCATCTGTACGTCAAGGATTGTTAACGATATCTCTTGTCAAGACGTATATACCACAATCTCCTCTGTGTATTAATCTGTCCATGGTTATCTGCGATCAATGCTTTGAGGGTGTCTTGTAAATGTTTTACTTTATACAAAAATGTATGTGTGCTGCAATGTAGACTACTATCAGTCTAGTGTTGACTGTGATTGGAATAAAAATGAGACCATATTTCTTTTCATCAATGCACTACATGCATGACTATAACCAGGACATCGTAGTAGACTGACATGACAGACCGCGATACCGGTCTTGTCTGCCTGTGTGGGCTGTAGCCGACTGCAACATGTGAAGGCTATTCCCGATCTCTGTAGCTGCTCACTTCACACATTAAGTACCTGGAACAGTTTGTGAAACAAATAGCAAAGAGAGTAGTAGTTGGAGCAGGAAAATGGCATATCATCCTGATCACTAACTTTTACAAATGTTATAATTACCATTCCAGACACCAGAGCATCCCAAGTGGAAAGAAAGCTGCTTTGTAAATAGGGCATTTGGTAATTGCATAGATGAATTCCTACTTTGTTCTTGAAGCAACACCATATACTTTTCACTCTATGTAATTTCACGCTTTGTAATTGCAATGCTACTATTGGTATCTAGGCAATCAGATATTTGATTTCCTGCTTGGCTTATTCTAGAATTTATCCAATCTATATTTCTTTCATATAAAACTTAGTACATGTACTGTCTCTTCTTCCTGTGTGCTTTAACCCTAATAGAGCCAGGTTATTTAGACCCATCTCACAGCCGGGGGGGGGGCTGATTCCGCCCCCCCCCCAGGATATCGGCCGTCCACCACGCATTCGCAACGAAAATCGGCACGCATGTCGCCGACCACGTAATCTACAAAACTGTATACTGTAAAAGTGGTTTCTTTCGCGTACAGATACTTTCGCGGTTTCCATCGGTGCCGACTTTTTCGCGTGTGTTTAAATTCGCGGTCGGCAAAATCTGTGAATTCACAGTCGGCAAAAACTGTTTTTTTGCACATGAATGAATTCTTTTGTTTTACTAGTAACATCACCAACATACTCCAGTATAACAATGACCACACAGGAGTTGACCTACATTGCGCGGTATCGCTGTGTACCGCTGTGCGTGCCTGTGTGTGGCATGTGGCAATGCGCGGAATCTTCGTGTGTGTGCAATACTGTTGTATGTGTACATCGTGTAAGAAGCCGTAAGCTTTGCAAGCGGCGAGTTCAAAACATTTCCTAGCGTGGTTAATTTCGCGCGACTTTCCAAAACATTTTCGCGTGATGTTAAATTCGCGGTTCAATCTCAACACGCGAAAAGCGCGAAAATAAAACCACCGCGAAAGAAACCACTTTTACAGTAGTCAATTTCTCTGAAGAATGTCACAACTAATTAATTATGCTAATTTATGCATAAAATTAATGGTTTGCTCTAATTAATTAAATAAAGCCCCAAAACTGCTAATTTTTTGTATAGAGACTCTTTGTCAGATTCTGATCAAATAAACCAAAAAAAAAATTCGGTAAAATCCTTTTTTTCTTATGTATTTTATTGTTTTTTTTAATTTCTTATGTATTTCTTTGTTTTTCGACTTTTTGTTTTTTATTGTTTTTTTCGATGGAATTCGTCGGCGACATTATTTTAATCATAAACAACATAAAATTGATTGTTTTTAAACAGTAAAAGTAAAAATAATGAAACATTTATGAATTTTAGATGGAAACACAATTTGCATTGGATTTGTACACGAAATCACGTTTTTGAGTTTGGGTCTGACATGCACTTACGAAATGTTGCGTAAGTCCGGAACCGCACGCGCGGACATCACAAATTTGGTCTCAAAAGTTGCGCAAGAAAAAAGGAGTGAAGCGGCATGGTGACTGCTTTTCGCGATGCGAACACATTACGCGAAACGTAGAGGGGGGGGCGGAATCCGCCCCCCCCCCCCCTCCTATTAGGCCTATTAGGGTTAAGGCTGAAGATAGCTACATGTAAGATTAATTGAAGAGAGTTAATCAGTTGTCTCACGATGTGCAAACGTAAACGTTTACGTTTGCACATCGTGAGACAACTGATTAACTCTCTTCAATTATTCTTCACCACGATGAACCTCTTTCAATCTACATGTAAGATTGTTCAACATGGATGGTTAAGATTATAGTACAAGAATCCGATTTCATATTTACATGATATGAACATTTCATGTTGGTCCTTTACCTTTTCAATAGCTCAATGTACATATAAACATTAATTCTGTAATAAGGATCTTAACCCATTGGGTACCATTTCATTTTGGTACATGTATTACACACATTTTCCATAGACTCTATCCCGAGGCCCTGTTTCATAAAACTTATTATTAATAACAACTGGCTCATATCTATGACAAATTTGCTCTCAGCCAATCAGATGCAAGTATTTCAGTAGCTTATAGCTGTTATTGTAACTAGTCATAGATATCAAGTTTTATGAAACGGGGCCCAGGCTTTATTCAACGGGTTAAATTTGCAGTAAATTCCCATCCCTGGGCCCTGTTTCATGAAACTTTTTATCAATAACGAATTACAATAATTGTTATAAGCTACTGAAATCCTTGAATCTGATTGGCTGAGAGCGAATTTTTCATAGAAATGAGGCAGTTGTTATTGATAACAAGTTTTATGAAACGGGGCCCTGGAATGAAAGCTTTGTTTTATGGAATGTTTATAATGTGCGAAGAGATTGATTTTGCTGCTGATCATACATTATCCTCACTTTGTTGTGTACTCAAGTAAATTGATGGGACGTTTTGCCAACAGTCCCAAACAGAATTACTTGTTGTAAATCCATGGTGTTAAGAATGAGGAAAGCCAGCAAGAAAGATGACAATTACATGATCTTCATATATGAGGAATATTGCATCATAGATTGAATGCAGATTGGTTTTAAAGAATCTGGGCAGAAATTTTGAAAAATGAAAGAGAGCAAACTACGAAATTAAATTTTTAATTGTGCATTATATATTGTCCAATGATACATACATGTGCATCAAGTGTAAGCATGTACGATTTGCAAGATGTCTAGCGTTCGCTGAATATAGAATTCCAGCCAGATTAATATATGGCAGTAATGAAATTCTAGGAGTGGAACTTACAGCCACATCCTTATTTACATGAACAGTACAGTGGAAACTCGTTACAAAGAGCTCTGCTATAAAGAGATTCCTGGGGGTGTTTCATTTTAAAAGCTGTTCATAAAGTTAAAGGGAAATCCAACCTTTTTTTTTTTCTATTGATGTTATATGAAGCGTAACTTGCTGGTTAATTTGATACCAAATTTAGCAGAATTGGACAGCTATGAAGAAAGTTATAGAATGATGATCCCCCAAACACGTCTTTCGCCCGTCGTCTGCTGCACATGCATGGGGGCCGCCATTTTCTATGTTTGCAGTGGACTTAGTCCACGAATGACGTATCTGTGGACAATTCCTAGCCTATATTCTATCTTTTATTATTTTTTTTTTTAAATTTGGTTTATTCCCCTATGCTGCTCTTTCTCTACACGCATATCCCACACAGAGCGCGACTCTGTGTGTATAAGTAATAAATTCAGAACACAACAATTGCCATTGTGTTTTGCAGCTGTCGTTTCTCCCAACCTTTTGCGGTCCAGTGTCATTAATGATTCATGACTCTGGGTTGAAAAGGTGTTCTGGAATTTCAACTTCAACACACAATGGCAATTGTGCTCTGAATTGATTACTGGTTTGTGGCCTCGCTTTTTTAAAAAGTGAACAATGTAATTAAATATTCAGAGCAATATTTAAAGAACAAGTATTCAGAGAAACATAATAGAACTTGCCCCAATTTTTTTTTGTGTCTCCGTATCGCGCGATCCAAACAATAAGAGTCCTTTGCAATTCACCCAATTTTGGGGATTGCGCGATTACTAGAGAGTTGCGCCCTGTGTGGGATATGCATGTAGAGAAAGAGCAGGGTAGAGGAATAAACCAAATAAAAGAATATAAAAAAGGGACACAATCTAGACTAGCCAGTTGTCCACCGATACGTCATTCGTGGAAAATGGCGGCCCCCATGTGCAGCAGACGACGGGTGAAAGAAGTGTTTGGTGAGATCTAAAACATTCTATAACTTTCTTCATAGCTGTACAATTTTGGTAAATTTGGTATCAAATTAATCAGCAAGTTACGCTTCATAGAATATCAATAGAAAAAAATCAAGGTTGGATTTCCCTTTAAGAATGACTTTACGAATGACTGGAACATGTTCTTAGGTGCTATACTAATCAGATTCTCAATCATTTAGCACAAGAACTGATCACCAGTCACGCGTAAAGTTGTGCGTAACCTACAAACAGCTTTATGAAACACCCCCCAGATGTAACAAGGTAATTTTCATGGTCCCAAGGTCCTCGTTATAGTAAGTTTCCACTGCAACCCTAAACCATATCCTGCACAAGCCTCATCAATGCACCCTTTTAGGGTTTTTTTTTTTCTATGCTGAAAATGTATTTATTTTAATGCGCTCATGGGCTGTTATATACTCAGTATAGGTATTGTATCATGAATCAAGTTATATTTCATGGTGTTCTTCGTCGATGTTATATCCCCTGGGGGTGTTTCATAAAGCTGTTCGTAAAGTTACGCATGACTTTACGAACGACTTGAATATGAAGTGTCAGATAGGATGCCCAAAGTTTTTCCTGATGTTTTAACAAAGTGTGACTGTATTTCCAATAACCTCAATTAACTCTTGGTAAAAAATATAATTTGCATTGAAAATGTTTGTTATAATAAGAATGTTAATCTACATCTTCACAGTTCAACTTTAGTTGATGCAGTTAAAATTGATTGAACATCCCATTTGGCTTGTCATATTTAAATCATTCGTAAAGTCATGCATGACTTTACGAATACCTTTATGAAACACCCCCAGGTATTGTATCATGAATGAAATTATATTTCATGGTGTTCCTCGTCGATGTTATATCCCCTGGTCATGTGATCATACATATAACTCTGTCCTTGGTAAAATTTGTCCCATGTAGAATTTAAGAAAGTTAAAATGTAAGGCAAATCTAACCGAGATAGGCTTGCAAGGTAAGATTTACCAATAGGAGCATGGCACTTGGTAGAATTAACAGAAATATGGGAATTATAGATTGATATACATGTATTATCAAAGTGTTTTGCTATGAAATGAATACTGGTTTTGAAGTGTCATTACAGAATATGAATATATCAATTGCCTTTTCACACAAAGTCTAGCCTACTGTTTTTAGCATCACCAAGTCTTTTGATCACACTACATGTATCTGGTGTTACGTACTATTAGGGAGTCTGAAATACATGTTACATTGAAGTAAAAGTAGTAAATTCAAAGCAGTGTTGGATTTATTTGAATATCACATTTGGAGATACATGTAGGTATTACCCTTATGAATATTTGACCCGGGGGGTGTTTCATAAAGCTGTTCGTAAAGTTACGAATGACTTTACGAACGAGTGGAACATGTTCTTGGGTGCTATACTAATCAGATTCTCAATCATTTAGCACAAGAACTGATCACCAGTCGTGCGTAAAGTCCTGCGTAACTTACGAACAGCTTTATGAAACACCCCCCTGGTATTCTGTGTATATGTGGAATCAAAGAGTAACTTTACTCGTCAGTATTTATGTTCATTTTTTTTTTCCAGTTTACTCCAAAGTATAAAGTATGAATCTCTGAGTTAGGAGTTGATTTTGTGTGTTTTGTTTCTTCATCACCAAGTTTGACATCCGCTGAAGAAAAAGTTTTCTTTATGGTTAAAGTAAAGAACAAATGTGTATGAATATGCCTTCTGTTTGTTCTGCTTCTGAAGTATTCATCATTTTGTTTTTTTCATTTGTTGTTGTGAACATATGTAGATACGTGAATATTGTCTTCATTATATCTGCCGTTTCTGCAAGAGATGGAAAAAATAAAATACTGTACAAATTTGTGAATATTTCCTGTGCTGAAAGTATGTGTCATATTTTTAACCAACAATGTTTGTTTTTACTAAAGAGGTTGTTTCGATGTGAAGGTTATGGAACCTGTTAAAATGTCTTTTGTTGCCGCAGTATCAATACAGTCTCATATGACAGTTGTCATAAGCCAGTTTGTAATTAGTTCATGGTATAAATGACCCTGAAATGATCCCAATTTGTCAGCGCTCGCACATTTGTTTTGGTGGACGCGCTACTTGTTGAACAAGTAAAATCATACTGGTGCGTACAAACTGACATCCTACAAAGGTCAACTGTAGTAGGTACAAATGACCTTTATCTGCACATGTGCAAATTGTTACGAACTGGCTTATTGACTGGTTCTTATATGGATTTCGGAGCACATTTCCAAAGCTAGAATCACATTCCACAAGTCGATAACATGGGAACTATTAAAGACCCTTCATAATCCGTAATGAATCCCATATCTTTTATTTAAAAAAAAAAGATGTTCCATTATGACACGTATCAGGAAATCTTCATTTCTGACAAGTTTTCATACGTTAACGTCAAACGCGGAGCCCTCGGAGCCCTCGGCCCCCATCTTATAAACAGTAGCGATTGATCTGAATCAATCGCAAATTTAATTTAGTTTCCTATCTCTTATGTATATAGTTGGGATTGATATTTATCTCAAATTAAGTTGCAATCAATCGCAACTCTTTATAAGACGGGGCCCAGATGTAGGTGACAAGATGGGCCTTGAGTCATGGAAAAGGGACAATTTAAAGAGAAGGTTGAGTTCCAGGAAAGGTTCAAGGTGAAAAATAACTTGTGAGCTTTCTCATTTCCTTTTTATGTCGGTTTGGAAGAACATCACAGGAGAAATGTACCCTGAAAAGGATTTTTCCTCAAATGCCCTCATATTCCCTCATATTCAAAATATGACTGGCCAAAGATACATACCCATTTGTGTGTGCAGTGCATGTGCTTTTCAGCAAGATTGGGTCAATAGACCTGTTTACTAAGTGATTCAAATTTTATGCATACTTTTGAAACAAAGGTTGTTCTTGACAACCTGAAAGCTTGCCAGACATAGCAACAAGTAATGTAAATGTATGCAAACTGGATTCCAAGTATTGTAGTTCATTCATTAAAGGGAGTGGCAAGTCGTAATCCATGGGCCTGACCAGTTGGCCTTACTCGGGAAATTCGGATACAATCAGCTCCAATTGTGCGCTACCGAAGGAATGTTATTGCCGAATTCCTCGCATGATCGTTAACTCGAATCCCTACATACGTAACCGACCAATGAGATTCAAATACTGGAATAAAGAATGTGCGATCTTGTTTACTCAAATTTGGGTCAATGTGCGAACTTTTATTAGCTGCGCGCGATAAATTGAAGTCGCTTTGAACTTTGATCCAGAGAAAGGAGCAGCCAACTGTAAAACCGCCCATAGATTGCGACTTGTCACTCCCTTTAATAACGGGTTAATGGAATACCTCGTTACTAGGTCCCCAGGAAAGAAACATCCATATATTTGAATCACTTACATGTAGTAAACAGGTCTATTTATTATCAATTTGATGATTCCAAAGTCTCACAGTATACACCAATTCTAATGTAGACATGATCAACCTTTCCCAATTACTTTGAGACTATTTCTTTCAAAATTTAATCGCATGGTCAGAACTCCACTTTATCTTTAAGGAAGTGTCTGGGTGTAGCTTTAAGTACAGTCAAACCTGCTTTAGCAGCCACCTGTATAGAAAGACCACCTGTCTATAAAGACCATACTTTTAGTTTGCCTTGAAAAGTGTTTCTCGTTGAATTAAAGGAACCTGTACATAAAGACCACGTGCTCATAAAGACCGCTTTTCTTGTCTCCACTGAGTGGTCTTTATAGACAGGTTTCACTGTACTTACAGTACTTGCATAGGGGTATCCACTTGGTGACAAATTCAGGAAATTTGTTTTACACTCCTAAATAAAGAGCAGCTTTATCAGCCTTTGTCAAAATGGTAGCCTTCATATGCATGGACACAAAGTATCTCTTAAAATCTTGAGCTACCTCCTGTATGTTCATGAATTATAGAGGGTAGATGAATAAACAGTTACAGGAGACAAAATGATTCATATTACTCTCTTAATTGGAAGGGCACTTCTGCAAAGTTTAATAAATGAACATACTTTGATTACTCTTTCATGATACAGATACGTCTAGAGTGCATCATGAATATAACTGTACAATAATACATATAAATAAATCTTTTTCAAAAATAACTAAATGTTCTAATTCAAAGAGCAAGCAGGTCAGACATAGATTGAATATAGAATAGGGGTCATTATGTGAAGTGACCAAAACGAGAGGGGAAAAAAATATGGAGAAAAAAAAAACAGCAAAAAAGAATGTCCTTTTTTCTATGACAGATAGAGAAAAGGACAAAGATCACTTTGATACATGGTTAATCATAGGTACACAGCCAAATCACAGAATCTTCCTCAACTTCCCTTTTATTCTAAAGTATCTGATCTTCAGAAACACAAAGTACAAATACTATGAAATGGCTTCATTTGCGTCAATGTGTGTGTTAAATCATATTTATTGATTCTTTCATACCTGCTTGCTTCTGTTTAAAATCCACTTGATATCAGGGTGGACTGCCCCTTTAATGATTGGCCAGTTTTAATAATTGTAACAACAAAAAGAGGTCTGTGAAATCTAAAGTTTCTCCTGATACAGTATGATGAAACAAAGGATTAAAAAATCAACATTTATCTCTTATGTTAACTATTTCTATTAAAGGTACTTCATCCTTTTTGCAGACCTAAATTCTGAAATTGTGTGAGTATGCGATAAATTACAACAAAATTGGAAAACTTGTGCAGATGTGAAAAGGATTATAATTTGCTTTTAAGCAAGTAATAACAATTTGGTAACAATATTTGAGATGATTTCTGAATAGCTCCCTCTGCAAGATTTTCATTTCTTACAAAGGAGTTAGAAATTGGGACCTTGATATTTCATAGGCAGTATCTACAGGATGTCTTCTAAACCTGTGCAAAGTTTCACAGAATTTTGTATAAGTCTGCAAAAGGGATGAAAAACCATTAAAGTGGCACATAAAGAATTTAATATAACTTAACAATAACCCTTTCAAACCATTACAGGAAATATAAAATATGGGTGGGGGGGGTACTCTCATAACGCAATCTTTACTTTTAATAATGCATGCTGCTAATACTAAATTATCCTCTTTTGAATACACAGACGAAACCCATTTCACAGACCGAGTATGCAGTAACCATGTCATTATATTTTGTCCATTTGTGGTATACAGTGTACAAAACATTATGCTCAGAACTTGCTACTGGATGCCTAAAGTGAAATATTAAAGATTCCCACCACAGTTATATTCATTTAATGTAATATAATTGAAGGGTAAATAGAACCAATGTTAAATATTGTTACATTATGTGACATACTGTATATTTGCTATTTGCTATCTGCAAATCCAATACATTTTGCTCCAAACGTTACAGAATAAATTAATGTCATAGGCTTAGATCAAAGTTTTATTTGTTTCCTTATGGAATTTTGGATTTAAAGTCAACAGAGCGTTTAGAGAATGGACCTATCCATATATAGCAAGACAAATTCAGCTCATGTTTAGTATTCCAGAATACCAAAAACAACCCTTCAGATTTGCTACAGTAATAACTCTGTCACTGCATTCCTCATGACACAACCGCTTTATCTGCCGCGTGTGTATAAGACAATTGGAGGCTCTGGAGCACTCTGTTTTGCACGTTACATACATATGTGACTGGGTATGATGCAACATATATTTCTAACCCATGCCAAAAATATTGCAGATAATTGTAAAACAAGAGCCCAAGGGGGCACGACGCTCACCTGAGGTGGATCAAATCACATCTGGTGCATGTTCTCTCTAGCATGAACAACTTTCATTCTTCATCTATAGAGGTATACACAATACCAAGTCTGAGCTTCCTACCAAGTTCGGTTAAATTCCAATCATGGGTTTTGGAGAAGAAGCTGAAAATGTAAAAAGTTTCTGGATGGCGGACAACTTGCGCCCCCCCCCCCCCCCCCCCCCCCCCCAGTATGTTACCCCCACAGACCCCCTATAGGGCCACCCAGAAAAAAATCATGAACAACTTTAATTTTTCGTCTATAGAGGTATCTCCATACACAATACCAAGTCTGAGCTATGCCTGGTTCTGGAGAAGAAGATGTTTGAAATTTACATAGCTTTTACAATTGGGGGCCCTACCCCTGGTCCCCCCTGGGCCACATGTACCATTTTAGCAACTTTGGGTCCCCTACCCCTAAGGATGATTCCTACAAAGTTTGGGTGAATTCCAATCATGTGATTTGGAGAAGAAGATCAGAATGTACATTTTGCCTGGCAGCGCTCCCCCTCCAGTATGTTACCCCCACAGGACCCCTATAGGGCCACTCAGAGAAATTTCATGAACAACATTCATTCTTCATCTATAGAGGTATCTCCATACACAATACCAAGTCTGAGCTATGCCTGGTTGTGGAGAAGATGTTTGAAATTTACATAGCTTTTACAATTGGGGGCCTTCCTCCTGGGCCCCCCTGGGGGCCACATGTACCATTTTAGCAACTTTGGGTCCCCTACCCCTAAGGATGATTCCTACCAAGTTTGGTTGAATTCCGATCATGGGTTTTGGAGAAGAAGATAAAAATGTAAAAAGTTAACGGACGACGGACGGCGCACGACGGACGACGGACAAATTTCCATGGCAATAGCTCACTCAAGCTTTAGGCTCAGGTGAGCTAAAAAAGAAAAAAAGAGAAGATTTGCATTATAATCATATGTAACAATTTGAACTCAATTCTTTGTACACTGTACAAAGTACTATACTACAGCTATCTTAACTACCTATTAGTATTAGCAGGCAACCAAATACTACCTAATCTCTCCACTTCAAAATCATCAAAATATCATGCTACAGCACTTAAAGCAGTCCTGAATTCACTTTGAGCTGCACAAGATTTCAGCCACTTCTGAACATTAGATGGTGCTCCACTGGCTAAGCCCGTTTGGTGCAAAGCACTCCACACTGCGATGTCTGCTACAGTGGGGCCACCACCAACGAGCCACGCTCCCCTTCCCAGGGTAGAATTGAGGCCTCGGACACCGGCAGCTTTCTCCTTAGAGCTGCCGTTGAGCAAGGTGGAGCTTGCCAGGTCCAGGAAGTTGTCAATGTTGGCAACGGTGATGATATCATCGGAGGCATCATAGGCAGGGGTCAAGAGACGGCTCAGATAGCGGAGGATGTTCACCTCTCCTTGGATCGGGGTCTGGGAGTTGGCCTGAATCTTCATCTCTGGACCTTGGGACACTGATGGAAGAAGAACAAAGGTATGTGACTGCAAAAGAAGGCATGATGAATGCATCACGATGAGGTCATTGCGTAATATAACCCTTCATGTAACACAATGGTTTAATCTATCATGTATATATGGATTGCATCATTTACGTTCAAACAACGTAATTACCCATTCCTAGTTTTAATGATCAACAATAATGGGAAATCTCTTTAACTGCAGACAGAAAAAAAAATTAAAAAGGAAGATGAATGGTGTCTTCATCAGTGAATAATTTGTAAAAAATGGGTAAAAACAGAAACTCATGGAACTTTTACTGACTTGCTACATTTAATTTTTGCAATTTGGAAAGTTTTGTAAAAAGTGTCTGGCCAAAAAAGTTTGTCAATGTATCACGGCACAAAACTTTTTCTGGTTTTAACAGTAGATCATCAAGTTCTAGTTCAGGTTCTGGTTTTAACAGTAGATCATCAAGTTTTAGTCCAGGTTAATAATAATAATAATAATACATTGCATTTATAATGCGCTTAATACAAATGTTTCTAAGCGCCGAAGTATTATTACCCCGGCTGTAGCTAGGCTACCGAATTAGGTGCTCACAGCATTTCAAGGAATAAATTCCTACCGGGTACCCATTTACTACACCTGGGTAGAGAGTGGAAAATGTAGATTAATGTCTTGCCAAAGGACATTAGTGCCGCGGCGGGACTCGAACCGCAAACCATGAGATCCACAGTCCGGTGACGTATCCACTAGACCACGACACCTCTTCTGGTTATAACAGTAGGTCAATTCCATAGTAACGGAAGGACAATCACATACAAACTGTATCTAAATGTCCTTCCGTTACCGTGGAATTAACCAGTAGATCATCAAGTTCTAGTTCAGGTTACCATTCTTCCAGATGAGAGTGATAGAGAGCTGTGCATCCATCCTTTGCATTGGTTGGCCACCATTCTGACTGAAGTAACCGAGTAGTTTGTCAGGGACAGAGGATATCGAGGAGTGAGTGTGGACCTTGGTCAAACATCGGAACTGCTGCTTCAGCTGCTCGTAAAGCACCAATAAGGAGTAGGGAGGATTGTTAGGGTTTGCATAGATAACCACATCATGGATACAACCAGAGACCTAGAAAAGAAAAGAAAAGCGATGTTATCAAACAAATTTTGTATTAATAACAATGGAAAGTGTGCGCGTATCTACGCCAGTGCAAATATCTATTCCTCTTCCCCCCCCCCAAAAAAAAATGAAATCTTTAAGTCTGGTTAACAGGATAACATGCCTTAAAAAAATGCACAGCAAAATATAAAGTAGACTTATTTGACACCTAAATGAATGGCAAGCGGGGTGAAAAAAAAGTATTTTACTTTATTGTGGAATTCCCTACCAAGTGCAATACGTGATTCTAATGGGGTTTTGCAAGAAAGTTGCAATCGATTGCAAATTGTAAAGCAAATTAGAACAACCATTCTGAATGGTTCAGGGTCTGCCCATTCAAGAAGATGCGCTTGCAACAATGATTTTGATTGGTCAGTACCGATCAGTTGCAACTTGCAATCAATCGCAACTTTCTTGCAACACCCCATAAGTCTTTGAATGTATTTAAACTCTGATGCAAAACATTTCTCCTCAATTCATATGTGTAATGAGACATCCGATATGCTACTTACTCAATGTTTGTATTTTGTTATTCTTTTGTTATTGAATTTGTGTTTTTACCCTTTACTGATGTTCAATAATTTTTAAGATATCCTACATTGCATAGGTCAGCCACTTATAAGGGTTTATTCCTTTCTGGCTGCTGCCTTCCTCAGCATGTAACTATGTAATTGTTTTCCTATGTTTTTATTGTCATTGTTGTTAATGCAATATTCCACTTTGTATATATATATATATTTCACATGTTTTTACTGCTTTGGATAAAAAAAGAAACTGAAAGTGAATGCATTTTAAAGTGAATGCATTAAAGTTGATGGTTTTTTTCTTGGACTGACTTTGTGATTGTTTACCACATATATATGAGAATGAAGCCTTATCCTTGACCAGGTGAAATGCTTACCATGTTTGAGGATGACAGAGCAGAAGATGAGGAAGGAGCAGAAGATGAGGAAGGAGCAGAAGATGAGGAAGGGGTAGAAGATGAGGAAGGACCAGATGTCTTTGTGTCCTGTGGAGAGGGTTGAATCTTGCTTGTCAAGGCAGCTACTTCCCTTTCCATGGAGCAAAGATCTGTAAGAATGGATTCCTGGCGACGTTCCAGTGCTGCCACTGCAGGGTTAGCCTGCATGTCATTCAAAAAACAAACAAACAACTAATTAATTAATCCAACCGAACCATGAAATCTTGTTTACCGTACTATAAACAGTATAGGCGCACAGCCGATATTGGAGACTGTTTCCTATTTGGGAGACTTAGCTAACAAAAGGACAAAAGAAACAACACCAACAACAAGGCAATTTCTCTCTGCCAAATTTTTGCCTCACTGAAGTCAGAAGACCATATGTTTTGTGTGTAGATCATAACAAAAAATGTTATGAAAGCAAAAGTAGGTGAATTTTTAAAGTAGACGGTCAAAAGGGGTAATTTTTCATAAGGTAATCCCTCTGCAGCAAATGTAAACAAAGAAAATTGGTCTCCTAAATGGAAGACTGTCTCCAATATAGGCTATCAAAAATGTTGACAAAAGAAAACACTGATGACCTTTTTTTTTTGCTTGTCAGAGAATTTTGGAGGTAAAAGACAGCCGAAAACGCTGCTTATTCGCCCTAGTGTCGAGTTAGCCCAGATCCTTCAAAATGTTTCCTTGGAGTGACTTAGATCATCGAGGTTTAATTTGCTCTACATATATAGGGTCTACATGTGTAATTGTAAGTGTATCACGATCATCTTCATCATCAAGTTCATGGTCCATCATCCATGGACGAGACAGCTGCAGAAATTATTTTTAATTTTATTCACTTTCATTTCAGTGGATCTGGTAAAATTGACTATAGTAGGATGGGGGGTAGCCCGACCAGACTTTTGACTGCCAAAACCTGTCCCATCGCGGTATCGCTTCGCGATGTGTGTGTATAGTTACGCACGGGTGTGACCTTTCAAAAAGTGCAGCGCAATTACATTCAATTATGGACTGTGGGCAGATAAATCATCGTTTTTGGTAAGTTGTAAGTTGGTTAACTAACTTTAAATTAATGAATGCAAACAATCAATAGTTGAAGTTTTATTTAGTTTAATTTTTAGATGAAAAATATACATGTAGGCCCTATGTAATTTCTGCGAAAAGCGTGTAGTTGCACTTTTGTAGTCGCGCTGTCAGCACTGTCACTTCGCAACAGCACTGTGTATAGTTAAGTTACAGTAGATGGGGTGTTGCATTTCCGGACAAAAATTAGCCTGTCACTTTTGCCGTCAGATTTTACGAAAAACATGCATCAAGTAACACTAAAACCAGTGAATATTTGCAATTCACACGATTTTCAACCTATCCTGTGAAAGATTTGTGACAATTTTCATGAAAAGTTGTTCGATTTACTGTTTAAAAATGACGTGTCTGGAATTACAAGTTCAAGTGAACGTGACTCTGGGTATACATGGTCATGATGGTATTTATAGTCTAGAATATTAAATAATTTAATCACGTTAAAGATCAAGATTCTATCTCCATTGTCATTGAATCACTACATTAACATTTCACCAAACATGAATGATAACAATTAACAACATCTGTCACATATATTTCAGTGCTCATTGTTCGACCGTCACTGAAATTCAACGAAAAACAAAAATGAAAAAGCTCGCTCTCAGTCTCACACTCACGAGTCAGTCTCATTCAAGTCATTGCATTCTCAACGCCCAAAACGAGACGCATATCATATTCACCTCTTCGCTCTTCGTTTGTGATGAATTTCCCTGAATATTAGCCATCTTGAACATGCAGTCTGGGAGATCAAGCTGTGTGTTGTCAAAATTGTAGAATGGCTTAAGCTTGAACATTCCTGAAGTGCCACTCATGGTTATGGAATTCCGCTTCTCCGATCTTACCTAGTTAAGTTCTGTGCAGCGTGAGCGCTCATACACAATACATGTATTACCGGCAATTATCGGCCACGTCGGCGATTCTCTCCCCTGCACTCTGGGCGCAGTGCCTCGATGTGTTTCGCTCGGGTCATTGAATGCACATTGTACCGGTACACAAAGTACTATAGGTACGGTAGATTCACGTGTAAACGACAAACTCAGCCCTTTCACCCCTCATATATCCTCGACCTCAGCAAACGCAGTCCATTTGAGACTCGGACCAAGAGCTAGAGAAAGGTGTCCTTGGATATGATCAAGCAGGCAGCCTATTTAATAATTCATTTTAAATCAATAATCTTTACCAAAAAATTATTTTAAAAATAGACCAACTAGAAATGTGAAAAGGTATTTTCAGGAGTTTGAAAATTCCAGGCTGTCAGCGACAGCCTCATAGCAATGATATTTTCAGTAAGGGTGGAATGGGGGACGGGGGGGGGGGGGGGGTAGGGGTGGGGGTTAGTTAATATTGAATCCTTGTTTTTTCGTCACCGGGGGCATACGTAATGGGGCAGATCAGTAAAATGCTGATGGGTATGGGGGGCCACAGGAAATTTGTGGGGGAGGGCACGTGCCCCTAGCCCCCCCCCCCCCCCAATGGCTACACCGGTGGTCAGCGACCAGGACTGTGGGGGGGGGGGCTGATAAGCGGCCCCTTTTTCAAAATAAAAGATAGAATTCCTATATAGGAATTACGATCAAGAATTACATTATGACAATACACCCAATGACGAAAAGAAAAGGAAGAAAAATGCACCTTCACTGACTCTTGTGCCCTCAGTCACACTCACGGCATAAATTCCGGAGGATGGGGTATATATACCCCCCCCCCCCCCACACACACACACACTTTTCGGGGCGGGAGGATGGCCTGTACAAATATACCCCCACTTTTCAAGGAAGAAATAATTTCTGTATCAATCAGTTATTGATAAAATTGATAAATTAATATAAAATATTCTAGATGATTTGAATGTCCCGATATTTCCGATTTTATATATCAAAATCTCTCACCCATGTCCATTACTAACATGTTTTCCATTGTTTCAAATAGGCATTACATCCCCGCCTCTTTAGTTCACAGGTAATGCAAAATGTAGGCCTAATAAACAACGTGCACATATATAGCAAGCTCAGATATTTCCGTCATGCTGAGGAGACTTCTCGGGACTATACATACAGCATTCTCGAAAATGGCAGTCTATCTTATCCATCTTTTACAAGTTCATGAGTCTTCTTTCAGGATTCAGAATGACGCATCAGCTCTTTAGAGAAAAATTAGGATTATTTAAAATCAGGCGCTGGGATGGGGGGGGGGGTGGGAAAGTGTCCCTAGTGTTTTAGGATTTTGGTATCCTAGAAGTTCCCCCTTTTACATATGAAAGTGTTCATTTTACTTCAGATAAGTGCCTCTTTCCTTTATATTCCTGTTTTGCCCGTTCCACATTCTTAGCCTACAATTTGATTTAATTACCATTGATAATTGCCATGAGGTCTATTAATATCTGAGAGGTGCCCATTCCTCCTTGACTACTGTCCCTTTTCCTTTGTAAGAAGTGTCCTTTCCCCTTGAATGAATATGAATATCGTTTATGTTATAACACGTGCCCCAATTCCAATCTTATCATTGCCCCTATTCTGTCTAATAAGTGCTCACTTAATTTTATTTCTAAAAACGAGCCTGTTCCCTTTTCATCTCTCATAAAACCCCTAATAAAATATTTCCTTCGACAATTCCCTTTTAAATCATTTGCATCAATTTATTGTACCTATATATTAATCCCTTTTCATAACTACCTTTTTTCCATTCACACTTTTCAGATACAAGAACTTCCCCCCTTTCCATCTGGTAAGTCCATCTTCACCTGTGGCAATGGCCTCTATTTAAATTTGAGAGGTGCCCGTTGTAATTTGACAAGTGCCCCTTCCGCCTTCTGCCAAACTGACACTTTCATCTCTGATGAGTGCCCCCTTTACACTTCTGACAAGTTCCCTCTGATTCATTTTGACACGAGCTCCTTTTCTCTCTAAGAAGTACACTCATTCCTTCTGATAAGAGCCCCTCTTCCTTTATAAAAAACGCCCCTCAGTTTCCATTCTCATAAGTGCTTTTATCACCTCTGGTATAAAGTGCCAAAAGTGCAACTTTACTTTAATTTCGTCAAGACTCGCTCGCTACGCTCACTCACTTTTATATTAATTTTGATAATATAGTCTTGTTACTTATTAGAGGTCTTTTCAGTCTCTCATGCCGAGATTGTGTTTAAAAACCTTTTAGAACTGGTTTTTCCCTCTTTATAAGATGTTATTGATTAACAATGCAGCCTCATAGATCTTACAAATTGCTCGCTCGCTTCACACACTCGCACATTAATATGTAGTTCATCAAACCCAACTGCAAACTTTGATGCTTAAGTACATTATATTATACTGAGAGAAACACAATTTAAATCCTTGTAAATGTAATCACAACGTAGGGTGCATATGCCAATGTTTAGACTCATTAAAGATGGTATATTTTTCCCCGTTGTATTATAATATAGATGCCCTGGTTTTTTAAGTGTGTGTGTGTTTTTTTCTTCAGAAATTAAGCGTCTCGCAAAGCATGCGAGGCCGTATAGTCAGTCAACCGTACTTAGAAAGTTGTGCTCTGGATGATGATGCCCTCCCCGGACCGCACCCCCCCCCCCCCCCCCCGGCCTGCTCGGTGTACGTTTACCCTCCACCTTCTGACAATCCTAATATATTATACACGGATCCGCGCCTATAATTATCTATTTGCAGATTATGGGGAAAGTATATAATAGGCGTGATCCTTATATGGTGTAGGCATATTATATAAAATTAATATTCTAAAAAAAATTGTCAGGATTATGTAAACACCCGGTAAACACACCCATTGTCCCCCTTCACCTGTTTGACAAGGTATAATAGAAGAGCTTTTCAGGTATATGTGGTATGTGACTGCCAGACTGAAATTTACTATTCATGTGTTAATTACAGATACCATGCAAGCAAGCTTGTCAGATCGACAATGGACGTGTTTACATAATCCTGACATTATTTTTGGCTACTTTTGAGAAAGCAATACATTTTTAACAATTTAATAATTTTGTTAATCAAAAGATAACTAAATTGCCCCTCAAGAAGATTATTTTACTTAATGTTATGAAAGTTGGAATTGAATTGAAAACTCTTTTGAGTGTATCATATAGTCGGAATGTATATAAGAAAATGTTTTTTCTTTATACATAAAGAGCAATTTTAGGGGCAAAACCGTCAAAGGGCATTTGGGTTTTTCATTTCAGGGGGTTTGACACCCCCTTCCCGATGGACAATTTTGTCATTTTTTATATTTTTGGAATGTACATCAACTAGCTCTTCAGTTCTGACAAAATTTGGTCCCGTGCATGGGCTTCAAGGGGGAAAATTTACTGCAATTTCTAGGGTCCGTCTGACACCGAATCCCGACGGAAATTTTTGTCAGTTCTTTGTGTTTTGTAATCATGTCATACTGCTTCCCCGACAAATTTTTGTGCATGGGGGAGATGGGGTGAAATCGACCCGACTTTGGGGCTTCTTTTAGGGGCTCGGGGCTAAATCCGACAGCTACTGTCAGGCTGACAACCGTTTGTCAGTGACTTAGATGGTCTAAGCAACTTTAAGGGGTCACTTATTACGGGTAAAATTGGGCGACTATTTCGGGACGGGCTCCCAGCCTATTTTGTACGGTACGCGTTTTTGCACAAGTTGAGTTATGCAAAGTCATATAGCTCATGTACTATATTGATGTATCTAGGAATTTTCTAAAAACGGTAGTAGATGACAGGGACTCGGCAGGTGATCATAACCTAAAGGCCTACAAAATATTTTCATTTGTAAACAAATTTTTAGGCATTACTCCCAGTGTTAAAGATCCGATGCTCGATCTGTAATGAAAAATCACAAGTCAGAAAAAATTGGAACCGGTGGGATTCGAACCTGCTTGCCGGGCAGCGACTCAATTAAACCACCAGGCTATTCTGGTTCAAGGCCAAGTCACGATGAACTGGAAATCAAATACCCAAGATCCTCTTCTTTCGGACTCATTAATTCAGAAGTCCGCCAATGACAATGACAATGACAATGACAATGACAATGACAATGACAATGACAATGACAATGATATTTTATTTCTTAAACGGCCCCTCATGGGAGCATGGAAGAAATACAATCAATTTTTAACAAGGTGTATATGGCAATATTTGGCGTAAACTTATAATAATAAAAGAGGGGGATAAAGATAAAGATGGAAAAAGAAATTAAAGAAGAAAGAAAAAGTAAAGGAAAAGGAGAGGGAAAAGGAGTGGATATAAGAAGAAGAATAAAGGGGGGAAATACATTACATATATTATGTACAACATAAATGAAGAAGCTTAATGGGAGGAATTTTAATTTGTAAATAAATTTTAAGCATTACTCCCAGTGTTAAAGATCGTATGCTCGATCTGTAATGAAAATCACAAGTCACAAAATATTTTCATGTTTAAATGTCCTTACAAAGACGGTATACTTATTATTAGAAACTTGACCACCATTCTTCAAAGGACAAGTTAGATCAGGTTGTACGTTCATTTCTCGACCGATTATTTTAGGGACGAGATGTCTGTATGTTTTTGTATTTGTTTTTGTTTCTTATTTTTCTATACCCGGCCGCCGATCCCGTATGTATGCAGTATTATATATATGGAGCTCCTAGCATGCACCACCACTCGTTCTGAAACGAAAGTGCTGATTGGTTAATTTAGCGAGAAGGCCTTGATTGTTCTTGTTACATGATAGGGTCAATATAGCACATGCCCCAAACTAGAAAGTTTCATAATCATGCAGTTATGGTATTAAACATTAGTCATATCTGATCCAGATTTACCTAATTAGAGGTAAAAGAGAACGAAAAGGGGATAATCTAGGAAGCTGAGCTTGGAATTCCCCCAACACAGTTGAACACAAGACCAATTACAACCCTAGTTGTTGAGGAATATTTCCGTGTACAAACGTGATATATCCGTTAGAATTTTCTAAATTTGGATATTCTATACATCTTTAGTTATCATTCTACGGAAAATATGAAAGAAAGATTAGTTATTATGTCACACGTATGAAATAAATGTAATGAACTTGGCCGGCCGGTATGAATGGGATTGAATGGGGTCCCGATCGCAAACAAATTGAATGCGTAATTGGTCACGTGGTCAGCTACATCAGAAAATGGCGGACATCGCAGATCTTGCGTGCGATTCGTAAATATAATGCCGAAATCGTGTTTCACCGCGAAGCTAGTGGATCTCAAACCTAAGTTAGGTGTGCGTTAGGTTACCAGGCACCCGCTAGCAGCCGCTAATTTGCATCTCAAGATGAGAAGAGGACGTGGACGTCCGCCTAAATCGCTTGTCGATTCACTGGATGAGACGCCGGTAAATGCAAAGAAATCTGGTGGAGGAGCTGGAGTTGGACGGGGCAATGGAGGCCAGAGTAACGGCTCAAGTCCTGCAAGCTCTCGCTGCAGCACTCCGGTAAGTCAAGCCAGTAGTACCGGTGCAGTTGGCCGAGGGAGATCCCCTCGATTACGTGAAGCTGCTAGGCGGAGTAAGCGGCTAATCCAAGAGGTCATAGAGGCCCAACGAAATCCTGTAAAGGCAAGTCCAGCTAGCACCAGCAGCAGTTCCAGTGGAAAAGGACCAGGAAAAGGGAGGGGAAGAGGTAAAACACCTCAGTCACAAACTAAACCAGGTGCCAAGTCAAAAGCAAAACCAAAAGGCAAAGGGAAGGGAAAAAAGGCCAGGCCAAAATATGAAAGTTCAGATGACGATGAAGGGGATTTCAATGAGGAATTGTTGCAATCTTCATCCGAAGATGAAACTAGCTCGAATAGCACACACTCTGATTTATTACCAGACGAAGATGATTTGGAAGAAGACATTGACAGTGATGACAGCAACAGCACTGCTGCTAAGAAGAGATTATTACTCTCTCGGACAAATCGATCCTTGGCATTGCCATTCCTGGAGGAGGAAGAAATTCCTCATCTTGAACTCCCCAAATCTAGTACGGATCTCCTCGTGGACAACAAGGATATAATGCAAGCATTAGCTGTGTATGAAGTTCTCAGGCATTTCAGTCAGCAGCTGAGACTCTCGCCATTCCGGTTTGAAGATTTTTGTGCAGCACTGTGCAGTGAGGAGCAATGCCTGTTACTTGCGGAGACCCACATTGCACTTTTGTACAATCTTGTAAAGGAAGACGAAAGTAGTGGCACAACATTTGGTCCTCAAGACCAGCGAGACAGTATTAATGTTCAGTTCTTGTTCCTGGATAATATGACTTGGCCAGAGGTTGCAAGAGGGTATGTTGAAAGTGACAAAGAATACCGTAGCGCCTTGAGTGCTTTGGAAGGAGAGAACTATCCCTTTGCCCCTGTGAGTGACAAATTAACAGTGCTGCATCTCCTTTGTGACCAGTTCTTGGCATCCAACAGAGTGCGTGAGGAAATTCTAAGTGAAGGTGCAATAACCTATGATGACCATTGTAGGTCATGCCATAAACTTGGGGATTTGATATGCTGTGAAACATGTTCAGCTGTCTATCACTTGGAGTGTGTGAATTTAGTGGAAGTACCAGAGGAGGATTGGATGTGCTCGGTATGCAGACAGCATCGTGTCCTAGGCGTCTATGACTGCATCTCGGAGGTGGAGAAAAGTGGACTTCTCATAAGACAGGAACCACTGGGCTATGACCGGCATGGCAGGAAGTACTGGCACTTTGTTAGGAGGATTGTTGTGTAAGTATCTCTTCTTCCTTCCCTCTGTCCTTCTCTCTATAAAACTAGCTTTCATAATTTGTCAGTTTTGAGGGAAAAATGCATATAGGTGCAGATAGCAACTTCTAAAGATACTACATGTACTGTAGTTGGCAGGATGCAGCAGTCTGGATATTACATGTAAATCTATGTCAAGGGGACTTTAAAAGAAAAAGAGCTCTCTGGAAGAAATGTGAAAAGCCTCTATAAAATATTTTTGTAAATGATTGATCATACATATGTACATAAATACATTACCTCACTCCTGATTACATGAAAAGTATGATTTTTTTGATTTTTTTTTTTTTTTTTTTTGGGGGGGGGGGAGATTTCTTTAAATGGAGGAGAATGAAGAAATGAGCTCACTGAAAGAGCAGGTTTTGTTAAAATTGTAATCATCAATGAAAAAAGAAAGACATTGTCCATTCTGATTTCAAAGTGTCCCCCCCCCCCACAAAATTTGAAAATATAATGAATAAAAAGTGAATTAAATTGACTTTTTGAAAATACATTTTACCCAAAGTTTCATTTTGATGGGACATTAAGGATGGAAATAAAATCATTACATTACCCATTAAGAATTAATTTCTTTTGTAAACCATGTACAATTTTGACAACCATGTACAATTTTGACTCTTTGCAATGTGTACTGGAAGTAGAGAAGAATTTTAATGTAATGTATGAACAAACTATTGAAGCAGTTGGGTGTGTTACATACAGTATGTCAAACTGTCATTTGGTTCATACATCACTCACCCAAAAAACTAACATCACCAGGACAACCAGCCATGCAAGAAGCAACCCCATATCATTACAGATCCTTTGGTTGTACATGTAGGCATCTCCTTCCTCCTGACCATCAAACGGTGTGGAATTCGCAATATGGAAGTTTGACTCATCGTTGAAGATGACTTCGGCCCAATCATCAATTTTCCAATCTTTGTGCACCTACATGTATGCAAAATGCAATCTTTCCTTTGTCTCTCAGTGGCAGAGGGCTTCTTCCTCACCTTCTTCTGAGACTACAGTCCAGCTTAAATACATACATTTAGAAGTGTGTTGTACACTGTTAACACAAGCAAACAGCATTTGATGTAAATGGTTGATTTTTTGAGCATGAGTGGACAAGATGGTGGTCATCTTGGCTCAAGGAAAGATGTTCCTTCCCCTACCAGGCTGCAATTTGGAACTCCCAAGTCTTTCATGTTTCTGTTATGTACTGCAGTTTTAGAAAGACCAGTCTTTGGCACAACTTCTTTCTCTATAACCCTTCTTTAGTAGCACCAGGATGGAGGCCTTCCTAATTTCATGATCTAACTCTTGGATTTGGGCATATTGACTGCCACTTAGCCACTCTCTTCAAGAATTACAGTGCTCATACACAAGCCTCACTTGAAGTTCAATAGATTTGTATGGTATCGGGACTACTGACTGACACGAAATCAGTCTTTTTGTAAATTTCAGTATTCATTGAAAAATTGTACTGAAAAGAAACCCATGCCTTTTGGTACAAAGTTTGTTGTTTTGGTTGGTGTAAAATGTAACTATGTGACAATATAGTTTTAAAAATTCCTCCAAATTGACAAAAAAATCTGGCCCTCTGGGACTGATGGCTTTTTCCAGGGCTTTTTTTTTTCTCTCTCTCTCTCTTTTGCTTTTGGTTGTGAAAGTGAAATTAAGGTGGTGACTAATTCTCTTTTCCCTGTTGTTTATTACTTTCAGTGAGGGTGAGGATGAGCTGAGGTACTACTCTACCAAGCCTCAACTTGAAGAGCTCATGCATTCTCTGGATGCACAGAAGTGGGAAGAAGACCTGTGCCTGGCCCTGAAAGACTGTATGGCTGAGATCCTAGAACAGATGCAGAGGACTGAGGAGCTGACAAACAGTGCCAGGGGGAACCAGAAATCAGTGCTACAGAAGTCAACAGGTAAAAGAAAAAAAGTCTGTAAAGTTAAAAGAGACAGAGGATTATCACCAGTGCATATCATTCTTGGCATTAATACCAAGCTAGGGGGTATTTTAGAAAGCAAGAAAATACCAAAGGCACATTCTTTCTGACAACGGTACCAACAAGGATAGTTGATGTGTCAATGTATGCTTTCAATCCAAAATTGCCTTTGTCAGAACTCCCAAACTTGTTCTTTGGATGTTGCAAGACCACACATGTACAGTGTATATGACTCAGTTTGGACTGAGGATAAACTGCTGAGAAGCCTGAAAAGAAAAATTTCATTGTTAAGTCTCGTACTGCGGATCAACTGGTGTGATTTCAAATACAGAACCAACATCAACTGACAGGACATCAATGTATGTAAACCATTCTCAACCCAGGTGACGTCCAACTGGTGGGAATATATTCTTTGAATGTCTAGAGTGCCCGAATTGGCCCCATGGCTAGAAAGTGAATGATAATGATATTGAGCGAAGCATGTCATGTACTGTTTAGTATAGGAATGGCTCAATTAAAATCTCAATAATATTTGTAAAATTATTTACTAAACGATTATCAGTCGAGGAAAAAAAATTCTTGATTTGTCTGTTATTTATTTACCAGTATTAATATTGTCAGTTTTTTGTCATTTAGTTTCTTGAACAGAACTGAAGATTACATTACAATATCAATGAGCAATATCACCTGATGTTAAAAATAAAGAAGAAAATCTGATTAGATTGGATGTTGAAGTTCATGGATTGCTCAACATCTTTTGATTTGGTTGAGTTGGAATTCTAAAGTTATTACATGAGCTGATATTTTATTATTGAATTGGTCATGAATGAGTGTGCTTTTAAATTGACAATGTTCATGTGTACACCAGGAGTCCTATATATGGATATTAATGGCAATAACCTTATTTGTGATTCCATTTGTTTTTTCAGATGAACTGAATGCCCTAAAGGCTGAGCGAGAAGAGGCACTCAGAAAAGCGGAAGAGGAGAAGCGAAGGCTGGAGGAAGAAGCAGTCATC
Source organism: Heliocidaris erythrogramma (assembly GCA_025617745.1). Lineage (NCBI taxonomy): Eukaryota > Metazoa > Echinodermata > Echinoidea > Camarodonta > Echinometridae > Heliocidaris > Heliocidaris erythrogramma. The sequence continues at coordinate 49,512,975 of CM046857.1, read as the reverse complement.
GCTCAAGCACAGGAGGAAGCTGGAGCCAAGGCCGAGGCCGAACAACCAGAAGAGAAGGAGAATGAAGAGAAAATGGAGATTGACGTGGGAGGTGATACAAGTAAGACTGCTCAGGAGGAAAGGGTTGGGGATTTGGAAACCAAAGTAGATGAGAAAACAGAAGGGGAGTGTGAAAAGAAGATGGACGTTGGAAATGAGGAGCAGAAGGAGGATGGAGACAAGACTGGTTCCAGCCAAGATGGTGGAAACCCAGATCCAGAGGTCTCAGAAAAGAAAGAGGATGGGGATGATGAGAATAAAGATGAAGCAGGACAGAAAAGTAGGACTGTCATGACCAGGTCAAGGAACCCTAACTACAAACCCCCGCCCCCTAAAGCTACTCCCTATCTAACATACACTACAAGCATTCCAACTCGTACAAACACTTCTATTGTAATGACAGGCAAGAGCAAGACTGAAGAGACCCTTGTCATTAACTCCAAGGGAGAGATCAATCGCATCGGAGATGATACCAGCAAGGGCATTGTGACAAGGAGTGCCATGCGGCCCGAATCTCTCTTCAAACTTGGCATGGAGGGGACTTACAAGTCTTACAAGAATCAGTTCACCACCAACAGGCTTGCCCTCAACAAACCTCAGCATGCAGAGGAGCGAGATCGCAAACGCTACCTGGTCAACAAGTTCAGTCTGACTCCTGCAGCCGAGTTCAAGTGGCATGGCAGCACCAACAGCAACCGTATGCTGACCATCTCCACCCTACGCCTCACCATCACGCAGCTTGAGAACAACATTCCCAGGGCTCTCATGCACACCAACTGGACTGTCCACAGGAACAACTGGATCAAAGCTGTCCACATGTGCTCCAAGCCGCATGCGTTTGCCCTGGCTCTTTCTGTCCTGGAGTGTGCCATCAAGCCAGTGGTCTTCAACTCCTACTTCTCTGATGGACTGGGTCACGTCAGAATGCTGAGGACTACAGCCATGGACAAGGAGGAGAGGAAGAAGAGTGACAAGAAGAAGAAGGATGATGACATAGAAGAGATCCAAACCAACTGCAGTTGGGTCAAGTACTGCTTCCCCATAAAGCACCAGGTGAGTGTCAAATAATGAATAATCAACCATATGCTCCAACGACAACTGCTTCAGGCTGTATTTCATCAAATATATAATGTGAAGATGAGGATTGCATTTGGGTTTGAGGTTAGGTTTAGGGTTACGGTTAGTATAGTGTTGGGTTCAGGGTTGAAATTAGGAATTCCCTCAATGTAGGAAAATGACCGTGGAGATATTGTCACAGGAGCATATGTCATACAACCAGATGAGCATAGAATATTGGAACTGATGTGTCTTATGTGTCTTGCATGTCTTACAACCGAATTCTGACAGATTATTTTATAATGGAATTCTGATGTATGAACAGATAAGATTTCTCCCCCTAATATCCATTTCATGTGATATTTAAATGAGTTTTACAATGATGAGTATAATATTTGTAAAGGTGTGCTGTGTCAAATAAAGCAAAAGGTGTACATGTCTAAAAAAATTATTCCTCTTTTCCCAGATATATATTTCAAGGTTCATTTCAGCTTATTAAATGTTTATTTTCCCTATGTGAACTTTGGTATTCTCAAAAGAAAGCTTTTCTTCCTTGTTCTTAGGTATGGAAGTTGAAAGGTGAGGAGTATCGCATCTATGGAGGCAGTGGTTTTGGCTGGCATAGCTTCATCAGGAAAAGACGTCCCCTGCCCCCTCCTAGTCCTGCTAAGATTGGTCTAGACAGGTGCATCAAGGCTGCGAAGGCTGGTGAGTCTGTGGAACATTATGTCAATCATAGAAAATTTATTGTTCCTGGATTGCTCAATAGCACTTATCATTTAATCAAACATACTTCTACTAGAAAAGCAACCCCTTTATTATTTCTCATATCTGTGATGTCAGAGTAAGATAATTACCCACGCCGATGAAATCGGCAGGGTTATGTAAAGGGCTCCGTATGTTTGTTTGTTTGTTTTTTTGTTTGTTTGTTTGTTTGTTTGTTTGTGTACAAGATAACTAGAGAACGGGTGAACGGATTTGCACCAAAATTTCAGGGAATGTTCGGATAGTGACAGGAAAGAATCGATTAGATTTTGGTGATGATCGGTTGACCCCTGCAAATTCTGTGTGATCTTGAAGTTTTGACCCCAACTTCAGTTCGGATAGTGACAGGAAAGAATCGATTAAGAAAAGAATCGATTAGATTTTGGTGATGATCGGTTATAGGAACTTCAGTTCGGATAGTTTTTTTTGTTTTTAAGAATATTTTATTACTTCCTTTTTCAAAATAACATTTTTCACAATAATCATGGTAAATTACACAAACAAATATATTCACATGCAGTATCATTGTGCCAAATTACATAATAATAACAATAAGTAACCATAATATTTTACATGCATGTATTAAATAGTATATTATGCCAAATCTGAAAGTCTTTATTGCGATAAAAAAAGGAGAAAAATATAAAATATAAAATATAGTGACAGGAAAGAATCGATTAGGGAAAGAATGCAACTACTCTGTAGCGCCGCTAAGGCGTGGGTCTGCCGCCTTTGACGGCCTTTCTAGTTTTCAATATCTTGGTTGCAGAGATCATTTTATTTGTTGCCAGACTGGTTATGGGAGGAGGGATGGGGATGTACATGTATGTTCAGCAAAGTATACAGCAGGGCGGCAGGAGACTTTGGGCACTTTATTAAAGACCTCAGCCTGACCCAAAACAACCATATATTGACGTAAAGCTTAGTAAACAAAGAATATAATTACCCTGGGTATTCATAAATTTTCGTCTCCGTTTATCCATAAAAAATAAAGATAATTTTTTTTGGTACGCCCCCTCCCTATTGCGTAACAAGAGAGGAAACTGCAGGGGGTCGCTAGACGTGTGACGACATGTCATGTATACAGCTCCGAGTGCGTCTACACGATATGTCGTCATCAAATTTTCACCCCCCCCCCGCAAAGTAGCGTTCCTCAGAGACGGGGCCCTCGTCAGAAAAACCACCGGGGCTCAACATTCGGGACGCTGTTACTCATTCCACAGGAAACGGAATCTCATGAAGTTGGTTTCAATTTGTTCAGAAAATATATAGCTCCCCATGGATGAATAAAGTGTATATTTCAAAATTCGGTCAGGCTGAGGTCTGTAAGTTACAAGTTAACCCTACAAGGGCCAATATCTCGACCGTCAAACGCGCGATCTTGCCGAAAATCGGCACACACGTCGTCCACAACGTAATCTACAAAACTGTATTGTTAAATGCTCCGAAAAATTTTCACATTAATTAATTATGCAAATTTATGCATGAAAACAAAATTTTGCTCTAAATCATTAAATAAAGCTCAAAATATGCTAATTTTTAGTGTAGACACTCTTTCCAGTATTCTTAGCAAATATACTTGAAAAAATTTGTATCAAAATTGATTTCTTTTATTGTATTTAAAATTTCTTATGTATTTCTCTCTTTTTTTTTTTACCTTTTGTTTTTTATTGTTTTTTGGATAAAATTTGTCAGGGACACGAACATAAACAGCCTAAAATGAATTAATTTCAATCAGCAAATGTAAAAATATTCATATATTTCTAAATTTTGGCTGAAAACACATTTTGTATTGAAATTATACATGAAATCACGTTTTTGAGCAATTTTCGGTCTGACGTGCAAGTACGAAATGTTGTGTAACTTCGGAACCGCATTCCCGGACATCGCGAATTTGGGCTCAAAAGATGTGTGAGATTCGAAAGAAAAAATGTCATGAAACGCCGCGGCAACTGCTTTGCGCGTTGCAGAGATATCGCGAGAAATGTCTAGGGGGGTGGATTCCACCCAACCCCCCCGGCCCTTTTAGGGTTAATGGCTGTATACAAAACATTCCTTTCTTGAACATCTTCCTGGAATATTAATGCATGTCATGTGTTTTGTTTTGTTTCTCAGCTGGAAAATGGGGCTACCCACCAATTGATGACCCTAATAATAGAGAGGAGATGGAAGTTGGTGAGGAGAAGCAATCACTCAGAGAGAGAGATGAGGCAGACGAAAAGAAGGAAGATGAAGAACAAGCTGCCAAGGAGGATAGCAAAGAACCCGTCCAAATGATAACTGATGATTTGGAAGAGGCTAAGAAAGGTGAAAAAGAAAGTGAAACACAAATGGAAACAAGTGAAGAGGAACGTGAAACCAAGACAGCTGAAATGAAAATGGAAGTCGATTATCCTAAGGAATCAGCATTAGAACAGAAAGAGAGGATGGGAGAAGGGAAATCAAGGACAGATAGTGATCCTGAGGCAGGTCCTGAAGCGGATGCAACGGGGAACATTTCTTCTGGTTCAAGTGGTCAGGTAGATAGTACTGACATAAAAACTGATGTTGGTAGTTCTGGGCAAGAGTCAGAGAGCACAGGCCAAGAAGTGCCCCCAGCTGGTGAGAGTAAAGGAACTGATGAATCAGCTCCCAGTGATAACTCTGGGGTTAGTGAGGTTAACAAAGACAAGAAAGATCTCCAAGACACAAAGGAAAAGAATCCCTGTGACGATAATGCTGGAAAAGTAGACAAGAAAACCGAAGAGCCAATGGACACTGGAGGGAAAGTTCTTGGAATAGTTGCCAAGAAGCCATCTCTTGTCATGGATGAGCTAGACATTTCCAATGCATTGAGGAATCACACTGTGTACAGAAAGATCCCATATAAGTCTAGACTGGAAGGACTTCTAGAAAGTCGTTCCAAACAGCACCTTGAGGAAACGATCAAGTTCCAATCAGAGATTGGGAAGTATGCCAAAGAACAGAAGATGGTCGAGGAGAAGGAGAAGATGTTGAAGGTCCTGAAGGCAAAGCTTGCTGCTGGTGGAGACATCAAGGCTGTGCAGGGTGTTGTAGAGGGTATTAAGCAACAGATGGAAGTCAGAAAAGCAAGGAAACCCCAGGCATATCGTCAAACGTCAGTACCTTCTCAGTCGCATAAAGCAACTGTCCAAGTGAAAAGTAAAAAGGAGCCTCTTCCTTCTCCAGCAGCCACCTCAACAAGTGCAATGGCAACTGTATCAGCTGTACCCTCTTTAAAGGAAACTGCTCCTATAACAGTTTCAGCTTCTGTCAAAGCAGACAATGCATCTGCTCCAGTAATTGCTTCTGCAAAACCAGAAAGGTTGGAAGTTAAGAAAGAACAAGATCCATCTTTAGGTAAAACAACAAATGTTCCTGTAGTGAGAACTGAAGAATCTATGTCAGAATCACATGCTACGACCTCAACTGCTGTTGAGACTGACATTTTGAGGCCACCAGTCAAAGAGGAATGCACTACAACAGATAAGACTGAGCCTCCTGTCAATATAGAACCTGTACTGCCTTCTGCTTGCATTTCAAAATCTGAACAAGTTCTTGGAGCTGACCATCAGATACCTACTCAGCAAGCTGAGTTGAAAACTGTAATTATATCAGATGTCCAGAAACCATCTTCACCTGAACATGCCAAATCTCCATCTTCCTATCAAGATGCATTCAAGGAAATGCTAACTAATACAGGTGTAAAATTACCATCATCTGCATCACCGGCTGAACACCTTGGAAGTAACAAAGTCCAAAATGAGTTACTTGATAGACAACAGGAAGTTGAAACTATGGAACAAAGAGAAACAGAAATGCTTGTAGAAGATGTGGAAGTCAAGAGTGCAGGAAGGAGTCTTGTGGGACAAGAACATGTGATGGAGACCAGTCCTAAAATATTTGATGTACCTGTGAAATCTATCCCAACAACAGATCATCTCCTGCAAGCCAAACCTGCAGAGGCACCTCCAGTGCAGCCTGACAGTGGTACGAGTCAGCAAGATAAGGCTGAAGCTACTCTTGCAGATCCAGAGCCTATGAAATGTGTCCTATCCACAGATCAGACTTTACAAGATAAACCTGCTGAAACACCTCCGCAATTGGGCAGCGACACAAGTCAAGATGAGCACAGTAAGATTGATGCTTCTGTGACGGAACCAGAGCCGATGGATCAGCGGTCCTATGAAAAACCCCAAAATGATGAGCAAGTAGATTCATCCTCAGGAGCATTATGCGAGTCCTTACCAACTCCCATGGAAACCGAACATCCCTGTCAAGAGGCAGAACCAACAACAGAACATGAAAAGGACAATGTTTTGCCTCATGAGAAGCAGAAGTTTGAGAACGTGCAACAAAATCACTTGGGTGATGTGTCATTCTCAAAGGAAGTGGTGGATCGTGTACCCATGGATTCAGAACATTGTGATAGTGTGCTTTCACAGGCTGGTGAAACAATTTGTGATGGTGAAAGGACTATACAATCTCTTCCAAACACTGAACTGCTTGGCAGTATATCGTCATCATCCAGTGTTATTGATGAGGGGAATCATTGCGAAGTTGGTAGCGTAATGAGTGAAAGTTTTGAGGAAAATACTAATGCTTCTCTGGGATCAAATTTGTCTACTTCAAACAACAATAGCAATGTAGTCACTTCCGGACTCTTCCATTCCACGGAAAATGATGCTGTTCCACAAGAACCAAAGTGCGAAGAACTTTCATTGCAGGATATCTCCAACGTGCAATGTGTTCAAAATACCAGTTCAGAAGTAAATACAAGTATTGCGCACATTTCCGAGCAGATTGAGAAGCCAGTAATACACCAGAATGTGAATTGTTTGGACAATTCTCTAGCTGCTGAAACCAAAGAGCATACCATCTTAGCTTCTGGGCATAACAGTGTTGATAGGGTTGTCAAAGATGCGATGCCTCTATTGCAAGGAGATAAAGTCAATGTCAAACATAGTGCAGACAAAGAGGAAATGATAGACACAAAGGGCATTCAAGCAAAGACCATTGTGGACTCTGAAGAACAAGAACATGAAATGCAAAATATGAGCCTCAGTTCATGTGACAGAACTGTAAACCAGCATGGTGCAGATGTAAGTTTAGGCAGCAGTTTACCTGAAGACACAGTCGCTACAGAGCTGACAACAAAAGAAAAGCTTGAGCATACCGTGGATACAGGTTCTGTTCCCATCCCTCATAGCACAGAAGATGGAAAGGCAACAAGTGTTTTGAGTGAAAATGATGTTGTTGATGAATCACCAGCATGGGCTGATGTCAAAATGACAGAGCATAGGATGGAGAAAGAAAATGTTGGTGTTGTAAGTGAAACTGAGCAACAAAGTTTGGAACCTGTAGAGGAGTGTGCTTTGTTAGATTCGAAACAATCTGTTGAAAGCACAGAGACAGTTCCAGATCCACCATCACTGGCCAAGCTTGAGAAACCAGAGAACACAATGGACACAGATCCTATAACTCTTCCTTGTGATGTGATCCAACAGGATGAAGCTCTTGTTAACAGGCATCCCGATGTTGAATTGACAACATCAATTGAAGGCACAAACATGGATGTTGGTGCTAGGGTAAGGGACGTCTCACCAACCGAAAACAGTGAATCCGATGTGAAAGCTGAAGATGTTCCTTCTCCTGCAATAACATCTGTTGATACTACAACACCACAAGTGGCTTCCTCCAAACCAGAACCTGAGATTCCTAGTGATCAAATGGAAGTTCAGGTTCCATGTGAAGTACAAACAAGAACTGATGTTCCAAATATGGGGACCTCAGAGCAAAATGATGCAAATGTGGAAACCCCCATGGAGACAGATACAGTATTCCCAGATGACAAAGTAATGACCAGTGTGAAAGTAACTGAACTTGAAGAACGGAAGGTCCAAGTGACTTCCGAAGTAACCCAGTCCAAAGAAATTCAGGCTTCTGAAAGTAAGGTCATTACTGCAGCTGATATGAATACTGTAAAGGATGTTCCTTCAACAACTGTTTCAGTCATCGTGACAGAAAAATCAGAGACCATTGTGACAACTGTCTCTAAAACCACTACCACAACTACGACGTCTATGATCAACCGTGAGTTGAGAGATCTGATTGCCAGCAGTACCACAACGACAACCAGAACAGAAAGCGTTGTGAGCAAGATTGACACATCGGTCACGCAGACTATGATTCAGGCAGAGATCATCAAGCTGCAGAGTGCCCTGAAAGCAGAGTTAGCTGCTATTCCAAAGTCAAGAAGAACCAATGATCGTGTGAGGCTCGAGAAAGGACCAAAGGGCAGGCGTGCTATCAAGCGCCTAGCCAAACCCTTGCCAATCTGCTACATGTTCTCCACTCGAAGTCGGAAGAGAAGCATCTTGGTGCTGCCTCAGCATAATCTCCGGCGCCTTAGCAGGCGTGGAGGCAACCTTGAAGTGGAAGGCTACATATCCAACACTAAGAATGTTGGCGATTACTGGCCCTACCCTTGCGCTCGTCCATCCTTCAAGATCTGCTGGAGGTATCGTCTTCAGACTGTCAAGTCGCTGTCTGCTGTCAGTTTGCTGCTGCGTATCTTGTGGGCTTGTATACGATGGGACGACATTAACATCAAACCACCCAACAATAATGGTGTGACAATCATCAACACAGAGATGGAGAGGATCACCTCAGAGATCATAGACCGTCGGGATGTTACTCCTAGTGGCGTCAGATCTCAGTACTTGGTGCGCAAGATGATTGTACCCAAAGAGACTTCCATCTCCACGCCAGGTAGAATAATATTTCCATTAAACAGTTTGCAATTTTATTAGTCTTGACAAATTTTTAATTCTTATCTTTATTTAGGGATTATGGAATCATATTTTACTATAGGGAAAAATATAATTTAAGTGATGCTGAGTACTCTAAAAAAATTGATGAATAAAGCTTAAAACAAAGACATACTGAAGCTTTTCATCTTGAACTCTGAAAGCTGTCTTATTCTGACAAGTGCTAGACGAAAAGATCCAGCCATGATTTCTCTTCTTTTTTTTTCAATGTCATGTTGAAATAAATTGTGTACTTGAAGATGTATAGGTTTGTAATTATGATAATTTCAATTTGTCATTATAAGTTATATTTACATTGTGTTGGTAAAATGATATTGAGGTACTAAAAAAGCATTCACTTTCATTTGCAGAGGTGCACAAACCCCAGCGGTCTGGTCTAAGATCCAGTGTCACACCATCACGGAGAGTAGTCCCTGAGAAACCAAAAGGTCCACAAACCATCGAGGTGTGGGTCCCTGAGGAAGAACTAGAACTATGGGAGGTCCAGCAGTACTGTGAAAGGTAAGGGCTTTACAACCATGTTCACACATGACCTTTTAGAAGGTCTCAAAATATTTTTTTAAAAGCTACGGAATAATCAAATGGCACAAGTTTAATGCACTTCACATTTTTAAATTTAACACAAATAGATAAATAAGTATGCGTAGGTGCCTCTGTTGTGCGCAGCAACCATTTTTTTTCCTTCACTCTCTCATGCTTTTACATGGAAAATGGTGAATGAGATTCCTTACGTTATCAAAGACATTATTGTGTGTTGAATTTGATCAGTTTACTTAGTTATGGCACAAATTTTGTTCACATTTAGTACAAGTACTTTAAACAAATCTCTATTTTCCCAACAGGCAATTGAAGCAACAAGCCAGAGAAAAAAATGCAAGGATAATCTGTTATGGCTCAAATGACATGTACATGTATGTTCATACTAAATACCATTATTTCAACAAAATTTTTATTTTCCTACAGGCAATTGAAGCAACAAGCACAAGAAAAATACAGGGAGATTCTGTTATAGCTCAAATTATGTTCCCACTAATTACGTGTACGTCAACAAATCTTTATTATCCCTACAGGCAATTGAAGCAACAAGCTCGGGAGAAATACAAGGAGAAAGAAGCAAAGGAGAAGGAGGCCAGAGCGTTAGCAGCTCTGAAGAGTACACATAACAAGGAGAATGAGACGGCCATCAAGCTTGCCGTGACACCCAGGGGTAGTAGCAAGGTGGCTATCCCTAACCTCAAGGGGACCAAGTCTATGGCTGAGCAAGTCAAACATGAGTTGGAGGAACAGCTTAAACAGCAGAGGGTACAGATGCAACAGGTAAACTTGTTGATAGTTATGATATGTTACATTTATTAAAGATTATCAAGTTCTTTTGGTGAAAAGGGAATGGAATGGAACTATAAGTCCCCATATTGTTCGTCTGGTATTAAGATACATGTGCTGGATATGCTGATGTTATGTCTATGATTTCTGATGAATATACTATTATGGCGAGTGTTCGTAAAATAAATATCAATCATTTTTTTTTTTTATGGAAAATTTCCCTGATGTTTCAGATGTTAATATATATATATATATATATATACATGTACCTGGTAGTTAATATTTTTTTCAAATATTTTTTAAACAAGACATTTGCCCTAAAATTGTTAATAGAAGCATATAAAGAAATAGCTCTCCTACTAGTGCAGCAAACCGGACAAAACTCTAACTGCTTGTCTCTTTGTATCTATCGGGCAGAAGCGTCTTGGTGTAGCCAGCTCTCCCAAGGTGATTGTTACTGTTGGCAAGCCAGGAACACCTAAAACAACCATTTCTATGAGTAACTTGGCTTCCATGGCAACCAAGAATAAAGGTTTACCCCCTGGTACTACGATCCAGTACATCTCAGGACCAGGTGGTACACAGCAGGTGAGTGAAACCAATCGATATACTGGATGTTTCAAAAACCACTTTCTGGTGACCTGACATGTCCTCCAGCAACATGAGCTCAAGGCTTTATTCTATTAAAGATATGGGGTTACAATAAGGGTTGCAATCGGCTTTAGGGCTAGGTCTAATTTTTGGTCCAGGGTTGAAGTTAGGAATTCTGGTAGTGTGACTTGATTCAGGGTCTTTTGAAGTATACTCTGCATGATATGAGGGGTTTCCAAGATGAAAATGAGGTAGTTAAAGAGAAGGTTACGTTCTGGGAAAGGTGCAAAATAATTTGTGAGCTTTTTCATGTATGTCACTTTGGAAGAACATCATACTAGAAATGTTACCTGTAAAGGATTGCTCCTGAAATGCCCTCATTTTCATAATATGATGAGAAATAGCTTAAATGTTCGGGCTGAACATACATGGCAAAAATGTTTGCAGTCCCATATACCTATTTCTGTGTACAGTGCGTGTGCTTTTCAGCAAAATTGGGTCAATTTCATATCATTTTGATGATTCCTAATCCTCACAGTATACACCAGTTCTTATGTAAACATGATCAACCTTTCCCAATTGCTTTGAGACAGTTTCTTTCACAGTGTAATCGCATGACCAGAACTCCACTTTATCTTTAATGCTTATTTTCCCCTTCTTAATGTATGATCTACCCTTGAACAATCCTTCCTAGTACACACTACCCCTCTATGCATATAATACACCTAGATTTGAGCTCTGTTGTATGAAGTTAACAATGAGATAACATACTGTATGAGTGCTCACGGCTAAACTTGCCATTATCCAAATTCCTTGAATTGCCAATACCCTTTTCCCTTTAAGTACAGATCTCTTTTCCTCTCCCACTTCCTTCACCAGGCACGCATCATCACAGCCAACACCCCAGCTACCCCTGGTCAGGCCCGTTACGTCATCACCAACTCCCCTGGTGCTGGGGGTGCAGGTACCTTGAAGGTCATCAAGCAGATGCCTCTACCAGGCGTTAGCAGCACCGGTGGGCAGGGAACCACCATCATAGCCCCCAGTACTCCGGGCAAGGTAACTACCATCAAACCAGCTGGGGTACAGCAGGTGACTCCAGGGAGCACTGTACCCATCGGCATGAAGACTCCTACTACTACAGTGGGTGCTACTACCGTGGCCGCAAGCACTACTCCAGTACAGGGTGAGTTGTCTCTATGAAGTCATACTATCAGCTGCTGCACTGTTGAATTCTCTACCCATTAAAGTTAGGAATTATCTTCTTTTAATACTTACGTAGCTTAGCGAAACTGGGTGGTACGAAAAGACGCATCCGGAATGCAAACGGCAAAATTGTTGGTGATAGAAGTGAATAAAAAAGTTGTATTTTGATATTTGTAATGACAGTTTTGGAAATATTAAGCCTCATCAAGGTAGTAAAGGTATTTTAACCCGCTCTATGCTTTAATGATATGTTTGTAAATAAAATTATGATTTTCAGTAATATGCATTTTATGTTCCGGATGCGTCTTTTCGCGGCACTACTTTTCGCTAGGCTACCTTATAAGAAAAATCTGAAGATGTCCCTCGTCTTGTGATATATTCTGAAGCGTGAGCTTATTACTCAAGGAAGCAGGAATTTTTGGACTGGGGCTAATGGAAAAAGGAGCATCAAGCTTGGAGCCATGATCTGTTGATTGGTCTCATAATCTTAAGCTTTAGCTTGTTCTGCTAATAGAGATGCACCTCATGAACACCTTTCCTCTCTTCCCATTTTACAGGTCAGCCACAGTTGACTGGTCAAGCCCAAGTGTTCAGCAACCAAGCCCAGGTCTTACAGGTTGGTGGTCAGAAGTTTGTCATCACACCAGCCCAGGTCCAGGTCCAAGGAACAGGCCAAATGATTCCAGCCCAACTGATTCAGACCCAGACTAGTCAGGGAGCGGTCCTACAAAGGCTGGTCTTGACACCAAATGCCTCTCAAGGTAAATGCTGATTCCATGCAATGTATCCCGTATGACATGGTATAACATGACAACCGTGTATTTCATCTAAAAATCTCTTGATATGACCAAACAGGGCCCCGTTTCATAACACTTGTTATCAATGACAACTCCCACATTTCTGTGACAAATTTGCTCTCAGCCAATCAGATTCAAGGATTTCAGAAGCTTATAACAGTTATTGCAACTTGTTATTGATAACAAGTTTTATGAAACGGGGCCCTGATATGGGTATATAGGACTACACATACTTGGGGCATCAAGCCGCAGTCCAAAGTGTTAACCTTTTTTTAGTCACATTTAGAGTATCGAGTCTCAAAAGCAATCCGTGAAAAAAAAAGTGAAATAGCTGCTATGATATTTTTCAGTTATGGACAAAGAGAACAAGAGAGCTCACAATTATTCCTCACCTTTACCCAGAACTCAACCTTCTATTGTTTGGATGAGCTACAAGTATTTTATGTTTTCTTGCTCAGGATCTACTCCAGGAAGCATACCCCAGGTGAACCTGCAAGCGGCTGTTCAGGCGGTTCAGCAGACTCAGCAGACTCAGAAGCAACAAGCAGCAGCAGCTGCTGCAGCTGTCACTACTATCACTGCCCCAGCCAACCTGGTTGCTCAACAGAGACTGGCACAGAAACCTGTCCAGCAGCCGCAGATTACCAAGGTCAGTATTGTTATTAAAAGTTGATTGTAAACGTCATGAACTCTTGGTGATGATGACAGATATGGAGATGGTGATGATAGTAGTGTATGTGAATGTGATTATGTTGGTGGTGGTGGTGGTGACAGTGGTGATGTTAGTGTTGTTGGGTGTTGATACTGATTATCGTGATGAATACTATCATTAATGCCTGTAACGAATAAATAAGGTGCAATTTGGAATGGTGTTGCACATATTCAGTGTGATAATCATGATAACATACAACGCTTTTCAACAGTATTTCTTAAAGTGCTTTACACACCAGGGGTGGTATTCTGAAAATTATTTTGTCTTGATTTTAGTGAAAAGATTTTAATTGTCATAACAAATTTTAAATTGCAACATTGCATTGGTGTTTGCTCAGATGAATTCCGCGTACGCAGCCATTTTTGCCAATGATGCGCCATAAGCGTACAATTTGTTATGACAATTAAAATTATTTAACTAAAATCAAGATAAAATAAATCTCAGAATACCACCCCGGTGTCATGTACATATCTTTCGGGTGATAAAAGCACAAAGTTTCACTGTTAACACAGGAAGTGCATTGATGACCTTCCTATTACAGATCTCTTGTGGCATTATTTTTTCAGATAAGTATCACATGGGTTTATCAAAACATCAGTTGAATCCTTAGCTACAAAATTTTGAAGAAAAATAGAGTTTAAATAAAGTTTTGTAGTCAGACACTGGGGATTCATGTATGTCGAAAGTTGATCAAGGTCTTCCAATATTTCATCTTTTCTCTGTCAACAATTAGATTGCCAGCCTGCCCCAGCAGCCCCAGATCACAATCAAGTCCCATTCCCTCGCCACCAGCCAGCCCCAGGCCAAGCCCATCCGTTTAGCCCAGACCCAAGGGGATAACCTGCTCTTACAGAAGAGCTCATCTGGAATGACTGGAATATCGCCTGTAAGACCAGGGGTGCAGGTTGCATCATCGGGTGGGGCAGGTAGCAGTACCCCTGGAGTGGTAGGAAGCACCCAGATCCTATCCGCTCTTACTCCTCAGCAACAGGTGAGAATAGGTGCCATGTTAACAATAGAAACTTACTCAGTTGTCTCCTCAGTAACCCCCAACAGAACCACCTCCACTCCTCCCCTCCATAAAAACGATAGTTAAATTGAAAAGCTTTTACCCATTACTTTTATTATAAAGGCTTATCAGTTATTCATTTATACAGCATCATAAAGATATTGGTAGAAATTTCTGCCCTACATTTTCAAAAAGGAGCAACTGTCAAAATGCACAAATATATTTTTCTGGTTAAAAAACACAAAAACTTTTCCAAACACCAAGGTACTTACAATATAAAGCATGGACATGCATTCCTGAGTAATTGCTCAATAACTCATATTGTCCTAACCTGTTGTTTTGTCATTGTAGAGCAGTATTGTTTTGATGCTGTTTTAATTAAAGGGAAATTCCACCCTGATATTAAGTTAGTTTTAAAAGAAGCAGAAAATTATAAAACCAGATCAAGGAAAGTTTGAGCAAAATCCATTAACCCTAAAAGGGCCGGGGGGGGGGGGGGGGGGGGGGGGGGGGTGGAATCCACCCCCCCAGACGTTTCTCGCCACATGTCCGCAACGCGCAAAGCAGTCGCCGCGGCGTTTCAAGACTTTTTTCGTTCGAATCTCACGCATCTTTTGAGACCAAATTCGCGATGTCCGGGCATGCGGTTCCGAATTTACTCAACATTTCGTACTTGCACGTCAGACCGAAAATTGCTCAAAAACGTAATTTCATGTATAATTTCAATACAAAATGTGTTTTAAGCCAAAATTTAGAAATCTATGAATATTTTTACATTTGCTGATTTAAATTAATTTATTTTAGACTGTTTATGTTCGCGAAAGTGTCCCCGACAAATTTCATCCAAAAAACAATAAAAAACAAAAGGTAAAAAAACAAAGAAATACATAAGAAATTCTAAATACATTAAAATACATAAGAAATCAATTTTTTTCAAGTATTTTTGCTAAGAATAGTGGAAAGAGTGTCTAGACCAAAAATTAGCATATTTTGAGCTTTATTTAATGATTTAGAGCAAAATTTTGATTTCATGCATAAATTTGCATAATTAATGTGAAAATTTTTCTGAGCATTTAACTATACAGTTTGGTAGATTACGTTGTGGACGACGTGTGTGCCGATTTTCGGCGCGGTCGACGGTCGAGATATCAGGGGGGGGAATTCCACCCCTCCCCCCCCCTTTAATCATTAATTTCCATTTTCACAAAAGAAAATGATCAATCATATGTGCACCGTTGATATAATCATTTCACATATGTTTTATTTTACACAAAACACGTATCAAACAAATCTTTTCCATCATAGACAACTAAGAAAATGAAAATTTATGAAATTTGCTGTATTGAGCAAATGTGAGAGGAGCTCGCAAGATGCATGTACATCTAGGGGTTGCCAACTTTTTTCTGATTGATTACAACTTCAAAAATTTATAACTGTCTTATTTCTTAATGGATTTTTACTCAAACTTCCCTTGATCTGTTTCTATAATTTTCTGTTTCTTTTAAAACTAACTTAATATCAGGGTGGACTTCCCTTTAAAACAGCATCAAAACCATACTGCCCTACACTGACATTTTATTAAAATAAACTTAATTCCAGGGTAGACATCCCCTTTAAGTAAGTGTCCCTAGTTATTACCTTCAGGGGGTGTTGAATAAGATGTTACATAAGGTATTACATGATATCTGTTTCAGGTGTCTCTAATCAAACAGCAGCTAGAGCTCCTACAGAAGGCCAAACAAGGTCAAGGTCAGACACCACTAGCAGCCATCCAAGCTCATAAACAGTTCACCCCTGATCACCTCAGGGTCTCCCAGAAGGTACATTCCTATACATAATCATGCACGTACGTTCGTTCGTGAGGGTTTTAGAGTTATCCACCCAAGGTACCTTTGGAGAACAGTCCAGAAGTGTTTGGACTGTCCTGAAGGTACCAAGGGTAGATGTCTGTATAAGAAAGGAAGGAATTACAACAATGCTTTAACTTTGTGTATTTTATTTGTTCTATATAATGGTGACAGGGATCCTTGACATTCAACAAATTACATCAGTCTAGAGTCAGCTAACAGAGATACATTTTAGATGATATAATGGTCGGTCATTGTCACTTTCTCATGATTGTTATGAAAATGAAAATGTTTATAGAATTGAAGCTGTGATCAGATCTCATAAAATGGAACCCTCCCTTTTTGTCTCGCCCACCGGAGGTGAAGGCGAGACTAAGGGATCCAAATGGCGTCCGTCCGTCGTCCGTCAGTCGTCCGTCACCCATCACAAATGTTATGACAGATAACTTTGCAACCGTCACTCACTTTTCAACCAAACTTCGGTTGTAGATGCACTAAGGGGACCTGCATGTTATGGTGCCGTTGCAGGTCACATGATGAGGTCAAAGGTCATTTGAGGTCAAACGTTAAAGTTTACCTGCAAGACTCTTATGACATAACTTTGCAAATGTCACTCACTTTTCAACCAAACTTGGGTTGTATATGCACTGAGGGGACCTGCATGTTATGGTGCCGTTGGAGGTCACATGATGAGGTCAAAGGTCATTTGAGGTCAAATGTTAAAGTTTACCTGCAAGACTCTTCTTATGACAGATAACTTTGCAACCATCACTCACTGTTCAACCAAACTTGGGTTGTAGGAGCACTTGGGGACCTACATGTTATGCTGCCATCAGAGGTCACATGATAAGGTCAAAGGTCATTTCAGGTCAAACGTTTACCTGCAAGACTCAGTTATGACAAATAACTTTGTAACCGTTACTTTCCAAACATTAATAATGTAGATTTATGCAAGCATAACTCATACAGATTTATGCACTTGGGGGACCTGTTGCATGGCAACAGAGATCGCGATATTTCTAGTTATCGCAAGTGGGCAAGACACAATATCGCTAATGGCTTGTCTTTTTTTACAGAGCAAAGATGCTGCTGCTAGGCAACAGAAACGACAGCAGATGCAGGAGCAGTATCAGAAACAGTCTAAGGAGAAGGAAAAGTTACAAAGGTAATAACCTGCATTTTTGTAGCATCTTATTTTATCAATAAAATAGGATCAAAAGATGAAGTAGATAAGGAATAACTCTTTGCTACTCTCTGTGCATACCAAATATTGTCCAAGATAGAAACCTTAAATTACTTCTATTGCAATTCGAATTTATCCAATGCAAAACTTTGATTTGGAGACAAAAAATTATATTTTTTGGTGTTTTTATTTCAACATCTTTCATGAGACCCATACTTGAAATGAATTCTAAATTTTCTTTTCAAATCTTTATGGTGCCCTTTTGATTTATCTTTTTTGATATTGGTATTAAGTTTTCATTGTATCAACTGACTTCCTTATATGTTCCCTTTCATGTGATGTTTATGTTGTTTTCCCAAGGAATCAAGCATGTCAGATGGTGATGAAATCGATGTTAGACCGCATCGAGAAGGAGGAGAAGCAGAGTCTGAAGAGGAAGCACCAAGCTATAAGACATGAGAGGGAGGAGGTGAACAAGAGGAGAGCAATCCTTGAGAATCATAAGGCTAGGCTCAAAGAAGTCATCCTTCTCAAACGGAACCAGCTGGAGAGAAGGCTCAAGATGGATGTTTATGTAAGGATGCAAGATTGTTAATGCTTTGAGTTCTTTGTAGTCATTCTGATAAAAAAAATTATGATTATTTTTTTTCCATAATGCAGAAGTTGAAAGATGCTGTATGTAGGACTTTACGGGGATCTGGTATACATTGACCCAACAAAAATTTACACATGCCTAGTGTACACAGATCCCCAATATTTTACTTAAGATTCCCAGGAAAAGTTTGTATGCAGTCCTGCTTTATAAAAAACTATTAGTAAATGACACATTTGTTTCATTACATATGAACTTCTAATGTTTGTTTTTTTATGTATGAACGTATATGATAATTACACAATCCTGATTATTTCAAATCTTCATGTACAATCAATGCAGTGTCATAAATATGTTTTTGAAGAAGGTATGGACGGTTTTAAAAACATTGAAAATAATTTTTTCCTTTTACATTTTAATTTTCCCTTACTAATGACAGACAGGAAATAAAATTTAAGAATTAGATTTTACAGAGCTGTCTGTGGGTGTGTTT
Organism: Heliocidaris erythrogramma; assembly: GCA_025617745.1. Lineage (NCBI taxonomy): Eukaryota > Metazoa > Echinodermata > Echinoidea > Camarodonta > Echinometridae > Heliocidaris > Heliocidaris erythrogramma. Next base: position 49,494,532 of record CM046857.1, on the reverse strand, counting down.
TAAGTACATTGGTTGCCAGCATTCATCCATATTCATTACTACATAACCATGCAAACATTGGGAATGTTGTCAACTCTTGCAGAATGAGGTGCGAAGAGAAAGATGGGCAGAGAAGAGGAGAGAGAAGGAATCACAGGGCCTCATCAAACCTAAGAAGGTCAAGACTGATGAAGCGGCAAAGACAGGTGCCACCACCACATCTAAATCGGTCAACTCCAAGAAGACGTCAGCGGCCACGGCAGCCAGAAAGAAGATTGCCAAGGCGAAGGCCAGGAAGAAGATAAACGCCAGGAAGAAGTCCAAGTCTGCCATCGCCAAGAAGACGCAATCTCCAGCGGCAGAGACGAAGCAGTTAGTGGATAAGGAGAATGTGTCTAGTCTCATCACAGAGACGATGCAGGAAGGAAATGTGGAAGCTGCTATGAAAACAAAACCTGCTGCTATGAAAACAAAACCTGCTGAAGCTCCCACTGATGCAGCTGATACTGCTCTCTACTGTATATGCAAGACTCCATATGATGAGTCCAGGTATGCTGTTCCTTTCTCATTTGATGTGGCACACAATATTTATTGTTTTCATTCATTGCAGTTAAATGATAATCTTACAGTTGTTACTTCTATGATGTTGAGGAAAGAAAATATTTTATGATACTCTGAAATCTTCATTCTATAGTGATTTGGCACCCTATGTAGGAAGCGGATCCTTTTGTGGGCAGAAGTCGTAATTATTGACTGGTCAGAAATTGATACATGTATATGTATATAGACATGACCACCCTTTAGGATTAATGATAATCTTTATTCTGTGATGATTGGGAGAGAGACCCGTTTAAAGTTTTATCCTTTCTTTGTAATGTCGTTGTCAAGGTGCAAGTATTATTCACTCATTCTTCACCGTTTCCTATCCATCAGGTTTTACATCGGGTGTGACGTTTGTCAGAACTGGTTCCATGGCACCTGTGTGAAAGTCTCTGAGAAGACAGCAGCAAGCCTCAAGGAATATGTCTGCGATGAGTGTAAGACCAAGAAGCAGCAAACAGAGGAGGAACTCTACTGCCTCTGCAAGCAACCATATGACGAATCACAGTAAGTTCTTCTTCCACAATGTGAAGTCACCTCTGAATAAGCCCCTTGTGCTCATTGTTTATGTGTTTTGTTACAGAGAGAGGTATATCATACCCTGAGATTCCCTCAATCATTTTCAATAATTACTTTTGAGTGGATATCTTCTGTCTGTTGTAGTAATGTAATGAGACTCGTGAAAGAGTCGCTTTACTGTAGGATTGCACAGCTTTGTAGGTTGCAGCTGCTGCTTGGCATTCAATTCAATTCAATTCAATTCAAATCAATTTATTCTTGAACATCAAAATATTGTATAATCAGATGTACATTCATATAAATAATCATATTTGAAGAAGAAAACGAGGGCAACAAAAAGTATAAACTTGAAATACGAAGCCTCCAAAATATGACATTACATGTACACGTCAGATGATACACATTTAGTAGTGAGGAAGCTACCCTTGGCCCTATTGTGTCAAAGGCATAGGTTGGGGTTGTGATGGGTTTAGGTTGAAAAGGTTGAAAAGGTTCGATGGTTCATTTAACCTGACTGCTAAGAAAGCATGTGTATGCTTGTAAGTAAGCTACCAGGGGACCAACGGCTTTAGTCCTCTCTGAGAGACTTGATAATGAGGATTAATGTCTTACCAAAGGGCACTAGCACATCCACTTGGTTTCAAACCCGGGTCCTCCAGTTCAAGACCACTGCTCTACCACTGAGAGTTAGTTTGGGAAATTGCTGAAGCATGTGTAACAATGGAATTTCTATTTTTAAAAGCTGTAGCAAATGTTGAATGAGCATCGTATTATATTGGTTTGTATGCATGGCTGGGTCTTGTAGTGAGAAGGTAACCTGGGGGGCATTTCATCAAGTGTCATGTCAATGATATTTACTGACAAATTTGCTCTCAGCCAATCAGATGCAAGGATTTCAGTAGCTTATAACAGTTATTGCAACTTGTCATTGATGACAAGTTTTATGAAACAGGGCCCTGGAGGCAACTTACTGAATCCACCCTCATTTCTTCTTTTCTTGATAGGTTCTACATCGGTTGTGACCGATGCAACGATTGGTTCCATGGCCACTGTGTGGGTATCTCCCAGGATGAGGCAGAAGGCATCGAGAACTACATCTGTCCTGGCTGTAAGACCACAACCATACAGAACCTGGCTAAACAGAAGACCTTGACAGGAAAGGATTATGACCATCTCAAGAAGATGCTTAGACAACTGCAGGTGAGTGACTGGTCTCAGGGTTCAATCCCTTCTTAGAAACATGTTCAGGTTTTGTTTTCAGGTAATCACTATAAAGGCATTTCACCAGATTCACTATAATGTCAGTTGGTTAAGATATATTATAGTGTTGGTGCAGTATGAAGTCATTCCATTTTGTTTAAGCATGATGGGTGCTTTACCCCAAAAGGCCAGGATATTGTGATGTTCTCTCAGCTGGGGATAGGCTGATTCCATCTCCCATTTATCTCTATTTCTCCACCCAGGTTTTAAGGGAGAACCCGGTAGGATGCCAATTTAAGTGCAGAATCGTAATTTAATCCTGTGATTGGGGTAAAAATACACTGTAAAGTACTTTGCACATTTACTAAGTATGGAAGGTGCTAAATAATAATGAGCTTGTTTATCATTAATGTTATTATTTATTAAATTCCATTATCATTCAACATGAATGTTTTGTTTATCTTTCAGAGTCACAAGATGGCATGGCCTTTCTTAGAACCAGTCAATGAATTGGATGCACCTGATTACTATGATGTCATCAAAGATCCCATGGGTAAGAATCAATTCTCCTAAGCCTCATTAATACATGTGGTAAACTGCACCAAAAAAAACAAAAACCCACAAACAAACCTGTGGAGGAAATATGAAATGACATGCACTTCACATTTGTGTATGCTATAACATGCATTTCTGTAATTATTCCTAGGAGTCTTTTTTGCCCTTCTTTCCTTTTTTATGCCTCTGCCCGCCCACCCAAGGTGGTGCCAGAGGCATTATGTTTTAGGGTTGTCCGTCCGTCCGTCCCGCTTTCTCGTTCTTGCGATAACTCGAGACCTACATGAGGTATGAACTTCAAACTTGGTGCTAGTATGTATCACCAAAGGAAGACGATCTGATTAGATTATGGGGTACGTAGGTCAGAGGTCAAAGGTCACAGAGGTCAATTTCTGAAATTGCAGGTGTTAGCCTTGTTAACGCGATATATCAAGAACCATTTGAGGTATGAACTTCAAACTTGGAACTAGTATGCATCACCATAGTGAGACGAACTGATTAGATTTTTGTTCACGTAGGTCAAAGGTGACAGGTCATAGAGGTCATTATACAGGTGTATGTGAAATTAATGTTTCTTTTACCTTTGCTATCACCATATCTCCACTATTTTGTATTCATGACTAGGAGGAGATAAAGTGATCAGACATTTGGGTTATAAGGTGTAAGGTCAAATGTCAAAAAGGTCAATTAACATGTTATTAGAGGCTTTTTATTCTGGTTATCACAATATTTCAAGAAGAGTTTGAGCCATCAACTGAATTTAGGCGGAGGCATATAGGAGATGCAGTCGCATTCATCTTGTTTCCCACTGGTATTTGCCCGTTCTATTTGTATTTGTGTATGTTTGTGTGTGTGTGTGTGTGTGGGGGGGGGGGGGTGGTCTTGCTTGTCAGTAACTCTCTGTAGCCAAAACTATTATGATTTTAGTTGACATTATTATTTTATTTCGGATCAGAAACGTTAACATTATGTTTTGTATATATGCGTTGAACATATTGTGATCAGTATATTATGGCAACCAACTTAGAGTCGCCACTGTTTTGAAAATCAAATTACCTTGGACATAAATTTGATAAGGAAGTACCAGTGAGAACAGCTCTGCCCTTCTGAAAGTAGCCAAATGTCTTTTCACCTAGCTTATGGCAAGTTGCCTCTTTGAAATGTGAGAGTACATGTACAAATGGACTAATCAAATATTATTGCTCCTCATTGCAGATCTTTCGACGGTGGACGACCGCCTCAAGAACAAGCACTATGTGAAGCTGAGTGACTTCGCTGCTGACATCGGGAAGATCTTTGACAACTGTCGCTTCTACAATCCTACAGACACACCTTACTACCAGTGCGCCGACGTCCTTGAGAAATTCTTTATCCAGAAAATGAAGGCTCTGAAGTAAGATGAGCATTGTACATAGACCTTGATTCCTTGATCATCTTTCATATTTATGCCAATATTATTTTATTCCCCTTCCAGTATGGTTGTCCTAAGTATGGCTGATGTGTAGTATGTATATTCGTTTGTTTTTTTTCCCTTTTCTATCCTAATTTTTTAATGCAACATATTCTTGTCTTGTACATGACTGTAGGTATGCTATGAATTGAGTTATATGAGTAACATAGACAGTATTTATACTTGTGATTTTCTGATTTGAGTCAAACTTAATTTGTATATTGTCTTTAATTTTACATTTGTCTGTACACATATTTTCATTCTTACGCCACACTATAGCTGGGAGTGGATGGTATACATACATCTACAACAAATGTAGGAGTAAAATAGTAATATGTCGGAAAGCCAGTCTTATATTATTTTGCATCAGTTCAGAGTTATGCATTATATAATGCCGTTTTTTTCTGGGATTTGCATCATGTATTCATATTACGAGTCAATGCACCCAAAACACAATACACATTTTCAGGAATATGTCACTGTACTCATGTAGAAACTTCCTTTATGGTATCTTGTTGGATTAAGTATCTTGTTGGATGTGCAAGACAACGGGTTTATTGAGAATTTCTAGTTTATATGGATTCTCATGTTTGATTGTCTCTGTATTTTTGCCATGCCCAGAATGTTGATGTTCTGTAACTAATCTTCTTACGCCAAAACAGTTATTTTGGTGCTAAAATTCTGAGAACATTTTTTTGTAAGAGTAATTATTTACTTACATCCTTTGGTAACAGCTTAATCTGCATTTTCCATTTTCATCCTATGGGTACCTGGTAGGATTTTTCCTTCAAATTCACTGTGCACCAATAACGATTGCCTGAGTTGAAGCTGAGCTGATGATTTCTAAAGCTCTTTGGAAAGGCATAGTAATATCATAATGTAACGTGCGCTGTTCAAGAACAAAATATTATTTGATGGTTGAACCAAATTAAATTGGCTGTTTGTTTATTGAAAGACTAACACTCTGTTTATTGTTAAGAATATGTGTTGCTTGTCCTGATCCCAAATATTATGAAAAATAAAGAAATGTGTTTTTTAGTTTATAACCTGTGCTGTAAGAGATGAAAAAAAAACTAGAGATATATTTGATTGCCCATTCCACATAGCTAGTTTTCGTTAATGATGCATAAATGAAAGGTCTGCATGAAATTAGAAAAAGAAAAAAAAAATCTAGTTTCCTACCCTCCCTTTTTTTTTTATAACACTTCGTGCTGAAGAGAAAGAAGAGTGAACGGTTTATTTGTGCATGTCCCTTCCAATCCTGCTTAATGGCCCCTGATCTTTTATGATAATCAAGTCATGATTTGCATGGAAAGTAAAGTTTTGCACGATTCAAGAAATACAGAATGTCTTCAGTATTGGTTACAGATTGAATATAGAGTATAGAAGTGGCATGGTCTAGTCGACCAGATTCAAATAAGCCACTTCCTAATTAGTACATGGTATGAATGACCCTGAATTGATCCCAATTTGTATGTGCACACGCATTTGTTTTGGTGGACGCGCTACTTGTTAAGTAAAATCCTACTGGTGTGCTCGTCAGCGTATAAAGGTCAATTGTACTAGGTACAAATGACCTTTATATGCACATGCGCAAATGAGTATTATGAACTAGCTTTATGAGCACCAATGCATCTAAATATGTCAACCTGTTTCAGGGGGGGAAATTTAGATCTGCCAGGACAAACATTTTTTAAAGTGACAGTAAATTGAAGCTCCTAATGGCGCCATCTTTCAACAGGATTTGGAAAGTGTCTGCGCCTCTAAGTTTCCCATCATGGCCCATTCTAGTTTGTAGAAGCTTAGAATGTATCTATAGGCAATTTTCCACATGTGCAACGTCAAAAATAATAGTTTGAAAATAAAATGTGCCTATTTTTCAAACAGCTGTGAGTCAAAATTCAAATAAAATGGAATTAATTTTCAAATTATAATCTCAATTTAGCAGTTACTGTAAGTTGGCGCTGTTCAAGTTTTGCCAGTTTAATGCCATTTTAAATGACAATTTTACCAAATTTACCATAACCCTTCATGGTGACCAAATGTGTAAATATTTAGCTGAAGCTTTCACTGAAGTGTATCTCTCATCGTTCTGCTCTATTGAAACCACCTTGATTTTGAGGTTTATTTTCTTTAGGTTGTCACATCAGCGATCAATGTCGTCAAAGTCTCTTTGTTTTTCAAGTCATCTCCGCACTATTCGCTTGAGCTATGGAGCTCCAGCATGCTATAGGGTTACATAGGAAGGAATCATTGGCAGGGAAATATCACAATGTAAATCAGAAACTATCAGAACAGGAATAGAATTATGATTTGCGCATTTGACGAGAAACATGAATCTCAAATTTGATGAAATTTCTTTTCACTTCATGTTTGTGTTTGTACATATATTTTGTTATAAATAAAGCACTTACGCTGTATTATTAATTTCTTGTTGTGAACATGGAATGTACAAACATAAGTAAATAATTTTTCATGAATACGACTGTATTGTGTATACATGTATATAACAAGATGCACAATTCTGTGTGTAATGATGCCCATTGTCCTAAGCTCAAGAGCTGCTTTCTTTTAAAAGGCAGCTTTCGAACTGTAATCATGGCATTTGTGTATTTTTCAATTGAAATTATCAACTTTAATGGTTTGTGAAAAAGGAAAAACTTTCCTATTGGAAAAAGCATAGTATTGGTTTGTTCTCGCAGAGAAATACAAAAATGAATTATTGAAAATAACTTTTATTCAAAATATGAAACGTTTTCTCTTACGAAATTTTGATTTTGAATCAAATGAGGTTACCAAAGGTATTGGGCTATCAATTCTAATGAAACTGAAACAGCAGATTTTTTTGGATTTTTTTTTTGACACAAAAAAAAAAGACTGCAGAATAAGCTCTGAGGTTTGAATAAAGTATTGAATTTTTCTTAGGAATTTGTAAAGAACAAATTGTATTTTCCAAGTGTTAATTGTATAAATACCTGTGTTCTTAGTTAAGAAGTCTGAATAAAATAAAAAGAAAATATGTGATGAGATCTATAATTTTTTTTTGTCCTGATCCCGTTCGATAGGGCCCCGTTTCATAAAACTTGTTATCAATAACAACTGCCCCATTTCTATGACAAATTTGCTCTCGGCCAGTCAGATTCAAGGATTTCAGTAGCTTATAACTCTTATTGTAACTTGTTATTGATAACAAGTTTTATGAAACAGGGCCCAGATGAATGAATAGTTTGTATGATCCATGTTACCAGGCATACTTTCTTGCAATAACACCACAGGATTTTAAACCAACCTACCCCATGAAAACTTCAGAAAAGTAGGTCCGTTTTCAGTTGTATTATAGTATAGATATGCACTTCTTTTTCTTGGGCATGCCCCTGTGCTGCATGTTGAAAGAAGGTTGCTATGTTGATCGTTTTAAGGACTGTGATGGTATTTTGAAAAAGTATACCCAGGGGGGTGTTTTAACAAAGGGATTGTTATTTCCAATAACCTCAATTAAATTATGGCAAGAAAATATACTTTGCATTAAAAATGTTTGTTATAATAAGAATGTTCATCTACATCTGCACAGTTCAACTTTAGTTGATGCAGTTAAAAATGATTGAGCATCCTATTTGGCTTGTCATAAAAGTCATTCGTAAAATCATGCGTAACTTTACAAACAGCTTTATGAGACACCTCCCAGGTTGTAGATTCCTTAACAAGCTAATGCCCATGGTGAGTTTTTTTTTCTTCTTTGTTTTTGTTTTACATGTTCTACCCTGATCTTCTTATATCTTCTTGCTTTTGCCTCTTCCTTTCTTCTCTTTTGCTTTGTCTTCCATATGTTCGTTCTTCACATTCTCTGTTTCTTCCTATATGAACTTTCTCACCCTCTCTCTCTCTCTCTCATTTCCTTTTTCTTCCTTCACTATTCCAATTTCACACCCTCTGCATCTGTCTGATAACAATAATGATAAAGATAACGATAAATCGTTGCTAATTCGCTCAAGCATTGTTTAACCCCTTCCATGCCACCAAATTTTTGAGCAATTGTCAAAAATGAACTTTCAAGAGTTAAACATAACTTTCAATGGGTTCTTTTCTTGAGCAAACTGGGCAAAGATTTATTGCATAGGAATAAACATTATATTGGAGGGACAGGTTTCTGTATGAGGAAGAATTTTCAAGCTATTCTGAGCCTAAACAAAATGTTCAACACTCACACTTTTGGGCGGGGTTTGCTGCCCACGGCATGGTAGGGGTTAAGTGGAAAATGAATAGGAATTCTTTGTAGTAGGTCAGACTTCTCCGATATATGTTAATGAGCCTCACTCTCCGCCTCATTAGAATTGCTCTGGCACTGATTTTTGTCAGGAAAGAGCTCACTGATATTTTCTGATAGCCAATGGTGACGTTAGTTCATGCGCATGATTAACAGAAATCTGCCAATTTTATCGATCATGTGTGACCAATTTTACGGTCATCGTTACAGGTACAATTTATATGAGCATACATTATCGTTAGCAGACAAAGGTGACCAACCCTTAAAGGGACACAGGAGAAAAAAAGTTCCTTTAAATGAAAGCACAAAAATTAGAGAAATAGATCGGTGAAAGTTTGAGAAAAATCTGACAAAGAATAAGAGAGTTATGACTTTTAAAAAGTCTATGGCAATCTCAAATTGGCAACTCCGGGTCATGTGACTGTGATATCCTGTGATGTCATAGATTTACTACTTTCCAATTTGATTTTGTACATGAAATGTCATTATTTTACATTTTTCTTCAAAATTAACATGTTTATTCTTGGGCTCGAAGTATAGTGAGGGTAACATGTTTTTGTATATCTTGTAAAAAATAGGCATATTCTTTCATTAAATTGACCCCCCGCCCCCCCCCCCCCCAAAAAAAAAATATATATATATACATATATACATGTATATTTGTATATTTAAAAAATTATTAAAAGTTATTACTTTTCATTTTTTGTATATAACAAATTATTCCTATGCTCAAGGCACTATTAAAGGGCCCCTGCAACCCAAACGCATCCCAAATGCAAGTTTATTGCTGTTGATGTGCAGGGTTGCATACAACTAATATTCTGTTGTTCAAACATCTATATATGTTTCAAAGATTTTCAAATGTTTTTAAAAATGTTTTTCCAACTTCCTAAGTTCCACCCTACAATAAACAGGGATGCCACTTAGAATTGATAAAAAAGTAGAAAAAAATCATCTAGAATGGGCCCTTGTGTACATAAAAAGTGGTGTTCTATGGGTAAATATATGTTGAAAAAGTAGGAATTCCTACTTTTGTCTGAAAAGTGGCATCTCTGAATAAAGCTCCAGATCTCATTCCTGCAATGACATCATCTGTCAATCATCAGTCAGCTACACTAACATTCTACAATAGACAGTGGAATGTACCTAACTTCCCCCAGCTTAGTACATGCTCACAATGGAAACCTGGAGCATTTTTTTAGGGTGGAACTTAGCATGTTTGAGAAAATGATTTTTAAAAATATTTAAAAATCTATGAAACATATTCAGATGTTTGAATAACCAAATATGAGTTGCATGCATCCCTGCACATCAACAGAAATCAACTTGCATTTGGGTTGCAGGGGTCCTTTAAGGGTGGAATGTTTTGGCATGTCCTCTTGTTTAAACTAACTCTATTCCAACTATTTCAAGAAAAAAAGGATACGTGGGGTCATTTTGGGGTACAAAAACAAATGTAGAGTAGTGAATCCATGATATCAACAGGATATCACAGTCACATGACCCAGAGTTGCCAATTTGAGATTTCCATAGAATTTTAAAAATTCATAACTCTCTTATTCTTTGTCGGATTTTTCTCAAAGATTCACCGATCTATTTCTCTTATTTTTGTGCTTTTGTTTAAAGCAACTTTTTTCTCATGAATGTGCCCTTTTAAGAACTACACTCTTATACCTCGTGCCCATTTTTGCATTGCTTAATAGGCCTACTATTAAGGTACATGTACTGCTTATACTTAAAATCATAAGAAAAGTCTTGCTCATCAGTCAATTTCATTGATGGGCCAATACCCCTGTCATATTAAAGAGACCAGACTGACAATAGACTGAACAAAAAATTATATTCCCATTACTGGCCAAGATTTTGTTGGTTATTGGTCAGTTTGGAATAGGTTTTGTGGTGCGTCTGGGGTATAAGATTAAAGTACAAGTTCATCAACGAATAATGCTGTTTAAAATATATCTTGGCAAAACTTGTGCTTTACTTATTCAAGAACATTGTAAACAAAACAAATATATTTGCGAATGATTCAGTAATAGTTATTGTAATCAAATGTCAAATGACAGCGGCCTTTAACACCTACCATGCCGTGGGCGGCAAATCCCGCCCAAAAATGTGAGTGTTGAACATATTGTTTAGGCTCAGAATGGCTTGAAAATTATTCCTCATTCAGAAAACTGTGCCTCCAATATAATTTTTACTCCTAAGCAATAAATCTTTGCCCAGTTTGCTCAGGAAAAAACTCATAGAAAGTTAATATTCAACTCTGGTGGCATGGAAGGGGTTAAATACTGCAAAAGAGGGCTGGAAAATTAGCTGGAAACAAATTACTCGGGGTCAGACGGATGTGTATTGTGACTTTCATTACAAAAAGCTTTCATGGTATCTTTAATCAAAGGTCTCGTTTTTTCCTTCAGTTACCAAACATGTACACATCAAATTTCTACAACCCAGGCAAATTACAGCTCTGCTCAACATGATCCGAATCAATGCACTACTTTAAGAAGTTATTTCATTACAAAATGTGAAATTCATTGCTTCATTTGATTGGTGCAAACAGTTGGACACAGAATCGTACAAATATCAAAGGACAATATAATCGTGATGCGGACGACGACGAGGATTTCAAATTATTTTTGGATCCACTAAAATGTAGATATTCATCAGCTGAGCAAAAGATTGTCTTCCAGAATGAGTTTTCCCTTGAGTTGTAATGCTATCAACATACAAATGTTATGTACAAAGGTCATTATAAACACAGATACATTCTCCATTAACCTGATCTAAGAATATAGCTCTGTGCATACATGTACAATCTTTTTGTTATCCTCATAAAAATCTCAATCATCTTGCTAGAAATGGATGAAAAAAAGAAGATATAGAGACAATCTTTTTAGTTGAAAATGTCTCTGCCTTTTGAAGATTTTCAAAAATGTTTATAATACCTACGAAAGTTGAAATAGTGCGAACAAGATGAAAGTTGTCTCTGAACATTTCTATTTTAAAGTACTCCGCAATGCCTTCTCAAAATTGCTTGTGCTTTTAGAGTTGAATACAACAACTGGTACCCTTCATAATACTCATAGATGGAATTGTAGAGTGAAATATATAAGAAATTCAAATTCCATTAGAACAAATTCTTTTGCTTCGTAGAGTTCGTGCTTGCTAGAGAATAACATTTCCACAAAATGCAACTTTATAGTACATAGCATACACATACAGTGAATGTTAGAAAGCGTACATGTACACGTAGATTGCGATAGCTATGAGAAGTGCGAGTTGTCAACGATCATACTATCTGATATGTATATTCAATCCTATTGACAAAACGATTCTTTGGATAGTTTGAGCTGTGTTCAATCAAAAAAAAAAATAATAATGTTGCTAACATACAGCTTGCATTTGGGATTTGAATTGCAGCAGATATTTAAGGAAACTCTTATCTGTAGAGAAACAAAGAGTTGCTCAAGAAAGACCAACTTGGATTGCAGGTATTGCACTCTTACCAAGATCCCACACCAGCGAATTTATGAATTTCTCAATTAAAAACACTCATAACTTTAATACAATAATAGCCCATGATGCTGACAACACCCACAAAAAAGAGTATTTCAAAACTTGTATAAGATTATTTTTTCAATAAATGTAAACTTTGGTCAAATGGTACATGACTCAATTAAGTTGCTTTGAAAATAAGCTTTCAGAGCAGAAACATGACTTTCACCCAACTGACAAAAACTTGTTATGGCAATCAAATACATATATAGCTGACAGAACGAGAACTGCAATTGTTAAATATTCCACTTGATTTACTGCAGAGATAATTCATCCAAAATTACAATGCTATTACAACGATCAACACTGTTACAACATGTGACATGAGCATCTAGGCAATATTTCCCAACCTTCAGTCGATTTTCTATTAATACAATTAAATCAAAAAACTGGACCATAATAGCATTACTAGAATTTATGTAGATTTGTGGCTGACTGCCTGCCCATCGATTCCTGATTATCAGTCTGCAATTGGTCTTTATTAAATGGTGTGGTGAATATATTACTATACATGCACTTGGGACTATATTACATCTACTGCAAGGGTAAATTTACTGGATGAATTTAACTTGATTTTGAGCAAAGAATGTCTGATTGCTAGATACTTAAACTAATGTTCGAAAGGAAAAATACACTTGAAAAAAAAAAAGAACAAAAATTTAGACCCACTTAATAGAAGCCACGACTGATCTCAGATGACCACTTTTTCAAACTTTACAAGATTTTTATATATTGAAGAATTTTGTACTAATGATCAAATTCTACTATCCTGATGTGAACTGTTGGGCGATTACAATACGGGAAGGGGGTGTTGTTTATCAAGAACTATATCATCAGCTTGAGTCCTCGTACAAGTCTAAGTCAAGACACAAACTAACAATGTATAACATCATGGATTAGCTATGGAGCAATACAAAATATGCAATATACACAAAACAGTACATGTATAAAAAGCACCTACAATATACATAGAAAGCAGTTTAAAGCACATGTGTGAATTTTAAAAGAAAAGAGGAAAAGTATAACAAAAGAAACCATAACAGAATGCTTGATGAAGTTTGGTTAAATAGTATTAATAAAAGTGACACTGAGAGATGATCTGATCTGAGACTGTCCTGTTCAGAACCATACACTTGCCACTACATAAATTAGCATGAGATTCATTTAGTACGTAATGTGATCGTTTCCTTGGTAATCGATGAAGCACTTCTACAAAGGCAATATTATTTAATTGTACAATTACATTGGCACTCTATGATGCTCATTACAGTATTAATAATGACTGGTATATCTAGCTGTATACAGCTGCATATCAAATGGCCAGCACATTTCTAAACGGAGTCATGTATTTCCATAACCCCTTTTGCACCGAGTTTATGAGCTAGCGACATTTTAAGTTTTAATATTTTGTATCATTGCTAAATTTTGAAGAAAAATATCTCTTAAGGAAATAAATTTCACAATGCATTGACTGGTTTCTGTTTAAAGAAGAAAAAGTAGACTTTTGTACTCCAAACACGCTGTTCTACAGTACGGAGCAGTGCAAGATTTGCCACGGATGCCTCTGAACGTGTTTAACTTGATATTTATATTACAAGGCACAGAGCGTGTAAAACAGCTACACGCACTGATCTGTAGTGATCATCCAGCTACTGTATATCCAATGAGTGATGGAATTGTGAAATCCTATTTAGCACAGAACCAATTTTAAATGGCCTAGTAATTAAATTTATATAATTTTTTTTTTATGACACTATTTTCATTATCCACATCTTACTTACGTATGGCAAATCATTAGTCAACTTATTTCTTTTGCGGTAAAACAAGTTGCATTTGAGGAACAAGTATAAAGATGAGAAGTTTTATTATAAGAATAAGCAAGAAAAGATTGATTTCATATTTCTATTAGAAATGACACTGCTTTCTTCACTTCCCTACATGCCAGATAGATTAGATGCACTTCGTTCTTTTGATATTGATTTCTAAAAACAAAAGAAAAACAAAAAAACCCTGAAAATTGTAAACAGAGATGATTGAAATAATTAGTCATCAAAGTCTCAACTCATGTTTCATAATTTTCTGATTGGACAATACTTTGCAACAAGAAAATTCTTTATATCAATATAATCAATAAATATTCTCAAGATAAAATAGGAACTGTAGCACCAGGCCACTTTCTTAATCTTCATCTCATACATGTAGTTCCTTCAAATTTACAAGACAATTTTTTTTTCCAATCTGTAAGAATCATAATTACAATCACACAGTACTAAAGCAGCATGCTTTTTTTTCGTTGCCTTTTCTTGTCTTTTTTACCAAACCCAGTTTGATTCCTTCTTGGAGTATTTATACATCGACATGTTATAGACACTGATACACAAGCATTATACATATACAAAATGTCAAGAAATCTTGTCAAACAAGACTTTATTGCTTTATATCATCCCACTAGCTTTGCTTTGCATAATAACCAACGAAAATCTTTCACTAAGAATGTAATAAATTTTAGGTGGGAATTCTCTGAGTTGTTAGAATCGAGTTGTAAGCGCAGAGTTGTGATAAAAAATAAAATTTACCCTTAAGAAAGATTGAAGCTCTGAGCTTCAAATATAAAAAAGGAAAAGTACTACAAGGTAACATATTCTAGAGTGATCTTAGAAGAAATAAACCTCATTGTTGATTGCTGTCTACAAACACATAAAATTGTTGATTTTTCACTTCAATTTCACCGGTGATTGTTAAAAAAAATTAACCAAACAGCAAATCTGCGTGCAGAGATATTCTTGTGAAAGAAGTAACACATCAGTGAATAGAAAATAGTATGACGTCCATAGTCATACCTATTGTGTGACCAGCAATAAGGATTGTCACATTATCTTTCGAGTATGATCGTAGAGTGTATAAAGAAATATATTTATAACTCCAAACCAATTTATATTCTTCTAGTCCACTTTAGAACTACCACACCAGTTTATCAAATCTAGATCTGCACATCATATAGCATTACTTCAGCTGTATGGAAACATGTACACATGTACCTTATTTTTCTCTCCCTTCAAAATGGAAAAGTTCTACTGTACAAGCCAATATGATCGAAGCACTTGACTCAAATTGAACATAACAATAGCAGAAGTGTAAAATACTTTGGTGAAATTCATTGCTCGGTGAATATCTCTAGAATAAGAACGTTGCAAAAATATGATTCCTCTTCTTTTTGCTTCTTCTCCCTACATATACCACCTGCAAACATATAAAACAAAATCATGAATTGAAATATATCAAAAAATAATGGAACTCATGATATAAATTAGGCCTCACATTCACAATCTTGAAGACATTAGCTAATTCTTTGTCTTCTTTTTTTTTTCCTAACAAAGTCACACACTGATAGCACATGTTACATATTAAAAACATGATCAACTCAAGAGCACAAGTGAAAAGTCTAAGGAGTTTTTTTCTCAACTTATTGAAAATCAGCAATAATGAGAACGATACACGAACATGGACCAAGCAAATCATCTGTCATACGCGGTGATCATGATTGCCTTTGGATTTATCTTGCGTTGACTCGACATGAACAGTAGGTGGCGTTGTGCTACCATTCTGAGTCCCGTTTCCCAATCTTGGGCTGCTATTTGTTTGTCCATTTGGTTCCCATAGTAACGGGTTGCTATGACCCTTTGCTGCCAGTGCTGATGGAGTCCTTCGCCCGGTCTCCTCGTTACCTGAGCCAACCAGACTACGCCCTGATTTAGGACTGTTCGAGCATGATGAAGTGTTCGATGAAGAAGCGTTCTTTCTTCGACTTTTACGTTGTCGAATTTGAGGTGAACTGAGTAAAGAATCGTTATCGCTTGAACACCCTGACTCTACACTTAACAAAGAGTCAGATCGATTCTTATTCTCCTTGCTGGTACCCTTTGATCCACTACGGTTTAATTTCTTTGGAGAGGTTTTACGCCCGGGTGACACCCTGTTCCTCACCCCTCTCCTTGTAGGGCTCTCTGGTAGAGCTGTGGCACCTTTTCTCTGAGAGTCATCCTCACTGGATGTTGATGATATCATCACTGGCGGTACTCTCCATTCTTGCAAGGGTACCTCCTCACCACTCCCTGCTACTCCTGTCGGTACCGCATCATAACCACTGGCGCCCAAGTCACCTCCTAGGGTGTTATCCACAGGGTTCAGCTGACGTGCTGCAAACTTTCTCTGGGGGTTGGGGCTTCCTTCTCTCTCGCTATCCCGACCAGGCACCATCAGACCACACCCAAGACCACCACCACCGCCACCACCACCACCGGCACAAAGGGATGACTTGCTGAGGCCCAGACTAGAAGGTTCTGGTGGTGCTGACATGTTATCGGCAGATGAGGATTGCTGGCCAGTGATGTTCTTCTCCAACGGTTTCAGGTACATCTGAGGTACTGGTAGGATCTGGTCTCCATCATTCTTCCCCTCATTTTCTTTCACACCTGGATTGTAAAGACCACAAAGAACATTTTGATTCCAATGACAAAGACACCAAAGTCAATAATAAGGTCTTTTTAACTGAAAAATAGAACTAAATGTAGCATTTTAATTGTTCATTGAATTTCATCTATCCAACAAGAAAAGGGACATACATCATTGCCAACTCGAAGCACTAGATATATATATATACTCTCATTTTTTTAATTGAATAAACACAAACTTATTTGAAATTCATATAAAAAAAAAGATAAAAAGATGAAGTACAAGGTAAACAGGAAAGAAAATGAGAAATGCAAGAAAGAAAGAGAGGGGGGATAAAAACTAAAAAAATAATGCATGAAGCAAGACAGATATAGAGTTCAAAATAGATCAAGAGTTAAATGACAGAGAGACATAGAAAAGGGAATAAAAGTGAGAGACACTGATAAAGAAAATAACAGAGTTATATCGTGAAAACAGGAGTATGCAAAGAAATGAAATGATGATAAGAGCATAAATTCTTTCTGTAAAACAAAGTAAAGAGTTTATTTTAAAAAATAATAAAAACAACGCATTAAAACATGAGAAAAGAATAAAAATTAATCCTTGTTTAACAAATCAAATTATTATACATGTATCAGTTACTTAATGACTAAGATTTGAGGAATGGAATAAAGTAAAAATACCATTAGTGGAAGCCTGCTTCTGTTGGTCAGGAGCGAACTGGAAGTTGTCGGGTAAAGATTTGACCCTGCTTACTGGCTGTTTGACCACAAGGTGCGTACTGGGATTGTCACTCTGTGGAAAGAATAATATATCACACGATTAAGATTCATATCATGAAGAAGAATGTATTACCATAAGTCTTGAAATACCTTCAATAAGTTTAAGTTATGTTAAGTTAAGTTAAGTTTAAGTTAAGTTATTAAGTTACACTTCAAAAATTGCAGAAAGAATCTTATTAAGGAAAGAAAGAATCTTATAAAGGAAAGAAAGTAATCTTTCCGGATTGTGATTCACCACAGAAATATCAAATTGGAAAAGCCTATGAATTTCAGAAAAATTGATAAAAAGAGAGAAAACCAAACATAAAGACATTTCTATACACATGCATATGTTCCTACATGTATGTGATAAATGAGAGCTTTGTGCATATACAATGTATATGTATTGATATTTCAATGACATAAAATACAGGAATGAATGACTGTAATACTTTTAAAGGCAGCATCTATACCGGTACTCTATATCTCCCAATATTATACATACAATTGAGTGTATATAAGGTGCTTGAAGCAAAAAGAACTCATCACATGATAAAGAGTTACATGCCTGTATTAATAAGTTTATATACATTTATGATATACATGTGCATGCTGCAAACATTATTCTTACAGTAAATATTACACATGGTGAATGAAAGCATTAAAAATAATTATGATAAATGCTGTAATGCAATTTTTACATCCAAAAATGATGAGGGGAATATATCTCCTCAATGAGTTGTACGTGAAATTGTGTCTCCATGCAGCTCCCAGTAGCAATTAACATTATGATTCCAGACTGCATTTTAGAAAATTATCTATCTGAAAGAGGAGTATATCGAGTGCTACTTCTCCCATCTATTAAAGACCTCGGGACATCTCCTTTTTGAAATATATATTTCAATTAAGAATTGTTAAACTAAACATGTATGACAAGCAAAAGAGCAGAAACCAATTCACACTGTGTGTTTCATTTTTTGGGGGGCAAAAATTTAGTCAATTACTTTAATCATAAAAATGAGAATGAAGTTCACAGCTGCATGCAGGCAAGCCTAAATTGTGTGTGTGTTTTGTGCTGTAGTTTTCAAGCTGGGTTATAATTTCATTTTTAAGTACAATCAAATAAATATTTTAAGGCTTTTCAAGTCCCAAGTTCATGCATCCGTAGCTTCCATGCAATATTGACATTGCTAAAAGACCTGTTTACTAACTTTATGCATACTCCTTAAACAAAAGTTTCTCTTGATGACTCAAAAGCTTTCCAACATAGCAACAACTAATTTCTGCAAAGTGGATTCCATCCATAGAGATGCTATCATGCATAACAGGTGCACTAAATAGTTGGTAACTAAGGATTCTGGAGAGAAACATGCATACTTTGAAATACATTAGTAAACAGGTCTATTGCAATGAAAAGGTAAAACAAATGAAATTTTTGTTGGCTATTTTATAGTGCAAGATTCTTTACAACTAAAGAACTGACGCAAATTTCAATAGACCGCTTCGGTAATGTATGCACTTTCAAACAAAGGTTGTTCTTGACAACCTGAAAGCTTGGCGGAGGCGTGGCGGAGGCTTGCCGGACATAGCTACAAATAATGTATGCAAACTGGATTCCAAGCATTGAGGCTCATTTATAAAAAGTAGGTTCATGGAATAGCTCGTCACTCGATGCTCAGAGAATATATGTGCATAAATTTGTATACATTACAGAAGCGGTCTATTGCTACGCAAGGCGCATTGTTAAAGGGAAATTAACCTCAGCGTATGAATTAGCTTATTTTGAATGGTGTAGTATATGCCTCTTATTTGATACATGCAATTTAATGTAAAAACACAGGATATAGATATAAATCACTATTTTCCAGCCAAGTTATCGTCTGCTAGCAATAATAAGGGGGCTGCCATTACTTTATGTGTACACGAACATATTTTTCATCCCAAGTAAAATTTCCTTCATCGTTAACTTGTAATTGATTTTTAGAGGACAAATATATATTAGATAAAGTCACATATTCTGAAATGTAAGTTTAGTTTTATATATTTTTTAAAGGTCTTAATTTGTTCATAAAAAATATACTTCATAAAAAATATACGTCCAGGACGGAGAATTGACGTCAAGGACGGAGACAATCGTAACAATACCAAAACAAAGCGAGGAATCTGCTTTACAGGATGGCTATTAGAACTCATGGGTCGTCAATTATCTAGGCCCATGGCCAATAACAATCGTAATACAATCAGAACAAAGCGACGTATCTGTTGTAAAGGTAGGCTATTATCAATGCATATGGTACCTAATGATCCGTGTCATGCACAAAATGGCAGCCTCCATGGAAAGACGTAGCAGACAATAGGTGCATCTAGAATATCACGTGGGGTTAATTGTCCTTTAACTGAGAGTCAGAAGGGTGTTAACTCATATCGTCTGTTTGGAACCAGAAGGGCATTAACTTTGTGTTAAAGTATACAAGTATATGAGTTAACGCCCTTCTGGCTCCAACAGAAGATAGCATTTTTAAAAATTGCTTTAAGGCTCTTCTTTCTCTCAGTGGACGTACGTTTTCATTCCATCCTAATTACCAGCAGATTATCATGCATATAATGAAAAGCTCTTATCGTCAGTGGGGTGATAAAACCTTGTATTTCAAATTTTGGAGAAAATTACTTTTTTACAGGCTATGTTACAGTGGAAAACACTCCGTCCCTCGGATAGGACGTTAACTGGAGGTCCCGTGTAGAGGAAAGTCACCACCTTTGCACGTTAAGAACCCACTGCACTATTCGAATAAGAGTAGGGGAAAACCTGGTGTAGTGGTACACCTGTATATCCCAATCAGTTATATCGGGAGGAGAGACCTAAGGGTTACAGTGATTCAGTTCGCTTTTCCCTCCCAGGCACAGGTGACGCCGAATACTTAATAATAATAAATAATAATAATCTTCAGATAATCAGTCAAGTGATGTCCTGTCCAAATCTCAGCTCTCTCACTCCAAAAATGAAGCCACTGTGGCATGTCAAAGGGAAGACAATCCCGTTTCTTAGTGTTATGGCACCCCTGTTTTTGTCACTCTCCTGAACATTGAACTTTTTGAGATACAAGGTTTTGTTGCCCCACCGTTATTATATATCATATAAATATGTTTCCGTTCAACCTTATTCACATACGACAAAGTAAACTGCCTGGGAAAAAAAATGACGTGAGCCCATTGCACTTCATAGTTTTGTATCTTATAATATACAAATAAGTGAGTATGCTATGGTGCCTTGTTATGCGAAGCTACCATTTTTCCTCTCCACTTGCCTTTCATTTACAAGTAAAATGATTTTATTTTCGCCGCAGAATTTTGTTTTTAATGTAAACTTGTTTAATATCCTTAACACATAAGGAAACATATCAATATGAAGCATTGATAATCATGCATTTATCAGATGAACTCAATACTTCATTGGGGAAATTGCATAATCTAGAATCATAATGATATAATCCTATTGAGTAAATAAAAGTGCTGAGAGAAATATGTATTTTTTGAAAGATTCTTTAGAGTGTCATTCTATCATTTGCATATTATTCTTAAGAGTAAGGAAGTACCCAGTATTATATATGAGAACTTATAATAAAACAAACAGATAATTTTAACATGCAAAAGGAACAAAAAGAGCTGGGGGAAATACAAAGAATAGCAAATAAGGAAAGAAAATTGAAGTAAGGTTCAACATGCAAGCTATTTTATAGCATCATAAAAGTGCAATGCCATTAAAATTGGTTTAAAAATAAAAATCAAGTTGCAAATATTTGTATTAATTAGCTTAGAATATATTTGTTTGATGAATATTGAAAAGAAAAGATCCTTAACTCTATCTTCTAACGACTGAAAATATTGGAATGTTATTGAACAATATTTCGAGATTCTTAAAAACAAATTCTGGAGGGGGGAGGGAATTACAAATAACCGATTTTCTTATTTTTAGAAAGGAAGTTATTTGTTCTAATCCATGCAGTGTGATTCTTGAGAACGAAATTTTTTGGATACATGCATGTTCGCTATCGATCTGTTTGATAAAAGTGCCTATCCTGCATTACAAATTAGGAAGGCTATGTAAAGTAGTTTTTGTAAATTTTAAATTCATCATTGCCATATTTACAGTACGAGCTATACTTGCTTGAACTTTATTGAGTGCATTAGAAGCCCCAAATATTAGTATTCTGTATACATACCTATGTCTAACATGAAGCACTTTCTATTAAATTGAAACTTTGGTTTCTTTTATACCCCATGGTTTCAATTTTGTAATGCAAAGTTTAATAGACCTTTGTAAAGATAAGATTAGGGACAAGCAATTTTTTACAGGGGGTCACACGGGTTAATTTTCTTTTGAAAAGCATGAGGAGTATAAAAACAACTCTCTAGTGCAGAAGTGTAAGGGTAGTTTAAGGCAGTTTGGACAGGTTATGGTTGGTTTGGGTTAGAGTCGTTGGTCTGGTATAAACTGGTTTAGTCAGGTTAGGCTTGGTCCAGTTTATGTACTTACATTAGTTTATTCCTTGGCTGGTCTGGTTTGGCCAGTTCTGGTCTGGTTTGTGTGTTCTGCATGATCTTCTATAATCTGGTTTAATCAGATTGAGTTGTTCGGTTTTTCTTGTTAGGTAAGTGAACACCTTTCCTAGTAAGGTTTGCTTTGGTATAAACTGGTTTATTCAGTTTAGGGTAAAGTTAATAGCTTATCTGGTCTTGTAACCTGGTCCTCGTCTAGTCTAGTAGGGTCATGTGTTTTGTTCTGTTTTTGTCTCATCTTTTCTTGGGGGAGGGGGTGGGGTGCATTCATGACTTCATGAATTCATGAATGATGCATGCAGCTTACGTACAATTTTATTCAGAGAGCCTTAGGATCCATCTTATAAGAGTCCCACAGTATCTTAACAGACCGTACTAACAAGGCATGTTTATCATATACACATTTAGATGTAACGGACTGTACTTACAATGAAACTAACATAATAATAAAAGTTAGTATTTTCATGCTGTATATCATTTAAGCCTTTTGTGAATAGGTTGCCGGTATGGAAGGGGGCAGGGTTACTAGCCCAAGCATTTGATTACAAATCCTCATGCTTTGCATATATTAAATAAAGCTCTATAGGCATAAGTGGTATGGTCTAAATGTGTACTGTGTGAAATATATACTGCACATGCACATATATGTACCATGATGCCTTCATATTGAAAAACTGAGGTGTGTTCATGCAATGACTGTAAATCGTTCAATGTACCGTTTGTTTTTGTCGGTGTGGACTCAATGCCAGTATGACATCAGCAGGGGAAAGTTCCTATTCAGAAATTGCGTACAAAGAAAGAAAATATAAAAAGAAAAATGAGACATAAATGAAGAGTTGAACAAAGAAATATGAAATCATGAACACAATATGAATAAAGTAAAAAGCAGGAAAACTAAAGGAGTAATCACAAGAATTCGTCACTGGATTCGCGAACCGATGTATCTCATGTACTTAAGCCTATGCGCGTACGTCTATTTATATAGCGGTTTTCAAAAGTAAACTAATATCAAAGCGCTTTACATACTACGATACTACGATACTATTATATCAACAAAATATTTGCACTAAAGGAAAATTTCATGTTTATACACAACTTGTATGTAAACCTAAAAAGATGAAGAAATGATTTTTTCAAACTAGATATATGTCAAATGAGCTTCACGTACAATGTATTAAATCAAGGTATGGATTTAGCATTAAATCCAGTTACTATTGGCAAAATATGTGTGAATTAATGCAAATTGTTTGTTTATAGTGCAAAAAAGTTTGTGCATTATCAGGAAAGTTCTTGAAGATACACTGTAGATGGATCACCTTTATCAAAAATAAGTAGATATATATATATATATGATAGTCTGTACTATTTAATTAGAATGCTCAACTGACAGGAAAATAGTTATTACTAATACCTAGCCAAGACGTCTATATCTAACAAAGATATCTTATCTTCAGTTCACGGTTCTTAAGAAAATTTTTTAAATAACCTTAAAAGAATATGCATTAATCATCCTAGAGCTAAAAGGGTTTCATGACTGATTGAAAATCTTACATACTGATTGAATGCTCAACTGACAGGAAAATAGTTACATGCATTACTAATACCTAGCCAAGACATCTATATCTAACAAAGATATCTTTATCTTCAGTTCAAGGTTCTTAAGAAAAATTTTAAATGACCTTAAAAGACTACGCATTAATAATCCTAGAGCTAAAAGGGTTTCATGACTGACTGAAAATCTTACATACTGATTAGAATTCTCAACTTACAGGAAAATAGTTACTACTAATACCTAGCTAAGACGTCTATATCTAACAAAGATATCTTATCTTCAGTTCACGGTTCTTAAGAAAATTAAATAAATGACCTTAAAAGACTATGCATTAATCATCCTAGAGCTAAAAGGGTTTCATGACTGATTGAAAATCTTACATACTGATTTGAAAGATACTTGTATATGATTGAAAACAAAATATGTTAAAGTTATGAGAAGATACAAGACAACTAAGAAAGCAAACACTTGAGTGAAATATCTAATTTATGACAAGCTTTCCATAAATGAATCTATAAATTGTACATAGAAATATGGTATTAAAGAAGGTCTTCATTGTGTATAATGCCCTACAGAATTGAAAAGGTTCAAATTTCTTCTTTCTTGTAAATTATTAAAAAACAGATGCTTCCAAAGGAAGGACTTTCAGAAGTAATAATATTACTATAAGATAATCACATTAACCCAATGACTGCTGAATTCTGTAATTCTCATAGACTTAATACAGGGATGACCCGGTTCCCCGGAGAGGCAATGGGTTAACTTTATTAATATGAATGTATTCCTTCATTAATAACAGAAAAATTGTCATATACAGTCTGCCCCTGAATCAGCAAGGTATTTCAGAACTGCAAACACCTAAAAATGTAGTTCGAGAAGAACTAGACACAGCTCTTTTCAATAAATAATCATTTACAAATAAAAAAGAAAGAAAATGAAACATGAAAAACATATTAAAAGATGATATTAAAGTATTCCCTTAACAAGGATGGATGGATAGAGATATATAAGATTTCATACATAAATAAATAGCTGGATGGATTAAATGACAAAAGTGTGCCCTAGTCAAAATAAAATAGTCTAAAACTAGTCGGAAAAATAGTGTAAAAAGAGTACAGAAAGTATGCTTTTAGACTATTTTTACCTCTTAAAAATAGCCAAAAAATAAACATGAGAATAGTCAATGAATATATTTTTGGGGCAAAGGATTTGGAACAAAAACTAGAAAAAATACATATTTCATTCCTATTTTTAAAGATATTTTCAGGCTATTTCCAACTTCAAGAAAATAGGGGGGAAATAAGAGTTTTCTGCTATAGCTTTTGTTCCGAATCCTTAGCCTTAAAATATGTTATTTGGGGTTGGTAACTATAGTCCGAAATTCCCCCCCCCCCCCCAATGAATTAAGCTACAATGAGAAAAAAAAAAAGAGATACCTTTTCTGACTTTTTATCTCCTCTAGATAAAGACATTTCAGGGTTGGAGCAGGTTACCTGTTCCATGCAAAAAAAGGAAAAACATAATAAAACAAATAACCAAAACAGAAAATAAAAATAGGAAAACAAAAAGGAAATAGGAACAAAAAAATGAAACGAGGCAAAATTAAAGTTGATTCTGAATTGCTAGGGATATAACAGAACTTTTGAATTAGTTCTTTAAAGGGAAGGTAATATCTTGTTTCTAAAATTTAAAGCAAAATAAAAAAAAAATAAATAGGTCTATTATGTTTTATATAGGTTATAGAATAGTCACTTCAGGTAAATAAGATAAAAATAAAATGAAAATTAGCAATAGATGTATACACATGTATAACTACTCTACATCATATAACATACTCCCTGGTATTATCGTATAAAACCTACACAGAACAATTTCAAATATAATGTAGAGAACTTCTATAAGTCTAAGTTGTACATGTCTACTTTATATAGCTATAACTACATTCCTTATAGTATAGTATCAATAAAGCACGTAACATGCAACACAATATAAAAAAGAGAGGTACAAAATCAAGTAAACATATAATTGACTCATCAATCAGACAATACACAGAAAAATATTGGGGAATATTAAGTAGATAAATAATGATGGATGAAAAAAGAAAATAATCAAAAATAAATAAATCACACTTCAATTAACAATCATTTTCAATGATCACCTTTAAAAACAAACATTTAGACATGTCCATATTAGCCAAATTAGATTACCTTAATGTTTAAAAAATATGATGCTTTAAATTCTAAATCTACAAGAATTTATTGAAATTCACATCAGGATTACATCATAATTTGATGGAGCTAAAAATAGGAACAATGTGCATGTTGTTAAAGGGATATTGATATATATATATACAAAGGTTTATATAATTTACCTTTTCTTTTTATTTCAAGTGCTGTCTGAATTATTAATTTCTCTGACAGCGATTTCAGTTATTTTTATAAATCCAAGTTTGATTAAAAGCTAAAAACTGAAGTCTTTCAACTGACATTGGTTTGACAGAATATTGGGACTTAACATTGTAGAACTTAGTGAAAATTACAGAGTAGGAACACAAAACCTTGCCCTTTCCTCGATACAGGTATATTTCATATATTAGACAAGCACTCAACATTCCTGCTTAATACACATATGAGATCAAACGTTAATGACATGCAGAAGTACAATCACAATTAACACACCCTTCCCTACTCTAATAAACACAAAAACAATTAAAACAAATATATATAAGTCAAAACTTTTTTTGTGATTTCACTCAATGCCCTTAATGGAAGAATTGCCAAATTTTCTTGGATTTTAAAATTCACTTGTGCCTTTACCTAATAAGTACCCTAAATAAAGAATATAAATAATGTTTTGCTTTGTAAATATACCATAATTTAAGAGTATCAACATGAAGCCTTAGTGTGCAAAGTGTCAACTTGTGTGTAACTTAGGTTTGTACTGTTATGAAGTATGTTAAAATGATTGCAAATGTTTTAAATTGTATTTTGTAACACTGTCAATAGAATGCCTAAAACTAAGCAATACATTTTGATACAATCACATTTTTACAGCACTGAATTGCTCCATATGCAAAAGCATTGGCAAGATTTCTTCTCTCATGCAAAATGGAAATCTTTTGTACTACATCTATAACAAGCTTTCAACTATCTATGAAAAATTACTCATTTCCTTGTCAAAGCAGGAATTAAATTATTTGATTATTCACGATTTAGCAGGGAATTCTATGCCAGGATAAAATATTTCCTAAGACATTGCTTGCATGCTAAAATCTAAGGTCTTGATGAACTTGACTCATTTTTTCAAACTTGACAAATTTTCAAGGCTTATAATATCACATGCATATAACCGACACTATCTGGTGTTAAAAAGCAGAAATTAGGCTTTAAAGGTCATCCTTTGTATGAATCATAGATCTTAAACTGGGTGAAATGTTTCTGAGGTTAAAAATAAATGTATGTGAATTTCATTTGTGAATACAGTTCCTTGATATTGCCCTGAGCTTTGAAAATCAACAAGACATAGAATGATCAAAGTATGGAGTTAAGTTATTCAACCCTAGCATCTTAAATATAATGGCACATGTCAGAAAACAGGCAAAGAAACAATTTTATTAACTTAAGTATGAAAAAAATACAACCTGAAAATGCCAAGAACCTTATGTTCTCACACCCTTATTCTTTTAACATTCTATCAAAGTCATAAGCTCGTGTGCCAGACACATTGAGGTTAGCTCTTTTCCATACCACAGATGATTGTAATTTTATACAGAAACTCGAGTTTTAGTTAAAACTAGATAGATGCATCAGGGCAAGATCCCTCCTTATATTGATCTTGTTAATAAGCCATCAGCAATATCTGCAAGTTTAATTTTCACAACCTGTAGCCAAACTGTGTTAATGACAGAACACACGATATTACCCCGGAGGTGTCCACTCACAACTCAAAGGAAACTTGTTAGTATAGTTATTAAACCAAACTAATTGACACAAATGCACAGATGGTATCAATATTTCAAAACAAATTGGTTTGAAATTCAGCAATTTTTCAACAAATAAAAGTGAAGTTTAGTAATGAGTAATGATGGCTGTCCATATTCTGAACTGATAACATCTAAATGAGACTAGGAAATAAGAACAATTTTCATCTTCAAAACAGAAAGACATGCTTGAAAGAATTTGCAACAAAATACCAACACTGTACATTGTACCTCAACAGCATCTGTGCTGATAATTTGAATGTTAAAGTGATTATAATTTCATTTAATATAGATATAGCATGCGTGATGTATACCTTTAAGAGAGGAGTAAGTACATTGCCCTGATCCTATAAAAAAAGAAGAGAAAGAAAAGATGGCAGAGGGAAACAAAAGAGACAACAATCTGGGATTAATAGAGATTTGATGTCTCCAAGACAACTCCAAAATGAAGAAAGAAAATGAATGATTGTGGAGCGAATTGATAAAATGAAATAATCTAAACTCTACTACCAATGAAATGATTTGGGATGGCTTATTGGAATACTAGATGAAAGTCACTTGGTCACAAATGAATGTTAGTTTGCATGAAACACATATGTCATGGATAATCTGTGCATCTAAGATGTTTGTTAAGTGCTAGGATTTCTAATACTTTGGGGTTTTTTTCAGAAGTAACTCAAAGTGCAGAGGAGTGAGGCGATTCCAATCCTATCTTCAAGTTTGTTGCAAAATAAATTGAAAATTAAGTTTGAGGAAGGTTACTGAAAACTTGATAAAATTTGAGATTATAAGGGACATTTTATTCAGGCAAAACATAATTCACTTTACTCCACTCTTGTTAGTAGTAGGGTTTTTTTTTTTTAATGCAATCAGGTATGTGGACTTCAACGAAATCCTGGAATCGTTAGTATTGGGGTATTAAGAACAGAAGAAAAGAAAAGTAGATAGCTAGAAAATGCATGAAAATCTATGCTACGTACTACACATACACTGTAGGTGCTAAAAAGAGCATTTGACATCATGGTCTAGTAATAATTAAGGGCTAAAACTCATATCAAAATGAAGTTTGCACATTGTAAATTTGCAGCATATAAAATATCTTGAAGTATGTTTCATGGATCCTGCTTGACTTAAATACCTGAAATATCCTTTAATTTGAAATTTTGACAAGCAAGATCTTAAAAGTGAGTGAATAAGTAATTGATTGATAAAGCATATGAAACTTTAATGACAATGGGTAGGCAAGAGCATTATATGGAATGGCAAGTATGAATCATAATGGGTATTGCTGCTTATGTGTAAATTTCTCATATGCTGTACATACAGATAATGGGGTCTTGAATCTTCAAAAGTGAAAATGCTTTTGAATTTCTATAGAATATTTACGATATTTAAAGCAGTGTCATAAACACTTTCTCCCAGAAATTTCATAACCATCCAACTTGAAATATGCAGACTTATGCTTGATATGAGTGATTTGTAGTTATCATTAATCAAAATTGTCCAATGTCTTTTAACCACAAAGTGCAAATCTCTATTCTACTTTGATGGGCATTAAATGAATGTGAGTGTGGTATGTTGTATGAAGTTTTAACTCTTTCAGTGCCGATGGCACGTATATGTGACAGATAGACTTGTCATTTTCATTTACCAATTGCTCGACAACAGCTCAATATCAATATATGATCATAATTATGTGCTACCATAGAAGTTTCAGAGAAAAATGCAGGTTTTTAAAAAGATGTTACCTTATTTCAACATTAAACAATAGTAAACAAATGGGAAACCAAAAAATAATGGACAAAAAAGAAACTCAAATGTAATTTTCAATATTTCTTATGCATGAAGTTGGGTAAAGTAATGATGTTTGGCATCATAAGAAATGGTAATAAATTTCCTACAATTTTTGTGCACAATATTTTGTGAAATGATAGATGGTTAATGAAGTGCAGACATTTGAAAAGTAAGCATTGATCACATTTTGGTAAAATTTTGAAGAGAGCTAAACCCCTTGGGACAGTAAGAGTTAACATGTGGTTTACAAGTGCCATCTCTTTCCCAAACTGGAAGATGTTTACATATCAAAAAACATTTAAAATGAATACAATATAACCATTATGCTACTGTTCATAAGTTTCTGCAAAATAATCACCAATGACAAATGTGCCAAGAGTGAGCGGGAGAAATATCTATCTTCACTTTTCTAAAACGAGTCATTTTTAATATATCACTGGTAAGTACATTTTCCATTTTTATTTTCAGTAAAAACCCTTAAATTCTAATTAAGGATGGTTGATATGAGAATTAGGATAGTTTGATGCATAAATCTCATGTCATGCATATTCATGCTTTCATGCTTATCATCAATTCATGCAATTACATTCAGCAAAGGCATAAGCAATTAAAAACTTGTATTATCTATTCAGCATCATTGTATATCTTTCATTAACAATAAACAAAACACATGCAATGAAAACAATTGTAATGAAGTCTATAGAATGTTCTATCATGATGAAATGATGGATGGTAATTTAAACAATGGATTGATTAATATGCAATGAAAAAGTTATGTCCCCAGGATAATATCAAAACCATCAAAAGTTTCTTTGTGATGTTTTAAAGTACAAAGCCTTTTCATATTTATAAACTCATACTAAATTGCGACACATGTATAGAAAAACAATGGATTGAATGATTAAGATTAAGTATAGGTACATCTTTAGACGTACAGGTACAGGTACATGCAACAGTCTTGATGCTAGAACTTTTGTATCACCTGCAGTCTAGAAGGATTTGCATTTCCTTATACATACATGTATATATCCCTATTTCCGATCATAGGGGGAATCCTAACAATGCGGTTTATTCCGTCACAATAAAATTTGTTCGGTAGGGAGAACTCATTTTTGTATAATATAATGTGGAAAATCTATATATGTATAACTCCTGGGTATCTAACGTCCTAAGTTGGACTTAGGGCGATGTCTGTTTTTCTTGATTATATCAATAGTTTGGGGATTTACTAAAAATACCTTATCGCACGCAAAAGGTATACGATTCTCTTTGCCATAAATGCAAATTGAATCAAATTAATTCTAAACATATACTATACATATACTAACATTTTGAATCCATTAATTCTCTGTAATGTCCTTTTATATGTTTTGTCCGTTTATACAATAAAAAGAAAATTTCGCCTTTTAGTAGAATCTAGGTGTATATACATATATATATATATATAGACAAAATAGGAATGAAAAGTCGGACTCCGTATACGATGAAAAGTTTCGAATTTTTCGGCCATAGGCCTTCATCAGGAAATGATGAAAAAGAGCGTGATCTATCTAATAAATTTTCATCACATCCTGATGAAGGCCTATGGCCGAAAATTTGAATCTTTTCATCGTATACAGACTTTTCATTCCTATTTTGTCTATAACTTTGCAAGTCCGAAGCAGAACTATATTTTTATATATATATATATATACATTTATTACTTCAAAGCCTTTCACTACATATTCACATGCACAAGTATGTAAATGAATCAACACAGTAAAGGTGAATGTATTGAATATCAACTGAGGAGATATTATCTTTCTCAAAAGAAATTGTTTTTAATATTCATTATCAATGTAGAAAACAACTGTACTCAGCCAAGTATTTGAGTATTACACCCCTCAAAAAATCTGCTTGAACCAGGCAAATCATTTCTTAAATTTGGGGGTCATTCATATAAAAGAGATTTATTACAATGTGTTTTTTCCACACTGTTTTTCTTGAAACAATTTTCAACTTTAAAGGGCTAGATCTACATGTATTCTGTAGGTAAAAAAAAAGTTTACAGAGCTCCTAATTCTTTACATTCAAGGCTATCACAATACCTATTCAACAGAAAGTCTGATGGAATATGGACAGAATAAATCTGTTGAAGGTACTTTGTATGAGATGGCTGGTTGGCATAGCTGAGAAATATAATTCTCAACCCTTCCAATGAATGGCTAGATATGATAAAATGACTGTTTAAATGAGTAAGAAACAATTCTAAATAAACAGACAAAAAGTTCAAAGTACAACTCTTATACACAAATTTCCAATAAATAGATAAATAATAATAAAATAATACAAATGGATTATATGTATATATCATGGCATAGATATAAATATATAGACTAATAATAAAACAAATAATAATAAAGTTCTGAACGAAAAATTGATTTGGTGAACAATGTGAACTAAAGTGATTATCTACAGTGACTGATTGTGGCTATAATGCTATGTTAATGAGATGATGTTAGTATGATTTTTAGATGGAAATATATGATTAGATATTAGAATAATAATGATTAGTGTATCTAACAATGAAGGAAGGCTCCCACACATAGTTTACTATTCAAAAGTATCTTTTATCACTATTTATGATAGTATTTTTTATTGTTTTCAAAGAGTGCAATTTTTGCAGAAGTCAAAAAAGTCAAATGCTTGAACTTTAGAGTAAAAAAGCTCCAAACATTCAATTGAAATATTTTCCATGTGAAATTAAAAAAAGGAATTCTGATCAGCTTTTAATTTTTGATTTATACCCTCCCCTGATAATACAATGGCGTAGGAACAGAACCCACTCTTTTGTACAACATCCAATTTGTTTTCAGATGAAATATTACAGCGGTGCAACAATTAAAGAGTAGTTAAAATTGGACAAAAGAATCTTAATTTGAGAGGTAAATATATGCCTACACCTCACTTACAAGCTCATGTGAGCATTGAAAAACCATATTCCACTTACTTAAGAATGGGATGGATAAAGTTCACATTCCTTTGTAGCAAGTATTTCCAAATCAGCGAGGTAATAAAATTTAGCATTCTACCTTTACTTTGTAATCAATGATAAAATGTTGGATATATGTCATTGAAAACAAACATACAAATGAACAGTAAACTCAGTGAAAGAGTTATTCAAAAGTTATAAACAAAAGGAAACTCATGCCTATAATGATGAACACAAACAGCCAATAAGAGGTGAGGATTATTTAAATTGACCAATGGCAGGCGACTACCTGATTCGGCCATGAAGGCTGCGCCAAGAGGACGCTCTGTGTCAGGTGTGGTGAGGAGGAAATGTGAAAAATGGACTACGACAGAGAGCAGAAGAGGGAAGAGGGTGAAAAGAGAGAGAGATGGATAAGAATAATGCACAGCATGAGGTCTGTGAACACTGCACACATTGGTTATTAAAGGCCAATCAAACCTTTGTAAAAAGATGATTGGTTTGAAAGGAGAAATATAAGAAGAAAAGGCTGGTGAAAGCTTGAAAGAATAAGAAAGTTACGAAGGTTTGAAAAATGAGATCACTATATCTCTGCGAATCTTAAATTGGCAATTTGGTGAATTGATTTTGACATATTCACATTTGTCGTAGATAAAAATATCACTAGATTCTGTTTTTCTCCTGAGCGCCTTTTCCTTCAGGGCAGTACTCCAGATATATTGTAGATAGCATAGAGTTAAAGGTCCTCCAAAAAGTAAAAGATCCTACTGAGTTACGCATTTTGATAAATTGACCTTTTAGTCATTTTGTGTGTTGGAGCGAATGGGATAGTTCACTGCTGCTGCATCACAGTGAAGGTGCCGATTCCGCCAATTTGAAATTCCCACATGTACAGTGATTACAACTTTTTAAAATTAAAATCATAACTTTCTTATTGCTGGTCCGATTTCGTTCAAACTTTCACCAATCTGCTTCTCTCGACTTTTTTGCTTTCACACAAATCAAATTATTACAAAGGTTGAATTGCCCTTTAATCAAAATATGGTTATTTTTATCTCAAACCACTGCAAAAAACAGAAATAAGTAATATTATTTGATAGAGTTTTCTGTGTGAACCTTGCAGTTATTCAAAGATGCATTGTCTGCATGCAGATATAGTATACTATTAAATAATTAGCCACACAAACTTAAGTGCAAGAAAGTCATCTGTGTCTCAAGGGGAACGTTTCATTGTGTTTTGTCAGTGATTTTTACCGACAAGCTTGCTCTCAGCCAATCAGATGCAAGGATTTCAGTAGCTTAGAACAGTTGTTGTAAAAATCACTGACAAAACACTTGATGAAATGCTCCCAAGGAGTCAATTCTTTAGAATTAAGTATGGAGCCCATTATTTCTTACTTAAGGGCTGGTCACATTTGTCCGATAACAATAACAAGACCTTCAATTAAAGGTACACCCTACAAGTGGCATAGCTAGAGTCCAGCCATTGAGGGGGCACTGGCATCACTGAGGGGGAGGGGGGGGGGGGGTTGGCACAGGTCTTAATCAGAAAATTCAATGCAAATTTACGAGGCCACTGTTTAGGGGGAGGGTGCGGGAAGGGGTCCAATCGTCTTCTTTTCTCTTCTTTTTCCTTTCCACTTCTTTTTGTCTCTCTTCTTCTCTTTCCTTACCTTTTTCCACCATTCGATGGGGGGGGGGGGGGCACATGCCCCCAGTGACCTATGTACATGTAGCTACGCCACCACACCCTACATGGTGTGTGGGTGTGAGTATGCTTGTGTCAGTTTATAGTAGGGCAGCTTTAGGATGTACTTTTAATGAAAAATCTTGTTATCGTTATCATTAATGTGACCAGTCCTTTAAGCGTTGTGCACCCATGCCATGGAAAACTGCCTCATAAAAAGGTAGGGCAAATAAGCATAATGCGTGTTGAACTTTTAAATATTACAAAACACATAAAACAGAGGTTTTGTTTCCCACATTTTGGAAAACCCTCACTTGGTATTCATTTACAAAATGATATTTTCTGCATTTTATTTTGCAGCAATTTACAGCAGCATGTGTGTGTATAGGGCTTCTTGCAACCTTACAACCTTCTAGCATGTAAAGGTCCCGAAATCATGCACTTCCATGCCATACATTTGTTAACTTTTATATCTTAAGAAAAATAGGTCCTTCTCTGTGCTTCATTCCGGTAGTTATATTCCAAACATATAGGCATATCTTCATGTTCCACAATCTTTGCAAATTATAATTGCCTTTATAGACTGGATAAAGATATTAACACTTTGCACATCCTATCAATTTGTAATATTTTGGTTCTGTAGAGAATAAATTAAAATACTTCAATATCTAGATTCCCTTAATGATCAGTGATATCATACAAATACTCTATAATCTGCAATATGTACTTTTGGTTAATGTTCTCCTCATATGACAAATCTACATAATTTTACTTAATCATCTCAATTATTTACTCAAAACTTTAAATGCAAGACAATCCTAATCACCATTCATAATCTTATGAAGATAACCATTTATAATCAGTTCCAAAAGAAAGAGCAAAGTGTATATTGATGAAAAAACTCATAAGAACAAGTAAGTATATGTTTCTATTATCTTAATACCTACCCAGTTAAAAAAAACATCAGCTAGAAAAAATTGATCATCTTAAGGCTTGGTTTCAATCTTCTTCTCCTCAGTACTAAAATATATTAATTACTACATATACAGTTGATGCTTGATATTTTCTATGTATATGCAGACTTGAAAATGTATCATGCTCGTTTTTTTTTATAGCAAACTTAATATTCTGAAGCAAGCAGCTAAATTAGGACACAGCAAGTACCACTAAGAAAATTGAACTAAAACTGTTTGCATGATACACTAGTTACATATCATGCAACTGACATAATGTAGGAAGTTCAAGCAAACTAAGGTAAGCATATGTACGACTGCCTTCAAATATTTAATTTGAATATATCACTAATCACGTGAAATCTATTATGAGGGTCACAATGTTTTAACACTTTTTGAGGAATACTTGGTCTTTTCTGTTAAATGTCTAATTACAGCAGCGTCAAAGCCTTTTGGCATACACCAATTGAGTAAAATTGTGCGTAATAATCCTAATACTTTAGGAAATATTTGTCGTTGCCTTAATTAAAATAAATTGCACATGAATCTCTACATTTCTTATAATGGTTCAATGTTGCCATAGTAACAAGTTGGAAAAGAAAACTAGTAAAATAGATTACAATAATACAGGTTATAGTTGCAAGAATGTGCGAGTTGATGTTAATGAAATGCTCTAAGAAATTGTTAGCATTGTGAGAAATTTCTTATTTATTAATGTTTTTATATGCCATGGAAATAGGAAATAATATTCTTTTTAATATGGGTGCACACTATGGAACTAGAGAAAACAACTTACACATGTGATTAATGATTTATGATGAAAATGGTGAATGGCAAATGTATACTACCCTAAGCTTTATTCATTCTTTAAGACCATCATTTAGTTATGTCCATGCCAACAAGGTGTTACGATTCATGTGCAATATGGTTGTTATATGATTTGAGATTAGAATTATTATATTCAATCTGAACAAAACAATTTGAACAAACAAAACATTATACAAAGAACGGATTAAAAACACGATTTCAATAGATACATTACATTGAGCAATGGTCCAACTAAACAAAACGAATCTATCTACATGTACACATCTAAATCTAAACTATTATGATCAAAAAGAATATTACAGGAGATCAGAATTGTCAAAAGTACACTCCTGTAAATTTATTTTTAAGGAAAACAAAAAATTGGGAAAAATATCGCTCAATCCAATCACCCCGTTTTCTCATATAAAAACAAATCCAACAAACTTGTGTATATTTACACCTCACCTAAGACTATTATTTGATTATATATTCTCTAAATAAATCTGCTTATTCTTACAGACATTTGCTTGTATCCAACCTCCTGCTTTGTTATTGTTCTCACTGTTTATGCTTTAAATAGATTTTACCTCCACCTTTCAGGTCTTTTTAATATCCAACTTTGATCATCTATCATGTAATTTAATTCATCCACCACCTATTCTTAAATCCGATCCTCCATCTCTTTTCATCATCTGATGACCTCTCATCTCTCTCTACCCTTCTAATATCCAACTTTGATCATCTATCTCATTGTTTAATTTGTCCCTCCCATCCTCCATCTCTCTTGCTCATCTCACAAGCTCTCATCTCTTCTTACCCCTTCATCCGAGTTGTTAGCAGCATCCTCCCTCTCTGACGACGCAGCCGCATCGATGGCGTCCTGCCTGAGCTGGTCTGCTATGATCTGTGCATCCTCCTCATCATCCTGCTCTAGCTTGTGACTCTCCTCCAGGTGTTTCATGAGGACAGCGACCACCACATTCACCAGGACGAACTGGGCGATGAGCACGAAGGAGAAGAAGTACATGGGGGCGAAGTAGCGGTTCGCGCAGCAGTTGAACTTGCAACCGCTTCTACTGTCGCATCCTTCTTTCCTCAGTGTGTCCTAGAGTGATTACAACAAAAAGTATTTGGTGTGGCATGGTAGAGATTCAATAAATGTTCATGTTCAAGTTCAAGTTCAAATTTCGTATTGAAATTTGAAATAAAACATAACAAAATCAAAAGATTATTCACGATCATACAAGTGAACATACAAATATACTACATATCATTAAAAGATGAAAGAAAAATTGGGACGGATCCACAGAGACCAGTGACTGTTCAAGGCAGGTCCCCAATCAGAATTTTTGACCCAACTCATCTTTGCTGCTCCTATTATGGCAGCATTGGACTTGAATGATTCCTTTATCTTTTGATCTCATAATGTCTTTGTCCATAATTATTAGTCTTAGTTTCATTTTATAGCCACATGTTAATAAACTAGAACTATTGAAAAAAAGTTGTTTACCTTCATGATACCATTCCAGTTGTCTCCCGTGGCAATACGAAACAATGTCAGAAAGGCGATGAAGAAATGTTTGAAGGAGGCGTGACGTCCAAGACCCTCACAAGGATTATCATCAGTACATGCTGAAATAAAATAACAAATCTATGAAGTAAACTGTATTCAAACTGAGCAGTGTTACTTTAACTTTACATCTGGATTTGCATTTCATAGATCATTGACAAAGATCAAAGACATGTTGAATTACATATATATCTATTGAATATTTACATACATGCCTCGGCTGCTGCTAGGATATGTTGAGTTTACAGTTTCCACAGTGTTCAAACTGTGTCCTCTGTTTCCACAGTGTTCAATCTATGTCAAAACTGAGTTCACATTATTTCCAGTGTTCAAACTGTGTCCACGCTGTTTCCACATTGTTTCCACAGTGTTTGAACAATGTCCACATTTTCTCCACAGTGCTTGAACTGTGCCCACACTGATTCCACAGTGTTCAAACTGTGTCCACACTGTTTCCATAGTGCTTGAACTGTGTCCACACTGTTTCCAAAGTGTTTAAACTATTTCCACACAGGTGGACACTATTTCCTTTCCATTAATAAAACCATGATATCTTTGAAGCTTGAGGGGACTTACCTAATCGACCAAAAAGCTCTACCCCAAGAGCAGCAAATATGAAGAAAAGTAGAAAGAAGAGAAGGCCCAAGTTGCCAACCTGATAAAAACAATTAGAAAAAACAGCTAATAAATATGGGCAGGTCTGGCTGAGTTAAATAATCAAACATCTATTATGTGGAATACTAACAACTAATTCAATCTTGTTCGAAGTATGTTTACTGCAGTAAATTCTCTTCTTGCTCAGTTTTGAAGGCTTTGTATTTTCAAAATCAATCAGAATAGTGTTAAAGAATAAGATGAAAACTTAAAAAGACTATAGCACATGGAAGTTACATATGAAACTCAAAGCCCGAACTAAAAAAAAAATCCAGATCACATGTATTATAACTGTAAATCAAACTGAATACAAACAAAATAAACTACCGACAATAAATAGGTAAAAGCAATTTCAAATCTCTAAAAACTAGTATAGAAAAGCATTCCTTTACTAGGAGATACATTTTTCCCAAACTGATAAATAGTACCAAGCAAACCTTCATGAATTACATATGAACAAGTTTACCCCACTCTGTCAAGCAAAATTGAACTTCTAACCTACTGTAACTAAGCCCATCTACGTCCATGATAATACAAATTGAAACAAATGAAAAGGAAAAGCATCTGTCATTATAATCCATAGCAAATTACACATAAATTGTAAATTGCCAAAGATAAATGTAACACTTTTACACGAATTATCAAAGCATAATACAGATAAAAATTATACTTAATCAATTGGGAGGGGTCACAATAAATAAAACTTTATAAGCAAGAAAAACATGTACATGCATCTACTTGAGCTTCTTTAAAAGGCGGAAGTACGTGTAACCTTTCCACTAATTTTGTGTACAAGAATAACAAAATGGATTATATTTTCCAGCTATTGTCATATTTTTATTTTCTTTCATGTGGAGAGTTATGTTCTTGTACAACATTTTGAAAAAAATATTTCATAAAAACTCATTCAAAAAACTAAGTCAATGGCATATGAAAGCCCATGAAAATTCCATATTGAAATTTGTAAATAAATCAAAACCAAATAAAGACCTCAGCCTGACCCAAAACAACCAT
This sequence comes from Heliocidaris erythrogramma, assembly GCA_025617745.1. Lineage (NCBI taxonomy): Eukaryota > Metazoa > Echinodermata > Echinoidea > Camarodonta > Echinometridae > Heliocidaris > Heliocidaris erythrogramma. Next base: position 49,455,659 of record CM046857.1, on the reverse strand, counting down.
ATATTGACGTAAAGCTTAGTAAACAAAGAATATAATTACCCTGGTTATTCATAAATTTTCGTCTCCGTTTATCCATAAAAAATAAAAAAGATATTTTTTTTGGTCCGCCCCCTCCCTATGGCGTAACACTGCAGGGGGTCGCTAGACGTGTGACGACATGTCATGTATACAGCTCCGAGTGCGTCTACACGATATGTCGTCATCAAATTTTCACCCCCCGCAAAGTAGCGTTCCTCAGAGACGGGGCCCAAACCACCGGGGCTCAACATTCGGGACGCTGTTACTCATTCCACAGGAAACGGAATCTCATGAAGTTGGTTTCAATTTGTTCAGAAAATATATAGCTCCCCGTGGATGAATAAAGGGTATATTTCAAAATTCGGTCAGGCTGAGGTCTTTAAGAATAAAGACCAGAACATTTAGATAAAAGGATATTTGTTCCTCGCGGATACAATAGATGCTCTGGCCTGTGTCAAATTACCAAATTATTTTATTTGGACAAATAAAGAACTGAAGTGAACTAAACTGAATTGAATTCTTAATGCATCATCTTCCACTCCCCTCTTATTTTTTTCATATCAGTAAATGTACAGAAAGAAAAATGAGTAATAATATCTTTTATTCCTTCCAAAGACAGACATTGCCTAATAACGGGAGGAATCAAATTTTAAATTTTTTTGAAAAGTTCACGATTACCTGCGGCAGTGCCTGAAAAACGGTGTCCAGCAGAGCTCGGATACCTCGAGCCATTTTCAAGAGTTTAAGCACTGATGGGGCAAACAAACATGGACCAGGGATACAAGGAAACAAGGAAATACCAGAACAGAGAGACAGACAGCCAAACATACAGGAAAGAGACAAAAATGTATAAATACATGTAAGTTGGGTGCAACAGAAAACAATTGAAATTGTGGATACCTTGGAAACTGCAGTGATTGAAAGCAAGGAAAACATGAATAATATTGGTGTGGGTTTCTATTGATTACAAAGCAATATAAAACAATGTGCACTATCTATTCATGCATCGTGTGAATTAATGCTTCACACGTATTAATAATTTCACACTGCTACTATATACACTGTATGACAAGAATATTGGTGCAGAAAAAATAAATTACTTCACAAAAGAACAAAAGAAATCATTGAGTTTTCCATTTCAATTCAAACTTGGGGAAATATTTTGATTTTTGAGACGAATTAATTTAATCAATATATTCCTGAATTTATTTTTCAAAAAATGTGCACTATCAGAAATACCTAAGGTTTCATGTAGAATGCAAAAATTAACAGATATCTGTAATACACTTTTATTACTATAACCAATGGATTATCTAAAAGTTATTTCCTAACCTGATAAATAGAGGCATGAATATCAGAAGTAAAAATATTTGAGAGTGAAGATATGCCCTTGGTATCAATCAAATATAGACAATGCTATGATACCATACATGTATACCAAAGAGATTATATTTCATGCAATAGTAGAGGACAGCAGAGACATAAATATTGCATTGTTATAACAGGTAAAGAAATACAGTAGGATGACATCAACACGAAGATGATTGTTTCTTCACAAAGCTTCTAGAACATCTAAAAATCAAAATATACAGAATGTGAGTCTGAACCATCGAGTATCAGGCACAGGGTCAGGACACAGCATGCAGACCAATAGACAAAACTTGAAAAGAAGTGCCCTCTCTGTCGGCGATCACTTTACCTGTGGAATAGCACCCATGAGAACGGCGAGCAACTCACGAAGGCCTTTCATGGTCTTCATGATCTTTAGAACTGTTTGGATTGTGCCATTGTTCAAGGAAAGGGATGGGTGTTGAAAGGCAGATAATGTATGAGCAAAAATGACCATAATGATAGATGGATGATAACTGATTTGACATTGCCTGCCACATGAGACAATGGTTGTGGGTGATCAATAGTGGGATATTTTATACACACAATGCAATCATCTTCTGTGGCTACAATCCAAGTGACCTGAATACAAAAATAATGCCCAACTGTTCTGATAAAAAGGAAATAAATACATGTACATAAATCCTGTGTTGGAAAGAACATAATGTATTTCTCCAGTGATAACTTAATTTGATAATGCTAAAGAGAGATTAATCCATAAAATATATTTATACATAATGTTAAATTTTATGTGTATGGCAAGAGGCAATATTGTGGTGGATATTTAAAAAAAACAAGGTTTACTATTATCTAATAATATACCCATAAAATTTAAAAAATGACCTACCTCTAGCTATACGAAGCACCCTCATAATCCTGATAATAGTTGGATTGATTGGTATGATGTCTGATTCCAACTCCTCTAAGACTATACCAGCTATGGAAAGGATCACTATTATAATATCAAGTTGGTTCCACCTAATGAGAAAAACACAAAGAGGATGCTAAAAATCATCTCTGTGTGAAAGGTTTGATGAAAATCAAAGCAATAGATTTCTCACAACTTTAAACCTGTTATTTTTCATATAAATCACCTTTTATTAATCAAAAACAGAAATCATCACTGCATACTAAGTTTGGAGAAAATCAAATAATGTATGTCTCACAATTTCCAAATTTGATATTTTGTTAATATAAATCACCATTATAAAAAAAATACAGGGATTACAACAATCAAGGTTTCCTTTTCTTATCAAATTGTAAAATCAGCACTGATTTTCTTATTTACTATATAAATCTATATACCTACCTATTATGCCTGTAGTCTTGACTACGGGACCCCTTCGAGAATTTAACACACATGAGTCACAATATTGTGCGCACCCCCCGTAATCCTATTGTCCCCTTCGCCACTCACGCGCGTCAACACGCTACGGCCATCTTCCTCTTTTGCGAGCAATCCCAAGTAGAAACATGTTGCTTGCAAGGTGAGGGGAAGGAGGGAGGGTCATAGGTAGGTATATAGATTTATATAGTAAATAAGAAAATCAGTGCTGATTTTACAAATTTACTGCAATAAATCATATATACCTACCTATTATGCCAGACCAGCGCCAACTCAAAGACCGGGAGGCATGTTTCGAGCAGAAGGGAATAGGATTACACCAAAGACTACAAAGAAGACACAGCGGCCTTCAAGGTGGCTGACGCAAACAAAGCTTCACCTGCGGGAACATCCCTAAGGTAGCAAGAAATGAAGGAATTGGGCGAACGCCAATAAGCAGCCTTCAAAATATCAACAAGCGCCACACCTTGAAACAGAGCCCAAGAAGTGCTGACACTACGAGTATCATGAGCACGAGGCTTACTGTCGGATAAAAGAGCCTCTGTGCCAGCGGCCCTAATAGCTTCAACGATCCATCTAGAGATGGAATCAAGAGAGGCAGGAGAAAAAGGCTCTCTAGTGATCAGGAACAACTGATCATCCTTACGATAAGACTTAGTCTTATCAATATACCATTTGAGAGCCCTTACAGGACACCAAACTTTGTCCTCACGCACCGAAGAAAAGTTAGAAAGCGGACAAAGAAAAATCTCAACAGGGCCAGAGGCAGCTGTCTGATTCTTGGCAACAAAAGAAGCCCTAGGAATCAATCTAACGCCTTTTCTCTCCCAGCGAACATGACCAGGAGTAAGACAGAGAGCATGAAGAGTACTGCGCCTCTGCCCAGAGGCAATAGCTACCAAAAAGAGCGTCTTAACCGTAAGATGATGAAGCGAAGCTTCACCTAACGGTTCGAAAGGAGGTTTCGCCAAGGCCTCCAGGACCTTAGGCAGACTCCAAGACGGCACTAACTTAGAAAAAGAAGGTCGTTTCAGAAAGAACGAACGAATCAAACCACTTAGTAGCGGGGAATTGGAAATCCCCGAACCATCCGAGAAACCCGAATGAATGGCCCCGATCGCCGAACGGTAGCCTCGGATAGTAGAGATAGATCTCCCTTTGTCAAATAACGAGATTAAGAAATCCGCAATTGAACCAATAGGAGCCTTAGAAGGGGTTTGATTTCTCTCTTTGCACCAAAGGAAAAAGACCGAGAGACGGGAATTGTAAATTTCCCTAGTAGAAACCCTACGACTGGACATTAAAAAGTCCGCGGCTCTATCAGAGAGACCCGACTGTCTTGCAGATTCCCTGACAGGGGCCAAGCAGTCAAATGAAGAGACTCCGGACTGTGGTGAAGAATCCCCGATAGGGGCTGTAACACCAGATCCGCTCTTAACGGGAGAACGAACGGTTGAGCCCTTAGGAGGCTCATAAGTTCTGGAAACCAATTCCTCCTGGGCCAAAAGGGAGCTATTACGAGCACCCGCGCCCGATCTTCCCTGATTTTCTGCAAGACAAGCGGAATCAGTTGGAAGGGAGGAAAGGCGAATCCCTGAAGGTTCTCCCAGCTGAGGGAGAAAGCATCGAGAGCCCATGCTCCCTGATCGCGAACACGGGAGCAATACTTCGGCAGCTGGTGATTTAGCACTGACGCAAATAGATCCACTTCCAGTGGACCTAGGCAACTGCGAATGCGGCAAAATACCTCCGGATGGAGCGTCCATTCCGATGGAAGATACCTGCCCCGAGACAGAAAATCCGCAATGAGGTTTTCCCGACCGGGGATGAAAGAGGCCACGGGTGAGATTGCCATGCGACGACACCACCTCCACAGCTGAGCTGCTAGGGCATTCAGGGCAACCGAACGAGTGCCTCCCTGCCGATTGATATATGCCGCCACAGTAACATTGTCCGTGAGAATCAGAACCGAACGACTGAGAAGTCGACTTCTGAAATGGAGCAAGGTCAACAGAACTGCCATAAACTCCAGGACATTGATATGAGGAAGAGTCCCAAGATGAGACCAATCCCCCGCAACCGTGCTGCCGTTGCAGTGTCCTCCCCACCCCAACCGAGAGGCGTCCGTCGAAACCGATATCGACGGAAGAGGGGCAGAGAAGGACCTGCCTCGCGCGAGAAACACCTCGCTCGTCCAACAAGAGAGAAGAGACTTGATCCTTACTGGTACTGGAATCCAGACCAAAAGAGAGTCTTTTCCCGGCTTGAAGAACCTGAGGAGATGTCTCTGAAAGGGTCTCATGAGGAGCCGGCAGTCCTCTAAAACATCGACTAGACTGGCTAGATAACCTAGAAACTGAAGCCACTGTCTGGCCGAGACTCTTCTGGCCAGCAAGAGCTTGCGAGCCGCAGAGACAATGGTGAGAATCCTGTCTCGACTGGGCCGAGCCAACTGATTCCTTATGTCTAACACCGCCCCCAGAAAAACTGGGCTGCGAGTGGGAACTAACTCTGACTTTTCCCAATTTATTAGGAAACCTAAGTCTTGAGTAAGATTGACAAGCAAACTAGTCTCGTCCAACAAACAATCGCGCAACTCCGCTAGGAGAAGCCAATCGTCCAGGTAGCAAAAATAGCCGAAGGCCGCATCGCCTCAGAGAGGCTGCCAGCACGGCTACAACCTGAGTAAGAACCCGAGGGACTGGGCACAGCCCGAAGGGAAGAGTGCGAAAACGATAAGTCTCTGAGAGGAAGAAAAACCCCAGAAGATCGCGCAAAGCGCGATGAACGGGAAAGTGGAAATACGCATCTTCGAAAACTATCAAGACCGCGTAGTCCTTCCTCTTGATCAACGGAAGAATGGAGGCGAGAGTCTCCATCCGAAAATGTACTGAAGTTTTCCCGAGCGCTTGGGAATAACAAAAGTCGGAGAAAGGGAAAAAGACAGCCTGTGAGGTGACCGAGTTCCTATAGCACCTCCGGGGAGCGGGGCGGACAGATCTATGAAGAATCCGTCTCGTCCGTCAAAGAGAACAAAAGCGTCCCCGGAGATGGCCTCCCAAGCGGGGAGAAAGGAACGAAGACAGCCACCAACCAATACTCTGCGACGGTACATGACCGAGGCAGCTGCAGTGGAAAACTATGACCACTGCCAACCAAACATGACGCTCAAAAGAAGCACCGCTTCAATGCGTCCAAAATCCAGCTAGAAATCCTCCGCAAGAGAAAAACGCTCGGAGGAATCCCGCTGCCTGAACCCAAGCAAAGTCGAACCCTGCGCGCGGGTTGACTAAAAGTCAGGGAAAGTTTAGAACAAAGCAATCGCTTCTACCCCACAAAGGGAGAGCAACTAAGGCTCTGCCTGCCCCAGCGATTCGGAAACCGAAGCTTGAGAGGCCGCTTCCAAAACTGGATCCGCCTGAAATGATCGTGACAAAGAATCACGAACAAAGGCCGAAACGGTCGGATTCACGCATGAACCGCCATAAGCCTCCTCACCCGACGGAGCCCCGAGGCTGCGAGACTAGGAGGCGCATGTGATCCCATCACAGACAAAGAAGAATAAACCATAAAAGGCTAATTAGTCTCGATGTCCGACCCAAAAAAGGGACAAGAGCAGGGGATGTGAATCCTGATACAAGGGACCAACCCTGAGTCTCTCACACTGAACATCTCAGCTTGAGAGACCGGAGGGTTAGCTAAACCCGATGGGCAAGAGGCAGGCAAAGCCTTGCCTCTTTTAGCCCCTTCCCTAGGCTTCTGATTGGCCCAAAAAGAGCCTAAGTCGAAACCCGCTTTTCAGAGCGTTTATTCGGTTTCGTTCGGATCCCCGAAGCCCTTCGGGAACACGAACCGAACCCTCCGCTGAGGGACGCTCACCTCCCTTTATGGGAGAAGTGCGCTGAGGGTATTGAACCCAAAGACGCGCACCAATTACCCATATCGGCCGAGCAAGGAGATGCAACAGCCATGGGCCGGACGCCAAGGCGCCCAGAGCAAGGGCGGACCGGGATGACCCGGCATAGGAACGCCAACAAAGGACTCAGCAGGAATCCCGCTGCTTAAACCAACGCGAAGTCGAACCCTGCGCGCGGGTTGACTAAAATTCAGAGAGATATCTGGATAACAAAGCAATCGCTTCCACCCCACAGAGGGCGAGCGATTGAGACTCCGCCTGCCCAAGCGATTCAAAAACGAAGCTTGAGAGGCCACCTCCAAATCTGGTTCCACCCGAGTGGAAAGAGACAAAGGAACGCTAACAAAGGCCTCAGCAGGCAGAGCCCCGCATGGTTCAACGAAAGTCTCCTCGCCCAGCGGCGCCCCAAGGACCGCGGGAATAGGAGGCACATGCGAAACCGACTCAGACAAAGACAAATCCAACACAAAAGGCTGATTAGTCTCAAAGTCAGACCCCTGAATAGGGACAGAAGTCAGGGTTGAAGTAGCCGGTACAAAGGACCAACCCTGATTCTGAGCAAAAGCCCGCATCATGCTGAACATGTCAGCTTGAGAGGAGCTAGCTGGGTTAGCCAGGCCAGACGGGCAAGAGGCCGGCAAAGCCTTGCCACTTTTTGCCTTCTTCTTGGCCTTTTTCTTGGCTGGCTCGACAAGAGTCGTAGCCGAAACCCTTTTGTTAGAACGCTTAATCGGATTCGTTCGGATCTCCGAAGCCGCTTCGGAAACACGAACCGATCCTTCCGCGGAGGGACGTTCACTTCCCATAAAGGGATTGGAGCGCTCATGGCGTAAGCCTAGAGAATCGCCCAAATCACCCATATTGGCTAAGCAAGAAGATGCAGTAGCCATGGGTTGGGAGCTAAAAGCTCCCAGTGCGTGGGCAGACCGAGATGACTCGGTATGTGCCCGATGACTACTAAAGGCGTGTGAACCCGCTATTGGACCGCTCGAAAGCAGCAATAGGGGAGCACTAGTAGTCACGCACTCAGGTGAAAACACCTGTTGCTCCGAAGAGCGTCCATAATTGTTAGCTCGAGCATTCCCATTAGCTGGCAATGTAGACAGCCCAGGAAGTACTCGTTCCCCCATATGGCGTTTGCCGGGGGCTAGGGTTTGAGAACCCAGACCAACATGGACTAAGCCCGTGGGTTGCCCTGCAGTAGTGGGGCGCGTCTCCCCTAACGGATCAGAGCGAGTGAACGCTACCGTACGGGAAACAACCGCCTCCCCCCTCTGGTCTCAGCGACCGGGGGATTGGAATCGTTAGATATCCAAACCACTAGAATCTGACGCCACCCACCCCGAAACCACGGGCTTCGGAGTTGACAATCCCGACTCAGTTAACGCCACCCGTCCCGAAGCCGCAAGCTACGAGACTGGCAAACTCTGCAAGGAAACACCACTAGGCAACTTACCCTTAGCCCTCCTCCCTCCCCCATGTACCGAAGTACTCGGGAGAGTTCTGGAAGGCCGAGTCGTCTTGCTAGACGACTCTTCGGAAGAAGCAGGCCTCCTTGACCTAGCTGCTTCTTCTTCCGAATCCATACCACTGCAATAAAACAGACAATAAAGTATACTTTTCAAAATAAGAAATACTTCAACTGAATGCAGTAAAATAAGGGTAAATTTTATTTGGGAGATACGCACAAAAGAATTTTCACAGCCAAAAAACCGTAAGAACAAACACCGAACCCAAAGGCTCGGTGACAAACGGAAACACCCGCAAACACACAGAAATATCTACGTGGGGCTGACCGTGAAAGAGAAAAATAAATGCCAAGAAAGGGAAACAAAAATCCCTTGCAATCGGCAAGAGTGACTACTAAAACACAAAGTACTATAATCTAAGCGAATATAGGTACCTAAAAGTGCTTTAAATGTGCGAAAAAGCGCACCTAAAAGATACTATACGACCTGATTTCAGGAGCGCTGTGACTATACGTCCTATCTCGTCGGGGGCGAGCAAGAAAGAGGAAGATGGCCGTAGCGTGTTGACGCGCGTGAGTGGCGAAGGGGACAATAGGATTACGGGGGGTGCGCACAATATTGTGACTCATGTGTGTTAAATTCTCGAAGGGGTCCCGTAGTCAAGACTACAGGCATAATAGGTAGGTATATATGATTTATTGCAGTAAATTAAGAGTAGAGGGCGAGATGAATTTGGAAACAATAAACAAAGAAAAAAATGAAAACATACATTTCAAGAAAAGGTGTGCTAAAAGCACAAATATGAATTTGATTATAAAATCAATCATTTCACAACTACGGAACAGTAAACTATCAAAACTCTTCTTCAAGTTTTCAAAATATCAACTTTTTGTGCATACAAGTTCAGGTTCGCTTTCAGGTTCGCTTAATTTTCATAATTCACATATCATTTTTGTATATACATATTGTCAATTTTGTTTACAAGAAATAAGAAGAAGAAGAATAATACAGGTTGCTTTCAATAAACATAACTGCATGAAGTGTTTACAATCCAAGATTTATGAAGAGAGTCATTTGTCTTTAACCCATTGACATACATGTACTAATCCACTGTTAGTTCAAAAGGAAAAGAAAAGAAGATTGTGAAGACTAGAGAAAAATCAAATAGAAAATAAGAAGGAAAGCAAAGGGAGAAGAGAGAAGGAAGAAGTAAGGATACACAAGATACAATGAAGAAAACAGAGAATAGAAAGGATTAAAGAGAGAAAGAAAGAGAGAAAGGGGGATAAAAAAAAAAGAAATGAAAACAGAAGTAAGGTACAAGTAGTTTAGCGAAACACAATGGTGCATAAAGACGCAGGAAAGACGCAAAGAGGAAAATTGCTGGTTTTGTCTGTGCATCTAATATTAGAATCAGACATATCTGAATAAAGGTTTTCATATTATTTTGCTTAAAATTGTTCAAAGAGGTCAATATTAATTTTACATCCTAATATTTTGGTTCCGCCTCTACAAAATAAACTTTTGATTTTGAATAATTTTGTCAAATGCGTCTTTTCAGCGTTTTTATGCGTCACGACGTTTCGCTAACCTACCTAAGGGAAGGGGCAAGATGAAATCTACTTACCCATCTTTCAAGTATCTTTTAATTCCAAGGGCAAACATCTTTAATAAGGCCTCCAAGATGAATACAGCGGTGAATATATAGTTTAAGTAGGTCATAACCTCAATCATTGCCTGGGTAAACAAAACCAATAAATGAATATTACGACCACTGATATATTTGAACAATCAGACTATAGATGATCCTGAGAAATATAAATTTTTTCTCAAAGAAGCTGGGTTTGAGTATTACATATAACCATGGGGAAAATGGTACATAAAAGAGAGTACTAAACATGAAGATTTATTACATACAAAAAATAAAATTTTTGTTACAGAATACGACTTGATACATCTGACATCACTTTTTTACTATATCTACCAACCTTCCAAAGCAAAAACAGGAATGTTTGAGCCATGGTCAAAGATACTAACCCAGGACCTTTGAATACAAGACACTTAGTTATTACTACTAACATTAATTGCAAAAGAGTAGGGTGAAAACCAAGTGTATTGCATTAATAGCACCCAAAATTTGTACCATAGAAAGAAAAAGACTGCAATAAAGCCGGGGTAATAATATCAAATCCCTTTGGAAGCACATAGGGACGTTATATCACAACGGGATATAAGCCATACAAGATCAGAACGATCATAAACTAACTAGTTCTATTGCTTTACTATAATCATCACACACATAAGACCACCAAGTTAGTCTAAGTCAACTCTATACTTGGTATTGTGGAGACTTTCCCTTTAAACTATAGTGGTGGCAGCTGTGGGATACACCCCACAAAACTGAAATGACTCAAAAGGCAATATATATAGAGTAAAATCACACGTAAAGGGAACCCATCACTTCAGGATTGCAATAGCCAGTTGTACATGAATCTAAAGCCCACGTCACACCGTACGATCGGTCTGCGATCCGATTTGTGAAATAAATCGCTATGGCATTAAATATTGGCATTTTAACAAATGAAATCTACCCTATTCAGGTTCTGAAAAGAAATATGAATATTAAGCATAGGGTTTTGGTGAGATTATATTCTAAGCACATTTAAAGAGAAGTTTGAGTTCCGGTAAGGTGAAAATACTTTGTTAGTTTTCTCATTCTTTTTATGTAAGTTTGGTAGAAAATCATAAGTAAATGTCTGTGGAAAAGGATTTGTTTTCAAATGCCCTCATTTTCGGCACATGACGAGAAATAGCTGAAAAGTTTGGACCAAACTTTCATACATGTGTGTATAGTCCCATATACCCATTTCTTTGTGCAGTGCATCACATGTGTGTATAGTCCCATATACCCATTTCTTTGTGCAGTGCATCACATGTGTGTAGTCCCATATACCCATTTCTTTGTGCAGTGCATATGACCTTCAGCAAGACTGAGTCAGTTTCTTATCATTTTGATCATTCCAAAACCTCACAGTATATACAAAATATTATGTACTACATAATCAACCTTTCCCAATAGACCGCTTCGGTAATGTATGCCAATTTTTTACATACCTTTCAAACAAAGGTTGTTCTTGACAACCTGATTCCAAGCATTGAGGCTCATTTATAAACAGCAGGTTAATGGAATAGCTCGTCACTAGATGCTCAGAGAATATATGTGCATAAATTTGTATACATTACAGAAGCGGTCTACTGCTTCTATACAGTTTCTTTCACAACGTGATTGCGTGATTAGAACTCAACTTTATATTTGAATCATGCGCAGGAATTTCACAGTTCCACCAACAACAAAATTGATCAAAGGACACTAACCTGAGGCATCAAGTAAAACTCCAGGGCCATGGTGATAACATTGAGGAATATAATAGCAGCTACTACTAAGTCAAAATATTTGCTCATCACTATATCATGGATATACATCCTTGACTTGGAGTAATTGATGTAGTACGGCTGTTCTAGGGATCCTATGATGAGGAGAAAGAGAGATGGGCAACAAAGAATGTTAGTAATCTGTTGCCATAGTGATTTTTCTCATTTACAATCACTGTTATTTATGCCCATGCGGAGGAGACAGAGCAATAGTAAGAGAATGGAAAAGATATCAAGAACATACGGAAATGGGAGAGGCAGAGAATGAGATAAAGAGAAACAAGAATGAAAGGAAGAAAATGAGACAGAGAGAGAGGAAGAGAGAGAGAGACAGAGAGACAGAGAGAGAGAAAGAGAGACCAGTGTAGAATGAATGTTGGAAATCTGTTGCACATTGTTGCAAGTGTATAATACTGATTGTGATAAAACAACTGATATCATATTGAATAATAAATTCTATATAGTCATATATTATAATTGGCAAACAGCTTACCAGTATTCATTGCTGTCAAGATATTAAAGTACATATGATACTAATTTCTGGGGAATATGCTAATTCATATGAGCATACTAAATCTAATACATATACATGTAACTCACCAAACATGTACAATTGTAAATCCTGAATCTCTTAATAACAATGCTTGCACAGAATGCAACTATAGCAAACTTTTTGAAATTGAATGAATTGAAATGAGACAATGAAATGAGACAAAACCAATTCTGGTCTTTTAACAGCTGTACCTTATGTTTTTTAGTAATATGTCAATACATTTATTATTCCAATTGTAGAAATTTTTAAATGTGGAATTGCATGTTGTTGCTGATGTATACATTTTTTAATGGGATGGAATCAAATAAATTGAGCTGAACTGAACTGAATTTAAATGAAATGTGTCACAAATGACAAAGTGATAGTACTTAATACGAGACATTATAATGTAATAGAATGCAGATAAAAGTGCAGTGAATTGGCAATGTATTTCAATGAATTAATTCATTATCTTTGCTTATGGCCTAAAGAGGAATGTTAGTAATCATGGAGACATTCAGTCAAATCTTCAATCACACATTCTTCATGTTCCCATAAGCAACCAAGATGCAGGGCATCACTTTATAAAAAGAAGTTGGGCTTAAGAAGCAATGCATTGCTATCTATCATTCATCATGATACCAACAAAAATAGTAAACAAAGCTCATTTATAAAAAAATACAGTGACTTTATAACTCCTTGTACCATAACCATCACCACCAATGATACAACCACAGTCCAATCAAATATTGTTTGTAAAGTGGAGAATTTGCTTTCATCTATTGAGGTACCAGCATGAAATAGCACTTTTCAAAAATGTCTTGCAAACCTTTCTGCCTTTTTAGAAATATGATGTTTTTGATTTTAAAAAAATATTTTCTGCTATATAGGGGGTAAAAGTGGGGTTGGAAGGCTGGGAAAGTGTACACAACCATTAACCCATATGAATAATAAGCCCATGAAAATCAGACAAATATTCAGACATTTCTTACTTTGTAACCTTTACACTTTCAGTTATGAAAGTGATGTAACCTGTAGGTGACTTTTGAACTTGATACGGTAATGAGTAAATAACGTATAATGACCTTTACATCATCTTTCAGGTGCTGAACTTTAATTCTCCCATAACCCTAAGATGATGACCTATGACTGATGAATCTTGATTTTTTATGACCTTCTCCTCCACCTAAAAGGCCATAATCCTTGACCTTCAAAATGAAGTTAGAAATGATGTTCTATGAATATGAACCTTGGTTGTTTATGACCCCCTCTTCCACCTAATAGGTCATGAACCTTGACCTCCAAAAGAATTTTTTTTAAATTCTAGAATGTTGCTTGAGTGGCAGCTGGATGAAATGTGTTACTGCATGGGGATGTGTATATAGCTGATCAGTGATGCCAAAAATATGATCCGAAATAAAATTGCTTCGATCTTGTACGAACCAATCTGACAATTTTTCCTCTCTTCTGGGGTCATGTTTTCTAGCTCACTGGGGTCCACGTAAATGGTAACCCCTGCAGCAGCAGCCTTACTTTGTCGGGCTTTCTGAAGCTTCTGCTGCCGTTTCTCCATCCGCTGGATCAGCTCCTCAGCTGCCTGCTCCTCCCGACACTTGTGGAAGTTCTCGACGACGACGCCAACAAACATATTGAGGACGAAGAAACCGACGATGAGGAGGAAGGAGATGAAGTAGAGAATGAGCCACTCGTTGTGATCTCTCTGGGGCTGAAAGACAAAGAAAAGCTCATAAGACCTTTCTATTCCTCATAATAAAATACTTATGTATGTCAATGATGTTAGATAATTCTAACTGTACAAGACAAATAATGTGGTCCAGTGGCGTACCAGGACTTTGGCGTCAAGTGGGGCAAAACTTGCAAGGAAATGATGAGCAGAAACTGTTTAGAGGGAGATCCGTATATTTTTCTTCTCACCAGCCTCCAAAAGTCGCTCAGTGGGGGGGGGGGGAGGGGTAGTTAATTTTATTTTTTTTGTCACCAGCTGGCCGTCCAAGAATTATTTTATGGTGTCCAATTCTCTGACAAGCAAAAAAAAAAAAAGTATTAAAAGAAAGGGGGATCTATACTTTTCTTTCTAATTTTTTTTTTGTTCGTGTAAAAAGTTGTCGGGGGGCAGTCTAGCCCTTCCCCCCCCCCCCCCCCAATTGGGTACGCTAGTGATGTGATCCTTTGTGAGAAATGACACAACAAGTACTAAACCATGAAAACATCAGGCTGATGAAGAACTGACTAGCTAGTTCTAGCATCTAAATATGATAGACTGAAATTTCAATGGATGAACTAACATTCCAAGGAACATTAACACATGTACTACTCGAATCAAATTCATTTGATGAAGGTTTTCTGCAATTTTAGTCAAAATGCTAGTCCGACATATATCATCAACAGAACCTACATGTACATTTAATTTAATTACATCCAAAATCATATCATATATCTCTCATTCTTAGATTTGCAAGACATTTATATGCACATTGTCTGGTTTCAAGTTGGGTAACCCACATCATGACACATATATCCACATGATGCAATAACTGGATTGCTTACCTGCTGGTCAACACCGACTGCATCGATCCCATTATACATAATATCAACCCAGCCATCCTTAGAGGCCAGGACAAACAGTGCTACCAAAGCCTGCAATCACACAAAAACATTTCATTAGACTATCTAACAGGTTGTATAAAGGTGTTGTTTTCTAATGGATGAAATATCAAACCAGTTTGGATATTGGATAAAAAGTGGATAAAAAACTCCATGTGATATTGGATAAGTTTGTACCTTAATACTGGATAAAACATCATACATGTAACTATTTGATTCACTCATATAAAACTATGAGTGCACTTTTCAAAAACAAACCTTCATTTAATCATTTACAAAGTCAGTTGATACCCAATATAATGATTTGATTTGGTTCGTTTCTTCATATCTTTTAAATATTTTGATATATTATTATATATAATATACAGCAGAATTACAGAGTACAATTTGATCACAAAGAAGTGTACTTGTTATGTACTAACACAAATTATAAGTATGTACATATCAACATGGTTAATATTCATTGTTACTGGTAAAAGGAGGGGGGCTATAAATACCTGGGCCAAATTGTCAAAGTTGTATTGTTGATTGATCCACTCATTATCTGGGTTGGCCTCACACTGGGTCCTGTTTCTGACATGACGTACATTAGTACCAGAGCAATAATAGAACTGTCCCTTGAACAACTGGGTGGGAGAAAATTTAGGGAAGAAGTATAAATCATATATTAATAAAATATCTATTATTCCCTTCCTGACGTGACGTACATTAGTACCAGAGCAATAATAGAACTGTCCCTTGAACAACTGGGTGGGAGAAAATTTAGGGAAGAAGTATAAATCATATATTAATAAGATATCTATCATTCCCTTTCTAATGCTGAGACAAATCATCTCTCAATAATGAACTGAAACAGAGAGCACTGAAGACCAAATGAACTTCATGAAAGAAATATTAAAATTTGCCACTAAATTTTGCATCAAAATAACCTGTACATGAAGACCACCTGCCCATTAAGACGATTTTTTTCTGTTGTTCAATGAGCCGTCTTATTGGATAGTTTT
Organism: Heliocidaris erythrogramma; assembly: GCA_025617745.1. Taxonomy (NCBI): domain Eukaryota; kingdom Metazoa; phylum Echinodermata; class Echinoidea; order Camarodonta; family Echinometridae; genus Heliocidaris; species Heliocidaris erythrogramma. The sequence continues at coordinate 49,439,929 of CM046857.1, read as the reverse complement.
CACTGTATTTGCTTTTGATCTGTGACCTTTGACCTCTTACCTGGATGCCTAGGATTCCAAAGATGATAAAGAAGGTACAGCAGATGATGACGATGTTACCAATGGGCCTGAGAGAGGAGAGCAGCGTCTGTACCACCAGCTTCAAACCTGGAGCACGGCTAATAACCCTGAGAGGTCGCAGAGTCCTCAGTAACCTGAATACACGCAGGATGGAAAAGATTTCTGGACTGCTGGACGATACCAACGTGATGAGGAGGTCGATCCACGACACAATGACCAGGCTGCCGTCCATCACGTTCCAGCCGCTGTGGAGGTAGGCATGGGTGCCAAAGAGGAATCCTTTGGCAAAGACCTTGACCATCATCTCCAGGGTGAAGATGCCCATGAAGATGTAGTTAGCAATGGTCAGAAACTTCCTCTCCTACAGGATTAGGAAAGAGAACATCGTGAGGATATTCGCTCAAGATCTAGTCATTATTATTCTCTGAGTTATATTTTGATAATTAACATTCTTGGATGGTATTCTGACTAGAAATCGTGCAAACACAAAACAAGAAGATTACATGGCAGAATTTCCTCTATCACACAAATATGCTAGATGCTGACATCCACTATGATTTAGGCCTACTGCAAGCACTCTTGCACTAAAGTACTCATGGTTGTCAGATGTATAGAAATACTTGCAGTCCACCCAGTAATTGTCATCACTATTTTCATGACTATGGATGCTTTAATAGACCTCGACACATGCTTCATTGACAACTGCACTTCGGTCAGTTTTCAACACCAACCAAATTTCTAACTTCAACTCAGGACCCAACGCTATAATTAACCCTAAGCCTAACATAAACCCAATCACAACCCTAACACTAATAGTATATCTTTGAATGGTAGTCTATCTAGGACAACACCAATGCTATTAAACAATATATAGCTTTCATTGACAAAATAAAGCCTGGAGAAAATTTCATGAGAGCACATGCCAAATCACAAAGTTTTAAGGATATGGTCTTACCAGACTGTCCGGTTCAATGGCTGGTCTCTCCATTGCTAAGGTGATACAGTTGAGAAAGATGATGAGCAGGATGACATAATCAAACCACTTCTGAGCTATCAGATGCTGTAATTTCCTCCGCATCCTAGAAAGGATAATATATTTGGTCCACATCATTCATTGTTTAATTAAGTACATGTATTCCTTGAAATTATCATTTGATAGCATCATAAAATTGTATATTCATAAATATTCATTATTGTTCTTCTTGTTGAATATTGTCTCTCATCCTTTCTCATATTTCTTTCATCTTTATCTGTAATTTCCTTCTATTCTTTATCCCTCTGTACTCCTTTCCTCACCTCCCTTCTCCACTTCACCTTCTTCATCTCCTTCTTCTTTTCCTCATCTTTCTTCTTATTGTTCTTATTCTTTATTATCTTCATCTTCTTCTTTTTTGTTCTTTTTAATTTATATTCTCCAAACAGAGAATATGAATTTGAATATGAGTGATTTATTACTTTGCCCAATCAATACCCTATAATGCAGATAAGCTTATTATTATTTTGGTAAGGAAAAACATTACAACTAAAATTTAAAACGACTGTACAAAATCAGATACTTCAACCTTTGGCATGCCAGAGACAGGAAGAGTTAACACAATGACTGTGGAATAGAGCCTCCTGTCTCAACTCTGATGGTTGCACAAGTTACAAGTTACAAACATGTAATGTATTACAGTGAAAATAAGTAAATACATGTAATAATTACAACTTAACCCTCTTGTTACTACGAGACTAAAATGCTATTCACTTTGCCGCGAATAGCGTAGTTGACATTGGGATTGAAAGGGTTAAGCTTACTTGTTTCTTGGTGAAAGGAGATAGAGTGAGTATTCTTCTCTTGTTTTGAAGCATCCTTTAGGCTCAGGGCAGCACTTGAGACAATCACAATCCTGGATTCAAATATCAAATCAATACATATAGTATCAATCATAAGCACTGATTGGGAATACTTTCAGTACTTTCAGTAAAAAATCAATAATGAACAGAACGACAATTCTCATATTTTAGCTAATACTTTACAGTACTAGTCAAATAAACCAAAACAATGCAATACCGCTTTAAAATATGGTAATCACTGATTTTTTTCTAATACACCATAAGTCAGTCTTTAAAAGATTACCAATAAACATCCTTTACAGTGGAACACATGGAAACAGCTAAAAACTACATGGAAATCTGATCGAGTACTTGAAGTTAAGACGTTGAAAAGGTGACATTTTATGCTAAAAATGGAAAGATGAGTCAATATCCCTAATGAGAACTTTGTACCTTTGAATGAAATATACATGTATGATCACCTCTGGAATGTGCAAGAAAACACTATAATTGCTGAATGACGACAATTCTAACTACTATACATGAAGAAAGGAGAAATGAAAATATTGACTGCCAATAACAAGGAAAGGGTTAAGCCATTTTAGTGGTTCAGTCACAACCCATTGATCGAGTACAACTTGAGCAAATGAAGGGACAGAGAATAATCTGAAACATATACATGTAGTTACTTATACCTCTATAATTAACGGTTTAAAGGGAAGATTGAGTTCTTGGAAAAGTAAAAAATAATTTGTGAGCTTTCTCCTTCTTATTATGTCAGTTTGGAAGATTGTCATAGCAGATATGTCCCCTGAAAGGGATTGCTCTTCAAATACCCTCACATTTGAAATATGACAAGAAACAGATGAAATGTTTGGGTCGAACATGTGTGTGTGTAGTCACATATACACATTTCTGTGTGCAGTACATGTGACTCTCAGGAGGATGAGTCTATTTCTTATCATTTTGGTGATTCCAAAACCTTACAGCATACACCAGTTTGTATGTGCAATATAAACAACCTTCCAATTGCTTTGAGAAAGTTTCTTTCACAATTCAATCTCATGACCAGAACTCAAATTTATCTTTAACCCCTACCATGCCGTGGGCGGCAAATCCCGCCCAAATGTTGGGAGTGTGGACCATTTGTTTCAGGCTCAGAATGGCTTGAAAATTTTTCCTCACTCGGGAACCGGTGCCTTCAATATAATGTTTATTCCTATGGAATATATCTTTGCCCAGTTTACTCAAGAAAAAACGAATTGAAAATTAGTAACTGCCTCTTGAAAGTTCATTTTTGACAATTGCTCAAAAATCAGGTGGCATGGAAGGGGTTAACACCATCTGGCTCTCAGCATGCAAGACCATTAACCCTTTCCAGACAACTGACTACATTTTGTGGTTTGGCCTAATAACTTTTGATTCAGAGCTCTAAAAAATATACTAGATGCATGAGTAGAAAGCGCAGAATATTCTGCACACACTATGTCCAATTTTGTTTCATGACCATATTGTGTTTCAAGTTTGATGCCAGGAATTTTTAAAACGAGAATAAGCTCTAAAATCCCTAAATTGGCAACACATTGAGAGGTTAAAAAAAATCATTATTTATTATCAAAATTGGCAATGTTTTCAACTTTTCAACAAATTTCCCAACCATGTACAGTCCTGGAAAAATTTTTTAGACCAAGCTTCTGCGATAAGGGTAATATAATATGCATACAAAATTATAAAAATGATTTGTCTTTGTATTTCATTGAATGAGTACCAAATTCCAGCAATTATACCTTGCTTTTATGATATTTTATTTCCTTCCTACCACAAAAACAACACTATCAGTAACCATTCTTGGTCTAATACTTTTTTCCATGCCTATATATTGTTTTCAAAGATATTACACCTTATTAGAACCATGTAGCACTAAAAGAAAAATATAATTGTTGCCAATTTGAAGAACATGTGATCAATGTAGCCCTAAAATAATTCCCGTTGACTACTGAATTCTCTCATCCCCATAGGCTTAATACAAGGACCACCCTGTCCCCATAAGCAATGGGTTAAGGAAAGCTCCTGTTTTTGTAATCAATCTACAAAACAGAATGTTTATTATTTACAAATGAATCTCATTTCCTAGTTTGCACTCTCCTTTCTTAAACAGTTTGAAAAGTTCTTACTTTCATCTTGAAATTTTCCTGATCTTTGCACTTTAGAATATAAAAATTTTAAATACCAATGAGAAAGTTGACAAATAATAATAATAGCTAACTTTCTCATTGTCTGGGGTACTCAATTACAAGTTAACACATCACCTGCATTAGCCATACAAACAATTCATTATTTTCAGTAAATTTGATATTTTAGTCTGATCCTGTAATAATCAATGTTAAATTGATATGTACATTGCCTATAAATGGAACTATAGCTTCATGTGACCACAATATTACACAGTCTTTAAAAACAGACATTTGAATCTTCATTCCTAGGTAAATATCAGGAAATGAAACAAATTCAATCTATCTCAGTAGTAAATATATATCACGCAAACAGCTTCAGCACAATTACAACAAAATAAACACACAGGAAAAAATAAGGCACATCGTGAAATAACAATTACAGACTGAGATGGATATCATTATGCTTTCCACTCCAAAAACATACATTTTTAGAAAAAAAAGGAGAAAATTTACATTAGTAACATTGACATTAGGTAGTGACCAAAAAAATCTGCATAATGACAAATAAATGAAGATGGTTAGAAGCAGTGTGGCTGAAATGGAAACATGTTTGTTTGCAGAATAAAGAAAACATTTCAAGTGAAGAAAGGTTACATAAATATGTGATGTTCATCAATTATGTGCAGTACAATATACATGTTAATGGCAGAAAATTGTGAATATATGGACAATACAAAGTAAATAAGCTGATATATATGGCTATAGAATCTTTCTACAGACATGGTATTAATCACCAAAGTATTTTAAAGTTTAAAATTAAACTTATTTTGAAAAATGATAATGGCTGTTTAACAGATTTTTTTTCTTATTTTTTCCCCGATAGAATGAGTAATATGCTGCATCTTTTCCATTCAAGATTTATTCCTTCAAAGACAAGATACATATTACATGTATTTTCCCTTTTAAAAACATCAACTTCGCCATTTATACTTCATTTATAGGCTTATCAAATATAAACTTATGTTTATAAATAAAACTATACATTCCCTCCCCTAACAAATTGTGATTCACTCTGTTTCTTAATGTCCTTTTACACATGTATAATAACTCTTCAGTGCTCCTGACAGATAATATGGACCAATTACTAGTAAAGATATATCACTGCATGGTACTTAATTTCTATTTAAATTTAACACTTTCCACAAATATTAAAATGTGGCAAACATGCAAAGGTCCTTTTTTATACACTTTCATGGTAATATTTTACCAACTTATCAACTAACTCAAAAGATCTATAAAGATCAAAACAACAATTAACAGTACATAATCCAGTATGTCATGATTTCACTTGTCCAAATTGGACTTTATAATAGGTGGCACTGTTCCCATGGATATAAAGATTGATAGAATTTAGGATAATGACAAAGCTAAGCATAACATATATTAAAGGATTTGTGAAAAACATATATGAATATAGGAACAATGATTACATGTACATATACAATAGCAAATTGTTGTTAGCAATTATTTGTATAATGTAACAGTAATTTAGATACCTGTAAAGACATGACAGATAAAAATATTTACATGAATAATGCATAGCTTACACTCCATGATGATTGATCCTTTAAAGCTCATGCACGACTATATGAAATATATCATTATGCATGAATATGAGAATATATATACTTGGAGCATGAGATAGAAAGAGCAGACATGGTCATGCAGGTTACATGGCTGTTGAGAGAGCTCTATTCTATAGCACACGTTCAGGGCCCTGGGCCATGAAATCTGTATACTCATGCTCTATGAGCACGGAACTCACCAATGCAGCAGTTGCCAATTTGCAGATGAACAGTTCAGGGAACATTCGAGGCAGGAGCGATCAATTACAAGCAAGGATTTTGACATGCCAAATGCATGAAATGACAATTTTGGGAATATGGGGTAAAAATAATGAAAATACGGGAAAATCAATTAGATGAAGTGAAGAAAATCAAAGGGGAGAAATAATATTTGTGATAAAATTTAAAAAATTTACTGAATGAATCTTTTAAGAATAATGAAATTTGATTCTTTTTCTTTCCACGCTGTGAAATCTCACAGTAAGATTATCTTATTTAAAGTATTTGATTATTTATTATTTATCTTAAAGCAAAAATAGTCAAAAATTTTCAAGACTCTATAATCATAGCAAGGTAACAAAATATGTACACGTAGAATATTATTTCTATTTCTGAGTAATTACAAGCAATCCATGTATACTTTATAAACCTAAATGCTGTTACTTCTCGGTCAATATATGATTTCTATTGTAAGTAGAAACATTAAAAGATGAATATATAAATATATATCCTTCCAAAGTTTAAAAAAAAAATTTACTGTACAGAAAAAAATCATGTCTGTTTCTAGTTCATCTCTTCTCCACATTGCTAATTTGAACATACTACTTGGATGATGGTATATATATCAATTACCCGGATACAACAGCAATCTCGAGTTATATCATCATCATCTTCATCATCATATTCTAGATCGCCATCATGCTTTTCACCATCTTCACAAGTAGCATTTCCATTTTTGCACCGAGAAGAATTTCTGCGCTTTTTCTATATGATGATGATGAAGGAGAGAAATAATAATCAGGATTGGAGCGGGCAGAGAAAATGGCATGAGCATTTTGATGGGGGTGGGGAGGGCATGTGGGAGGTGGACATCAATAATAAAATATATTTAAAATGGTTGGTATCATGATGATGATATGAAGTAAATAAAACTTAATTTGAATGGCTGCGTACGAATCTCGATCTTTGGGTATGATATGCATGCAACCTGTCTAGGAGGCAAAAATGCATATTTCTGCATGACATTCTACTACCATTTCTGCATTCATGAGCATGTTCTTGCAATGTTCTATTAAGATTACATGCATGGAGAAGCTTACATTTTCTTTGTCAAATCTCAAAAATCACATAAAAATCACATAATTTTTACTTTCTGCCCATTACTGTCAAATATTAAGGTTGTTATGTTCATTGATACCCAATAGAAATATTAATACGTCTCTAAACTTGGTTGAATAAATATTTGCTGATGACAAGAAGATGAGAAATACATGCAAAACTGTGTTCTCTCATATAGATATTTAATATAGCTTTTCACAGTTGTGGCATTATCTAACATGTATTGCTACATGTACATGTACATGTATATCACTGTCAAGTTTGTCAACCAGACATATACCATCCTAAAATGGGGCTGAAATAACCCATATTTCATCATGTCATCATCCATTTTGACAAGAGTATATAATGCTGATTTTCCGTCCCGTAGAGGCAGGAGCATGTCAATCACTGGAGCTTTTCTTTTTACTTGTTTTTCTAATGAAACAAGACACCAGGGCCCTGTTTCATAAAACCTGTTATCAATAACAAGTTGCAATAACTGTTATAAGCTACTGAAATCCTTGCATCTGATCGGCTGAGAGCACATCTGTCATAGAAATGTTACTGATAACAAGTTTTATGAAACAGGACCCTGAACTTGATAGTGATAAGATACTTATCAATGCATTTTCAACAGAAAGGTGATAAACAGCATGTTCTCCATACATATTGATATCAGATCTATCACTGACCAATTAATGAACATCATGATCATACATCACAGAACTAAGATGTATGAATAAATATATTCAATTTATTTGTATAAAACTTGATTCACATTTATCATCAAACATTACAATCATGCAGTTACAAGGACTTTGATTAAATAACTGCTTGAAGGGAAAAACCTGCAAAAAAAATAAGCGAAAAAATGAATACAATTTCTGGAATACAATATTCTTGTATAAATCTTCAATAATGGTCACATGTTAAGAATACGTCTCTAGCTATATTTTCACAGCAAATGATAATTACTGGAACAGTTCTTTTAGCCACACCACTTCTACATGTATAAAAACATGATTACGCTTTTGTGCACAAATATGACTAATTTCAAACAAGACAAAATCATAATTTCACAGATGAAAACTGCAACAAGCAAATCATAAGCAAACTCAAAAGAAAATCATAATCAAACTCAAATACGAAACTCAATATCAAACAAATATTGACTGGAAACAATGTCGTCCGTAGAAGCATGCTGGAAGGTAATCTAGACATTTCAGGTACTCTGAACAGTTGCTGAAAAATCTGCAGAGACTTGTGACATGTCAGCACAAACCCAGACAAAGTCACAGTTCACGATATCAGTAAAAAAAACTATTTTTTGGTGATGGACTTTTGAATTTTAATGCTTTTTTTTTCATATTTGGAATCTGTGATATCTAATCTATCCTGAGAATGATCTGTAGGTCCAAATTTTGACTAAAAAGACAAAAAATCTCGTAAGTATTCAGAAAATTTATTGCTCTTTGATCAAGGAAGTGCGTGTTATGTCTGTGGCTGACCATTTGCATGATTAAATGTACTTACTACACTCCAGAATACACCCTTGACAGCTCTAAATCTTTTTGAAGAATTTCCTCCTTTAAAATTCTCCTCAGCGCCACCCTGGCTTGATATCCAGTGGGAAGATTGATAATCACAATAAGCATGCTCAATATTGATGTTAAAGGGAAGGTTAATTTCTGGGAAAGGTAAAAAATAATTCATAAGCTTTCTCATTCTTATTATGTTAGTTTGGAAGTTTATCTCCGTCCCCTGAAAAGGATTGCTCTTCAAATGCCCTCATATTAAAAATATGACAAGGAACAGTTGAAATGTTCGGGCTGAACATTTGTGTGTAGTCCCATAAACATATTTCTGTGTGCAGTGCATGTGACTCTCAGCAGGATAAGTCAATTTCTTATCATTTTGGTGATTCCAAAACCTTACAGCATACACCAATTACTATGTGCCATATAATCAGCCTTTCCCAATTGCTTTGAGACAGTTTCTTTCACAATTCAATATCATGACCAGAACTCAACTTTATCTTTAAGCTTACAAATTGCAGATTATGGAAATGCTGAAAGGTGACAAACAACAAACAATATCCTGCAACTGTGTCTGGGTTTCATGAAGACAGGTTATGTATAGGATAAGAAGAATGACTAGGGGAAAAAAATAATTTCTAGAGCAAGAGATGAATAATAAGCATCAAAATCAAATGGATTTCATGACATGCAATCTAAAAAGAAAGATTACTGATCATATAATTTGTCTTTCTCTTCAAGAACAAAATGACACCTCATCTGTCCTTGATCTTAAGGAATCTTTATGAAACTCCTCCATACTTTGATATCATCTTTAACCTCTTGAGATTAAAATGTCATTGGGGTTCTTTATGAGAATCTCTCTTTTTTATTCTTCTGCAGGTAACATGTGTTTTAAAGTCACGTGTGTGACTGAAATCATGACAAATGGTTGTTTTTCAACTTTGGATTTTTATGTAAGGTTGCCCTTGATGGATGAAGAGCACTTTAGTTTCAATGACAATACACTAATTTCCTTTCAAAGGTCAGAATTAGATTGGGCACATTCTGAATTCACCCCAAGCCCTTTTTAATCAAATACGGAAATCTTGTGCGCATGATTTTTTTTCTTTCAACAGAATCTCTATTGAATTTAAGGAAGCAGAAATGCTCCAAAATCACTGACTAAGTATTATCTCTTTGCCTGATCACATTGGTAAAACTTTGTTCATTCTTCAAAAAATGGCACTAAAGATAAGCCACACTGGAATAACATGCTCATATAAAGAGCAGCCAATCTTTAATAAGTCCATCTAATTATTTTTTTTTCAAATCATTACAACTTAGCAAACATAAAATATCAAACAAAATGAGTGAAATTTAAAGAACTAATCTATCAAAACACACCATATAATATGCTAAAGCTCAGTTGAAGTTTGAAACATGCATCAATTTCAAGCATCATCTAATCAAACTATATCACTAATGCTTGGTGATGTACTTAGGTGTCCTTGCACAGCAAACACATGCTTCACTGATAAAGAAGTTTCTCTCATAGATTCTCTGATGCTTTGTAAGTAGAAATATCTCATTTGGTTAGAGTTTCTCTCCTTAAAAAGTGAGAATGAATGGGGGTCTGTTGCATTTCAATATCTTCATGAACTTATTCCTTTCGAATATGATTTGATTTTGATATATTATACATTTTCCATAATGAGCCCAGCCCAAATTATTTCAGGCTTCCCAGTAATATCCAAAGGGGTGGATCTTTCTGTTGATTTGTCATACATGCCCTAAAGAAATTCTGTAAGGGATGGGGTTGTTGGGTGAATCTATTCTGTGAAACTTCCACTTGTAACAGACATAGCAATTAATGGTGCACATCGACACAAATGGATTTACCCCCGAACATCCAGCAATGCAGGTCCGCAACCAACGAAGGCATGAACACTTCTGTCATGGGATGGAAGAGCAGGATGAAGTGAAAAATGAGGATGTCTGCCATGATCTTTTTACTGGTGAATGATCAGGTTGATGGTGGTGTTGATAATGATGATGAGGATGATAATGATCATGATGAGGTTGGGAAGAAGAAGGATGATGATGATGATGATGAGGAGGATGAAGATGAGATAGATGATGATGAGGTTGAGGAGAAGGATGATGATACTGATGATTATGATCATGATGAGGTTGATGAGGAGAAGGATGATGATGATAATGATTATGATGATAATTATGATGATGATGATGATGATGATGATGATGATAATGATGATGATGAGAGAGATGATGAGGAGGAGGAAAATAATGATCTTGAGGTTGAGAAGGATGATGATAATGATGATGAGAAAGATGATGATGATGAGAGAGATGATGAGGAGGAGGAAAATAATGATCTTGAGGTTGAGAAGGATGATGATAATGATGATGAGAAAGATGATGATGAGGAGGAAAATAATGATCATGAGGTTGTGAAGGATGATGATGCTGATGGTAATGATGATCATGATGATGATGGTAATGATGATGACGGTAAAGATGATTATCATGATCATCATGATGATCATGGTGATGATGGTGGTGATGGAGATGGTGATGGAGATGGTGATGGAGATGGTGATGGTAATGATGATGATTATCATGATCATCATGGTCATGATGATGATCATGATGATGTTGATGATGGTAATGATGTTGATGATGATGATGATGATGATGGTAATGATGATGATTATGATGATGATGATGATGATGATGATGGAGATGGTGATGATCACAATGATAATGTTAATGATGATTATCATGATGATGATGATGATGATGGTAATGATGATGATGATGATAATGGTAATGATGATGATTATCACGATCATCATGATCATGATCATGATGATGACGGAGATGGTGGTGATGGAGATGGTGACGATGATTATGAAAAGGAGGATCATGCTGGTGGTACTGATAATGGTGGTGATAATGATGCCATGATGACAGCATTACATTTTAAAAATATGAGACAAGATGGCAACAATATGCTAGCAAATTTCACAGTTTGGGAAGTTCTAAAGTTTTATACAACCCATGACATAAATGAAGAGAGAATCAGATTAATGTAAAGTATCATCAAAATGGATGTAAAGACTACTAGAAAAGTCATACTTTAATACTAATTTGGCAAATTCAAGTAGTTACAAACAGAAAACCTGAAGTATCAAAGGTAGAAAACAGGGACAAAGCTAGAGAGAAGAACCTACAGGGATGAAAGACATTTGAATCACAGATGAGTGACAAGGATATGTAGAAATAAAATGGTAAAGAGGCTAAAAAAATAACTTTTCAAACATATAAAAAAAGGAAATGTACTCTGAAAACAGACACATGATCATTCATGATTCCTAAATTCATTGAATGTTTTCTTGCCTCCTAAATTTTACTGAATGATTATTTGCCTGACCGGAGAATCAAATCACATCACATCTAGCAGATCGACAAGACTTTAATAGTTCCTAAAGAAGGATTAAAAGTATGTGGTTTTTATTCTTTCTTGTAATGATCCACCAACTAGCCAAAAATTGAGGCAATATCTCTAGTCATTATCAAATGCTCATATTACCGAAGTATGCTTAAACCATAGTTAGATTGGGTAATTCAAAGGAGGTGTACAGGGCATGCTGAACATGGTGTCATCTTAAGGCCAAATTAGAAGTACATGTACAAACGAGTAAAGTGAACCAGTACCATAGCAATGCATGTAAGACTACAGAGAAAACAAATGCACATGCAATACATACCAGCCATTTAAAGTCTATACATGTACATCAGAACGTTTCACTGATGCACAAAGCAATATGTCATGTACACAAGGGGATCAAGTCTAGTGACCTCATGCAAAATATTTTATACTGAGCAAGCCATCCTTCAGAAAAAATTTGTCATTCCCACACCTACACTTATCTGAGGGTAATCTACTTTCAAAAATTGTAGAGAAAATACAAAAATACACAGATTCTATCTCAGTAATCATGCTAGTGTAAAGACATATAGAGCTAAATTTAAAGAGTGTAGTGTATAAGGAAGAGAAGAGGTTAATATCTGCGGACAAGTATTTCAGGTCGTTGAATCTCCATGCATCCTGACTGCTGAAAAAAAGAGAGAGAGCCCATGCTAAGCTTCATTAACCTTCTCAGTGCTACAGCGACTCTTTGATACTACCACTACTGTGCAAAGAGATAGACTTTAAGAGCTAGAGAGTTAATGAGGTAGAGAACTGTGAAGTTGAAGGGAGGGTGTCGGAGGGCATTCCAGCCTGCTTCTTTGACGTGCAAACCCTCAAAACAGCCACACGATGGACAAGAGCAAGCATTTTCGATCCTTGCTATTGTAGAAGCTACAACAATTTGAACCTACACTGTGAATGGGTAAGATTAATCAGTTATTGGGAGATATGTACGAACATACAGTGGAATACGTTCACATCTGTGTTAGATAGGTCCAACAGTAACATCAGTTACCCAACATCATTAACCCGTTGACTACTGAATTCTCTCAATCTCTTAGGCTTTGGCACAGGAACGACCCGGTTCCCGAAAGCAAAGTGTTAAGATCTTAGAGCTAAGCCTACATGTATGTTGAATGATAACACCTAAAATTGATATTGCACATAAAGTATGTAATACATTTACCTTTTCTAGTTTCACGACAGTCAGTTTTTCTTTTTTACTCATAGACGGCATCACTTATCGAAAGAAATTTCCCACAGCAATGACAAACATGTCCAGAAAATTACCTAATGCGATCCACTCTAGACTAATACCATGCCGATTGAAATGAAGAAACTTTACAATGACATTCTTACACAATCTGAAACAATGAGATAGGTAAAACATTAAGGCACTGAAAATGCTATATAGATGCCACACTCAAAGCATCTGCAACTTTTCCTCTATAAAATCATGTATATGCCTAGATTCCTTGCAGGAGCTAAACAACGCATTAAATATTGTTGCGGACAAAAACATAAGATTTCAGGTGTGGTACTTACAGCTTCATCTATTGCATCAGGGTCTTCTATATGGCTGTAGGTTGTTGGCTGTGTCCCTTCAGTCTGGACATCCTTATTATCATCCACGCCCTCGACAGGTATCTGGGTGTCGGCCTGAGGGATAGCCGTTACCGAACCACCGTTGCAGGAGATGTAGGAAGTCCGTCGGCTATCGTTGTTATCACTGTCAGGTAGATAACCATTGTGGGAGCCATCATGGAGGGAGCTTCTAAATATGATAATGAGGATATGGATACCATAAGCAAAGAGATAAGGATATAAATTAGTACAAGTATAAAGATGAAGATAAGTATAAGAATTAGGATAAGTGTGCTGACAAGTACAAGGATATCAAGTATGAGATATATATTTGTACAAGTACATGTAAGTATAAGTATTAGGATAAGTGTGATGATAACTACAAGGATATTAAGTATAAGATATAAATTAATACAAGAATAAAGATGAAGATAAGTATAAGTATTAGGATAAGTGTGATGCTAAGTACAAGGATAAGTATAAGGTTAAATATACGGATACATATGTGAAGTTATTACCACTGAAACCATTCTCACATCTGATGTAAACTGTGCTGCTTTATCATAATCATTTTTTTATCATCACATCTACTAAAACTTGCAATTAAATCTATACCATAATACATGTGAAAAAGAGTCAAAGTTACATGTAGGTACAGTGAAACCTATATATTAAGACCACTCAGGGGAGACAAGAAATGCAGTCTTTATAAGCAGGTGCTATTCATGAACAGGTTACGCTAGCACAGCTTTAGATGAGAAAGACGGTTGAAGGGACGCTAAAAATGTAATCTTTATAGACAGGTGGTCACTGAAGCAGGTTTAACTGTACACGAATAGAGGTTATACTGACCTGCTTATGCTGACAGAAGAATGACTGTCATTATCCTGGCCCAGCTCATCTCCCAACTGATATGGGGTGAGAAAGTTGCCCCCTTGCTTCTGGTCTTGGGGTGAATTGCTGCCCTCCTTGTGACTGTGAACGCTGTTAGCACTGGGGCTCCGTGGGAGACGAGGCGACCCTCGGATGTTCAGTGATGACTGGTGTAAGAGAGAAATAAAGCAACAGGTTTATTTCATAGACATCTAGAGCGGAAGCAGTAATACTTAATACAATTGATGGAGTCAAAAATATTAATGTTGTAAACACTGTGCACACTGTGCATACAGTCAATGAATGCTGCCTTTGATCACGGGACTCTAATGACCCTGCATGTCCAAACAATCCACAAAAAGAAAGTTTCACAAATACATGTATTTTAGTATCCAATACGAACAAAATTTTAAGTCATTCATGCATACATTATGTCTTCGAAAAACATTCTGTGATGTACCAAGCTAAATAGAAAGGCCTTTAATACAAAATCTAAAACACAATATAAATTACTTTTTTGCTGAAAGGTTTTTCCATAGGCTGATATCAACACTGTTATGAAAATTATTCATAATCTGTTTATTACAGACTAATTACATTGCAAAAACCTTGTAACTGACACAATGAATGTAATTTACATGTATCTCCTCCAACAATATCAGCGTTAAAATGTTTATGCTCTCTGAAACCACTCATCCTGATATGCAACTTACGAACATGATAACCAATAATTGCTATCTTTGTAATTAACTAATTAAGAGTAGGCATTTTGTCTGTCCGTGACATTGAATATTTTATGGATTATAATTTTAGGAGGCGACCATGGCAACCAAATTTGATCAAATTTCAACTCCTTCAGTGATGCCGTTCACAACGAAACATAAAATAGCTCTCTGCAATTAAATACTTATTTTCTACAGGCCTTCAAACATTAAAAATACATCAAAATGTGTCATATGTCTTTGTTTCTAAGACTCACCAACGACTGAGAGTCTGAATCCCATGAGCGTGTATCATGATCCACAAAGCTACCTCGGAATGCTCTCTGCATATCAACGTTAGGTGATCCCTGGGGCGTGGCAGCGGTATGGGTAATGATGGGAGGACTTAAGGGGTGGCTACCACCATCGGTACACGGTGCGGTTATTGCTAGTTTTCCTGCTGTAGTAGATGGAATAAATTTGTTAGATAGTCAATTGTATGAATGTAAACATCTTGTACATTCAGAAATACAGATACATATTTACCTTTACATGTATATGCACTACATGTACATACAACAAAATATATTAATTTAGTGTGCCTTAAATGTATTTACAATGTACTTGTAATAATTCATTCATATTTTATACACATTTGAAGAAAAAAACATGCTAAAATTTAAACTGCACAGGATTGATAACATTGAAAAGAATGCAAGAAGTTAAAGAGAAGCCTCTCCATTTCTGGGATCTGTGGATGCAAGAGCAAGTAGCAAGTAGAATAGGGTGTGCACAGAAGCAAAGTTCGATTTGGGTGTTATGCTATCCTTTATTTTCTTCAAACTCTTTGGCCCGAATTCATGAAAGAGGTTTATCTCAATCCATGGTCTTAACTATGGATTAAACCTAAGCCGTTGACTAAAATAAGCGTAAATAAGCGTACATACGGTAAGCGCATTACTGTACGCCCACTGGACATAAGGACATGCACGTACTATACTTACGTAGGTTTAAATCACGGGTCAGATAAACCTCTTTCGTGAATTCCGGCCTTTGACCGTTAACTAATAGAATGCCAGGTACATTTTTATCCCCGATATTATACATACATGTACTAGCTGTACAGAATTATTTTAGACAAATTGTGTCCTTTGAGGAGATAGAATATTACCATTATCTTTATCTGATGCAACCGATAAGACGTCCTCTTTGATCTCATCCATGTTCTTCTCCTCCTTCTCGTTCTCTTCATTTTCCTCTTCTTCATCTTCGCTACCCGTTTTATCACCAAGGTTTGCTTCTTTCTGCTCAGGCTATACATAGAAAGAAATCAAGAGGGAGGGGTAGAATGTCACTACAAAGTTCACTGAAAACCATATATATATGGATGTGAGAGACATCCATACTCTCAGACATAGAACAGTTACATTTCAACAAAATATTTGTTTTTCTGGTCCCAAACTCTGGAACAACTTAAATGACTCTATTAAAACATACTTTTCACTCCATATATTTACATGTATACTGTTTTTTTTAAAATACTTGTACAATATAGTCAGTAGCACATATTGCAGATTTATTTTTATTTTATTTTTTTTATATATTAGATTTTTTTGATATGTTATATAATATCATATATGTAAATATGTATTGTAAAGGCGACCCCACCACAAGCCATGTGCTTCCCGGGACCCTCGCCTCCTTCCACCATGTTTTTTTGTGAATGTACATTTCATTTTGTATTTCTTTGATTAAGAGAAGGAAATATATGTACACTGTATTTTGAATCTGAAAATCTGAATCTGAATATACATGTGTATGGAAGGTCAAAGGTGAAATCATCTGTTGAGGGGCAGAAGGATGTAAGCGTATATACTTTGACACAGAGTTAATGCCTTCTGCCTCTCAATGGAAGAACTGAAACCTATTATAAACTAATCATAGATTAACAGCACATATACATATGCACCTAGAGAACATATATTTAACAACCATTCATAATTTGAATCCCTAAAGTGAAAGAAAATACTTCAAACGTGTCTAGGCTTTGCATTCAGACAATTGTAAATAAATGAAAAGAAAAATATAAGTGATGTATTGTGCACATGCAAAACTAGAGAAATTCACACATTTGACATCAGCAGTTTTCATGAAAAAGATGAAAGTAAAACATATTCAAGGGTGATTGATTACCATAAAATCATACAATACCACATATGAATATTGAATTTGCCTTCATGTTTTCCAGTTTCATCTACATATATCATAAATGTTTGTATATGTATTTGGGTAATCCAGTATCTATAGATAAATAATGTGATGAATGATTGCAAGTGATTTACTATAACATCTGTACGACACTATACTAGTCTTGTAACAGCAAAGTACAATCATTTTAGCCCCCCCCCCCCCCCCCCGCACTTTTTTAACAAATGTACAGTCACTCCATATTTCACCAAATAATTATTTTAACACCTAAAAATATTTAATGGTTGCCAATGAAGACTCAAATTACTCTTAAAAGAAATCAAACTTTCAATTATTATTTCATACTTTGATAACAGCACATTACAATAATACTTTAAGGGACATAGAAGTCAATGTTATTTTACATGAAAAAAATGTTCACTGAAGAATTCTATCAAATGCACTTCAATCAAACACTGTGAAAATATTCACTTCAACACACAAACATATTTTTCTTCACTGTCAAGATGCTTAAGTTCAAGAAAAGAAGACTGCAACTGATCATGATACATTTATCCGGAAACATCTAACCTATCCCATAAGGTCAAAGAAATAGATCAATATACATTCCATTCTCTATCATTACAATGGATTAAGACAAACAGTGTGAATAAAGATTAAAAGAGAGGATGGATTACAAAGAAAAATGTATAAGAGTGAAGAGGAGAGCTGAAATATATAGCAATTGTAATGAGAGATAGGCAACAGAACCATAGAGAGAGAGAGAGAGAGAGGGAGAGAGAAACAGAGAGGGAGAGAGAAATAGAGAGAGGGGGAGGGAAAGAGAGAGGGGGAGGGAAACAGAGAGGGGGAGAGAGAGACAGAGAGACAGAGACACTCAGCAAGAAAGACAGGCACAGAGAGAGAGACAGGCAGACAGTAAGGCAGACAGATAGACAGACAGACAGACAGACAGAGAGACAGACAGACAGAGAGAAAGAGACGCTCAGCAAGAAAGACAGAAAGACAATGATAAAGAGAAGGAAACAGTTGTAAAGAGAGACGGAAAAAGAGAGGGGGGCAAAGACAGAAGATAAGAAGGGAGAGAGAGAGATACAATGAATAAAAACATAAAATTATACAAGAGATAAAAATCAAGATAGAAGAGAAGCATTAAAAAAAATAATATAATGTAAGGGGTTAGGAAACAAATGGGCCATACAGATAGATATTGAGCTAATAAATATATGAAATAAAGAAAAAGAAACATAGAAAAGGGGGAGGATAAGAGAAAGGAAACAATACAGAAACAGACAAAAGACAGCACAATAAAGACAATCAATGATTAATAAGGCAGGGGTTTCATCTTTGATGGTGGGCTGATCAAATATGCCATTAACAAGTGAGACAATTGAAGCATTCTTGGCACTGCTAATGGACTACATAACCCAGATATCTTTCATAAGTCAATTACAAACACTAGAGGGAGAGGAAAGGACAAGAGAGATCAACTTCATAAATCAGGATATAACCTAGGTATTACAAATAGATAGATAGATTAAATAGATAAGTTCTCAGACAAAGAAACAATATTTAATTGTTTAGAGGCAAGTCATAATACTAGGTACTTTCCTAAATTCTCTAAGATTCCAGTAGTTTCTTGGGTAAACAGTTTGCTCTGTAACGTGATTCATTTATGAGTAAAATCAATCAGAGCATGAAAATATCCATTACAGAGTGAAGACATGCCCGGTTTCCATCATACATGTTTGATTATATTTGAAGCAGTAATTACCAAGAACAACTGGAGCATAACATATGTACTTCCGTTGTTTAACGATGTATTCAGCGTTTTAGAATAAAACATAGCTTTGCTTTGAACTAATCAAACTTTTTTTAAAATGAAAATTTCACCAAATTTTACAAAGCAAGATATCAAATAATTTTATCATTATACTGGGCCCTCTTGCATAAAGAGTTGCGATTAAACGCAACTCAAAAAATTCGATTTTTAACCTATCAGGATCGCGTATTTGGGACTTACGTTTAATTTTTTGAGTCGCGTTTAATTGCAACTTTTTATGCAAGAGGGCCCTGTACAAGAAACACATAAATTTAGTTTCCAATAATGCTATCATACAAAAAGTCCCTGCAAACTCTATTTTTCTCGCAGAATGTTGTCAAACACAATATCTCTAATTTAATTCACATGTTTAATAAAAGACCACAAACCTATCTTGGATTTCATATCTGTAATTTAATTCACATGTTCAATAAAAGACCACAAAACCAATCCTAGATTTCATATCCCCTGATTTAGTACAACAAACTTGATGAAGTGCATTGATCTTGCCCGTCTGTGAAGAGCTCATCTTTGTATAAAACGTGTGAATTCTAACAGGTGATTAAGACTCTAAGTAAACCATCAATATCATCTCAATCAATAGCATATGGAGGTGCCAATCCCCAAGTCAATTTAAACTACCAACATTGACAAGAATTCCATCTCAATATTGATGTCCTATATTAAAAACACACAATTCAAGAGATGATAAAAAGTACTGATTGACATTAAATGATTAAAACCATTATGCTCGGTTGTTTGACCGTACATATCATTTTGGCAAATTACTCATGGGGAAAATTATGAAAGGTCCCTGGAATGATAATGTCATACATTGAAAAGATCTACAGAACATTGTTTGTCACATTAAAATAAAAAACACAGAAAATGTGAAGAAACTTTGGAAACATATATCTTTCCAGATGATAGAAATGAAGAGGAATTCATGCAAAGATGGAATGAATAGTAAAAGTGAGAACTAAGTGAGAAAACCGAACACCACAGTGATCTCATAATGAAACATACATGATGAAACATGTCAGAGTGAGCAAATTATGATTTTGGGTTAGGTATAATGAAAGCTGTTAATATTTCACTCTCTGTCTGGAATAAACTGTTCACATACATCACACTACAGGCAAGTAAAGTAAGAGAAAGAACGAACATAAACCTTCACAAAATGTCATTTTAATGAATTGCTTTTATGCATTATGTCCTAGAAACATCCTTTGCAAATCCAGGGAGCTTTGTATTCCATCATGCCAACACTCCCATTTCATGAATTGACATTTGGCCAGCTGCGCCGAAAAGTCTCGTTCACACACGACATGTTAAACCACCTCAAAACACCGCAGCGACAAAATAAAATGATATAAGCAAAGTGTACTTTATATTTCTATATAGTACAATGCACAGATAAGTAAGTATGCTTTAGGGCCTTTGTTGTGCATAGCTTTTGTCACGTCCATTTGCCATTCATTTACAAATGACAGGCTTTAAAGGCACTTCATCCCTATTGCCACCCTAAATTTTGAAGTTGTGTGAGTATATGATAAATTACAAAAGAATTATAATTAGAAAACTCTGTAGATGTGAATAGAATTATTTTCTTTTAAGTAAGTAACAACAATTTGGTAACACACAAAAAAAAAATCACATAATTTTTTAAATTACGTTTTGACCGTTACTAGTACATGCACATGCATTGATTTCTGCGACGAAAGCAAGATTTTTATTTCTTACAAAGGAGTTATAGAACTTGTGACCTTGAAATTTCATAGGCAGTATCTGCAGGATGTCTATTAAACCTGTGAAAAGTTTCGCAAGAATTTTGTGTAAGTTTGTAAAAGAGTTAAAGTACCTTTAATTTAGCATCAGCATTCTTTCTCAATGCGGTTTACATCATCATGTGTGAACAGAGTCTAACTCTTGTCTCCTTCATACATCCATTATGCAGAGAGTAATGCCTGCTGGTTGGTGTAATCATACTCTCACACCAGAAATACAAATTTGGGAATAAAGCCCCTAGATATACAGCATGCATATGGGATGGGTCCGTAACCATGGAAATGACATTTGAAATTGCTGAATGTGACACCAAAGCCAGTATGATTAAACAGTGAACTCCCCATTTTGGAGAGGGGAGGGGGGTCACATACATAAATTTTGTGAGAAGCTAAAGAGTATCTCATGCCCGGACATGACGCTTTAATCATATTTCATTCAGTCAACCCTTTCTGATGTCTACGAAGGGTTGACATTATATTTAAAAGCAAGCAGTAAATTGGAAATCCATTACAAATGGACATGTATGCTTTTATGAAATGTACTCACCATAAGAGTCCATCGGGTGAAACAAAGCAGAGGTTATTTTCAACATGAGACGGTGAGATGGATCAGGGGCGTGGCCATGATGATCATGGGGTGGGCCAGGTTTGGGGCATGGCCAGTAAGATTTGGGCGGGGCACCAGATGGTCATGTGACAGGGGAGAATAGTTTGCCATGAGTGATGAAAAAAATATCCATAGTCAGAGAATAAGACAAAATGAGAGGAAAATGTGTTAATAAAAAATATCCACCAGTTGATGAAGCACCATTTATTATTGTTTTTCTTTATTTAGCAGGTAAGAAGCAAGATACATGTATGTCAAATACTTAAGCAGGAGCAAAAATAAGGATAGTGAGAGTAGAAGAATCATATTAAAAACTCATAATATAACCTTTCTTTCTTATAAGAATGAATATTAGTAGTTTAGTAATGGAAATTACTGTCTGAATTTTAAAGATATCATTCTTTCATAAGAACTTCCATGAAAATAGTGAAAATACAGTGAGCAAAACCCTGGCTTTGTGTGCAAAAATATATCTCAATCCATCTTTTTTCTTGCCATGAAATGCGTACCCCTCACCTAGAGATTTCAGTGAGATGAGATTTTATGAAACCATAGAGTGATGGAGGTCGTAAACTTCAAAAAATAAAATCCCAATTACCTGTCCCATATTTTAAAAAATCCTAGCCAGCACACATCACCCACAAGCCCTTATCCCAAGTTAATACCAGATAATCTCCAACAAATGCAAGAGAAATAAAAGCAAAACATGAAAAACTGAGCCCACTGGTGCCTGTGGTTGCCATGGTTACGTACCTCTGCAGAGAATCCCTCGACGAGGATAGCAACCAGGAGATTGAAGAGGACGTAGTTACCGAACGTCATGAGAGCGATGAAATAGAGGGCAGCCCAGGGAGATGTACGAGACATGCCGTTGTAGAGGACCACGTTCCAGTCTTCTTGGGTTAAGATCTAAGAGAGAGAGATAGTAAGAAGAAAAAGAAATTAAAGAAAAGATGGACAGATGGGTAGATGGAAAAAAATAAGGATGGAGGGATGGATAAATAGATATAATAATTAAAGAAAGATAAGCAGATTGAAGAATAAGAAATGGAAGATTTGAAAAATGGATGGAGGAATTGAAGAATGAATAGACAAAAGAATAATAGAACATAAGGTAAATAGATGGAGGGATTAAAGAGTAACTTGTAAATGAAACAATAATATAGATGGATTCAAATACATGCAACGTTGTGTGAGAAAAAAATTGTAGAATATATACCAAACGAGTGAAAGTGTAGACAAAGGAATGGACAGAATGTTTTCATGCATTCCAATATGAATAAAAAGGAATGAATGGAAGAATGGATTAATGAATGGATATATGACAGGATGGGTATGTGTAAACACTAACAATGGACGGATAGATCAATGGTGTGAATTTCATGATTGGTACACGGGAAATGCAGTCATTATCAAATATTGTAAATTGTATTTCAGGTTTAATCATTAATGGGAAGAAACTAATATAATATTGAGAAAAGGATGTTAGCGTGTCTTAAACCATTGCCTACGGGAACAGGGTCATCCCCGTATTAAGCCTATGGGAAATAGAGAATTCAGTATTCAATGGGGTAAGCAAGTAATAGAAAAAATGCAGATTCAGCAGTAGAAAAAACAGTTTATACGAACCTGTAATCTAAAAAAACACATATAACAAAGGTAAATGATGATCTAGAAAGTTATCAATAAATAGTCAAAAATGTAAGAAGTATGAAGACATGGTAATGAAATAACAAATCTTGCTTTCCACTCACCTGAAATACTGTAACAATGGCCCAGAGGAGTGAATCAAAGTTCTTTCTGTCACAGACCTGCTCTCCATCGATATAGTCACAGAATTTACATCCAAATATGTGCATTCCAAGTATACTGTAGAGAGATTTTCAAAAAATATAATATTTCACTTAATCAAACTTGTACATGCAGGACATTTGTGAACTTTGTAAATGGTTGACATTCACGCACAAAAGTTTAATCAAATGGAATAACTGAATTGCACTACTAAATATTTGAAAATAGTGAAAATTTCTTGCAGCAAAAACAGGCGTCATCATCCAATAACAATATTTTCTCTGGACTTACAGTATCCAGTTTATATTAACATCAATAATCTATGAGGTTTCAAGATATATGTAGTAATAACCGAACTGCTTTCTGAGAAGCAGTTCCAACCAACCCTCCAAAAATATCTTTTCATATCTTTTCTTCTTACAGATGTCTGATCTCCCTGTGATAACCTTCCCCATAATGCCTTCACTAACCTCATTCTGTCTTCCTTGTATGTATGAGGTTTTCAATAAAGAGAAATGAGACACTCATATCACACTTTCTTTACACAATCATACCTCCCATTTCATCCTAAAAACATTTTAGACAGTACAGTAGGTATACACAGTAAAGTTCCTCCTAAAAAAAAATCCTAAAAGACAACTTGAAGCTGCATTAAAACGAACAAAATATTACATGTATGTATTATCATTCACTGTTTATCATGTCATATTGCTCTCTTGAAAGAAATCAATCGATAAATGTATTTTTTTATCATTTCCAGACAAGACATAAGTACCAGTAAGTCTTTTTTTCTTTTGTGGACACATCTATATTGTTACAAGTACATCAATCTCCAGAATTTAATTTCCTATGTCTGCTTTAAACAACATCCAGAAACAAGCTGTCTGGCTAGCCAAAAATAGCATTCAATTGAATATGATGACAGGTTTATCACAAAGGCATTGACAGTCCAAAACTGATTCATGACTACCTATTTGTGGAAAATAAGCCAGTTTGAAATTAGATTTATTTGTTCTTCATTACACTGCAGATTGTTACTGTGATACAATGTATGCAGCATTAATTTCCTGTTCCCTTTCATTTGTAGTGCAAAAGTGTCATTCTTTAAAATCAATAATAAAAACAGATCCCATCACTACATTACACCTATCATCATAAAAGGCAATGCCACTGAGTCCAATAACTATTCCTTTAATCATTGTTTAATCATGATATACTTTTCAATATGGCACGAAAAAGAGACATGATAACAAAGCTTTTCGACCTGCACTCATCAGGTTATCACGCAGGTATATAACAAATTACTTGAAATCAACTTGAAATGAACTATATTATACTCGGTGAACCCGGACGCAACCTAGACGCCGTAATTTCAGAACAATCTCTTTTTCGTGCCATATTGAAATTTTGCAGTACCAAGAAATTATTTGATATACTTTTCATTACAATGTGTCTGTTGTATGTTTTTCTGAAGCAATTTTCTTGCAGGATTTAAAACTGAAAGTTTCAGCAGGAGTGTTAATAATTTGGAAATGTCTCAGGGTGTGAAATGATAAAAAGCAAACAGCAAACAGCAAAAAGTAAAGATGGCTGGAGAGATAATTGACTTTTTTTGCACAATGACACCCTTTTTTGGTAAACATGTACATGTCCAGGGGGAACGAATCTATAAGTTTAGACGTCTATCGGAATTCAATAATGGAATCAGAAAACCAATTCTCTGGTTGAGTTAGACCCCAGGTAAGAGAATATATGCATGCTGACTGACTGGAATGGAGTAGAGGGGGTATACCTGGGTTTTAAATCGGGGGGATCGGGGGGGGGGGGGAATACTGTGATAAAGGAGCACACATACTGCACATTAAACCAGTCAGTCACATAAATGAATTTGCTAACTACAGTGTATCAATATCAGTTTTTGCATCCCATGTATAGACCGTTCTATAGAATTCCCACACTAAGCTTTCACAAATGGTCACAATTTCTTTGGTTAGAATGAAGGAATGTCACCTAAACAGTCATTCCTTTATATCAGACCACACTAAGTAAATGATCAATTAATGTAAGGGTTTAAGTTGTGAAAATTTACAATGAAGATCAATACAAAGCCTTCAATGTTCAATCAAAGAAGGTGTTTCTTCTTCAATTCATCTCCTACTGATCAATTATGAAAGCAATAATACTAAACATTATTTTATATTAGGGAGTAAAAGTGTATAAAGAGGTAATTTCAATAAAAAGTGAATAAACATAAGATATTGTGGTAAATTCATTTCCAAGGTACATGTACCTAACTTTCTTGTAGACCCCTACTCAGGCTCAAAAGAAGGACACTGTGTCTAAGAAGGGCTTGAAGAAGTCAATGATAGCATTCAATACTAATATGATATACTCTTCAATCGACTCTCTCTCGTTCAAACTGGGCACATTGAAATGAAAAGCAAACAGAGATAGAACCCTCATTTTGATTTTGCCTCAACTTCTCTCTATAGCAGCATCTCCTGTGGCATTTAAAATGCCTCAGCAAGTCTACATAGTAAACTAAATCACACCCTTGAAATTCTACTTTTTGTAATAAAGTACTGATTAAATATTTATAAAGATAGATTCTATATCAAAAGATAAATGTGTATATAGAGTATATACTAATCCATATAAACTTTTGAATATTAGCTATTCATATCAACTATTTATGTCAGACTTACAATTTTAATGTTCATAACACTCATAATTGTCAACAACTTCTTCCTAATTATATAAAATCATTTCACCAATAATTATGGAAGAATGTATCTGCAAAGATTCTCTTCAGAAAGTGGGACCATTTCACAACTACATAGCTCTCCTATTTGAGTTTACCATCAATATCTTCTAATATAGTCTGATATTACATTGAAATATGGGGGGGGGCATTTGAAGTCAAGCTGGTCTTTAAAAGTCAAGCTAGTCTTTAAATGTCAAATGCAACCGAAAACCTCCAGCCACTTTTCTATATTTGTGTGTATCTATTCCATACCACTCCAGGGCAAGATCAAGTATTGTCATGAGGAGGGGGAGGGGAGAAGCAGGGGATGGGCATCATTTTTTTGGCATAAATTGGCCCTCTGATGGCACTGAGGAGAAGGTTTGTGTTTTCCTTACTCATATAAAGCCCCTTTTCCTGTGTTTCTTTTCTCAGTGGGTGAGGGGGTAGCCACCAACGTGGATATGTCTGTGCACTCCCCTGATAAAGAACTACACTTGTTCTTAAATTGCTATAATTTATTACTCATCTCTGTGATAAATCATCTAGCACTTGAAAAGAGACTCTACTTCAAGCTTTACACCAGGGGCAGATCCAGGATTTTGTTAAAGGGGGCATAAATCTCAGAAAATTGAGAATTAAAAAAAAAAATTTCTCTGACAAGCAAAAAAAAAAAGGTTATCAGTTCTAAAAGGGGACACATATTTACAAAAATGGGGACACAATGTACACTTTTCTTTCAAAAGGGGGGGGCATAGGCCGGAAAAGAGCCCCCCCCCAAAAAAAAAAAAAAAAAAAAAAAAAAATCCACCACTGCTTTACATACTACATAGCAAACTTAAATTGACCTTCATTTCTCTTTGATAATTAACAAAATAATAATGCAACCACAATCCCAAAGAGAATCCAATGCTTATGAGTAGCTTTGTATTGGATTACAAAAAAAAAATGGGTTTTCACAAAGGGAAGGGCTTATTTCAGTTAATGAACCTTTGAATCTTAACCATTAGCTTTGACTTTCTTGTCATTCACAAGAGAAAAGGAGAAATGACAAACATGGTTTTGAATTACAAATATTTTGATGTAAAAATAGCCCACAGCGTACTCTTGGGGGTTGACGGTGCATTTAGGATAGAGTACCTCGCAATACCACGCCAAAATCTGAACCAATTTTTTGCCTCATTTCAGGCAAATCCCAGATAAAATCCGACAAATTGCCTGCCCAGTTTCTGAGGTAATTGGGTGTGTGATGCATTTAGAGGTTCTTACAGATAAGTACTTGACAGAAGGGACAGAACAACACATTGAACAGAGGAAGAAAGGTAAAGAGATAGAAAGAGAGGTATATCGATCAACATAAACCATTTAGAGAAAGAGAAAGAGAGAGGGGGAGGGAACGAAATAGTAGGAAGGGAGAGAAAGAGAAATATTAGCCAAGAAAAATGGTCATTAAGCTATATACAGCAGAAATGGGGAGGGGAGGGGTAGTGATAGATAGTGAGAAAAAAACATCAAGTGACAAAAAAAAAATGGGCACATATAAGAGACTAGATAACAAGAATAGAAGAAAAGCAGAGAATCTTGAAGGAAAAAGAAAGGTGACAGATGAACACTTTAAAGGATTGACAGAACGTGAGATACAAGTACAGAATAGGGGATGTACATATTGAGACAAATGTTATTACCAGAGAGGGAAAGCAAAAACAATTTTTAAAAAAGAAACAAAGACCGTGATAAAAGAAGAGTCAATCACAGTGAATGAATATGAAAGGGAATAAAGAAAGAAAGACGAATGCAGCATCAAAACAGAAAGTACAGAAATATAAGGTTTGGAAAACATATCACTGTAAATTTGTGCTGTACGATGCAAGGTCGTATGAAACAGAGGCATCTGAAGACTAAGTATTTTATTCAGAAACTTCTTCCTAAACCCATAAATATCAAAGGGTGATTGACTGGGCCTTGGGTATCAAGATCTACTACTTTGTTTACTCCTCTCGAAATTTCCATGGTTGCAAAAAAAGTGAATTACCACATATCCTAGTTCCGGCAAACTTTGAATTATACATGATCAAGGCTTTCTGCCTGACAGCAATATGAAGGCTAAAATGATGGTATCTCTGATGAGAAACTGTTAAGAGACAGAAGGGGGTTACCTCATCTCATTCCATACTAAGTTAAATCCTTCTGGCACTCAGTAGATGTCGAGCATGATTTGCCTCTCTCTTATTCTCTCTATTTCTCTCTATTTTTCTCTCTCTCTCCCATCTTTCTCTCCCCGTCTTTCTCATTCTCCTTCTCTCTTTCTTTTTCTCTCTCCCTCTTTCTTTCTGTCTCTCTCTCTCTTGCTCTCTCTCCCATCTTTCTCTCCCAGTCTTTCTCAAACTTCTTTTATCTTTTTCTTTCTCTCTCCCTCTTTCTTTCTTTCTGTCTGTCTGTCTCTCTCTGTCTCTCACTCCCTCTATCCATAAACCACGTACTCTACTTAGCAGTTCATTGATTGTACCATGTTCATGTGAACTTATTTGCAATAGGAAGGAAAGAGGGGGCTGAAGATCAAAGAACCAAAGAAGGAGCAAAGTGACCCTTATTCTCAAAAGCTGCCTAACTTTAAGCCAGGCCTAAACCCCACCTAAATGCGTAGCTTTTGTAAACCAGATTATAAAGTGCCAAATGTCACCCTCTTTTTAATCCTACTTATCACCATAGTTCTCTAACTAAATGCAAATGTAAAAACTTGTTATGACAGAATTGATTTCCGGTGCTCATTTCATGCCAAAAAAAGTTATTTTTTCTTTATTTTGCTACATAAATAGAGTAATTTAAAAGGGATTTAGGGGCTGACAAATGACCATCCATAAATCAGTCCTCTAAGTTAACTTAGGCCACTTTCGAGAATACGGACTAGAATCTTTGAGGTTTTCTGTTCAAAAGATTTTTTTCTGAGGTGAAACAATTATAGTAACAGAACAAGGAAAAGAAAATTCTGTCTATTATACAGTAAAATGACTCAAGCATGGTCTACACCCATCTGAAATACCTTACCCTAACATCTCTCTCTATAAAAATTGAAATCTATGTGACATTTCAAAAACTAATTTAACCATCGTGGTGGCACAAATGCTCCAAAAATGTATCATAAATAGATTTAAAGGAGACAATTTTTCTATCAAAGGGACTCTTTGCCACTTTCATGTTTATACAAATGAGGCTCCTTTAATACCAACATCAAAATGCACCACCCACTTTTTAGGTCTAGAAGAATGACAAAATTTTCTCTGTCCAGAAATATTGGGTAAAATACAAATATTCATGCAATTTTCACCGCCTATCGTGCTGTTAAGGGGTAATCAATTTCATAACTTTTTTGATCAATATATTATCCTCACTACACTGTCTTATTCACTCCTTAAAAAAAGGCCAGTGAAAATGGATGAGAGTTTGAGGAATCTACTCTTTGATGGTGGGAATGTTCTCAGAGTGGTGGGTGAGGAGCAGTAGTCATATTTCTTGGTCAAGTGACTGTTTTCCTTAGAAGCTTTGCCTCATTTAACTCACATCCTGCCCAAATGCCAATGACTCCAATACCCTCCTACTGATATCATTCATAAGCAGCAAATTTTTATAACTTTCTTTCTTTTACAGACAGTAGTCCACAAAGCTTAGGGAGTGACTGGCAGGGACTTGAGCCTAGAAACATAAAACATATCCTTTCTCATAAGCCCACGTCTCCTAAGTTAACAGTTACTTTCCTGCTGAGGACACAATGTGTCTCATATAGCAGTACAATGTGAGGATACAGTTCAGATAAATATAACGTACTTTCTCAAGCATGCATGAAATATCAATGTCTATTCTTATTTACACATAATTTTCACAAGAATATGCCATGCCCTTGCCACTTTCTTTCTTCATCACGGTATTTACATACAGATATGGTATGTGTACAGCATCCAGGCAAAAGGAATTGAAAATTCCATGTCATTAAAATTCCCTTTGTAAGGAAAAATTAACCCATTTTGGTGCAAAATTCTGTGCATTAACGCCCCTCCGCTAGAAGCCTAGAAAGCTCATTAATGCAGTGAGACAGTGTTTATGGAACGGTTGCTATGGAAATACATTTATTCCCAGATAAGGTATTATCAGCAACGTCATAGTGTGTATTCCTAAAACTCGCCAGCAGCATTCATCTTGTGGTCTTTTAACATCTCTAGAGATACGAACCATATCAAGTTCAAACAAACATATATCTTTGCTGAATGATATATAGGACATTGCATTTGTGGTAATCAGGTTTTTTCTTCCTTAAAAATACAAGTTTCCCATTTGATAAAACCCACATGGATGTACATGTATTTTCAGTTACTTTGTCTAACGCAATGCAAAGGACAACCACTCGACAACATTACACATTTTCAATTTCCACTGTCATTTTGTACAAGAATGTAGAATGCCATCTTTCTACACAAACATACCCACACACACACAAAAGGTCAACTTACCATAAACATGTACTGTAAAATTAAATGTTTGGATCAAATTTGCAGAAGTTTCATAAAGCGAAATCATTGAATTAAAATTGACATAATGCTAACTTTGTGCAAATCGCGAAAGTTCCTTGCGATGAAAATGGCCGTCCTTAACAATTCGCAAAAGCATCATGTCACCAACGATCTGGTTTTCCAGTATTTAAAGCAATAATATGTTTTCCTTCATTTCAGTGAAGGCCTGATATCAATTACGTATAATCAGTACACTAGAGTAATGTTTAGGGTTGAGGATATGTTTACATTGTCGTGGGTTCGTGGGTTCGAACCTCGGCCGCGTCATACCAAAAGACGTTAAAAGATGGGAGTTGCTGCTACCTTGTTTGGTGTTCAACAATTGAAAGGATAGAGCAACGTCGATCTGGCGCTGCACAGTGGCTGCCGGGCCCACGATCAATTGGGCAAAAAGAATTTCCATTTTGGTTAATAAAATTTGGAGTGGATTATTATTATTTTATTATTATTTTAAAAATTAGTTTTATGTTTAAACTCAGTTTTATGTTCAAAGTTAGGTTTATTGGGTTTATGGTTAGTGTTAATTTATTCAGGGTTGATCCCATGCAATTTATACATATACTTCCTGATAACCTATCCATTATAAAGGGCTGATCGCATTTGTCCAATAATGATAACGAGATCTTTCATTTAAAATCCACCCAACACCTGTCCTACTATTAATACACACAGAACCATACTCACACACTCACACATACACACAACGTTGTAGGGTGTTGTACCTTTACTTGGAAATCTTGTTAACGTTATCGTTATCGGACAAATGTGAGCAGCCCTTTAAGCAACCTATAACCCACTATAGCTATTTATTAAAGATTAGGTCATGGAGTTCTTACCTAAAAATGAAGATAAAGAGAGCTAGAAGAGAGAAGAATGTAGCCACATTGTCCATGGTGCGGAGCATGACCAGAAGCTGCCTCCTGAGGGCGGGCATGAAGCGGACGAGCTTGAGGATACGTAACAGACGGAAGGTTCTCAACACAGAAAGACCACCGCTGCCATCCTGAAGCACCTCTACAACACTGTATGGAAGATGAAAGACAAAGAGATACAGATATGAGAAAAAAAGTGGGAAAGAAAAACGAGGATGGTCCTCGGTCTCATGTGTGTTTTCATAGAAGTGCCCGCAGTTGCCGGTGAACGCACACGCACACACACACACACACATATATATATATATATATATATATATATAAAATGAGGGAGGGAGAGAGAGAGAGAGAGAGAGAAAGAAAGATACAAAGATAATAACAGAGATGAAAAGATGATACGAGAGACAAAGATAACAAGAAAGAGACAAACCGGGATACAGAAAGATTGAGATATATATTAGGACAGATATGGAAGATAAAGAAAGAGAGAGAGAAAGAGGGTGGAAAGAAATGATATTTCAATTTCATTGTTACTTTAAATAGCAATTTTTAGATTACTTCCCAAATTGTGATATTAACAACATTTTCATGTCTGTAATTAAAGTAATTGTAATTCAACAATAAGAACAATCACATTACACGTTATTGACTAATTGATACAAACATGCATACTATTAGAGAACATACATATCCAAAGTTCAGAAAGACCACCACTGCCATCCCAAATTCTTTTGAACGATTGTTATTTGGAATGTTCGACCGAATGAAACAATATATCTATTATACAAACATTTATTTATCTAGATATGAATTTTCTGGAATTAAAAACTTCAAATGAAAAAAAAATCACAATATGATTGTATCAAAATTTCTTTTACACATACATCCTATTAAAATTACTATTACTAGCTCTAAAATAAATTTCATCAGAATGCTGGCCTACTCTAACAGAAATGTCAACAACTTCTAATTGTTTGTTCTCCTTACCTGACTATCACAATAAGGCCATCAAAGACGTTAAAACCGTTGCTAACATACCCCACCGGTCCATAGGCAATTATTTTAAGAATCATCTCCAAGGCAAAGAGACTGGTGAATATCAGGTTACTGATCTCAATAGCCTCTGTTAGCTCATACGGCTGTGTGAAGAGAGTGGTAAAAGAAAGGAGAGAGACGGTAAGAAAGCGTACAGGCATGCATATGATCACTAATGAGCATTTACTCTCTACATATATAATACAAAGTTATTTAATGTATTAACATGAACATATAATGAACCTAATTCACCTTCAAAATTTTCATCCATTACATTTTCTGAGAGAGACTCGTTCATGTGCATATTCATAATTACAAGAATTAAAAAGGCTACATACATGTACACTTGATTTGGAGAAAAACTGCACAGAAATTTTCACAATAAACAAACACTTATTTATCTGGTTAACTTATTCTTATGTTCAAGTTAAATCAAGCTGAGTTTAGCCAAGCAGTTATGTTATTGATATGGCGCTAGATTAAATCAAGCATTCCGAGAATGTATCCTCTTCATGTGAAATGCTTTAATACACATGTACAATGTACAATTCCATAAAAGAGGTAATAAAGAACCCGCACTGAATCATAAAAGTGATATCATCTATGTTTCTCAAAATGTGAAGTGATGAAATTTAACTTGATCACTTCAAGAGAAAATACTTTGACAAATATGTACACATGGGGGAAACAATCACCTCTTCCTTGGAGAATGGAAAGTTATTGCCCTCTACATTAAACAAAGCAAAAACATTGTTAGAAAATCTCCCATGTTCTCCATCAATCACATAGAGACATTTTCGCCCTCCAAGACAATAAATGTCCACCAATGATGAATGTACCATTACAAGACAAGGCATATATCATGACATTACTTCTAAACAATCTGATTTATGTTATTTGAGGCTCTTTGGCTATGCCCAACATTAGGCTAGAGAATGCAAACAAGAATCATAAGAGAAGGATGACAAAATACTTGCAAACTTTCTTTCACCGATCAAATTTTAAAAAGCAGTCAAATCTTATCATGTCCATATCAAATCCCAATTTCATCCATGAAGAATGTCGTACAGGATCAGTTATATTCTATTCAACCACATTCTAAACTAAATTTCATTTGAATGTAATAAAGGACTATGTTGAGTTCTGGTCATGAGACTGAATTGGCAAAGTGACTGTCTCAAAGCAATTGGGTAGGTTGATTATATATTACATAAAAATTGATGTATGCTGCAAGGTTTTGGAATCACCAAAATGAGGAGAAATTGACTTAATCCTGCTAAGAATGAGAAGCACTGCTCACAGAAATGTGTATATTGGACTACACACACATGTTCGGCCTGAACTTTTCAGCTGTTTCTTGTCATATTTTGAATGTGAGGGCATTTGAAGAGCAATCCTTTTCAGGGGACATATCTACTATGATAATCTTCCAAACTGAAATAAAGAGAATGAGAAAGCTCACAAATTATTTTTTACCTATGCCAGAACTCAACCTCCCATTAATCTCAGTAGACCAAACATACAAAATGTACATTGCACTGCACAAGATGTATGATGTGAGCATTTAGTTCAAAGAGTTGGGGGAGGGGAGCTTAAAGCCCACCGCACACTATACAATCGACTACGATCCGAATTTTGGAAATAATCGCAATAGCATTAAATATAGGCAGTTTAACCAGTGAAAGATAGCTGATTCAGGTTCTGAACAATAATATGAATACTCAACATAGGAATTTGGTGAGATGTCAGCCTTATATCCGGGATAAGGGCCAAATCAGTTTCAAATCGTAGACAATCGCATGACTGCTCTGACGTCACTACAATTCGGAGCCGATTTGGCCTTTCCTCCGACTAGAATGATCGTAATAGCCTGTAATTTCAATTTTACTATCTATGTAACTATTCTGAACCTCAATCAAACATATCTAATGTGTTTAAGTGTTTATATCTAATGCTATAACATTTTCTTTCAAAATCGGAGCGTAGACCGATCGTATAGTGTGCGGTGGGCTTTAGAATATCTTTTAACTGCTTTGAGGAGGCTTTAATTTTCCAATCCATTCCATATGGCTCTACAAGAATATGATGGAGCAACATACATATTCATGCAACAACTAGGGTATGTCACAAAATACATCGCTCGACCGAATATCCAAGACAAGTAGAAGATTCAACTGAGCGATTTTTTTTCCTAATGAAGGGCATAATGGGGATGAGAATGCATGGGATATCAGTCTTTTGGGATGTGACATTATCAAAGCTATGCTCAAGAAGACGTCACTGGTCTGAGAACACAAGATTCTTGTCTATGTCTTAAGCCGCTGAGAGAGAGAGAGAGAGAGAGGGGGGGGGGGGAGAGAGAGGGGAGAAAGAAAGAGAGAGAGATGGAGAACTGATCTAGCAAGCTCTTTAATTTGCTTTAAAATGTGTTTTCTCACGAATATCTTGTTTTGTGTCTCTTGTTGGACAAGAAAGTGTCATGTCCACCTCGTTTATTCTTTCATTCATTAACTTTCTTCTTAATCTTAATGTCTGTTCGACTATTCTGCATACAGTGTTTATTTTTCATTTCTAAATGAATATTTCAATATACAAATTTCTTATCTTCCTTACATTGTTTTAAATTGTCTTCTTACAGGGTTCCTGTCCTATTCTTGACCTATGCAAAATTATACTCATTGATGCTCTCTTTATTTTAAAGGATTTGAAATTGCTCTCCCCCTTCTCTCTCTCTCTCTCTCTCTCTTTCTCTCTATCTCTCCTACTCTTTCTATAAATTTCCATCATTATAAGCTTTCCTTTCATTTTGGCTTTGATATTCTACTCTTCATCCTTTCAACACAAGCAAAAAACTACTAAAAACTAAGCAAAATATGTGATAAGTATTCCTTGATATCTACTTAAGATATGAAAACATTTTGCAATGCAGGTGGGACAATCCCACCATATTTCATGTAATAAATGTTTCCAGTAATTTATCAAGGTCATGGGTAGAGTTGAATATTTTCTTCTGAGAAAAAAGAAATTAAATTTTTTTTCAAAACATAGCACATGGGAGAGTTGTCCTCAATGTACATCACAGAATGGCCGATTTGTGTTTGATGGATCACAACACTTAAACATTACAAGTTTCTTCTCATTTATCAGATTTTCCTCAAACTTCCACAGATCTGTTTCCCTCATTTTTCTGCTTATATTCAAGGCAACTGCATGCCAGAGTGAACCGCCCTTTTGAAATCCTGGTCACGGTTGATGAGAAATAAAATCTTGGGGCTAAAAACAGTGTTTGGTATAACACAGCTGATGCACCTTCAACCAACTGTTAATCAGTTTGAGATGGGATGTCCTTGCTTTAATCCCCAGGGATTAGGGTGCTCTCAGCTTCCCTTAAGTCCAGGGCAGCACCTCTCTGTACCAGCTGGAATGACGTCAAGAAGCGCTGTCGGCTACGCTCGTTGCATAGGAGGGGCGGGGAGGATGGGGGTATGAACATTCACATAATACTCGAGCAAGTAGAGCGGCCATCATTAATCAAATAGAGATGTACTGAAATGGATCAGTATTTGGCAAACCGTGAGTAAACTACACATAGTTTACAGCATCCTGGGCCCTGTTTCATAAAACTTGTTATCAATAGCTAGTTGCAATAATTGTTATAAGCTACTGAAATCCCTGAATCTGATTGGGTGAGAGCAATTTTGCCATAGAAATGGGGCAGTTGTTATCGATAACAAGTTTTATGAAACAGGGTCCTGGTCTGTTTTCTACTAAACAAGTTAACCTGAAGCCAAGTTAAAAATACCTTTAGTAGACAGCACTTAGTCTCACCTTACACCCACATATAGCATCAGGTTTGAATTCTTATGATATGTGACCTAGTGTATAGATATAAGCAGTTAGTATCCGATTCATTGTCATGGAGTTATTTACAGAAATACAATTGTTTAACATAATCATGAATAAAATTGAATTGTGGGAATAGTTTCATTAATGGAAAATATAATCTATTATAATTTAATTAAAATTACTAATACCAAAAAATTAAATCACCCCACTTATAAGCCATACATATGTGAACATTATTAAGTGTAGAATTTGTTAAGATGTTAACCAATTATTATAATAAGGCATTTAATTTCACTAGTATGAACACAACCTACTGTAAAATGTTAGTTACCCAACTTTTTTCTCTTTTTATAATAAAGGCAATGGGAAGCAAACAAGAAGTTGAAAAAAACATCTGACATCAAAAGCTTAAAAGCAGTTCACCTTTTCCCCTCTTACAAGAAAGAGCAATCAAGTTTGAAATACAAGATACCCTAGGCTTTTGGCATAATTGCCTTCTACTATGTCATCCTCCATTGTGTATGGACATGCCCTAAATGAAAGTAAATCACAATGAGAGACCTTCTTTTTTCTGTCCCCTTGCTTTCTCCTCTGAATTTCTTGGTCTACCAACCATGAAATTGAACCAAGATGAAGGAGTCCTCCCGCTGTTCATAAGATTAATGTTCCCATGTTAATGTCCTGCCTGACAACATCAGCCCCATCTCAAGAAAAGGTCATAGGTCACAAGACACCAAACACTGCTTATTTTTATAGGTTTGGTTTTTATTTTTTTGTTGTAATTTAGGAATAAATATATATTTCTACAGAAATTATTAGAAAATACAATGAAATTGTATGACATTCACTGCTTTCCGATTAAATTGTAAAATCAGCACTGATTTTCTTATTTACTATATAAATCTATATACCTACCTATTATGCCTGTAGTCTTGACTACGGGACCCCTTCGAGAATTTAACACAAATGAGTCACAATATTGTGCGCACCCCCGTAATCCTATTGTCCCCTTCGCCACTCACGCGCGTCAACACGCTACGGCCATCTTCCTCTTTTGCGAGCAATCCCAAGTAGAAACATGTTGCTTGCAAGGTGAGGGGAAGGAGGGAGGGTCATAGGTAGGTATATAGATTTATATAGTAAATAAGAAAATCAGTGCTGATTTTACAAATTTACTGCAATAAATCATATATACCTACCTATTATGCCAGACCAGCGCCAACTCAAAGACCGGGAGGCATGTTTCAAGCAGAAGGGAATAGGATTACAGCAAAGAATACAAAGACACAGCGGCCTTCAAGGTGGCTGACGCAAACATAGCCTCACCTGCGGGAACATCCCTAAGGTAGCAAGAAATGAAGGAATTGGGCGAACGCCAATAAGCAGCCTTCAAAATATCATCAAGCGCCACACCTTGAAACAGAGCCCAAGAAGTGCTGACACTACGAGTGTCATGAGCACGAGGCTTACTGTCGGAAAAAAGAGCCCCTGTGCCAGCAGCCCTAAAAGCCTCGACAATCCATCTAGAAATGGAATCAAGAGAAGCAGGAGAAAAAGGCTCTCTAGTGATCAGGAACAACTGATCATCCTTACGATAAGACTTAGTCTTATTAAAATATCAATTGAGAGCCACTTTGTCCTCGCGCACTGACGAAAACCCAGAAAGCAGACAAAGAAAAATCTCAACAGGGCCAGAGGCAGCTGTCTGATTCTCGGCAATAAAAGAAGCCTTAGGAATCAATCTAACGCCTTTTCTCTCCCAGCGAACATGACCAGGAGTAAGGCAGAGAGCATGAAGAGTACTGCGCCTCTGCCCAGAGGCAAAAGCTACCAAAAAGAGCGTCTTAACCGTAAGATGATGAAGCGAGCTTCACCTAACGGTTCAAAAAGAGGTTTCGCCAAGGCCTCCAGGACCTTAGGCAGACTCCAAGACGGCACTAACCTAGAACAAGGAGGTCGCTTCAAAAAGAACGACCGAATAACACCACTTAACAGCGGGGAATTGGAAATCCCCGAACCATCTGAGAAACCCGAATGAATGGCCCCGAATGAATGGCCCCGATCGTTCCGAACGGTAGCCTCGGATAGCAGAGATGGATCTCCCTTTGTCAAATAGCGAGATTAGAAAATCCGCAATTGAACCAATAGGAGCCGATAAGGGGTTTGATCAAAGGAAAAAGACCGAAAGACGGGAATTATAAATCTCCCTAGTAGAAACTCTACGACTGGACAATAAAAATTCCGCGGCTCTATCACAGAGACCCGACTGTCTTGCAGATTCCCCGACAAGGGCCAAGCAGTCAAATGAAGGGACTCTGGATTGTGGTGAAGAATCCCCGAGAGGGGCTGCAACACCAGATCCACTCTTAACGGAAGAAGGAAGTAGGTGGTTTAGAATCGACGCAAAAAGATCCACTTCCAGTGGATCCAGGTAACTGCAAATGCGGCGAAAGACCTCTGGATGGAGCATCCATTCCGATGGAAGACACCTACCCCGAGACAGAAAATCCGCAATGAGGTTTTCCAGACCGGGGATGAAAGAGGCCACGGGTGTGATCGCCATGCGACAACACCACCTCCACAGCTGTGCTGCTAGGGCATTCAGGATAGCAGAACGAGCGCTTCCCTGCAGATTGACATAAACCGCCACAGTGACATTGTCCGTGAGGATCAGAACTGAACGACTGAAAAGTCGACTTCTGAAATGAAGCAGGGTTAAAAGAACTGCCATAAACTCCAGGACATTAAATATGGGGAAGAGTCCCAAGATGAGACCAATCCCCCGCGACCGCGCTGCCATTGCAATGTCCTCCCCACCCAAACCGAGAGGCGTCCGTCGAAACCGAGATCAACGGAAGGGGGGGGGGTACGAAAGGACTTGCCTCGCGCAAGAACCTTTCTGGCCAGCATGAGTTTGCGAGCTGCCGAGACAATGGTGAGAAACCTGTCTCGACTGGGCCGAGCCAACTGATTCCAAATGTCCAACACAGCCCCCAGAAAAACTGGGCTGCAAGTAGGAACTATTCCCAAAATATTAGGAAACCCAAGTCTTGAGTAAGATTGACGAGCAAACGAGTCTCGTTCAACAAACAATCGCGCGACTCCGCCAGGAGAAGCCAATCGTCCAGGTAGCAAAAATAGCCGAAGGCCGCGTCGCCTCAGAGAGGCTGCCAGCACGGCTACGACCTGAGTAAGAACCCGAGGGACTGGGCGCAGCCCGAAGGGAAGAGTGCGAAAGCGATAAGTCTCTGAGAGGAAGGAAAACCCCAGAAGATCGCGCGAAGCGGGATGAATGGGAAAGTGGAAATACGCATCTTCGAAAAACTATCAAGACTGCGTAGTCCTTCCTCTTGATCAACAGGAGAATGGAGGCGAGAATCTCCATCCGAAAATGTACTGAAGTTTTCCCGAGCGCTTGGGAATAACAAAAGTCGGAGAAAGGGAAAAAGACAGCCAGTCTCTTACCCTTTCTATAGCCCACTTCTTCAACAGAGATTCAATCTCTGATGAGGCACAAGAACGAGCTAGGGCCTGTGAGGTGACCGAGTTCCTATAGCCCCTCCGGGGAGCGGGGCGGACAGATCTATGAAGAATCCGTCTCGTCCGCCAAAGAGAACAAAAGCGTCCCCGGAGATGGCCTCCCAAGCGGGGAGAAAGGAACGAAGACAGCCACCAACCAAGACGTGGACAGAGGCTCGCATCGACTTAGGATGAGCATGTAAACAAGACAGAGACCTGTTATCGCGCATCGCCAAAAAGCAAAGGGCCCGAGACGGAACATCCGAGAAGCAGTGCGATGTCCGACTCCTTAACCCAAAGGGCCGTAAGAAACAAGACTCTGCGACGGTACATGACCGAGGCAGCTGCAGTGGAAAACTATGACCACTGCAAACCAAACATGACGCTTAAAAGAAGCGCCGCTTCAATGCGTCAATAATCCAGCTTGAAATCCTCCGCAAGAGAAATACCCTCGGAGGAATCCCGCTGCCTGAACCCAAGCAAAGTCGAACCCAGCGATTCGGAAACCGAAGCTTGAGAGGCCGCTTCCAAACTTGGTTCCGCCTGAAATGATCGTGACAAAAGATCACGAACAAAGGCCGAAACAGTCGGATTCACGCATGAACCGCCATAAGCCTCCTCACCCGACGGAGCCCCGAGGCTGCGAGAATAGGAGGCGCATGTGATCCCGTCACAGACAAAGAAGAATAAACCATAAAAGGCTAATTAGTCTCGATGTCCGACTCAAAAAAGGAACAAAAGCAGGGGATGTGATGCCTGGTACAAGGGACCAACCCTGAGTCTGGGCAAAGCCCATCTCACACCGAACATCTCAGCTTGAGAGACCGGAGGGTTAGCTAAACCCGATGGGCAAGAGGCAGGCAAAGCCTTGCCTCTTTTAGCCCCTTCCCTAGGCTTCTGATTGGCCCTAAAAAGAGCCTAAGTCGAAACCCGCTTTTCAGAGCGTTTATTCGGTTTCGTTCGGAAGCGAGACCCCTGAATAGGGACAGAAGTCAGGGTTGAAGTAGCCGGTACAAAGGACCAACCCTGATTCTGAGCAAAAGCCCGCATCATGCTGAACATGTCAGCTTGAGAGGAGCTAGCTGGGTTAGCCAGGCCAGACGGGCAAGAGGCCGGCAAAGCCTTGCCACTTTTTGCCTTCTTCTTGGCCTTTTTCTTGGCTGGCTCGACAAGAGTCGTAGCCGAAACCCTTTTCTTAGAACGCTTAATCGGATTCGTTCGGATCTCCGAAGCCGCTTCGGAAACACGAACCGATCCCTCCGCGGAGGGACGTTCACTTCCCATAAAGGGATTGGAGCGCTCATGGCGTAAGCCTAGAGAATCACCCAAATCACCCATATTGGCTAAGCAAGAAGATGCAGTAGCCATGGGTTGGGAGCTAAAAGCTCCCAGTGCGGGGGCAGACCGAGATGACTCGGTATGTGCCCGATGACTACTAAAGGCGTGTGAACCCGCTATTGGACCGCTAGAAAGCGGCAATAGGGGAGCACTAGTAGTCACGCACTCAGGTGAAAACACCTGTTGCTCCGAAGAGCGTCCATAATTGTTAGCTCGAGCATTCCCATTAGCTGGCAATGTAGACAGCCCAGAAAGTACTCGTTCCCCCATATGGCGTTTGCCGGGGGCTAGGGTTTGAGAACCCAGACCAACATGGACTAAGCCCGTGGGTTGCCCTGCAGTAGTGGGGCGCGTCTCCCCTAACGGATCAGAGCGAGTGAACGCTACCGTACGGGAAACAACCGCCCCCCCCCTCTGGTCTCAGCGACCGGGGGATTGGATTCGTTAGATATCCAAACCACTAGAATCTGACGCCACCCACCCCGAAACCACGGGCTTCGGAGTTGACAATCCCGACTCAGTTAACGCCACCCGTCCCGAAGCTGCAAGCTCCGAGACTGGCAAACTCTGCAAGGAAACACCACTAGGCAACTTACCCTTAGCCCTCCTCCCTCCCCCATGTACCAAAGTACTCGGGAGAGTTCAGGAAGGCCGAGTCGTCTTGCTAGACGACTCTTCGGAAGAAGCAGGTCTCCTTGACCTAGCTGCTTCTTCTTCCGAATCCATACCACTGCAATAAAACAGACAATAAAGTATACTTTTCAAAATAAGAAATACTTCAACTGAATGCAGTAAAATAAGGGTAAATTTTATTTGGGAGATACGCACAAAAGAATTTTCACAGCCAAAAAACCGTAAGAACAAACACCGAACCCAAAGGCTCGGTGACAAACGGAAACACCCGCAAACACACAGAAATATCTACGTGGGGCTGACCGTGAAAGGGAAAAATAAATGCCAAGAAAAGGATATCAAAAATCCCTTGCAATCGGCAAAAGTGACTACTAAAACACACAGTACTATAATCTAAGCGAATATAGGTACCTAAAAGTGCTTTAAATGTGCGAAAAAGCGCACCTAAAAGATACTATACGACCTGATTTCAGGAGCGCTGTGACTATACGTCCTATCTCGTCGGGGGCGAGCAAGAAAGAGGAAGATGGCCGTAGCGTGTTGACGCGCGTGAGTGGCGAAGGGGACAATAGGATTACGGGGGGTGCGCACAATATTGTGACTCATTTGTGTTAAATTCTTGAAGGGGTCCCGTAGTCAAGACTACAGGCATAATAGGTAGGTATATATGATTTATTGCAGTAAATTGCTATTTCACACGCTTCACATTTATATCGGTCAGAATGGATAATTGTTTGCCTAGCAGTTAATTGATATTTCACCTGTGTTCTTTACAAACGAAAATTTACTTTCAATTACTTTTACCATTGTATTAATACAGAAAATGTCAAATTTGACCAAAACTGAAATATTACAGAAACAAACTTTTAACCCTACATACATGAATATCAAACAGAGCGCATCTCTGAAAACTGAAACCAGAATATTATCTGGAATAACAACAAATTATTTTCTATGAAAAGACCAAAATATTTCAATCAAAAAAAAAATTCTGTTTGCCTTGGGGTAATGATACAGATTGTATCTTAGTGGTAGCGAGCAATAGAATTTATATTTGTTCTTTAGGGAGCCAGTGTAAATTGACAATAAGACAGGTTCTACATTCGCTATAGATGGTGATAATGTAGAAAGCACACATGGAATTGTTGACCCAAGACCGTAAGATACCTTCAAATATATTCCTCATATCCCCACTCCAATTCCTTGTCTCTATTTGCAGTGGTGGTAGCCATGCAGGAGATTGCGAGTATCCCCGTGATCACGAACATCTCTGTGATCACAAGATACAGCAAACAAGGCAAGCCATGACAAGAGACTGTCCTATGTCAAATATGTACTCTACCAAACTATGCATAAACCCACATGGAGACGTTTCTCCCTTCTCTTGTATCGTTTTAACCATCCTACATTGAGCGTATTGCATTCCACTGACATTCCATGACCTAAGAATGAACTATGTCAACATTTAAAACAATAAATCAGTATGCTATCCATATGCAATCACAATCTGCAGGCTTTTAAACTTACAAATTAACTGGGGAGAGACAGAAGGCTATTCAAGTAAAATGCAAATTGTTGAAAAATCATAATTGCATTGCATTAAG
This sequence comes from Heliocidaris erythrogramma, assembly GCA_025617745.1. Lineage (NCBI taxonomy): Eukaryota > Metazoa > Echinodermata > Echinoidea > Camarodonta > Echinometridae > Heliocidaris > Heliocidaris erythrogramma. The sequence goes on along the minus strand of CM046857.1, from coordinate 49,396,397 downwards.
GTAGAAAAAACATATTTTTGAGCCTTAGTGGAGGTAAAACTACCTCTGCTACCTAAATTAGGCTTAATATTACCAAAACTGTAACTACTATGTCAAATTACAGCTTTTAATTTCATTAATGTAATCGACAATTGCACCCTTTGCGTTCCGGACACATCTTTTTGTGCCATTGTGTTTCACAGATGAAATTTATTTTAACATATTTTGCAAAAACCATTTGATATTTAATCCCTTGTAATGGAAAAAAAGTACTTTCATCCCTAAAGGATTGCAATGTTGATAATATAACTTTCACGAATTATGAATGCTTTTTTAGCTCTAGTAGATTGGAGATGGATTACGATAATCATATATAAAAGGCCTTAGAAATATAATATCATGCAGTATAAAAAATGTAACTACTATCAATGTTACTATTATAATTGCGGAGCACCAGGAGTGTCAAGTCTGACAGACATATGCGCTTTACAAGTACCCACTATTATTATCATCATCATCATTATCGTCAACTTGAAGGATTCCTCTATCTATTCTGACAAGCTTGTGTGTCCATGCTTAGACTGTAACTACCTGGGGAGCGTTTCATCAAGCGTTTCATCAGTGATTTTTACCGACAACTGTTATAAGCTACTGAAATCATTGCGTCTGATTGGCTGAGAGCATATTTGTCAGTAAAAATCACTGACAAAACGCTTGATGAAACGCTCCCCTGGTCAGGTGTATTGTGAAGAGTACTACGTGCAGGTATGCAGACAAGCACATCACTCAATTATAATATCTGTCTTGTTCTCAGGTGTGTGGACCATAGTCACTTGATACTTAGACCACACAGACCACAGGATTACACATGTTACATGAAAACCTGTCCTGTACTTAAAAATGGTTCTCAAGATGACCATGGCACTTTCTCACTGCTTTAAACAGAAAGGTGCAAAATTTGTGGGGTTATAAATTCTATTTTCATGAAAGGATAAAGGAATAATAAAGAGAAGTTATACCTCCCACAAAAAAACTATTTAGGCATTTGTGGTATAGATGGATTTAAAGAAATGTTACAACTTCTAAAAGCATATTTCTAGAATTGTACATCCGCTTACCGTGCATATGTTTGTGCCTTTCTGCGGGGCACACAGCAATATGACTTCATACTGTGTGTTGAGAGCTAGAAGGATGTTAACTCTGTGTTAAATGATGGCTAAACTAATGGCCTTCTGGCATTCAGCGTATGATATGACCTCTCATCATGCCTACACCTAGTATGTATGACCTGCTATCTAGGGAAGATGTAGACATGTCCTTACTACACTCTGCATGTGGTCCTATCAAATGGGTTACTGTTATTGTTGCAACTTCTTATTACATGTCTGCTGCAATATCTCACGACCTCATGAGTACAGTGACAGGTGCATTAAAGTAGGGCACCTTGATATATCACGTTGGTCTTCGCCTCACGCCAGAGGCTGTCCGTCTTTATAAACACTAGCCCCCTTGCCAGGCCAGAGCTAGTGAGGTTGAGTCACCAAGTCAGACAGATGTAACAAGGAAGTCCCCATCCCTCTTCCTAGGCTGGAGTTGGTGTATTACCCCCTGCCACTACACTGGTAGTGGGTCAATCATTCCTCGTCCCCCCCCCCCAACCCCCATGTTGGGGATGGTATATTACCCCTACTATTTCGACAATTTACTAGGTGTTTAGTCTACACTGGTAGTGGGTCAATCATTCCTTGTCTCTCCACTCCCCCCCCCCTTCCCCAACGTTGGGGATGTTATATTACCCCCTACTATTTCGACAATTTACTTGGTGTTTAATCTTCACTGGTAGTGGGTCAATCATTACTTAGCAGCCGGTCCAGCTGGTAGCTCTAATGTCCAGTGGGGTGAAGGAATTTCTGACCTGTAACTCACATCAGACTAATCTGTACCCCCTGTCACTGTCTCTCTGTCTATGGCATTTGGCTTGAGAGTCAATGAATTGCACCGAATAGGAACTATGAAGGTACAGCTGTACTATGTATTTGAAGTTTGAAAGGCATTTGAATTTCTATTATATATATATGTATTATAATATGAATAGTGTTCAAAGCAGTGGCGTATCCAGGGGGGGGGTGCAACAGGCGCGCGCCCCCCCCTATTGGCCGTCGTAAAAAAAAAAAAAAAAAGCCCAAAAAAGAAAAATCCTCATACCAATTGAAAATATTGTTCATTAAATAGGCTTCCAAATTGGTCACATATATAGAACTGCCAAGTAGTACGTTTTTAACGTATTAATACTTTTTTGGAGTAAAATACGTCCGTACGTTTTTCTGTGCGAAAATCCGTTTTTTGAAAATTCCGAGTATGGTTGTTCGAACTTACACTACGTAGATACGTACAACTACCTTATCTTGTCTATATGCACTGTTTGTGCTAACATGTACAGTGTATACGAAGCATGGGTGTGAGAACAAAGAAAGTACATTGACAAGATAACGTACTGTGCAGTGAATCCATGTTATGCATGATGGCAGTGCACGATTGTGCTATCGCGAGATAAGGAAATCACAGCCCCTAATAACCGGCATTTGTCCTCTGAGAACTGATTCTAAATTTTGCAAATGAGTCCAAATGGAATATCATCGCTATTTTTCATGATTCAAGTGAGAGATAATGTCTAATTTGTTGAAATATTCTCTTGAAAAAAATCCCTGCTGGAAAGTGAATTCCAGCAGGGATTTTTTTCAAGAGACTATGATCAAGGTACAAGGATACAGGTGCCAAGTCTTCCAGCACCAGCGGCCTAGATAATTGGTAGTTTGGTGGGTACAGTGCGTGCATATCGTGAATCGTTCTTCATGACCAGGCTTTCGTGGCTTGTTTTCTACTCTTCCCGCCCCCCCCCCCCACTCAGTATTATTTAGGATACGCGTATGCTTGTTCCCTCCCTTTGAAAGCACCCCCTATCTCAGGGCTGCCAAAATTTCTGAACCCCCCTGTCGCGGGCTTTGCGCGGGCTTTTCCTGCTTTGGAGACCCCCCTAAATTCAGAACACTGCTCAATGTACCCCCCTATCTCAGGTGAGCTCTCATTCCAACCCCATATCTCAGGACAGACACCAACCCCCTCCCAAGTAAGCTGTCATTACAATACCTTGGAAGAGATGGGGGCTAGTGTTTCTACTTTTCAAAATGAAATAATCCTGGCTGAATGAGCTATCAAAACTAGCAGGAATTTCAGGAATTTGATCCCGGGATTTGATCGATTTTTCAAGATATTTCATAACCCCCCTTTTTTTTAATTTCTCAGGTGTCGAACAGAGAGAGAGAGAGAGAGAGATAAAGAAAAACACCCCTTTTTAATGAAATCTCCGAGTGAAAGATAAAAAACACCCCCTTTTCTTACAATTCACGGGCCGGATTGTGTCGCCCCAAAAATACCCCTTTACCGGAGATTTTGGGAACACGCATGCGGTCCCTTCGACCTCCGAGTGGGGGGGGGGGGGGCCGGGCTACTCTTTAACTTTATGTTGGGGTGTTTGAATTTAGCTGTGGTTAACTACATACGATCAGGGAATTCCTGGAATGTTATAGAATGAAGATAAAGTAATTTTCCATCGAAAAAAATTTAGTTCCTGGTTTTGAGTTTAGATCTTACTAGGCAACTGGGCAAGGTGAATTTGCATGTTGTGTGGTAAAAAGCAGATCAATTGGCTAAAATATTAAGTTAATCATGTCAATATTTCTTTATAATGTACTGTAGATTAATGAATTTAGCCCTCTAAAGAACAAGAAAACGTACCAGCTTCAGGGGGCTTTGCTCCCTGAACCCTCAAAAGAGGCTTTGCCCCTCGACCCCATCAGGGGCCCTGAGCGGGCCCCTGTACCTCCGGCTTCAGGATTTTTTTGAGCTGAAGGAAGCAAACATTCAAACCCGAGTATGCAGCTCAGCAAAATGGAGCTGCTTCGAGACGAGACGAGTTCAGTGCCTGTTGCAAACTCTGCGGGGCACAATTTTGACCACTATTTTTTATTTTTTAATGCATTCACATGAAACGACTTTATGCAACTGAAGGCGTTCTTATTAAAGAAATGTACAGTAGCCGCATTAGCATTTTTAAGGAAAATAGCGAAAAACATATAAAACCGGCAAAATATGTTTTTTCAACTAAAAATATGTTTTTTTCTAGCTGAATAATATGTTTTTTGAAAGTGACAGGTTGGCAGCTCTGCATATAGCACTATTTTGCATCTCAGCCCTTCTTCAGAAGCAAAAATTTTCCAAAGACCCCTCCTCCATGACGGCGATCAATAATTCCTGGCGCCCCCCCTATTAGGAAATCCTGGATACGCCCCTGCAAAGGATTGGATTAATGTTAAGGATCAACTAAGCAATTCCGCGGTAACGGAAGGACATTCAGACACACTTTACCAACTTCAAACCATTACTACAATTTCTTTTTTTGTATATTAATGAGGTCGGTAACGGAAGGACATTTTGAAAAATCAATATGTCCTTCCCTTACCGACCTGGCGACCTCATATATATGCTAATTTCATTACTTCTTGGCAATAAGAGTTGGTGTGTTTTTTTTTTTAATCAAAGTTTGAAAATCAAAGGCAGTTAATCCAAACTTACATCTCTGATGTTTGAAATTTTCTACCATTACAAAAAAAATTGTACTTACAGTGTGAAGTTGGTAAAATGTGTCTGAATGTCCTTCCGTTACCGTGGAATTTGACCTACTTTGTGTATAGTATCTTAATATTTCTACAGTTTTGATATAGATCTACACCTTCATAATCGATTTGGTGATTCTATTTCCCTAATTATCAAATCTATCACTCCTCTATCTCTCTCTCTCTCTTTCCCTACATCTATCCATTTCTTTTATTTTTTCTTTCTTTTTATATTAAAGTATCCCTCCCTTTCGTTTTTTTCTGTATATTAATTCCTTTAACTCATAATTCCTTCTGCTACTGTCATTTCCATTCACTTTTCTGCTATAGTTAAGAAAACTCCTCAAGTCTACACAGAAGACTTTCATCTGTTGGGGATAATCATACAATGGGAAGGGTTGTTCAATCTAAGGGCTTTTTTGTGCTCTTAAGTCGATCATTGAGAGTTCTGCGTGTTTCCTCAAAGTAACAATTGGAACAATCTGAGCAAGTGATCTTGTAAACAATGCCTGTCTTTTCTTCTCTTGGCACTTTGTCTTTCTGATGGACCAGCCTGCTTCTTAGTGTGTTGGGACTTTTGAAAGCAACACTAATGTCCTTGTCTTGGAATGCTTGTTTCAAGCAAGAGACTATAGTGTTGAAAGGAAGGACTGCTCTGTTGTTAAGTTCTTTCTTTTATTATTGGGAGGGGGGGGGGCTTAGTTCTTATTCTGTCCTTCGCTCTTTGTCTCGTCCATGCTGGGTAACCACATGATGTAAGCACCTTGTCAATGTGTTGAAGTTCACTCTGTAGTGCACTGGAGGTCACATTATGAGCCCTCAAGTACAATGAGCTTGCAACTTTTGTGCTAAGGGGATGGTCAGATTCAAAGTTCAAGTAAGAATCAGTGTGTGTAGGTTTCCTGTACACAGTGATGGATACTGAAAAGTCACCATTCACATGAACCTTGGTGTCCAGAAAGTTCAATGACCTTTCCACCTCTTCCTCAAAGCTGAACTGTATGTGTTGGTTGATGCTATTGATGTAATTTGAGAATTTATCCATGTGATCACGATCAATAATGACAAAGGTGTCGTCAACATATGTCCACCATATGCTAGGCGGATGAGGGGCATGAGAGAAAATCTCTTCTTCTAGTGATCAATGTTAAATTGTCCCAAACAAGAGGATCAATAAGTGTAATGCTTTGTAACTGCCAAGGAATGGTGCGATGTGAAGTACCTTCTTGATTAGATATGATTGGAGTACCACCCCTGTATGTACACAGCCTGGCTATGAGCTCTAACGTGACCCCTTCGCGTTAGTGTAATGATGGATGATGTAACAATAGTCACCGAAGCATGAATTAATGATCCCTTGTTGGAGGAAGATATTGATTAGTATAATTAGATTATCTAATGAGCTGAACGAGTGCTAACCATGACACTGATGATACCCTTGTGACTGGTATACGCTCTACTTTCTCTCTTCCAATTATCCTTTCTTTCTCATTCAACATATCCCATAGGTTTGGTATTTTTAGGGAATTCTTGGTATATTTCAGACTCTTCCTCTTGATTAGATTGAATAAATGTCTGCTAACAGCCAGAAGGGCATTACCTGAAATTAACCCATAGACTATGGGAACTGGGTGGTTCCTGTATTAAGCCTATGAGAGTTAAAGAATTTAGCAGTCAACGGGTTAAAGTATATTCAGGGATGCCACTTAGAATTGATGAAAAGTAGGAAAAATCATATAGAATGGTCCCTTGTGTACATAAAAAGTGGTTTTCTCTGGCTAAAAATATGTTGAAAAAGTAGGGATTCCTACTTTTGTCTGAAAAGTGGCATCCCTGTATATTAGCATCCTTCTGGCTCCTAGTTGATGATATTTCTGTGTCTTTATCCATCTGTTTTCATGATCTCCTGGGCCCTGTTTCATAAAACTTGTCATCAATGACAAGTTGCAATAACTGTTATAAGCTACTGAAATCCTTGCATCTGATTGGCCGAGAGCAAATTTGTCGGTAAAAATCACTGGCAAGACACGATGATACGCTCCCCTGTTCTCTTCACACTTAACCCACCTATGCACTCTTTAAGCCTTGTTCACATATGACCTAGCAAATCACTTATTTAAAAAATTTACAACAAGATGACACAATCATAGAGGGCATCGCATTCCTGTATCTTATGCACACAGTTAAAGATAAGTTGAGTTCTGGGCATGAAATTGAATTGTGAAAGAAACTGTCTCAAAGCAATTGAGAAATGTTAATTATATAGCACATAAGACTTGGTGTATGTTGTAAGGCTTTGGAATCACCAAAATAATAAGAAATTGACTCAGTCTTGCTGAGAGTGACATGCACTGCACACAGAAATGTGTATATGGGACTATACACACAAATGTTTGGCCCAAAACATTTCAGCCGTTTCTTGTCATATTCGGAATGTGAGGGCATTTAAAGAGTAATCCTTTTCAGGGGACACTTCTGCTATAATAGGCTACCAAACAAACATAAAAAGAATGAGAAAGCTCACAAATTATTTTTCAGCTTTAAACCTTCCCTTTAAGTGAGAGCGGGCAGCGGCCTTTGTTGTTGTACGCATCTTATTTTTTTGCACCCCACCTTGCCATACATTTACACATAAGATGATTCTTTTTTTGTCACTGCATAGTTTTTATGTGATTTACCTAGTCATATGGGAATAAGGCTTTACACTTTCCAGGAACATCTCATTGTCATATTATATCCCATAGTGCTTTCACTGCTCCAGGAGTAGCACTTCTCTTTGGACTGATTTCAACTTTGATTCCCCACTACACTGGGTTCAAATTACTCGACATACATTTATCCATTTTACTCTTTGTCTCTGTCTCTCTCCATCTTTCTGTCTTCACACCCCCCCCCCCCCTCCTCTCCCTCTCTCTCTCTCTCTTTCTTTCACTATTTTGTTCAATATCTTTCCTCTGTCTATATGTGTCAGGATTCTCTCTGTCTCTGCTTAAAGTTCTTATTTCTTTGTTTCTCCTTCTCATTCTCACACTATCTCTCTCTTTCTCCCTCTCTCTCCTCTCTCTAGCTATTGCACAGTCTCTGTCTCTCTGCTAGCTCTACCTCTCTCTCCCTCTCTTTCCCTCTCTTTCCCTTTCTCTCTCTCTCTCCACCCTTCTTGCTTTATAACCTCACATGAACCCATCACAATTCCAACCTCCATGACAAGCCAAGCATTTAGCATCTATTCCTGGCTATCCTGTGAGTCTATCATGTGTCTTATCGGTCATCTACAAGCTATTTTGGTGTTTCCAGGGTCAAGGATCGGCACATTGGTTACAGCAATTAAAATCTTTGATGGGGTGAAGTATGGGCCATGGACAGAGCACATACCATCACCACTAATCATATCCACATCCATACTGATGCCAAACAATATGCGTGATGGGGGCTTGACACTGCGACTGAGCGTTCAAAGGAAGGGTCCTTTTCGGGGCCTCCCATTACTTCAGAGGTTATTAATTATGAAATTTATGGGCATTTAATAATGAATGTGTCCTTGATGCTAGCAACAATATTCTCATCAATTAGGATGTCCCTGGCAATGAAACCTTGTTTATATTGTGACTTATCGGTGTATGTGGGATCAGTGTTGCCAATTTATGAGTAATCAATTACCCTGTAATTGCAATTTTTTTTTAAATAATTACATTTGGTTCTTACTCGTACAAACTGAAACTGATCTCATACCAAAAACATTATCTGAATATTCTTGAGTACTACTGTACATATACTTCGCCCATACAGCTATGTTGACTTTTACTCTACTGCGGTGCCAGAGAGTTAAACACAACATGGTGCTAAAAAGGGGATTAAAATGGTGCTGTACTGCTAAAGAAGTAATTTGAAGCTACAAAACATGTAAATATATACTTACATTTACTACGATCATACAGACTGGGATACCTACATATAGTACTTGTTTTACAAAATCTCTTGCACCTTCACAAACATGCCTCTCTTCACCCAGGATAATAACATCATTATAGATTTAAAGTAATCTTACCTGTCCATGGAACTCAATGCCCATACTGAGTGTGTTGATGAGGATACAGACAAGGATACCCCTCATGAAGTACTTGCTCTCTACGATCTCCTGCACCTTCTCTGTGAGAATACTCAAGTATCCCCACCTCCGGCGGCGCCTCTGTATCTTATACCTCTGCATCTCCACCTTGCTCTCCGTGTCCGAGTCCGTATCGGAGTCGTCGGTGGTGGAGGAGGTGGAGGAGTTGTCGCTCCATTCGTATTCTTCCGAGCGGTGCTCAGAGGTACAGACGTGGGAACAGGAGTGGGATTTGGAATGGGGGTTCTTGGATGAGAAGCAGGGGGAATGGGTGGGGCAGGGGGTGTGGACTGGACAAGGGGAATGCACAGGACAAGAGGAATGCATGGCGAGACACGGGGAGGGCGGGGACAGGTGGGAGTTCTGGCCTCCTGGCTGTGTGAGGGGTGGAGCAGAGAGACGCTGGGCGAGGGGAGGATGGGACGGTGCCAAGGAATCTAAAAAAAGAAAGAGGTGTTATAATGATGAGAATGATAAATTGAATCAAATACAGAATTATACACATGATGTATCTTCACCTGTTTAGACCTATATTGCATTTCTGACCAAAGAGTAAATTTTACAGATGTTCCTACTTTGACTAACCATTGAATAATCATTAATTTCGGATCATATTGTTTATTTGATAAATTGAACCAACTACCAGGTACATGTACTACTAGCACAAAATGGAAACAAATATAAACATGTTATCTTTTTTAGAATATACAAATTTAGATTTAAATTTGCAAGAACAGTTAACCTCTTGCCTACTTGTAGCCGGGTGTTCCCTGTTTTAAACCTATGGGGGATTATGAAAATTCAGTAGTCAATGGGTTAATACTGCCATCAGAGAATCAGGCAGACAGGGTTTTAAGTGCACCTTTTGCATTGTCTGTTTGGATAGGCGGCAGTTTGCTGTATCTGCTCATGTGGTTCCCTCCACAGAGTTCTGTCCACTTCTCCTGTAACCGTCCTGGTGACATGTTACCGGGCGTTGTGGGCGTACTGCTATCCTTATCGGAGGCCATCTTGGCAAAAGCTACAGCCTGGTTGAGATCTTTGGAGTTTGTTGTGGGGTAGTTGATGGACGAAGCTCTGTGAATGGACAGTGTGGTGGTCATTTGATACGGGGAAGACATTGGACCTTGACACAGCGGCGATGGTTCCAGTTTAGCGATCTTCTCTGTACAGTAGTTCATGGATTGTAGCGACGCTGCACTACCATTGCTGGACGGTATTGCCAGTTTATGTTTCCTTGAGGGTGACGAGCTAACGTCGCTATCCTCTGGACTTGCTCTAGGCGCTTGAGAATTGACGTTCCCAAAGTGATAATGGTGATGATGGTGGAGATGATGGTGAAGGTGTACACTTCTAGTCCTTTTCTTTTTGCGTCGTAATGATATTGCTGGCATGACTTTGCTCTTACGCTTACTGTGCATTCGTTTCCGCCACCGCCGAAACTTGCGGCTGATGTGACGGAATATATGTCCAATGTACTTGAGGATTTCGTCGTAGCAGCTCCCCACCTCGCCATTACTAGCAAGAGTGCTGCTAGATCGAAATCTTTTACGTTGCTCTTCCATGAGTTTGCTTTCCCTCTGTTTGGTCTCAGAAAACTGAGTTGCTATGACGACTAAACATAAGTTTATCAAGAAGAAGGCACCAATCTGTTTAATTTTCAGAAAGCAGAATAGAAACATGTTATTGCATGATCACCATCACAAAATAACAAACTGATGCATAACATCAACAATTCAACTGGTTTGAATTATAATTCTATATTTTTAACCAGAACCAAAGTGATGGTAAGATTTCAAAGCGTTTCATATTGCTTGCAGTAATTCCAATATCTGATCATTTTTGTATGGTTTTAGTGATTCATTGACTAAAAATAAATGTCTCAGTAAAACTTGTCTCTCCTCCTCCTTCTTTTAGGAAGAATCAGATTCAAATTACCTTACTTATACATATAGCATAAATAAATGCTTAATGAATCAACTATTTTTTTCTCTCACAGGCCAAAAACTTAATGGAAAATATCCAGGTTTTTAAAGATATCTAGTAGAATATATTAACTCATAGCAAACTAAACTGCCAGTGGTATAGATTTCAAAGACCATTAAATCTTATGTTGGTGTTAGTTTCAATTAAATCATAAAATAGCTATTTTCCTTCCTGCAACACCAAATGAAATTTGATCGCTTGAAAGCTATTTTTGGCAGGTTTTACATTGAAAATAATGAACTACAGAACACTACTGTACATGTATGCTTTTTAATGAAATCAAATAACCCCATTTTTCAAAATGCTTTTAGAAAGAATGGACAAAAAAAAGTTTAGGAAAATACCAATATACAAAAAAAGGCTCGAAAGTCCGTGGGTTAATGCACGAAGATAGCAACCTCACGAGGGGTGAGCTCTATTGGATGGTCATGTCAGAATGAGGATTGGAAAGGGACCCTTGGAATGACGTAGATACTCTGCCTACCTCATACCCCAGTCACACCTGTGAGACAGACACCAGGGGCCCCGTTTCATAAAACTTGTTATCAATAACAAGGTACAGTAATTGTTATAAGCTACTGATATCCTTGCATGTGATTGGCTGAGAGCGAATTTGTCATAGAAATGTGGCAGTTGTTATTGATAACAAGTTACCATAGTTGTTATAAGCTACTGAAATCCTTGCATCTGATTGGCTGAGTGCGAATTTGTCATAGAAATGTGGCAGTTGTTATTGATAACAAGTTACCATAGTTGTCATAAGCTACTGAAATCCTTGAATCTGATTGGCTGAGCGCGAATTTGTCATAGAAATGAGGCAGTTGTTACTGATAACAAGTTTTATGAAACAGGGCCCAGATGACAACAGGTCGGATAAATAATTACATTACCCCAGATGGCTAAGAATCAGTCGGTATGGAGTGGGTGTGAAGTCGGGTTTGGAGTGTGACTGAGGTATGAGTGATGATGGGTTATAGTAAACTAAAACCTGAATGTCAATCCAAACTGGAATCTACTACACCATACTGTCCACACACGCCACACTTTTATTGGCAGGATCGTCTGGGTGAAAATTGGCATGTGTCAGAACCTGTCCCACCTCTTGTAGATTTAAATCTATAAGAGAGTGATTTGAGCGTGGAGAACGCAGGGTAAGATTGCGTCTCCGGTGGGCAGGAAATTGTCCCCATCTCTTGTCACTTTAGCATATTACCGGATGTACTTTAAAGGTCAGGTACATTGCACACGATGTTCTTAGATATTTCAGAAGTTGAGAGTTTGGTGTCTTTTCCAAGATTTTCAAAAGCGCTTGTGTAGAAAAATCATAACTTTGAATTCTTAAGAAACTTCCATTGCTCTCAGGGAATCAATTTTAGGACCATTAAGATCTAAAAATAAAATGCTTTTTCTAATATTCACAAACTGAGATTTCATATCATATAAATTTCAGACAATTACAAAATTAAAAAAAAATATGGATATACTTAGTGAGAGATCAGTAAATATTTTCAAGCATTTGAAATGTATTAGTATGGCAATAATTATTAAATGAGGAAATGCAAGTGAAAGAACATGCATGCATACATGGATATAGACAAATGAGATTAAATGCAATACATCATACATATTTATGGTTGGACGATACATGCTCCGGTGACAACAGGGAAGCGTTTCATCAAGTGTTCTGTCAGTGATTTTTACCGACAAATTTGCTCACAGCCAATCAGATGCAAGGATTCAGTAGCTTATAACACTTGTCGGTAAAAATCACTGACAAAACACTTGATGAAACGTTCCCCAGCTCTGTGGTCCATTTCGTACTCTAACCGGATTCTTTACTTCAACCCCGGACCAAACAACATACCTAAACCTAATCCTAATCCTAATCTTAATCCTAATCCTACAAATAATATAAACCCCAATTGCAACCCTAACCCTAAGACTACATCTTCGACAAATTTAAATCTGGGGAGCGTTTCATCAAGCGTTTTGTCAGTGATTTTTACCGACAACTGTTATGAGCCACTGAAATCCTTGCATCTGATTGGCTGAGAGCAAACTTGTCAGTAAAAATCACTGACAAGACACTTGATGAAACACTCCCATGGAGCAATTGTCAGTGGAGCACATTTCGGAGCACCCTTTTTTTGCATGCTCTCTATCATTCAGCTACACTTAAATAGAAACATGTAAAGAAAATGATATCAAAGAAATAACTTTGGTTGAAACTATCAAGCCTCCAAACTCTCAACACAAGAAGACAGTTTCATCTTTGAATAATGAGTTTTAAGCCACATGCTTATCATGCACAAATGAAAACTTGACAATCATAGGAAATTTTGACATAACTTTTTGAAAACACAGGCACTTAGTCGACCCATGAAAGCATAGATCATGTCAGGTTTTGATCAGGAAACAGATACTTATTTCTTTAACCCTTTCCATGCCACCAGACTTTTGAGCAAATGTCAAAAATGAAGTTTCAAGGGTTAAATATGAACTTTCAAAGAGTTTTTTTTTTTCTCTAGCAAACTTGGCAAAGATATATTGCATAGGAATAAACATACTGATGGCACAGGTTTCTTGTATGAGGAAAATTTTTCAAGCCATTCTGAGCCTAAACAAAATGTTCAACACTCAAACTCGGCATGGTAAGGGTTAACATGCAACTAAAAGGCAACATAAATGTAGTATATATGTCTCATATTGGTATGTCGTCTATCCTTTTCGTACCATTTATTTAAAAAAATTAATATCCACAATTCGCAATATGGAAATTTAAATGTTTTACAATCTTCATTGTGTAGGAATCCATGACAGGCAATGCGCAAGGTACAAGATACAAACTCAACAATATCATTACCATGCTTTTTCACAGGAATTTATTGTTTCATTTGCCATGAAACCTGTCTTTTCTTAAAATTTTGCCTTTGGGTAAAAATTTCTTGTCAGTGGAAGTAGGCTTTAATTTTTTTTCAAACCAAGATGAAATTTCATACCCTCAAAAACAAACATTGGCCGTCGCTGCGCTGTTCCATTAGCACTACATGTTTGCCGTTAAGAATACTCAGCGGAGTGTGCGTGATTTTCTTTTCACATTAAACATGCATATTGCTAGGAGGGATCAACTTTTCCTGTTACTCGTAGCATTAGTATTTCATTAAGTTACCTACTGCACCTAGTCTTCTTAGTAGAAATCATAGAAAAGGAGCAGAATTTCAAAGTGCCCATTTTTCCTTGGGTGCTTTTTAGGCTTTTCTTAAAAGAAATTTCAGTTTAACTCATTTGCTGCATTTTTCACATGGGAATCTCTGTTGCTTGTGAAAAGTGTGTATCCACCCTGCAATTAATGGAAGTATATTTAATTCTAGCTAAATCTCCATCATGAATTTGATTTCTGTATAGTGGGTTCATATCTTCTATGGATTTCCAATGTCATGCTATATTATCTACATGTTCAGAAAAGACACACACAGGGCAAATTGGACATTTGCAACAAACTTAGATGCATGATACCATTTTGACCATACATCTTATTTCTTCCTAAATGAAATATAAATTAGTAGTTCTTGGCAAGATCTATTGGCAGAGAGAAACAATACTTGCAATATAAATAATTTATGGTTTCACCTCGACCAAGTCACCGGGGTGACACCCAGACAAGAAGATTTGGCATTGAAATGGATTCATTGAATAAATGAATTTACACATAAAACTACTTGATACAAATGGACACACAAACAATATCTAAATGCACAAATACACAAACAACAAGTACACAAAAAACAAACTTAACAGAACAAAAGAACTGCACTAATAAACTTCACAAACACAAATGGATGACTATCAAGGCTACACAAAATGAAAAACCAAATAAGGAGGAGTAAACAACAAGACCTGAATGTGCAATAGTCATTGAGAAAGATGACATGAACAAGCAAAACGTGAGGAGAGAGTGAGAGAGGACATATAATAAACCATTGAGAAGTACCATGTGAACAAGCCAGGGACATACGTAAGCTGAGGCTAGGGTGCTTGAGGAGATCTGCCCATCTACCACCATAACATATCACACTACTACACCATCTACACCTTGATGCCAGCTGAATACTGAGAGCTAAGCAATCACAAGCATCATACTTACAACAATAAGAATCACAAAATAGGCCCAATTCCAAAAACTATGGACATCTTGAATTTGGTACATGATATCGGTCCATCCTTCGAGTGTGATCACCTGAGGGGAAGGGGGGGGGGGGTATGATGGGGGAGTGGTAAGTGGAGAAACAGAGAGTGAAGGGTAACATGGATGAACAAAAGGTGACAGGTAAGATCAAGCTCTGGACAAGTTCTGCAACGATGCTGACCTTCGGGATAGAACTGAAAAAGAGTCAATACAAGCAGGGGAGGAGGGTGGTGTTTATTGAAGGATCTTGCCCAAAACACCACCCTGCTCTTGAATCGACTTGTATTCAACTTTTTCATTCCTAAAATAGGAAGTGGGATAAAAATGCCAAGGAACACTCCCTTCCAGACTACACCTGACAAAAGTGACAAGGAGGATTCCGTTCTTGCTGAAAATGAAAATGAAATGAAAAAAGAATGATTGAAAGGATTAAGGGTTAAACAGAGGCACCTACAAGATCACGGAGAGACACATCCCGTCTTATTTATAGGTGAGGGGGACGCAATGTTAAATGTTACATACATATTAATTATATGTGGTGCATATAGCCTGGTTTTAAATGAGCAGGCAGCAAAATATGGTCATGCAAACACCCAGTCATGCAAACATGTATTTGTAAACTAAAACATAACTGATTTGATACAAAATGCAGCAAGGATGGTATTAATGAGAAAAAAAAAGGTTTTGAAAAAGTGCATCAGGTTGAGTTAATGGTTAGTGAGACTTGCTGGAAACATGCAGCAAGCAATTATGGCAAACAAATTACAAGAACGTGATTAAATGCATGGTAGAGGAGTGTTGTGTTACAGGGTGGATTATTGTGACGTAGTTTGCATTGCAACCAGATGCCTTATTGTGGTGGCAGCAGTGGGATACATATATACTTACAATGATCAAAAACACATAATAGATCCAAACCCATGGAGAGTAGACATCCTGCAAGTGATACTGGATATCAACCCAGCCTTCTAAAGTGATCACCTACAAAGTGCAAAGGAGAAGGAGGAGGACACAGATAGAAACAGAGAGCCCAAGGTCAAAGGTCAGAAGATCAAAGTGATCAGAGAGGGTTTAGAAGGAAGAGAAATTGTTAGACAGGAGTTCATTCATCATGAAAGATCTTGATAGAGAGAGACAGGGATTGATAAGGGAAGTACAGGAGAGGAGAGATTCAATCGTGGTGCTCAGGTGCAAAGGATTCTGGGAAGAATTTAGAAAATAGGTGCTTCTGTATAATAAGTGGGAAGATTAAGTAATTAGGGAGTCATTCAAACCCATAATCGATTATGTGTTCCACTGTACAGGGATTTATTTATACTACAGTGATACAAAGCAACACCAAGTATATATAGTCTGGTGTGTGAAGCTTTCATTGCAATAACTGTGATAAACAGGCCCACAAAGCTGCATTAGCAACTAATACATAATATGATATAAAAGTTATATTTGTATATAAGTACATATATAAATTACTAAATACTACACACAAGGAAAAATCTACAAAAATTGACATATACTTTAAGGAAATAAGCATCGTAGTAAATAAGGAATGAACATAAGCTCAGCCAATAAGCCAGCCCACAATACATGTAACTCATAGGCCATGCTTTATACAGTGACAGGGCGATCCGGTCGAGACACAACGTCAGCGGCTATCCTTCTGCTCAGCATTACAGCTGACATGATGCTGAGACGAGATTATGAAGACGTGATGAATGCTTGGATATAAACACAAGATTAAGATAGGATTTGAGGGACCTATACACTCCACCTTCCAATCAAGATGAAAGAAAGGCAATCACACTCACTAAGCCAAGGGAAGATATAAAAGTTATTCTTTCAAATGCTTCTTGTGATCAGTATGTTGAATTTAATTTCCCCATTCAAGCAATAATGTATTATTTTCCGTTGATGCAGATCTAGACATTTGGTAGTTTCCTAAATTAAAGATTCACATCAAAACAAAAACAAACAGAATAACAAAAATGGAATTAAATGAAAAAGAAATTGGGGCAAATTGTTAAACCTGTTACCACTAAAGTATGTAGTTATTATATAAATTTACTTAATATTACATCTTCACATGAAAAATGTCAATTTTATCAAATCTGCAAATCATCTGGAAAAAAAATCTCTGTACATTGAATATGTCATGAAATATCAAGTCCAATAACACTCTTTTGAAAACTGCTTTGAATATCATGTACTCCCATCAATGCAAACACATACACATCCAAGCACACCCCTCCAGAGAGAAACTATAATCAATTCCTACATATATACTATTTTTATGTACTTGAACATTCAACAAAATGCCTCTAAAGCACACCTCATCATCAGAAAACAAGTGGGTATATTCAGAAAATTGACATCAGTACATCTGGCTGATCTGCAAATGAAAAAGGGTGTTACTTCACAATACCATACCATCAGAAATAGCAAACCATTAAGAGAAGGTGATAGAAAGAAGATATCACATGAAATAATAAAAGAGAGCTATTCACAACAAACATCACAATAGCCCATGTAGTACACTACACACCTTTTCACAAACAAAAACTAAAATAAATTCTCCACCCAGTAGCAGTAAGTTTTCACAAACATTTATCCACCTTCCTTTAATCACCCACACATATTGGAACAGTAGCAACAAATCAACTTGTGAGTGGGGGAATTTGTGTGTTCAGTATCCCTCATCCTATAAATAGGATTTAGCCATGCGCCTTCTAGACATAAATACACCTTTGAGACAATGTGTCCCAGTCCAGACAGTGCTTTGATTGATAATACATTGGTTTACTATGGTGAGGGAATCTGAGCTAATAAAAAGATGTTCCTATTCTTCGTGATGGTTTGTGCCAGACGTGCATCTGTTCACCCCTAGGGGTAATGTGTCCTGTTTCTGTCTAACCCAGGAAGCTTCTGAGGGAGTGGTGCAAAGGTGATGATGGTGATGAGAATATGGAGGATTTGTCTCTATAGAAACCCTTCTGTTCATCTTTTCATTTCCATGCTTTATTAGGCTGTGATTTTGCATAACTCCTTTTCAGGCATGTCTTGAATGACTTTCACTCAGATGCTTGAACCCAACTAAGCCTCTGAACTCTTAAATAACCAGGGGGGTGTTTCATAAACCTGTTCGTAAAGTTACGCATGACTTTACAAATTGAATATGAAGTGCCAGATAGGATGCCCAAAGTTTTTCCTGATGTTTTAACAAAGTGTGACTGTATTTCCAATAACCTCAATTAAATTATGGCAAAATATATCATTTGCATTTAAAATGTTTGTTATAATAAGAATGTTAAGCTACATCTGCACAGTTCAACTTTAGTTGATGCAGTTAAAAATGATTGAGCATCCCATTTGGCTTGTCATATTTAAGTCGTTCATAAAGCACCCCCCAGGTTCAATTCTAATGCATTTTTCTGTGATTTAAAGCCAAGAATATCTTGCAAGTCATCACATTTATACTTGCGCAAATTAAAATCTAATGTAGAAACCTATCCATATCCAATTTTGACAGGGAATAAATCCATTTCTAAATTAAGTCTTTTGCATCTTATTAGTAACTTATTATGTCTCAAAATTAATTCTGTTATCAGAATTTTTAGAATTTTGATAATAAAATGATCTATTCTAAATGTCTAAATGTTTCATCTAATCCTTTTATCCCCCTACCTTAGCTCATTTACTGCTTGGCCGTCCCAGCATTTAGTTTCTAGTGAACAAATAGTTAAATGTTACTTGTCCCTGTCTGTCTAATTTAGTCTTCACCACAGAGTGTTGAAATTACTCCCCTTCTCCCTACCCCAGGTCCCTAACTCTTATAGGCCTGTATTCTGAACTCTGGTTTAACTTAAACCATGGTATACATGTGTGGTTTAACTATGGGTAGCCAAAAATGTCAACAATTTGTTCACACTGTATTTTGGTCTCGTGCTTTAATGGTCAAGAAAACTATTGTACTATCATTCCCAGCATTACTTTAAAAGTTTGAGTACCAAAAATGCTGATAAATTGAATATCTCCTGTTAGAGATTTGTGTCACATTTGGCTGCCCATAGTTAAACCACACATTTAGACCATGGTTTAAGTTAAACCGGAGTTCAGAATACAGGCCATAGAGGCTGAATTCAGTACACCCTCTACCCCTTACACCTCTATTTCTACGAGATCCCCAACTCTCTACCACAATGTGCTTAAATTAACCCCTTCCATGCCACCAGATTTTTGAGCAATTGTCAAAAATGAACTTTCATGAGTTGAATATTAACGTTCAATGAGTTTTTTCTTGAGCAAACTGGGCGAAGATTTATTGCACAGGAATAAACATTATATTGGAGGCACAAGTTTCTGTACGGGGAAGAATTTTCAAGCCATTCTGAGCCTAAACAAAATGTTCAACACTCACATTTTTGGGCGAGATTTGCCGCCCACGGCATGGTAGGGGTTAAATTACACCCATTCATATTTACAAGTTAAATATCCCTAACCTAACTCTTCACTATAGATTGGTTACATTTATAACATCTCTCTACCCCATACCAATCTATCTATACAAGAATTGTATCTCCTCACCACAAAGCGGTTGAATTTATGGTTACATGCCGTTTTCCAAAGGTTCATAATTCCAAAGGTTCGCTTTTTCGAAGGTTCATATTTCCGAAGGTTCGTTACTCCGACGGTTCGTAATTCCGAACATGAAATAGGGTTCATAATTCCGAAAATGAAAAAGGGTTCATATTTCCGAAGGTTCTTAATTCCGAAAAGTTATGTAGGGCTCTATTGCATTTTCGAAATGACGAAACTTCTGAAATATGAACCCTATTTCATTTTCAGAATTACGAACATTCGGAGTAATGCATCGAATGTTCGGAATTATGAACCCGAATTCATAACACCCCTGTACCCCTTTTCTCCCTTTCATTCAAGGTTAAACAGAAGTGTCTGCACCAGGCTTCATCATATTAAGCTTGAATTCATTACTCCTTCACCCCTTATCTGTGAATCTCTCAACATTCTCTGCCCCTCTGTGTTTCCTTCAGTCTTTACTAGTTACCACAGTATGCTTCAATTCATTACAACCCTGTATCCATTGCTCTCTATCTAACCACATTCCCTAAACAGAAGTGTCTAAATTATAGGCTTCACCACATTAAGGTCGAATTAAATACCCCTTCAACTTTACCCCTATGTCTCTAATAATTCCATACTCATGTCATTTTCAGTCTCTACCACCATTACCAAAGTGTGGTGAAATTCATTATACCCCTGTCTCACTTTTCTCTCTCTAGCCACACATGTTTGTGTCAGGCTTCATCACATTTAGGTTGAATTAATTACTCCCCCACCTCTTAATTATCCCTGAATCGCTGAACTTTCCCTACCCGTCTGTGTGTACTTTAGTTTCTATCAAATTGTGGTTAGATTCATAATACCCCTGCACCCCTTTTCTCTTTATCCTTTAAGGTTCCCAAAATCCATATGTCTCTTACAAACTTCACATGAAGGTTGAATTCATATCCTCTTTGACTTTACCCATATATCTATAATAATTTCCTACCCCTTTATGTCACATCAGTCCCTATCACAGTTACCACAGTGTGATCAAATTCATTAGACCCCTGTATCCTTTGTCACTCCATCCAAACACATTTCCTATACATGTCATAGTTGTCTGTACCATATGCTTCACCACATTAAGGTTGAATTCATATCCTCTTTGACTTTACCCCTATATCTATAATAATTTCCTACCCCTTTATGTCACATCAGTCCTTATCACAGTTACCACAGTGTGGTCAAATTCATTAGACCCGTGTATCTTTTGTCACTCCATCCTAACACATTTCCTATACATGTCTGTACCATATGCTTCACCACATTAAGGTTGAATTCATATCCTCTGTCTGTACCCATATATCTATAATAATTTCCTACCCCTTTATGTCACATCAGTCCTTATCACAGTTACCACAGTGTGGTCAAATTCATTAGACCCCTGTATCCTTCCGCACTCCATCCAAACACATTCCCTATACATGTCATAGTTGTCTGTACCATATGCTTCACCACATTAAGGTTGAATTCATATCCTCTTTGACTTTACCCATATGTCTATAATAATTTCCTACCCCTTTATGTCACATCAGTCCCCACATCAGTCCCTACCACAGTTACCACAGTGTGATCAAATTCATTAGACCCCTGTATCCTTTGTCACTCCATCCAAACACATTCCCTATACATGTCATAGTTGTCTGTACCATATGCTTCACCACATTAAGGTTGAATTCATTAGCCCTTACCCTGCTATCTCCCACAGTTTCACCAATCCCTCTCTAGCCTACTGGAAGCAAGCAGCTCTCAGAATTCAATTTCCTGTCTTTGAGCTTATACTTGTGTGACCCACACATATTATTCAGTTAGTTGGGAAAGATCTTGGAATATCATGCGTTGTGTTTTTCATGTTTTGCTATGCCACAGCACATTTTCCCCGGGCAGCTTCTTTCTTGTACATATCTTCCCTTCCCCCTCCATTCTTGTTACCTTTTCTTTTATTGAATTTAATTTAACTTTCTAACAAACAAAAGGCAGAACTTTACACATTAAAGTCCAAACACACTTTCTTTCATTGTTTTCAAATGATTTGATTGAAAGCATTTAAGCATTTCTCAATTGAATTCTAGAATTTCATGTTGTACGTTACAGGACTGAAATTGTGCAATCCGATATTTCTCCATTTGAAATTCCTGATTTTCCAAGGCACACAGAGCCAAAATAAATTTCCCCACAGCTACTCATTCTTAGATTTGTAAGCAGGTGAATATTTGTCCCACTTTTGAAAACTGATATCGATTTCCTGCATATTTCCCCAATTTTAGCTTTAAAATTGCATGTACTCTCCTAGCCTTCATTGTTAGGTGACACTTTCAACTATGAATATATCCCAGAGCTTCATAATCAAGTAGAAAGCCAGTATAAGCATTATTTTTCACCTTTATTCCATAATGAATTATTGCAGATATCAATTATGTAAATTTCATTTATACATTAGTGTGGTAACATTTTCCTATCAGTGCAAACAGTATTATGTGTTTAAGTGAAAAGTGGTAAAATGGACAATTATCCTATAAAGATAATGGTTTAAAGCTTGTATAAAACAAACACCAGCTAATCAGTTGAAAAGATGCATTCTGGTAGCATAAGTAAAATATCTCATGTTCTACATGTTCTTCGTACTACAGGAAAATTGATTCTCTCCCATTTTCCATTCATCTCAGCCACCATACCATCTGCAGGCAACCGCTACAAAAGAACTCACAAATTCAAGTTGATTTAGATGCCTAAGAGAGACATAAATTGAATTAATCAACTTTTAATTGATGTCATTTGCATGAGATTTATATTAGTAGAGAAAGAGAGATGCCGACAAGCTATCATTAAGAGTACATGGGAACCACTGTCATAACATCTAGGACATTTATAAGACTCACATTACTTCATCCCCCAAGAAAAAGTTATATGAACATATTGTGATAATACATTCTGTCCTATAACAAACAAACCAAAAAGAAAGAAAATGCTCACAAACACAGGAGAAAATGATTTCTATTTGGACAAATTATCTCCAATTTCTAATCCACAGGAACTTTCATCATCGAAAGGTGACTTTTCTTGTGTTTTTGTCACATGATATCACACTCACATACTCCTCACATCTCTTCCCTTCACTCCCCTTAGAGACGATGATGTTCTGCTGATGCACAGATTACGTCAATGCTGTCACACGAATGTTCCCTCATTATGCAGGGAACTTGGGAAGGAAAGAGGGAGAGCAAACGCTCGCTGTTATCAAATTACGGTGCAATGCCTGCATATAACACCCTGTACTTATCAGTCTAGACTCCACTCACATGCATGCATCTTAAGTACTCCCGGGGGCTTAAGTAGGGCCTGGAAGAACTTTGGACACTTTGAGCTTCCTTAACCCTCCAAGCAATGTCTGAAGGTTATGAGATCTAGGAATTAGCATGGTCTTGACTGATGGTATTGATTTTAAAATGAAGAATACATTTAGCTTTCCATACGTCGATATGTTATATACTGTTGCTGAAGGACATTACATTTATGGAAAAGTATATGAGTTTCTGCCCGACATGCATGCTCTAAACAGACAAATCTAAGAGAAACATTATATTCTTGTTCCTTTACCAGTGAATTTACATTCTAATCATCATTAATGTAATCAATCAAAGAGTAGCGTACTTTCATTTGTACTATTAGTGTGACCAATATAATTTGTCATGCTCACAAGTATGACTGCTATTATTGTATCAAATTAATAATTATGTCACATCTACAATGTACATCGATACTAATACTGTCATCAATATAATCACTATTATAACTAAATTCTTATTATTATAATTATCATCTATACAAGAGCCAACTATTGTTCATACTGACATTAAATTGATTACCTGCTACAATTTTGATCACTTAAATCATGCTCATAATCCATCATTGTTTTCATGCTTTTGTTACAATTATCATACATACTGTAACCAACTAAGGGGGCAAATACCTTGCCCCTATACCTTGCCTTCTTCTGCACCAGCAAGTTTATTAAGAATTATTACATATAAACTTTCAAGAGATATTTTTATTCTAATATTTTGTATCATTGCTGCATTTTGTAGAGAAATATCTCCTAACGAAACAGCCTTCATAATGCATCAACCAGATTCTGTTTAAAGAAGAAAAAAGCACCATTCCTTAGTAAAAAAAAAAATATTGTTAAACAGTAGAGATCTTGGGGCGGGATTTTCCGCCCATAGCATGAAAGAGGTTAAGTACCCATCCCCCTATAAATTGTCTATGTATAATGCAACCACCTCCAACCCTTTCCCCTAGTGTCAACTCCATCAGACTTCAGACGCTGTGTGACATGCTTTGCTTGTTATCATTCAATTACACGAGGAACCATGTCTCATGTTTTGAATAGAAACACCGAAGAATGGACTGCTGTGTCATTCAATGAGCAAACCTTGTTTTTCATCATCTCACATTTGTCTGCAGACTGTTCTCGCTACATGGTAATCCATGTCTTGTATTGTCTCTAGTTTGAAACAGAAACACCTAAAAACTGGACTGAAGCATCATTTAAAAAAATTCCCTTGTTTTTCATCATCTCATGTTTGTCTACAGACTGGTTTGCAATGTCATTCAATTAGGCTACAAGGTAAACCTTAGTTTTTTTTTGTCTTATTTTTCTACCGGAAAGCACACGTGGACTTGAGTGTATTATCATTCAAAAAACAATCATCCAAATCTTGTTTTTCATCAAATAATGCTTGCCTACAGACTGGATTTTAAAGGTTATTCTATTGAATGATAAACCAATCTTCTTTACGTTTGCCATAAAGAGTGTACGGATTGGATTTCATTTCATTGAATAATCAAGGAAACCTTACTCTTTTATTTGCAATTTAAATATATATTTATTTAGACTGGGGAGTAATATGAGTCTTGTTTGCAGATTGAAATTCACCTGCTGTAGTAATTTGCATTTTGTGTGATGATCCTAAACAGATGATGCAGGTTTGGCAGATTACGTTATCAATAATCATTAAAATTTATCTCATGATTGCCTTGACAAGTTACAGTGTACATTTCGCTATGCAGTAGCAAGAAAATACGCCTCTAGAAAGCAATAGGCAAAATAGCTTGTGGTATTGGTGAATAAAAGTAGAAATTTGACATATCTGGATAACATTTTTGGTAATATTTAGTCTAATCATAGTACAGTGCAATAGAGACATTTACTAACGCTGTGTCATATTGGTATGGTACTACCTAAATGCCATAAAATATGATGTTCAACAATTATGTATTTTGAGTTCAGGAAAGCGTTTCATCAAGCGTTTTGTCAGTGATTTTTACTGACAAATTTGCTCTCAGCCAATCGCTTATAACAGTTGCCGGTGAAAATCACTGACAAAACGCTTGATGAAACGCTCCCCATGACCCCTTGATTTTGCTAAGCTCCCTAATACTTCTAGCTTTTGCCATGATAATACTTCTATTTTTTAAAAGTATTCATCAACATAAGCCAAAGTATATGATAAATACCATAATGAATTATATTTTAGGATGAATGACTGAATTAATTGAGATTTATGAATAATTCGCATATCATCTAATTTAGTTTTTTATTTGGCTGCAGATCTATTACATTTTAAATAGATTAGTTTCATTTGAAAATCAGCAATAAATGTAAATATACCACTAATGAACTGTAGCAGCTTTGATATCAAAACATCTGATAATAATTTTTAAAAACTGTTGATTTTGATTCAAGCCATCATTTTGAAATATAAAGACATGAATATGGGTTGAAATGAAAAAATCAAAAACATACAATCAAAATTTCATTACAATAGTCCCACGGATTTGATTTGAATGCAGTTGAATTGCCCTACCCCCGAGTACTGGTAAACTTTTTATGTATGCCGATGGCAAGTATGCATCATATATCATCCATCTCATGAATGTTCCCTCATTATGTAGTCTGTGAGAGTGCATGCGCCTCAAATGCTAACATCCAATTTTCTGCCAGACAGATTCCAGTAAGCCCCTGCGCTGCTCAAAAACATCTAAATAGCAAAGAGTCGAAGCATCATGTTGAACGCTTAACTTTGCTTTCAAAGATTCCTGCCGGTTCTCCCTATTTTATCCTCCACTTCATACCTTTGTCACCTTTTGTCTATATTTCCTGCTTCTTAAAACCTAGCTCCTCCTTTCAAAATATCCATGTAAATCCTTTTTGACCTTACTCAATGCAGTTAACTTATGTCCTTCCAGACTTTTGTTTATAAGTTCATTTGTTATCATGAAATCAAATCCTGTTGGTATTAAAAAATATTTAAACAAGCAATGACACTAGATAATATCTTAAAGACTCCCACTCAAACTGTACACTAAATGTTAAAGTTCTTACAAATCAAAGGCTCACATAAACTAATTTTTTTTTTTTTTTTTTGGGGGGGGGGGGAGGGGGAGGGCCCATGTACGTTCTTGTGACAAATGGGTTCATCCAAAAGTGGGCATATATAAATAAATATATATTCTAGGATCCATTTACTTCTCAAATATCAAAGGCTTGCCATAGCTCTCTTTTTTTATGGCAAAGGGTATCCATACATGTTCTTGACAAAATGGGTATACAATGTATATCCACACATGTATAAAAGTCAGAATAATAGGCCTGTTTACTAAGTGTATTTAAATTTATGCACGTTTCTCTCCAGAATCCTTAGCTACCAACAATTTAGTGCACCTGATATGCGTAATGAATCTCTATGGATGGAATCCATTTTGCATACATTAGATGTTGCTATATCGGGCAAGCCTCTGGCAAGCTTTTTAGTCGTCAAGAGAAACTTTTGTTCAAGAAGTATGCATAAAATTAGTAAACAGGTCTATTACGTAAGCATATCTTACGATCCGTTTTCTCTCTTTACCCACACTGGAGTTAACCTTAAAGTTTCAAGCACATTGATTAGTATTTTGATCTCTATTGATTATACATGTAATACTGAGGGGCATCACGAACCCTACTTACGTGCTTATACATGCATAACATTAACCCTTTGTGTGCTGTGGGACAACTAATGGAACAAATAGTGGAGTGACACAGTCGATTTTTGTCACACGTACGACGTGTATGGAATATACACACTATAAATAATGTGCCAGAGGAGGGTTTCAGTCTGCAGCGATTAAAGAGTTATATAGATATGACTTTTAATTGGAGATCATAGATAGTACGTGAAGGAGTTTGTTTGCTTGGTACAGCTAAAGGAGATTGATTGGCTTAGTGAGTGATGAGTATTGAAAATTGTTAAGGACCTTCATCGATGTATATCTCCACTTGCCATAAGACCTTCAAGTCTTCTATCTATATTATTATCAGCTTTGAAGTATCATCTGTCTAGCACTATCTCATGTGCTTACGGTGGTGATGAGAGTTATAACTGTTAGAGAACATCATTGATACACTTCTGTCATCTCTACCAAACCTCCCAGCCTGCTCAGATATTAAAGTTTAAACCCTGTCTATAAGATCTAGATGACTCGATGTAATTGAGCAAGATTTTAGTGGGGTTGCTGAAAGTGAGATGTACGTGTATGTATGCCGAGGCTAAATTCTGATGCATCACTATTAAAGGAAGGCAGACAATAGTCTCATTACACATATTTCTTAACATCAGTAGACAATATGACATCACAACAAACATAATAAAGCATGGACTTCATTCCAGGGTTGTTGACCTATTTATCTCTCGGACTACATCCACGCAGACAAATATCATTCAAACTCTTTTACAGAAAGCATGAAACCTCAATCTATCATTGTCATGAAAACTATAATCAATACACAGTAAGCTCACATGCATAAATAGAACATATGTAATGGAACAAAAAAAATTAAATAGTCAAAGATATGAAAGATCAACATAATTCAAGTATATCCACACACCACACCATATCCATACCCACAGAGAGAAAATATAGGATTGAAATAAGTCAGTAAAACCAAAATAGAAGCTGATATCATCCATGCATTGCTTTATAAGAGATGGTAAAAAAAAGAACTTTTGCTAATGCTAAACTGGAAGAAAAAACATAAAACGGAAGTCAGCCTCTCCACCATCACTGCACCTGTTGGGTTAAGAATTTTCAATAATCTTAGACAAAATAGAAGCATTTTGAATGAAAATCAGATGCAAATTCAACTGACGTGGATATCAGAACAATAGGAATTTACAGTGTCTAATTCATTGCTTAAGAATATTTAAAAAATGTAATTCAATAATCTGAAAAGTATTGTACAATGGGGGAGAGGGGGCATCTTACACAAAGTGATACATCTTAATATCATTTTCAAGAAGGGAAAAGATTTTCATAAAATTATGAAGAAAAAAAATATTGATGCAAATGTATCCCCTGTTATGAATTTCACATTTATTCCTCTTTTAAATTTATAAGAAGCTGTAAGATGAACTAAAATCTCCCAATTTGTTCAGGCTCTGTACCTTTCAAGATATCAATGTAAAGATTGTGTGTATCCCTCCCTTTAAATTATAGTAGATTTTGCTAGAAATATATTGGACAAATACATATTAGATGTGAGTCATTCTCTTCATTTGGTAGACTGTTTCTCTTTCTGCTAGACAAAGTCAGTTCTAATGTTTTCTTGTTCTATCAATCGTAATGTTTACTTGTTCAATAAGGTTTGAGTTTGGTATGGTAAAACAAGCCAGGTTTTGCATGTGAGTCATAAAATAGTTACACCCAGTAATGTGTCATTTCATATTCAGACATATAAGAATCTGCCTCATAAGACAAAAGAAAATTGCTAGAAAATGGTCTTACCTGGAATATGGCGATCCATGCGTAGAGTATATTGTCGAACGATATTGAATTTATAAATGGGTTTTCGTCACTAATGGCACACTTTGTATAGTACTGATTCCAATTGACGCATTCCGATGAGTTTGTTACATAACTGTTGTCTGCATCTGGTAACGCAGTTCCATTGCATATCATTCCATCTAAGCTATAAAGCGGCTTACTCTCTGTGCATTGTCTCATCCCCTTGTCTGAGGGTAGACTACATACATAGTCCGTCCACGGCTCATTTTCGGTGTAAAATTCAGTAAGATTGGGATATCTGTGGGGAGATATACAGACAAATACGAACGTATTTACATTTTTTCATTATTATCCAAACTGAACAGGTTACATCATCATTTGGTTAATACATGGGATGTATATCACATGTCCCACAATCAAACTCCGGGGGGGGGTGATCTTGTTGGTCGTATTCTCCATGCAGAGTCTCTTTAAACTTTCACAAAATTATTTATCCCTCTGAAGGATATTAAAATTCCTCTGTTGATGTTGTTGTTCTCTGGAGGCTTTTTGATAACTTTAAACAAAGAATCATCCCTCTACAGCGCTTAGAGGCTTTAGCATTTTGCGCTATATAAGTATATATTATTATTATTATTACAGGATATCTGAACTCTTATTTTTAAGTCTATGGGGTTATTTCATGGAGTTGAGCTATCCTAAGTTAGAAGGGCATTATCTCATATAATTTTACATAGAAATTAACACCCTTCTGGCTCTCGATAGACCTGTTCATACAGTATCATCTATTTAAAGCCAGAAGGGCATTGACTCATACAATTTTACACAGAATTAATGCCCTCCAGCTTCTGAGCATTCTAAATGCGGTACATGATGCCCTATGATCTTAACTGACCTCACCCATCACATTACTTTGAAAGAAAAATCATATAAAATACATTTCATTGTTTATTTCACACATATGCTCTTTCATATCTTCTGTTGAGAGCCAAAAGGTCATTAACTCTGTGATAAACTATAGGAGTTTATCACAGCCACCCTTGTGGCTCCAAACAGACGATATTACCTTTTACATATAGAACTACACCAAGGTCATTACTTGATTTGGAAAATCAAATTCAATTTGCATTGTCTATATTTACGTATGCCTGACGTCAACGCAATTTGACACTGTCATAAATTGCTGTCGGCTGGTAATCACCTGGAAACTAGTGCACACAATTGAATGTTAGGAAGCTGCATACCATCAAATGACCAAAACAATCATATTCAACAACATTTGAAAACAAATCACATGACACTTTAGTGAGCAAAATTTGTATGACCATGGACCTACAGCAATGGAAAAGATTATTAGACCAAGCATGGTTACTGATAGTGTTATATTTGTGGTAAGAAGGAAATAAAATTACATAAAAGCAAGGTATAATTGCTGGAATTCGGTATTCATTCAATGAAATACAAAGACAAATCATTTTTAAAATTTTGTATGCATATTATAGTACCCTTATTACAGAAGCTTGGTCTAATAATTTTTTTCCAAGGCTGTACTAGTAGGTCCATGGTATGACACAGCCTTCCATATTTACAACCCTATACAAACAAAAGGTTTTAATAATACCATAACAAGAATTCTCATAATTCAATTTTTAGGCTCAATGTGAAAATATCTTCTAAAAACGATATTTTGTTAAATCT
Organism: Heliocidaris erythrogramma; assembly: GCA_025617745.1. NCBI lineage: Eukaryota > Metazoa > Echinodermata > Echinoidea > Camarodonta > Echinometridae > Heliocidaris > Heliocidaris erythrogramma. The sequence continues at coordinate 49,366,327 of CM046857.1, read as the reverse complement.
GATACATTTAGTATGTTGCATGCTCATGCAGTCTTGTATATTATACTTCTTGTCCAACATTACACAACAGAAGTACAGTACTTTGGCAATATTTTGATAATATTTATTCATCAGTACCGTACTTTTGTTTCATTCACAAAGATCTGTTAGACCTAAGCGATTGTTAAGTTGATACAGGCCTAGCAACCCATTGCCTCCTAGAACAGGGTGGCTCCTCTATTCAACCTATCAAGACAATTGACCACATTTTATGGTTTGACTGAATAAATTTTGATTCAGAGCTCTAAAAAATATACCAGATGCATGAGTAAAAAGAGCAAATATTTCTGCATACATTATGTCCATTTTTGTTGTTGACCATATTGAGTTTGATGCCAGGAATTAAAAAAAACGAGAATTGGCTTTAAAATCCTTAAATTGGCAACATATTGAGAGGTTCAAAATCATTGTATATTTATTCAAATTGGCAACTTTTTAGCTTTTGGACAAAATTCCTAACCATGTATAATGTTTTCAAGGACATTACATCTTAGTAGAACCACGAAGCGCTAAAAGAAAAATATTATTGTTGCCAATTTGAAGGACAAAATATGATCAATTCAGCCCTTAAATAATTCCTGTCCTGTAAGGTTTAAGCCTATGGGAATGTGAAAATTCAATAGTCAGCGGGTTCATGAATTAATACTAACTGTTCATCTTATTTAGTATTATGTAATCTGAAAGTATATAGCACCGTCTCTGTAAATAAAAAAAATCAGGCTGATGATGGAGTATGACTCTGCTACATGTTCCGTTTTAAAAATTATGTCTTCTTTGTCGTTTTTATTTTTAAGTTACTATCGTGTCGTTCTTTTGGAATTAATACTACTCATACATATAGCTCCTGTTTTCAACATTATACCACTGTCTCATATTACCTACACTTTTAAAGTATTGTTCACACATGACAAAGGAAACTGCCTAGATAAAAAAGCCATGGCAGGATAAAATATTTTACGTTTATAAATAGTAGATACTGGCGGAAAATATTAGCTGCATGTGACAGAGGCCCCCGAGCATACTTACTTTATCTATGTGTCATAAAATACAGAATTGTGAAATGCACTTTGCTAATGCCATTTTCATTTTACCAACCCAGTTGTTTGTTGTTGTTTTATGAGCAGTTTGGCGCATCATGTATCAAGGCTTGAAAATGACTAGACGAATGTAGCTGATCAGAAATCTGCATAACATATTTATCAGACTCAACATATCTCACATGATGAATGCGTTAGTGACGTACTATAGCAAAGACATGGCTGATTTGACCTTGTTATATCAGAGTGGGACTGATTAATCTTGTTCTGTGGTACAGGTGCCTAGAGTACCCTAACAACTGTTTCTATTAACGTTAGATTAAGACCTGTCCTTCACGTTCTCCACATTAGAGCAGTGTATATGCTTGACAGCATGAAGATGGGGGGAGATTGTCATTAGAGCCCCTCTCTAATAATTTTCCTAATTTGTTTAGGTAGTTTGGCAAAATGCAATGGTAGGTAGAGACGAAGGAAAGACGGAAAGAGCGAAATTGATAGTTTTGTCTGTGCATCTAAAATCACAATCAAACTGATCTGAATAAAAATGTTCATATTATTTTGCTTAAAAATGTTCATAGAGTTAAATACTAATTCTACATCCTAATATTTTGGTTCTGCCTCTATATTATGAAATTATTTTAAATAATTTTGTCATATTCATCTTTCCTGCGTTCTTCCACGTCATGCACCTTTCCCTAAGCTACCTCAGTAGCCATCTCTCTCGTTTTCTTTCACTTCATACAAATGAAATAAAGGTGTGTTTTTTTTTCAGTAGCTTAATACACATGTTATATACTTGCCAACATTTGGAATTCAGAAAACGGAACACACATTGGCAGGGGGTCCAGTAACTCCAGGGAGCTCCACCACCACCGCTGCCACCGCCGGTGGTGGTGGTGGTGGTGGGGCTCCCTGGAGTAAGGGGTCCAGCGGCCTGCCTCAAGGCCCCTGGCTGATACTTTTCCGCTCATGGTTGCTTCCGAAATCGAACCAAATCACAAATCATATTTACGTGATACGTATCGAGTACTGCGGACTCAACTTGCGGTGAGCATGAGCGACTCGCGATAGCGCTAACGTATAACGTACTTAAACAGTATACTACATGTATACTGTAGCGAATGCATGCATGCTGTGCAAATGGCTGAGGGATATGCATAGCACTATACACACAAGCGCGCTCATTATTACAGCGTGGCGCACAGCAACATGCCGCACACATGTTGCGCAGTGCAATCCTCTCAGCACTCGGTTGCTGTGGAAGCCGATTGGTATTAATACTTATTTCCAAAAAATCAGAACGTTCCAGTTTTTATGGTTCTAAAAGACTTAAAAAACGGAACGGTTGGCATGTATGACGTTATGATTACCCAAAGCAATTACGGTTTTCTGCATCACAAAGCTCTTTACCAACAAAAATAAATACTCCCCATCCTCATTTTCAGGATGGCATTAACTTTTCTTTTTCTTATCGGTGATGTGTGATATGTAGTAAACAACTCGAGACATCAAATCACTGTGTAAAGTAATGTACTTGTGCAAAGAGAGAGAGAAATGCTACAAGAAATCAAGGCCTCTGTTTGATCACTGACGTCTTATGAAAAATGGAGATATTACGTCAAAGCCTGCGTAAAACGCCGGCAATCCCATATGACATCAACGCTTCCATAAATGCTTTTGATTTAATAACAGATTTGGATTGTGGCAGCTTTCTATAGAGCGCTGGGGAATAGCAGCTGTGAGAGCTATTCCACCACTAGCGCTCATCGGCAGTCCACCTTGTACCTTCCTACTGGTATGAGAGTCCCTGCTGTTGTAAGCATGTTAACATGGCATGCCTCCCTGTCTCACACAGTGGCAAGCCAGGCGTGAAACTTTGCCCTATAAATCTGGTTGTGAAGACTGCGTTTTCTGTGCTAGCTACAATGTCAGAAGTGATGGTGTTGTGTCGTATTAAGGTTATTTACTTGATTAGATGTTACATGCATGACAAGAATAATAAAAGCCAAGTTAACAAAATAACAATGCACATCATTCTAAAACTTGCGTCTACAGGAAAATCCTGTAATTTTGAAAGCGAACGAACTTTAGACCAGATATTACCCTAAGTGGGTTGGATTAGTCCAATGAATTAAGAACACCAAGTGTTAAACTCATTACTCCCAAAATCAAATTTCAAATTCCTTAAAACGAGGGTTAGATGTGCTCTCTCTCTCTCTTAAACTCACCCATCCCCTACAGTGGCGTTAAGGTCCAGGAAGCATCTGTTCCTGAGCAGACCCTTCCACAGTTGTACCCCAATGATCCCAAATATGAAGAAGACGAAGAAACAGAGCATGAGAACGTTCCCCAGCATGGGCAGTGTATCTAGAAGTAACATGACTAAAATACGCAGACCTGCAAAGAAGAAAAGAGTAGAAAAAAATAACATTAGTTACAGTAATAAAAATCTTATTTAGTGCATTTCATGATCAAAGGCAATACTAGGTTTAAAAAAAACAGCGGATACTTTTGATCATTAATAACTAAAACATTTCACACCATATCAGACTGAGGTTTTTGAATTGTAAATTTGAAGGATGTAAAATTTATAGGCGGCAAGTTTCATGACACAACTCTCAATACTTTTCTTAAAATATTGATCAGAAAATTTAATTAAAATTTTTCACTCTTTGAAAAATCAAGGCCACAAAATCTCTGTGTATCACTGATTAATACAGAACACAACAATTGCCATTGTATGTTGCAGCTGTCATTTCTGCCTCTAACTTTTGCTGTCATGACTCTGGGTTAAAAAGGTTTTGTGGAATTTCAGCTGCAACACACAATGGCAATTGTTATATTCTGAATTAATTACTGATACACAAAGATTTTGTGGCCTTGATTTTTCAAAAAGTGAAAAATCTTATTACATATTCAGATCAATATTTTAAGAAAAGTATTGAGAGAAATGTAATAAAACTTGCGCCCAATAAATTTTACGTCTTTCAACTCTACAATGTAAAAATCTCAGTCTGATACAATGTACAATTTTTGAGGCAATGTTAAAACTACATCAATTGTTTAGCACAAAACCATGAAAAAAATCATTATTTCACATCGATATGTAATCATTCACAGTAATTTATTAAGATATAAACAACACTGTGAACCCAAGCTCATTGTCGATAATTCAACTTTCAATAGCTGCTCAGAATTTAAAACAATCAATGACATACATCAGTTGTAAAAATGAAAGTACATGTATCAATAACCTCTTACAATATACACAGCTGTATGAGCTGGACACACATTGGCCCGAATTCACAAAGGAGGTTTAAATCATGGGTAAGGTTTAAACCTCCGTAAGCGTACTAAAATAAGCATAAGCGCACATTGCCCATGTGCGTGCTCAAGGAAAATATATGACTGGATCGGATTCCGTGCGCACGTACGTTTAAAAAACCCAGGAGGGGGTTTAAACCATGGTTTAAGCCAAACCTCCATTGTGAATTCGGGCCATTAGGTTTTTCCTATAAAAGTCTGTTACATAACAACTGTATGAATACACACTTTGTTAAATAATAGTTACATAATTTTTTTTTTTTTTTACAATTCTACAACTGTCTAAGGAAATAATTCTGTTTAGGGGCTGAACTATATGTTCCAGAAAATATTCTTTCAATGTAAAGAGCTGTATAAACACATTATGCTTTAGAATGAGGGGAGTTTCATTGTCAGAGCGATCTATGTCCTCCTGGTTTCACCTGGACACTCAGATACTCAAGCCTCTCTCTCTCTCTCTCTCTCTCCCTCCCTCCAATCCCTCTCTCTCTCTCTATTTCTCTCTCTCTCTCTCTCTCTCTCTAACCCTCTTTCTCTTTCTCTCTCTCCAACCCTCTTACTGTTTCACTTTGTCTCTCTCTGTTTGTCTGTCTGTCTCTCTCTCTCTCTCTCTCCAATGCTCTTTCTCTTTCTTTTTTCTCTCTCCATCTCTCTCCCCCATCCCCCCCCCCCTCTCTCCCTCTCACCATCTCCCTTTTCCCACCCCTTAGGGCTGATCAAGGCCAGGGTCTGCCAGGGATTAAGTCAAATGCCCTACAGTAACCACTACCCTAGCTCTGATACCACTTCAGATCTATCTTACAAACACACCATCTTAAGAACACACCATCCTTTCAACTCAAGTGTTTTACTGGATTCAAGGACTGTATACCAGGCTCTTATTCACCAAATCTGACTGACATCCAGCTAATGGAGGATACGCAGATAGGTAGGGACGATGGTGGATTTAAGGGAGGCACAACCAGCTAATTGTTTCACATCTTAGTTAGACAAAAACTAAAATATACATAAAGTTATGTAATTGATTAACATAAAAAATCAAGAATTTTGTTCATTTTTAATTAATTTGGTTTCCTTGACATTCAGAGATATTCATCTGCTAGCTCCACTCATATAGTCTAGCCCCTTTCCCTCCCTCCCGCCCCCAACCCTTAGGGCTGATCAAGGCCTGGGTTTTGCAAGGGATTAAGTCAAATTCCCCCCGGAGTCAACTACCCTCTGATAACACACCATCCTTTTCAAGTCAGGTATTATACTACATTCAAGGACTGTATACCACACTCTTATCCAACAATCCTGACTGACATACTAATGGAGGATATATATAAAGAAACTTCCCAGAGGAATCAAGCTATAAACTATATATCCAAGACTGATATTTGGATGACAGTATACTTGTTTCCTCCTTCACATAATAATTTTGTAATCCATGCATCGATTTGAAGGTATATTCTTTCAGCACTCATTTTCAATCAGCATGACACTAGCTGAATAAACATTTCTTTTTATCAATCTTGAGAATGGGTATTTTTTTAGTTATAAAGGGCACTTTCCATAGTCAACACATTGAAATCCCCTCTTTTGATATGTTAGGCTTAATTTCCTAGAGAGACTGCTTGAACTCAGAGACATAAAGTCAGGATGAAGTAGCTAGTCGTCTGAAGATATTTATCTTGAAAATCCTATATATTCCAGCAAAAGCACATTCTAAGACAAGTATTTTCATATCTACAGTAGATCTGTAACAATTTTGCAAACTTACAAAGCTCACATCAAATCTGGACCCCGTTTTATAAAACTTGTTATCAATAACAAGTTCCAATAATTGTTATAAGCTACTGAAATCCTTGAATCTGATTGGCTGAGAGCAAATTGTCATAGAAATGTGACAGTTGTTATTGATAACAAGTTTTATGAAACAGGGCCCAGGCCCAAGTGAATAGTTTCACATCTTAGGTAGACAACTTCAAAACATACAAGACATAATTGTAAAAGAGAAAAAGTTAAAATTCAAATTTTCTTTTTTTCAATTTCATGAAGTTTTGTACAAATGTGACAAGCTAATGACTTCACATCTTGGTTGGATTACACAATTAGCATTGAATGGGATACACTAGATCAAAGGACTATGTTTTTGAATGTTAGCTGGTTCATCATAGAAGATTCACAACACTCACATGACTAATTAAACTGTACTTGTCAAATACCTCAGAAATACTGCACATTCAATTTGAATGGTGAAGAATCCCAGTATAATTTCTTCTTCACAACTATAACCAAATGTAATATGTCCATGAAAAAGTGCCCTCGTGTAACAGTACATAACAAAATCTACTGTTCTTTAAAAGGGGTAAGGGTATCTCATAAGGTAGTTACCCACGGCGATAAAATCGGCAGGGTTATGTAAAGGGCTCTGTATGTTTGTTTGTTTCTTTGTTTGTGTACTAGATAACTAGAGAACGGGTGAACGGATTTGCACCAAATTTTCAGGGAATGTTCGGATAGTGACAGGAAAGAATCGATTAGATTTTGGTGATGATTGCTTGACCCCTGCAAATTCTGCGTGACCTTGAAGTTTTGACCCATAGTAAAGTATAGGAACTTCAGTTCGGATAGTGACAGGAAAGAATGGATTAGGGAAAGAATCGATTAGATTTTGGTGATGATCGGTTGACGCCTGCAAATTCTGTGTAACCTTGTAGTTTTGACCCCATAGTCAGTATAGTATTGCAACTACTCTACAGCGCCGCTAAGGCGTGGGTCTGCCGCCTTTGACGGCCTTTCTAGTTCATAATAGGCTTAACAACATCTGCATGCTTCATATTATAGAATAGGACGGGGAATACATTCTAATTGTACGAATAATACAATATAAAGTACCACAAATTGTTTCTGAAGAATTCTCTTCAGGATACACATCACACTAACTAACCTGCTCTGTTATTCAAAGAGTCCATGCGGTTACTGAAAGTAGACCTTATAATGGTATTCATGAATGGGGCATACACCTACTGACAACCCATCAATGTCCTTTAACCCACTGTATGCTATCTAACACTTTATTTCACACAAAACACATAGAGATGTGCCCTACAAGAATAACACATCGTCAAGAAGCAGGTGAAAGGGTCTGATGAATGGAAATTGATCTCGGGAGTGGGTATGTTTTTTCGTAAGGTAACACATTGTCACCTCTCCTCCACATTACTTCCATTAAACCACCATGAAAAGAGCTAGGGTACGTCATCATGTAGAGAGTCATGTAGAAAGCAGCTAAGCAGAAGACAGGTGAAAGCATATCATTAGCGTTGCTCATTACATCGTAACGCCGATGCGGCAGTCCAGGGTAATATTCATTTTTCGCCGGTGCAAAGCTGGTCTTGTTTTCTGCTTCTCTGAAGCATTGTGTGGTGACGGCTGAGGGGAATGGAATTGGTGCAGTGACGTGCTAAATCTCTTACCTGCCCCATGCTTAGTCTAATATATGCACCTGCTTCCACTCATTATACTCCTAACTAGGTATATAACACATGATATAGATATGACACTAGGTAGCACAAGGTATACAGCACATAATATAGAGATGACACTAGGTAGCACAAGGTATATAGCACATAATATAGAGATGACATTAGGTAGCACAAGGTATATAGCACATAAATAACACATCTCACAATCATATACTATTCTTTCTCTCATGATATTCGTACCACACAATCCCATCTCCATTTCTCTGACTCATTATAGTCCTATCTAGTTATAAAAAAAACAACAGATATCAATTAACTGTGCCTAATATTCCTAACTAGGTATATAGCACATGATATAACAGAATCCTGTCATTTTTTCACTCATTATATTCATAACTAAGTATCTGATACAAAATTTATAAACCACAACAGCGTGTCTTCTTCTCTCCATAACAATATTCCTAACTAGGTATGTAGCAAACAATATGCCAGTTTGTAATTAGTGCATGCATGGTACCAATGACCCCGAAATGACCCCAATTTGTACTTGCATTTGTTTTGGTGGACACACAACTTGTTTAATAAGTAAAATCATATTGGTGCACGAATCGCGGTGGGTACAGAATGAAAGTATATAAGGTCAATTGTACTCGGCACAAATGACCTTTATCTGCACATGCGCAAACTGTAATTACGAACTGGTTTATTCATATATCATACAATGATGTCTTCATTTATAATTCATTACATTAGGTAGAAGCTGCAGCAAGCACTTGTATACAGTTTTAGGTGCATTCAAAAGTTCACAAATATTCAGCAGATATTGCATTATCCCTAGTAGTACGCATCGTATGAGCAACTGGAGGAGCTATCCGAATAATATTACCCACGTGACATGAATTAAAGTAGAACTTTAATGATTTTAAATATTGGCTTAATACTTATTATTGCATAGATGGTATAAATTAAACAAGGTTATCCAAATTCAACGCTTGGAAACATTTGAAGTAATGATTATTATCAATTATAAAACGGTAAAATACAGCCCCGATATAGCAGCTGAAGAGCTCCTCGAACGCTGCTGAGATATGTGACGACACACCATGGACCAGTCCTGTCTAAGCAGACGATGTCCCATAACATCTTACACATTTTCAGAGCCTATTTTGTCATCTCCTCTTCAGTTATTTCTCTTCCTTCACTAGCGTCAGTCTTAATGTTAGTCTGTTGCCTCACTCTTAACTTCGTGTATGGTATTATTTTGATGAAAAATGCAGCGTTAAAAAAATAAAGGAATCAGTCACTTGTAAACAAAATAAGACGTCATTGTATTTTCAGCTGCTTGCACCGGGGCATGTTCGGCGTTTCAAGAGGGAACGAATACCATCCTGCTATTATTCGGAGGGCTTTTCAATTTGAAAGTGGGGTTTATTTCATTGATCATTGACCCTTCTCCTGTGTATTTACAATCAATCGGTTTTAGCTATCAGAATCAGTTTCACTTTCCCTTTATAATGGTGTGAAATAAGGTCATGTTTAAATACACCAAACTCTTTATAATTTGATAAATAATTGTATTGCAATTACGTTCATTCATTATAGGACGTCGTCTGCTTAAGCAGGATCGATCCCGAGTGTGACGACATCCAAACATCGCTATATTTCTGGCGAATCCTCGGATATTCCAGATGCTGAGAAGAGCTTTTATTTGTGTTTTTTTTATAATCATCAGATACGCAGTTGACATAAAACTTATACGATTGCCATCTGGAAGCTTCCCAGTTTCTAGTGATACATTAATTGCCATATTTGTGATTTTCTTTGCATAGCTACTTTAAGTCATACTTTTCGGTCACAAAATCTCATGATGTGAATGGATATACGTGGGTAGACCTGCACATGAGATTCTTAGCACACATTAAGATGAATCATAGAGCATAGCAGTTCATTGACTGGAGAATGGACTTTGTGAGATCACATGAAATGTGAGATCTAATGGGTGATTATCAAGTGAAGACAATCATACGTGAAATTAACATTTTAATGGGTTTGAAAAGCAATGTGTCTCCTGAAACAGGACCATACTAGCTTGGCTTCTATTTTGTCAAAGGATTTCTATTTGTCTAGAAATTGAATACACCAAACTTTCATTTGAATTGTTTTTTTTTTAAGTTTTATTAATTTGTTTCTGGCCCCTTGATTGGAGGAGGGTTGAGAAGATCATTCTGCCTCATGCCGGATGTGCAACTGCATTCCTACTGATGCATCATATCATATTTTAACATTACGCAGAAGGGATTTCATATATCTGCTAGATTGTGGTCTGGCCATTTTTCTCTATGTGGGAAGGGGCTTTCGGACTCCTTTTTCCCATTTCACTCAACAAATTGACTGACACATTTCAACAACAGACCACAATGAAATAAGCATCCTTAAATAACTAATGATGTTAAGGATGCGTCATGAATCATAATGAAAACCACCTCATAAAATTCACTTATCCCACTCCTGACACCAACGCTTTGCGCCAGGAAACATATTCAGTGATATATCATTCATTATTGAGCCTGAATTCCCTGTCGAGCCTACCCTGTTGGCAATATGATTACCAATTATCTTCTTGCCTGTCACATAGAGTACAATGACACAACACTTAAGCTATTTCTTGAATCTGGAGAATTTTCAGAAAACTGCCAACGGTGATGCACATTACCCAAGCGCATTGTCAAATAAAATGCATGAACAATGCAATATTCCCTTACATAATCTGATCATTATTTCTATAGGCGATGTGAAGACGTATTGACGTTGCCCTGAAGGAGATTTTGCATTAATGTTTGCAACCATGTAAGAGAATACAGTTTCTGCCTTTCAAATTCAGTGAATATTAGATGAAGCAGGTGCAGGCATGTTCACTTTCAAATGAGTGGTATTTCCAAAGGGTTATACCCAACCCTCCTATTCTTGGGATTACTACTCCATGAGCTATAACATACACAATTTTCAAATAATGAAAAACCTGAAATGTTTTCATCAGGGAAAACTACTTTAAGACACACTACTAAAAGGCCGCTGCCCCTTACCAAACCAAACCAAACCAAACCGGATATGGCACTGTGACAGATTCCAAGTTTCCTCGATTACATTGATAGAAGAAAGAGATTTAAGACAGGCTCTTGAATCAAGAATGTAACTTACTTGGTATCCTATTTATAGCCCTGAGTGGCCGCAGCACTCGTATCGTCCTGATTGCTGATAAGCTCACATTCTCCAGATTCAGGCTATACTCCAGAACTCTGTTTCAGTCACGAGGTGTAAAGCAAAAAGAAGGATTTAAAAGAAATAATTAATCATTAATTGATTCATAATTTTGTTCTGTTCAAGCTATATTTGACTGAAATAGAGAGAACATCATTCACATGGTATGATTGCAAACAAACAGGCATTGTCACTTAGTGTTATAAATGTCTTAAAGGTCTCAAATACTACCTGTTAAATACATTACATGCAAAAAGACTTATCACAACATAGCCAGGGAAATGTAACTTAGTTACATTTCCCTGATTTAACTCAAAAGATTTACTAGCATTGTCAATTTGCATTATCATGGAAACATAACAAAAGGGTTAATATGTAGGAGAAAATATATTGTAGCCTACAAATAACTTGAAGAACCAAAGCTCAAGTAGATCAACATTATTGGGTTTTTTTATGATGTGTCTGTATTTTACCAATGTGCCTTATTCTTCTTTACATACTTGAACCATAAAACGTCTGTTCAGTAGTACTTGAATTATTTTATAGGTATCTTTCATTTTAGTATGCATAAATCAAGCAAGCAAGCTTTGAAATCCTCTTAAATACCCCTTTTTAGTAATACCTTTTCTGTCACACTGTGAATTCAGATATATATTGAAATTTCTTAAGGATATCAATTTCTTAGTGTAAGAAATGCACTGGAATTATATGGTAGGCAATAAACATGCCCCATCATTTGTTATAAATGATATATACACATCGCAATAAAAAAACCCTCTTAATCCTCTCTACTTTTCTACTACAACCAAATCTGCCATCTCGTCAAAACATCCTAAAACATATCAAATTCTTTGGATATAACCATGGGAATAGCGCTGTAAAAGTAGAAAGCTTTCTCTCCTTTCGTGATGCCAGCTACTTCATAAAGCTACTGGTATTAGACTTCTCATATATCATCCCGCATCATTGCGCATAGTGCACATCTCACTCCCATAGACTGCCAAATTTGATCAGATTACTTTGGTGACGATGCGCTGGGACCAGCAGGGAAAGTGGTAGTAGATTGCGTTACCGTGGCAACCCAACAGTGTACATCTGATCAGGTCTAGATAAAAGCCGGCCGAATCGGGTTTTGGCCCGTCAAACCTGATTATTTGATTCACTTCATATTACATGTATATCATTGATGGATGTAGGAGATAACGAGCAGGGATTGGTAATAATTGATTCAATTTTTTATGGTCATTTCCATCTACATGATATGATAAGGCTCCTTCATCTACTCTAGTTCCATATGCAGGTTTGAATTTTGCAAGTTATGATGTCACTCAGTTGATAATCTATGTATGTTAGTAGGAATTTCTGACTTTAATCTAGCAATATAATGGTCACTGACCACCTTCCTATGATAACAAGGAAGAAATGGCAAAATAAAATTTAGAAGTCTGCTGTTTGTCTAATTTTCTTGAGTTTATTTCTCTCAATGTTTATCCCATTATTTCTATAAAGTCTATGTTCACCCCTTTAATCTGCTGTTTTTTCCACCATAAATTGCAACAAAAAAAAGATAAGCAATTGTCTGCCTATACACTTAACATTCACATGATTGTCCAAATATCATTTTAAATAAACTTTTGGAAAATATATATGTACGTACACCTGAAAACTACGTAAAGATTCAAATTTCAAATCCCTTACTTTGCCATATGGACAAATTATTTATATCCTCAAAATTGCAAGGCCCTCGCATACGTCAGGTGACATTTCCAATCGCCACCATTCAATATCAGCTGACATGATTTTTAGCGCAAGCTAAAACGCATTTACCAAATCAGGTGCAAACATTGGTTACTCTCGCGTGGATCTCCATTAAACAAGTTGGAGTGTTAACAGATATTAGGCAGAGTAAATTACATCTTGCATGCTCAAATGTGCGAATCTAAGATATATTTTTGGATGATTTAGAAAATATCCTTTATGTAAGTACGTCCCTACGGGCAAGCAATACATGATCGTACTTTGTGCGGCTGGAAACCCTTGTTGAAAATGTCAAATCACTTTACACTTCTGAGTTTTCAGTTTGCGATCGATAAGTCTTTGCTATAAAACAGAAAACATTCTAACTCCTTTTCGTATATTACATGAATGCAAATGAGCTTGGTTCAACTGTAGTCGTGTTCGGTGAAAGTTTTCCATCAAACTTTAAAGAAAAAGTTGAGTTCTGGTCATGCGATTACATTGTGAAAGAAACTGTCTCAAAGTAAATGGGAATGGTTGATCATGTCTACATAAGAATTGATGTATACTGTGAGGTTTAGAATCATCTAAATGATAATAAGTTGACCTCACTGAAAAGCACAAGCACTGTACACAAAAATGGGTATATGGGACTGCACATATATTATGGCACAAATGTTTGGCCCAAACACTACAGCTATTTCTCGTCATATTTCGAATATGAGCGCATTTTAAGAGCAGTCCTTTTCGGGGGACATTTTCTACTATGATGTTCTTTCAAACTGACATAATAAGAATGAATTTACTCACAAATTATTTTTCACCTTTCCCAGAACTCAACATTCTCTTTAAAACATATTTCATATAATCTAAAATATCTTTTCTGCTGCAAAGAGCTTGGCACTCTACCAAAGAGAGAATTCCTGTCAGGTAGAACATTCCAATCTAAAGCCTTGTTCACACATGACATGGTAACCTCTTAACCCTTTCATGACAGGTATTATTTTAAGGCCTAAATTGATCACATTTTGTTCTTCAAATTGGCATCAATATTTTTCTTTTAGATCTACATAGTTCTAACAAGGTGTAAAGTCTTTGAAAACAATATACATGGTTATAAGTCTTGTCGAAAAGTTGAAAAAAAATTGCCAATTTTGATGAAAAAACAGATTTTGAACCTCTCAATATGTTGCCAATTTACAGATTTACAGCTTATTCTCGTTCTTAAAATTCCTGGCATCAAACATAATATGCACATGCAACAAAAATGGACACAGTGTGTGCAGAAATTTTTGCTCTTTCTATTCATGCATCTGGTATTATTTCTTTTTTTTAGAGCTCTGAATCAAACCACAAAATGTGGTCAACTCTCTTGAAAGGGTTAACCTGGGGAGCCGAAGATAACACAGGCTGGAGTCTAGGGAGAATGTGTGTTATACAAAAATCAAATAGCATCCAACAGGGTTTTTTTTTTAAAAAGGTGGTAGCAAAATGAAACCATTTCACATAAGAGAATCACATTGACTTTTACAAAATCAACTCAAGGGTGATTTCCATACCTTATTATACAGTATATCATTTTGTTTGGAGCCAGAAGGGCATTAACTCTGTACAAATGATGGGACTTAACGCCCTTCTGGCTCCAAACAGATGAATTATAGATTCCAGTTCAGATGATGTCAGACAAGTGATTATAATGTTTGCACATTTCGAACGGTGACACAAAAGGCAAATGAAATTGCCTTTCGTTGATTTTGTAAATTCTTTGCGATTATGTTACATGTACTTACAAGGTACCTGTAAGTCATAATATACAGAAATTTAAAGCACACTACGCTTACGGTCATCTTATTTTGCTACCATGGCTGTTTGAGACGGTTTATCAAATCATGTGTGAACGAGGCCTGCCAACACTGACATAACCCATAACCAGTGCTGATGGTGATCTCAGCATTCCTACCATAACTGGAAAGCATATATTTTATAAGCAGGTTATAGCACTGTCACTGTTGATGTTTTCTGCACCAGCAAAGGCTATGAAATCAGTGATTATGATGTTACCAGTTCTCTTGTTCCAAAATCAATGTCAATATAATTTTGAAACCAGCTTTCTTGAGTGTGTAATTTGCCTTCTGATTTACAACACTGCCATTATGTACCACAAAAATAAATGCTTCCTTAAGCTCAATAGCTGGAATAAAATGTAGCAATATTTAACCACATAAAATCCGATCATGCGGTTCAGTACTACTTGACTCAAATGAAGATGAAACAGGAAAATTTGCGAAGGTAATTATGAGAGTACATTAAAATAACAATGTTAAAAGTACCAAGAAAACTACCAGAAAAAGTATCAAGCTTAGTCATTTACTTGTTTACTATACAAATTATTTCATCTATCTTCCACAGTACCTGATAAAAAGGCCTGACACTTTTCGACATAAAATACTCTTTACATTCAAATATATTTAAGAATTTATTGATGACTCTTAAGAATATACTAATAACTTGTATTGTAACAGAATGTTTTCCCCTTTCAGATTGTAACAATTTTAACCAGGGTATCCAAATATCATTCTATTATCTTGACAGATTGTTCACATTATTTTTCCCTTTCTGTTTTTATCAACATGACATCAAAGTTATATGTACATCAGAAAACACTTGATATATATCCCTTTGTAAAGCAAAATCATTTCTGTTTGCCTTATGGGCATATATCGTCTCTGTTTGGAGCCAGAAGGGCATTAAGTCCCATCATTTCTACAGAGTTAACGCCCTTCTGGCTCCAAACTGACGATAATATTGTACTTTCATTTGAAGCAGGAGTGGCATCAATCACATTTTGCTTCAAATGAAACCATTCTCCTGAAGCAAAGTTTAATACCAGTAGTAGTTTGAAATTGTCGTTTTTGGTGCTTGATGCATTTTGCAATGAAACTCTTCACATTGTCCATTGAGAGGAAGAAGGGCGTTAACTAATACCAATTTACACTAGAGTTAATGTCCTTTTGGCTCTCAGCACTTATGCTCTTTTAAGTCAAAAAAGCAATTTAAGGATACAGTCAGCCATACATAGATCAATACATCACTAATTCAAACAGTCTCCTACATAGAGTAGGAAAAAAAACTCATATTTTGGGGAAATACTGAAGACATTAATAAACATAATTATATAAAAATCAATACATCACATATTCAAACAGTCTCCTATATATGGTATGGAAAAGACTTGCAAAATACTTCATAGATTTTTGAAATCTTGAAGAACAACATAATTATATTAAACTCCATTGATTGGTGAACAGCATGGCCTGGTACAGGATTGTACATAGCTACCATGCAAAGAACAGTGTCACATCATGCATTCACAAGCAAATAATAATCTAATAATCAAATAATAATAATCTAAACAACACAAATATATACCAATTCACAAAATCACCAAGACCTTCACAAAATCACCAAGGGAAGGGGTAAAAGAATGTATCATCACTATTCTCAACTGCTCATGCTAAGATTAAAGTGATGGTCCTATATTTCTGATGAGGATAGCTATAACTCTGTTTATGATTAAAAACTGTTGTTATTTGGAGGGGGGGTAAATGAAAGGGACAGAATAATTGTGTAGAAATCCATTCACAAACTGCTCTGGAAAAAAATGGAAACATTCATCTGGAAAATTAATTGTTTACTCTATAAAGGAGAAATTTGCCTGATTTGTCTTTGTATTCTGAGCATATCATGTGAACGTACCTGGAAGAAAAATACCCAAATTACATTTTTAAAGAAAAATGTATCCGTAGATATTTATTCTTACTTTGAAAGGATATTTTGTCAAAGCTAATACAATGTTTAATGGTACTTTTAATAACCTAGGTATAGTTATCATTATCAGAAAAGACCAATGTGGCATCGTGACTTTACACAGGCCAGAGGAATGTAGGATAAAGTCAAAGCCATTACTTGACACAAAGATGCATTTGGAAGGGAAGAACATCAATTGACATAGTCAACGAAATACCAGATGTGCATGCAAAACCAACAACAATACCTTCTTGTTAAGTCAACATCAGGCATAATTGATTGCAATCTACATGCAGTAGTAAATCAATATGAAGGATAATTGATTGCAAGCTACATACAGTAGGCTAATTGCTAACAATCACATTGGCAGGCAAAATCAATGCATGAAACGAGCACAGTCAATGTTAATGAACTACTACATGTCACATGCAATGTAATCAGTACTATTGTAGCATCAGAATATCCATCCACATAAATATTATACAAAATACAAATTAGGCATTAGGTAATTGTAAGAATCAACAAGTATATGAATTAATGTTTTCTACACATTTTTTTTTTTTAAAGAAAGGCAGAAAATTTTATTTTACTAATGAGTATGATGATGATGATGATGGACGGGGCTAATAACAATGGCAAAGATGCCGAAAGTGGTGATGATTGTAAGAATGAAAATTATTAAATATCTGAATATCAATTATTTTGAGAAGGCTCCGTTGAGCTAAATTAAATAAGCTAAGTTACACTTAGCTATTGCCTTCCATAATGTTTTTACTCTGGCAAGCTAAACAATTTCAGAGAAAATTTCTTTAGATGATACTACTGAAAGAAGAAGTCTATACTGAAATGGAAAATAGTAATGAATTCCACACAGAAAAGCAATATATATATATCTATTTGGATTCAAAGCCTACAGAAGTGCTCGTATCTGTGTTTTGATATATCTGAGGGTATGACAATATTTAGCTAACTCTAATATGACCAATGTGCCAGTATCTCCATCTTCTCTAGCACCCAGAAACAACACATTAAATGAATTCTACTTCTCTCTTAGTTTTATTTCCTGCGTGTCACAATGGATAGATTTATTTCCCCCCTGTGGTACTCCTGACATTTTAAAAAGTCGATATCCAAATTGATCTGAAATTCAAATTGCACCACAGATTGGGGGTTCGTAAGAATTCAGAGCAACAATATAGGTTGGAGTTTTTATAAACCCCCAAAGCAAAAATGTTAATGGCATTTATCAAATTGAGGGTGCAGTTTCTTTGCCCTTTCTGACGTCATGAGCTTGAACTAGCTTCAGAGCAAGAACTGAATTAGATTAAATGCAGTAAATGTTACTTTTTATAACTTCACATGTTCATTTTATGCCATTATCATCATTCACTTTCCTTCATTGTAATGTAATGTAATAATCTTAACACCCCTTATTGAAGAGAAAAGGGAAATATAATAAGGACTGTTTATAATTACAATAACAAATTATAAATCACTAGAGCACGCCATTACAACAATGTTCACTATGTGTTCATTTAACGTGATCTAAATTTACACTATAAAGATTAGCATTTTAGGCGGTTTGTTTTTTGGCTCACTGTCTCCTATGACACAGCCGAGTACATGTATGTCTCAATCGAGATGTTGAATGACTTAGGGAGCTTTTATCATTAGGATCCTATACATTAAGTGGACAAGATAAGATTTCAGCGGAAGATAAGATTTCAGTGGGAGAAATTGGAGAGACAGCATAATGACAAATTGATGGGGTCACCAGAGGAAGTGAACTAAAAATAGGGAAAAACCATGGTAACAGCACTAACTGAAGATGTCTGAATATTCTTAAGAGATTGGTGATGAGAATAAACAGCAGAAAGAGCTGTAAGGGAAGAGAGACGGGGAGAAAAAGGGTTGAGTGTCATGAGAGAGGTCTTGAAGAATAGAAAATGAGAAAGAAAGGGGAGGGAAAGACACGAGAGACCAGGAAGGAGGAAGAATGAAGAAAGGGGAAAGAAAAAGAAGTGAGAAGGAGAAGGAGAGAGGGAGGATAAATAAAGAAGACACTAGAGAAGGGGAACGAGATGGGAAAGCGGCAAAGAGAAGTAAAATTGTTCACCAATCTGGAAAGAGAGACATGTACACAGGGAGATATACATGAGGAGAGGGAAAAGGTGAACAAAAAAGAAAGAAAAGAACAGGAAAGGAGAGAGAGCAGAAAAGTGAAGAGAAAACAGGCGGAAAGAATTGAGAAAAGATGAACATCCTAAATGCCAGAAATAAAAAGATGATAACTGAAAATTAACATGTTTGTCTATATTGTTGTTGCATGTTAAGCTCTACACATACACAACAAATTTGCAGAAGTACTGGGACCTACATGCAGCTTATTTATGGGTTGAAATATCTCTTTCGTGCAATTGTGTGGTGTTATATTCTTGAAAGTTACATTTGCTGGCAATATTTGAATTATCTGACAGTATTTTTACTTGTTGTGGTGCCTAATAATTTCATGAAGAGTGCTAGTGATTGTGAATGAGTGTAATCTAAGTAAGGAATCAGAAAGTAATCAAATATTTGGATGCAAGAGCATAGAAAGTGTTAAAGCATTTTAAACAGTGATACTTTTACAGAGAGAATTAAGTGATATGATGTGAGAATTAAGTGATATGATGTGAGAATTAAGTGATATGATGTGAGAATTGAGTGATATGATGTGAGAAATATAAGGTTTGTTCAATTCAGCTATTCACGCAATTTAACTGTCATTATGTGGTCTACATAAAACAAATTATATAACATTTCTCTGACATATCTACAAGTGATGTTTTAATACATGTCTGATTTTTATGACATATGTTCATTTATGTATATGTATATACTGTTTGTTATATATATATATATATAAATGTTGGGCGTCATTTATTCATAGACATGAAATAATATTGCTATTCAATTCCTAATAAAACCCTGCGTTATCAAAAGTAGAATTCTATTTGTTATTTTCGTAACAATATACTAGCATGAAAATGAGGTGAATTTTTCACAGTTGAGTAGCACTAATCATTCAAGTAGATCATGATGATGATGGGTATTTCATGCCAAATGATTTCAAATCCCAATCGTGTTTTCAGACTTTTTAAAGATTTTAGAAGGATTAACGGAATCAAAAGCAGTATTGATTTTAACTAAACCAGAGAGCCATGATAATGTGCCCTAGTTTCAGCTCAATCCTCCTGCCTTCTCTCTTTATCTATTTTTGATTTGTTTGTTTTTTTACTTTTGCTTTTTAAATTATCATTATGGTAGAGAAAATTTATGTAGCATATTGTATCATAAACTTCTTTATTGTTTTGATTCTGTTCTTTCCTTTTCTTACAACACATTTCTTTTGGACAGCATCGCCAATATGAAAAATACATTATTTGTCTCTTGATCAAAAAGAAAAAAATAAACTTAATAAAACTTGAAATGTGATAAAAAACATGTCTGTCTTTTCAATCTTTATTTCTAATCTTTCCCTGAATATTGAAAAGATTTTTCCAAGGATCATAGACATCTATAACTGGTTTTTGTTTTATTTCAATGAGTATTAATGACGATTTATGAAAATATATGCTGGGTTCTGTCTGAGAATACAATACTTTGTGCCTATAATCTGCCCACTACAAATATATAATCAATTTGAATTAATTTTTCTTTTGGCTAAACAATTTAGCAAGACATGCAAACTTTAAAAATTAACACATATTTTATATATCATATTTTATAACACTTCATCTTTTTTTCAGTTCAAATATGATCTGAAATTTTAAATAAATATGTGAGTATTATCTTAATATCTTTAGGGTTGAAAACACAATAGAATAAAGCCTCATTCAGTCATAATCTGTTAAACAACTTAAAAGAAATGCCACAGGAAAATAAAAGGAGATCAGAGTGGTGTACTTCAGATTTCTGCTTGTTGTAACATACCAATCACAGGGTACAAATAGAGACCATTGTTGAACATGGCTATGCTTTCTTACTTTTTTTACATCTGCAAACTTGCATCTAGACATTTATTTACAGTTATTATTATTTATTTTTTTGGCTGAGGTTATTGAGCTGGTATACCACATCACATCTGAAAGAGGCTTAACTCTGAAGAAGTGATGCATGAAAGGTCTTGTAAAATCACAAAGGTTTAAATACTGGTGTATTTAACACACATATATATCGTCTGTTTGGATCTAGATGTTTGTTTTAACTCTATACTTTAACATAGAGTTAACGCCCTTCTGGCTCCAAAACAGACGATATTGAGGGTATGATGCATGCATACATCAAACATTAGGTGTATGAATATGATGAACACTCAGGCCATATCTGAATACCAATCAAACAATTACTGTTAAAATATCATCAGTAAAGTAGTATTCAGATCTAACACATTAATGGGATTATAAACTCTAGTTCGAGTTAAATTTTGATTAAATATTTGAGAAAATATAGGGTATAATACAAGTCATAAACATTAGAATGTACATAAGGCACTTTAGGGAGTCAGCTTACTTTGCACAAATACAGATTACAACGAAGAAATTCATGTGAAAAATGTACATTGTTAGATATATAGAATTTGATATGATATCAAAGTTGATACACTTTATGAAATGGTTATAACAGTAAAGTACACAATAAGCTTGTTATTTTAACATTAAAAATATGTAATAACTTGTCAAACTGAAAATACATATATGATAACAAAGAATACAATAAATCAAAATTACATTTAAAATTAAATGTTAAAACAGGCAAGATAGACTATCAGTGGTGTTATATGATCAAATCATATGATAAAAACTATGATAATCCTATAAAATATGGATAAATACACATATTTTCCAATCATGCGCATTTACTGAGATGTGCAGTTTCAATTGAATGTACACCGAGAGAGGTACAACTAAAAGCAAGGTCTTAGCCGTCATAAATATCAACGCAACCACAAGGATATGCCTCCCCAGCGCCAACAGAAAGAAATATAAATCAAGTAGAAATGTAAATAATGAGTGAATATGAGACAGAGATGTAAAACTAGTGCCACAGACACGTAATAAAAACAGAGCGATGCTTTCTGAAAAATTAAGAGTTGCAAATCTTGGCAGAAGAGGACATGATTTTATTTCTTGACTTGTTTATTTACTGGATAAGCAAAATGACTGGGCGTTTTTAACAGCCCCGTATAAATCAAGAGTTTGAAATGAAAACATAACCAAGCAGCTATTGGAAATAAAAAAGATCTTTACAAGAGTCGCAATTCTACGAGTCAGTGCAGCTAACTGGGCAATTAGTATGTGAACTATTAACTTGCTTAGAATGGCACAAAGAACATCATCCTTCTCTTTTGGAAAAAACATGAAGTCCCTAGCGTTATACAGTAGAAATGATAAGTGAGCCTCCAAATTTCCAAAAGTTTCTTTCCTCACATTTTAAAGTAAATTTTAATCCCAATTAATTTGTCATGAAATGATAAGCCCTATAACACCACAGAGTCTGTCTTGCTTGCAAAAGAGAATATGATTTCAAAACAAAATATATTCCATTATTAAAATATATGAATATTTCTTTATAAATATAGCACCAATGCAGAGTTGAACAACATCCCTAGTACAAAACAAAATAAAAGTATTAATACATGAGATACAAATATAAGCACTATTTTCTATAAGCTGTCAATCCGAATTCAATCTGAATTCGAGGAAAAGAAATCACCTTCTGTAAATATAAGGGGAGAAATTGACTTTTTTTTTTGGTTTAATTTGACACCCTGATATTAAGAATAAGAATACACCATTTATATTTCACTGAGGACTTCATGTTTTTCTCAAAACAGAGGGTGGGATTCAAAATAAATAATAATGCAAAAGAGCAGTGTAGAGGGAAGGTGGGCTGGTTTGGGTGGGTGTGAGATGGTGGGAGGGTGGGGGTGGGTAGGTGCGTGTGGATGGCAGTGAATGAGGGTGTAATGAGCAGACTTGATACTACAACTGTGAAAGCAATTGTAATAGAAGGTGGGCGATTAGACGCTATCTCCACTTTGCATATGTCACAAAATGTTCTCCTGTACGAGTGCAGTGCACCAAATTTTCTATGCTTTACATACTGAAGTATAGTGTAAATACATTAATTTAGTCTATAAACTTGCTTATTAGGTAGCATCTGACAATGTGCAACAACTAGATATCTAGAATTCGGTGAGTGCAATAACAACAGTATCACGTAAACTGCACAATATGCCTTGTGAAACCGTTCAACATAATCCTTGAGACCTATTTCTACCATCATCTATATCTAAATTGCTGATGTATGGCTTACTACACCGGAGTGTCTCACTTTCATTAATTTCCCCAATCAAATATTTAAGTATATGATACAAATAAACAGAAATCATAGACCCTACCCCTAAACCAAAACAAATATAGGCCTAGATGCTGGTTCCTAT
This sequence comes from Heliocidaris erythrogramma, assembly GCA_025617745.1. Classification (NCBI taxonomy): domain Eukaryota; kingdom Metazoa; phylum Echinodermata; class Echinoidea; order Camarodonta; family Echinometridae; genus Heliocidaris; species Heliocidaris erythrogramma. The sequence goes on along the minus strand of CM046857.1, from coordinate 49,343,171 downwards.
TAGGTTTTTACAAGTCTCAGAGTCAAAATTGGGTAGGGTTAATTTCTTATTGGTCATGTAAATATTAATCACTTGCACGGGTAAATGAGGGATACTTAAATCATATAGATTTTTACAATTTCTTTGGAAAAGGGGAGCTTCTAAGTCCAACCATTTTCCTCTCATGCATTAATTTCCATGCGATAGAGCCATGATCTTACCTTAGGAAATGAACTTCATAAAGGAAAGAAAGGGAACGTAGGAAGGAGGTATGATATATGCGCTGGATTTCAACAATAGGGGGTAAACAGAAGCAGAAGAGGGAGGGGGGTAATATGATTGCCAAGGGGGTACAATAGCCATCTATTGTGGTGGTATGGGTGGAAGGAAACCTGAGTCAGCATATTTTATTAAAAATAAATCAACTCTCATCTCTCATCTATACAGTCCCAAAAATGCTAAGACATTAAGACTTTTGCCTTGTGTACTCCAAAAGCAAGAGTGGAAAATCATGATTTTTATTTGTTCAACTTTTTATTTTCAACGTTTGTATCTTTCTTTTATTTTCTTTTATCGGAAATAACGATAACGATGCATTTTTCTCATCTCAATGACCATGTTCCTGTACCAATTTTTAACATGTTCCTACTGAGAACAAATCATTGTTACAACACAGAGTCAACTCAAACATACTTCTTTTCACCCAATACAATTCAAAGGAACTCAGAGGTACAAATTTACTGGCTAAAACAAAATCAACAGCTACTGAATGTGACTCAGGTTAAGGAGAGAGGAAGGAAGGGAATCATCTATTTATTTCAAAGGGATATAAGCTTTATCTTTAGAAGCATAAACTTACTGATACACTTTAACTAGGTACTAAGTAAATATATATATATATATATATATATCAGCATTTGCATTAGATTTTCATACTTTCGTACCCTGAGTAAGAGCTCAATAAATTCTTTATGATGAAAGACGGAGTAAATTGTGTAATTAACTTCGCCCAATGAATTGCACAAAAAACATAAATAATAAATTAGCTAACCATATCTGAAAGGTACTTAGTATCTGTTAAACTTGAACCCATTTTCTAATGGAAATATGCTAATATGGGGAAAAGGTATCATCATATATTGCACTTATACTTCATCTTTTTGCGACTGATACGTTTAGCAAACATACCATCATGAATATCTGTCATTGTATCTCTATTTCAAACTCAACTAAGGACAGTACCAATTTCATCAAGGTTTTACTACTTCAGTATTTTTGTTGCAGTTCGCTGCAAGAACCCCTAATCAAATATCCGCTTAGGCATTTAAATTTAACCCATTGACCACAGTAACTGTGTATTCCCTTTATTAAGCCTATGTAATTGAGAGCATTCAGCAGTCAAAAGGATAGCCTGCCAGTAAGATGCGGTTTACACAATTTTGCAAAGCATGGCTGTTTGCTGTCTAATACTTGATAGAATTGTGATAAAAATACAACATAAAACAGTACTGAAGCATAATACTTAGAAATTTAGGGTAGAATTGCTTGGGGTTTGCTTTTTGAATTGATATTGATTGGTATATAACATTTGCTTCCCATTACAATTATGTGATAATATGCCACTCTGAAATTTGTTTCAGAGGTTTTGTTTTCATTTGGAATTTAGTGGTTTCTAATATCTATGTTAGATTCTGAATTCAATTTATTAAAACAAATACATTTAAAATACACTTTAAGTAAACTTGCCACTCAAGAAAAAAAAAAGAAAGAACATTAAATAGATTGAAATTTTGTAAGTGAATCACCATCATAGCTATAGCCTTAAGGAGCTCTCTTATGCCCATTTGATTTCTGCTATTTGTCTTAGTTTCTTTTTTTCATATCATCCTCAAAAAAACTTCTACCCTTAAATTCCAATCTCTTCTAATTCCTCCATAAGCAATTTACCAAATCAAAGTACAACATCCTCTATTTTTATCTACCTGTTCCACATTTTTAAATCTCAATTAGCTTACCCAATCCTGAAAGACCCAGTTCAAGCTATCCAAAGCTTTACTTAATCCTTTTCCAATTATTCAAATCTCCTAGTCCATCCTTTACTAACTCTTCCCTAACATATCCCTTCTGCATCCAAGGCTATTCATATATTTGGCTTGTTCGTGCAGTGCTTTATGCCCACCGCACACTACACCAACTGACCACAAATCGAGTTTGGAAAAAATTGACAATATAGCATTTGATTTGAACATTCAAATATGTAAAATATAAATAATCGAGGTTCTGAATAGTCATACGACTATCATGAAACAATGAAAAATTTGGGGGTCACAAGCATCCTCGGAGGATGAAAGGCTAAATCGGCTCTAAATCATAGTGACATCAGACCAGTCATGCCCACGATTCGAAGCTGATATGGCCTTTATTCCAACTAGAAGGCTTACAATGTACTACAATTTCAAGTGTAGTATTGACGTTATTATTCAGAATCTCAATCAAGAAGATTACGATTGTTTAACTTTCAATATCCAATGTAATGAAGATTTCTTCGAAAATAGGATCGCAGTAAGATCATATAATGTGCGGTGGGCTTTAGATATATGCTTTAGCCACAAAGTGCTATAGACAAAGAGAGCGAGAGAGAGATGCAACCTTAGTTGATGTTTGTCAGAAGGGCCAATGGTTAGCTGTAGATGACAAACAAATGTATAGCTCAAGGCATCCTATATGAAAGCGCTGAAAACAGAATTCTGTTATCTTTTACTAAGCTCCTACATCATTCTTTACAGTTTGGATTAAACCTCCAGATGTGAGGGAGTGCATTTAGCCATCTTGATTGCCCACATTTTCTCATAAACGCATATTCTAGTGTTTTTTTGTTTTTAGGAATTACATGTATTTCAATCAAAATCAGGAATTTCCTGAGTGTCAGTACCACTTTTCAACAACTATTGAACCTTCAGTGAACTGAACATTTGATGAAGCTTAGTTTGAATCCAATATTCCTTCATGAAAAATCCTTATAAAGGCTGTCAACCATGAAGCTATTTTCTAACGGAATAGTGATAAAACAAAATGCTGCATGTTAGAAAAGGGATTCATTCATGTTAAAACAGTCTTCATTAAAAACAAAACCTGAAAATCTTGTTAGAAATATAGGAGATGCGATTTGGCAAGCACGTTGCAAGGATACGGATCTAATTTAGAAAGGGAATAATAGCATATTTGCAAGAAATGCGAACAAAATATAGGATGAAAGATGCAACTTGACTACGTCATTGATGTAGCATTCAGTTATCCAATGCACTACAGCACTACAGGGAAGGAAATTAAATATTAAAGAACAGTTGAGGGAAACAAAGACTAAGTAAAGTTGATTCTCTTTCCAACACAAGACAAGGAAACACAGAGTGAAAACAATGTGAAGAAAAAAAAAATGGAAAGAAAAAGGGAAGTGTATTCTTACTCCAAGACGTATTCTGCAATCCTTTATAAACCAACATTCCCAAGAGCAAAATAAATCAGGAATGAAATAAAGAAAATTGGAAAAGAGGGATGGATATTGATTAAGATAATTATCATTTGAACAAGAATGCATGTATTGTTTATGCATTAGAACAGGAGCACTCCTAGATTATCATCAATGGTGAGGTATTGTCAATCAATTTCCTTGAAAAGATTTTGGTTGCTAAATTAAAACAATTACTTGTTTTATACTATACACTCTGCATTGGGCTTTAACATATTACATGTATACTTAAAACTGTTACTGAAAAATGTTGACTCCAAAAAAATAAACAACTAAACTGTACAAAAGAGAACAAAATGAAAGCTCCCCTCTTTAAAGTAAGTAAGGCACAATTGGATCATTTTGGTCAAAAGTTACAAATTGTAAACATAGGTAATCACGAAAAACAACACAAAAATAACTTTTTTCTCTTTCCTTTCTCGATTTTAGTGTTTGAAGCAGCTTTGAAAAATATCAATTTATAGGGGTTATCTGTATAATTTATCTTTTTATTTTGAAAGCTTTGTCAAAGAAAATGAAAGTTTACACCATCAAAAAAAGGGTACTCATATTTTCATAAAGATGTTTTCAAGATGTAAGCATTTAATGCTAAAGCCTTGAATAAATGCACCAAACCACAACCATAAGAAGACTGATAAGAAATATTATACAAAACTTACATGCACTTGGGTGCAAATCAAAATTGAAAAAAAGTATATTCATCAAATATAAAATTGATGGTAAAGTGTGATATGAAAAATTTTTGGCATAAATTCAGACACAAACAACATCTATTCATTTAAGATACTCACGCAACGATCATCCATAGCACAAACTTACTAAAAAATTGCTTAAGAACTCTATCTCAAAATCAATGCCATTTCAAACTTGCACACTTTGATACCTCTAATTTCTCAAACAATGTATAAATGTGTCATTCATAGATAGAGGAAAAAGAATAAATGTCACGGCAAATTGGCAACAAAAAGACAAGAATTGGTCTCAAAATGCTTTTAACATCCATCTAATCATCAACACAAGGACTGGCAGCTATAGAATTTCCAGGTGAGTAATTGAAGGTCTACTACATTTTGTTTTATATTTGAGGCTGTTTTGTAAACAAAAGGTATTGGCCTTTTAACTGCTGTTTGTTTGTTGTTTCTTTTTATTACTTTCTAGTTTCCACCGCATTATCACCATCATCAACTTCTTCACCATCATCATCATCAAAACACTAGCAAATATAGATAATGCTTTAAAAGTTCTACACCAAGACCTAGATCTATACTGGATCAAGAAGGCCTTGAAACAACTTAGCCCGAGACCAATTTCTCAAAACCAGAATAATCCTGGACTCGTCCCAACCAACTACGTCTCTCATATGTTAACACGACTGACATGATTAACGCATCAATAATGAGCAAATCACAAGGTAATTTGCACAATTTCAATCATTTCTCGTTCATCACATCCAAGTCGTTCAACAGTGATCTGACACATGTTCCAGCAACATGTGCTCAGGGCTTTATTTTCATTAAAGATATATATAGGGTTAGGGTTGCAATTGAGTTTGAGTTTAGGTTTGAGTTTAGGTTTGAGGTTAGATTTGAGTTTAGATTTGAGTTTAGGTTCGGGGTTAGGATTAGGGCTAGGATTATGGTTAGGTTCAGGGTTAGGTTCAGGGTTAGGATTAGGGTTAGGATTACGGTTAGGGTTTGGGTTAGGATTAGTGATAGGGTTAGGCTTAGGCTTAGGGTTAGGCTTAGGATTAGGATTAGGGTTAGGATTTAGGCTAGGATTGGGATAGGATTAGGGTTAGGATTAGGGTTAGGGTTAGGATTAGGGTTAAGATTAGGGTTAAGGTTAGGGTTAAGGTTAGGGTTAGGATTAGGATTAAGGTTAGGATTAAGGTTAGGGTTAGGATTAGGATTAGGGTTAGGATTAGGATTAGGGTTAGGATTAGGGTTTGGTTCAGCGTTAGGTACAGTGTTGGGTCCAGCGTTGAAGAAGATAATTTGATTAGTATAAGATATTGACCACAGAACAAATGCCGTCAGAGCATGTGTCTCAGAACCTTCTACCTTCAATACCCAGGCTCACCTTCACCATTCACACTACCTCTTCTCTGAACTCACCCTGCTATCACGATGAAGAAGTCCAACCTGTTCCAGGTCTCGCCCAGGTAACCCTGTTTACCTAGGAACCCCATGGCCATGACCTTGACGACCATCTCGGCAGCAAAGAAGGCGAAGATGAAGTGGTCAAAGCCCTGGAGGATGAGACATCGTTGGGAGTCGCACTCGATGTCGCTGCACGGACGATACATCCCCAGCGTGATGCAGTTTAGAATGATGACCATCATACTGATCCGTTCAAACCAAGTGTGGATAGTGAATTAAGGAAGACGCTCTTTTCATTCCGGATTAAATCATTTATAACTAAAATGAAAGGGATGGGATTTATTATAACGAAAGATGATAAGACATTACATAGGTTTATATGACATATAAATCAGATTTAATCTCACAAAAGGGGAATAGAAAGTATTATTATAACATAAAACATACATATTTTTTCCTTGAAATATGAATGTGGAACTATGACAATATGAATAAAGAACTATAAACAATTTGAATATACAGATAATCCTTATAATATGAAGTAATGTCTAATTTGAAAGTCTAAATACACATAAAATATTGTGAATATAGCAATCTCTCTCTTTCTCTTCTTTGCCACTTTTCCTTTATGAACCAACCAAATTTTCTTCTCCATCTTCTTACTTTTCCCCTCTATGTTTATCTCACTATCACTCTTAATCTCTCTCTTTTCATTTTTTACTCTTCCCCTCATTTTTTTGTCTTTCTTTCCCTCATACTTTCTTTCTCTCAACCTCTCTCTTCCTCCAAAACAATCTTTTCTTCTTCTTTCAGTTGATAATAGCCATCTTTTCTAACATTCTTCACACTAGATACCCACATCCATCCTCTTCTCTCTGTGTGTCTGTCTGATCATCTATCTTCTCCTAACTCATCTCATGTTTTATCCATCCTAAATGTCTCCATGAATAATTTCCAAATGTCAATTTATGTTGCAGCCGGGCCCGGGCGTTGTTATGCAATTAACAAGAAGAGGAGGAGGCTGTGTTGATAAGCAGGCATAATGGAATTTCCCTCTGAGCTATTAACTTTATGGTCTGGAAAAACATTCAAATCCCTCACTTTAATAAACAGATTTCATGTATTATCTACGGCAACATTAGCCTGCAGTTAAAACATCAGTGCCAGATCACAAAGAAGCAAGTTTCTCCAATGTTGTATCTTCATACTTTCTTCCCTAATGTTGCTGAAGAGGCATGGGAGGTGGATTTCACATTTTGACATCATTTTTCTAGTACATGGAATATTAGAAGACGATCTGGAATTGATTTTGGGGCAAACAAGTTTCTCACATGATACCACTAAGTCGTTCACCTTCATATTTTTGATGGAAATTTCTCTATGCTACACATTTAATGCATTTTTTGATAATTCTTCTTTTTTTTTCAAAATTGAGGATTATATAACATGACCCAACTGAATTACCGTTCACTGTTTTTCAACAATTTTCACACTACCTACATTAATATTTCAAAATCACCTTTTGCACTTTAAAAATCTCAATTTGACTGCAAATGTGAAAATGATGAGATTTTAATCTTAAGTCATGAAGTACATTCCATCTTCTGCACAGATTCCCTGAACCCTCTAAGGTGTTCTTCATGTTTTCTTGATTGATGTTTCTAGGTTAAAATATTTGCTTGCCTCACAGAATTCTAAGAACCATCTGGCCATGATGGGATGTGCTTTCACATACAACCTCCATTCAATTAGACGACATTTTCATCGGTTTAATCAAAGACATTAAAGTCTACATCAACAAACTACTTAACGTGGAATATTACACACCTATATCATGTAAAGGACGTTCAGTCATTAAATATGCACAACGATATATTTTGAAAGGGTACATCATTTAACATTTAATCAATGTTAAAACTTTTTGTGCTGTACAAGTCTATCATAAAGAGCTTGAAAAGAGAAGCTGGAAAATGTAAGGCAACTAATTATCCATTAATATAATTGTTTTCCTTTTCAAGAGCAATTATGCAACATACAAAATACAAAAAAAAATTTGTTTGAGAAAATATTTCACCAATATCTGTCTTTCACTTTTACCTTTCTCTCAAAACAATGTTGACCTTCCTTTGTGAGCCTAAAATAAGCTAAATGCCAGAGTAATTAATGTAACTTTAGTCAACATTTTGCACTAATCTAGCTGTAATTAAGCATGCTCTTAGCTCATAAATTATGTCATTTCATATTTCACGCCATGAGGTTGTATCTATCGCAGACAATGCCAACTAAAAGAGATGGATGCATGTAATCTACTAATGGGGGATATGTTCGAGTCTTGACTAGAAGGTCACCATGGTAAGTCAACAGGGTGAACAGGCGCTTTTTAATTACACACGAGAACTGGTGCGTAAAAGGACTGCGCTTTACCTGACGACCATCATACATGGAGGCTATGCTTTCAAAGATCCCCATTATTATGCTGTCCATGAAAATGGAACGCAATTTTCAAGGTGTATATATATACTGCAGGGGCGACGGAGTGTTTTTGAAAGTTGGGGGGGGGGGGGAGCTGAGCATACAAACAAGTACTTTCTGAAATTGTTTCATGCAAAGTGCTCATCCTTTGATATGTAAATAAGGATTCTGCCAAGTTTTGATACTTAAAAAATTTATATTGTCACAGGCAAATTGCATAAAGAACTTTGAGGTAATTATCTGTTCATCTACTAAGCAAAAACTTTACTGCTTGTATGATTTTGGACTGGTTTTATCATGCTATTTTCAACATTAAATCAAAATATTTTCAATACATTTCTTTCATAAAACTAGCCCCTTTGACTTTGTAACTGGGCTACATGCTCCTTGTAATAACGAAAATCACCACGGCAATAAAACTGAAAAAACACATTCCTGGTTGTGCAATAATAGGCTACTTAAGTAGGTTTTTAGATCATCATTAGAAGTCCAAAAACTAGGTTAGATGTCCAATCAGCGGAGTGATGCAATCTTGAAGCCGCGGCTGGAGACATGACCTGACATTTGAGACGTTGTCAGGAACCATTTTCATCTCACGTTAATTGTTGACCAACAGGGCAGGATCGGAAGGAAGTAGGTGGGACAGGTAGGACCACAACTATGGATAGTTTGTGGGGAAGCTTTGCACTCGAAATTCAACTTTAGAATACCAGCCCCTTCACAAAAACATGGTCACTGCAAAGTTTAATATACAGTGAAACCTGTATACAAAGACCGCTCAAGGGAGACAAGGAAAGCAGTCTTTATGAGCAGGTGGTCTTTACGAACAGGTTGCTTTTAATACACATTTCAATGAGAAACACTTCAAGGGAAACAATATTTGTGGTCTTTCTATACAGGTGGTCGCTAAAGCACGTTTGAATGTATATCAAAAATTTCCATCCTGTATCAAGAATAACATTTACATTTTTCTGCAAGTCCATGGTAAGTTCATTTTGTTTTCTAAACATTACCACATAGACCTATAGCGCAATAATGAACATAAATTGCCATCAACAGCATCAATTTACTTCCATTCTCTCTTAATCAGATACATTAAATCTTTCAGGTAAGTACTTGGAATGCCTCTTTAGATTTTGTGCTTAAAATTCAGGTGTATTATTCTGAGAATTATTCTTTATTCCATGAAAAGTAACTCAATGTTATCAATGTTACTTAAATCACATGCAATAAATATTTTCATAATCATTGGTGCTTGAGCAAGTAACTTCATTATCTACATAGGTACATAGCCATTGCATGCAGCCATGGTAGCTAGCCTACCAAATAAATGTCATTGATCATTTAGATTTGCAACAACAAATTGAATACCCTCTCACTATGCAATAAGATGAAATCATTTTCAGACCATCATTTCAACAAAATAATCTTACAGGAAGAAATGAGCTACCCTTTTATTCAAGAAACCAGTTTAAATAAAACATATTTTGAAATGACAAATCTGTCTAGAAGTGAATTGATTATGTTTGATGGCTAGCTATGCAGCTGGTTGAGCTCAAATCCATTCTAAAAGGAATTAACAACGTCTGTGCTGTCAAGGTTGGAGTCTATGGTACAGACTATCTAAACAAATCTAAGACGATGGGAGAAACGAGCAAGAAGAGAGAGAGAGAGAGGTAGACACAGTAAAAGAGACACAGAGAGACAAAGCAAGGAAAAGAGAGAAACACGAAGAAAGAGTTAAAAGTGGAAATAGAGACATAGTCAGACCATCCTATGGCTCCAGTTAATATTGACTTATAATCCTCAAAACATTAAAAATCAAACATTGCAAGGGTGTCTATGTTTTCATGGCCTATTCTAAAATTTAAAAACAATATTGATATTCTTCATCATGTTTCACTACACATGAAAATTTCTTTTAAAGTACTTGATTTATTTTCCAGTCCAAATTTTATCTCATTTTTCGTTCTTTACAATTTCCCATATGTGAATCATCATATATCAGAATACATTTCAGTAGTACCAGAGAAGGAAACTACACTAAAGTGCCTAATGCAATATAGCTTACAATTTCAAATAATGTGAAACAATAGCTCAAAATGCAGTGGAATTGAAGCAAAGTATATCTATAGCATTACATCATGGAGTGGTGATTTTCTTGATTTTGTTTATTTCAATTCCGTTGTTTCCAGCAAAGAAAAATATCCCGACCCACCTTTGAACTTTACAGTCTCGTTACATTTAGCAGGAGGCCATCTTGGCTCATATCACACATCACCTCATGCCAGCCATCTAAATTGAATCTTCTTTTTCAATCTTCTTTTCAATCTTATTGAGGTAGCAAAACTGTTTTTGATCCTTCTTGCTGAATCCATGATGCAATCCTGCACTTCTTCTCTATTCTCACATTTTCTTTCTTTATCTTCTTTATCTCTCTTTCTCTCTCTCTCTCTCTCTCTAGCTATCTTTCTATCTACATGTATTTATCTATCTCTCTCTCTCTCTTTTCTCTCTTCACTCTCTATATCTCTGTTTCTACAGACATTGTATCTTCGTTGTGCACATTATTGTGCTAAGAAGAAGGTCATTAGCAATAAACTACCCATAACTTCAAAAATGTGCTTATATGAATATGATATGAAACTACTAAAATAAGGGAGTTACCATACATTTTCACTTTTTAATAGCTGATGAAGAGAGAATTTAACGTTAAATAATGGTATAACATAAATAGAGCAATCAATACCTTAGAAGCGCATTGCCAAAAATGTGCTTTTATGGCATGTGCCCTTCTGCCAGCCATATGACATCTTTCTCCATCACTTTCAAACTCAATTCTCATTCATCTGCTCCCTTTTTTCACTCTTAACTTTCTCCAATAATATTTCTTTATTCTCATCTTAAACAAAAACACATTGCAGTTAAAATTTTTCCTTATCAATTGCATTTTCAATTACCCGTTTTCCTGTGTCCATCCTCTTTCCTCTCTTTCCTCCCCCCCCCCCCCCCCCCCTCTCTCTCTCTCTCACTCTCTGTCTCTCTCTCCCTCCCTCTCTTTCTCTCTATTTCTGATTATTGTATCATTTACATTTTGTCTATTTTGGGGGAAATATCCACAAAATTCCCACGTTGAAATCATGATTGCTGACCTTTAAATTAGCTATAAACACTTTATTTTTATATTACCAAGCATTCCCCATACAAAGATTGACACAGTTTCAAAACGAAAAAAATAGCCAATGGCAAAATTTAAGTTCTGTCTCGGCTATTAATCCCCAAAGTAATGGGTTTCCTCACAATTTCCATTACATTCCCTTCAGGAAGAATTTTGCCTGTTTTTATCACTTTTTGGCTTTATGTTTGTCATAAGTGCTTTTATCACGAAGCTACTATCTTCTGTTCGTCATGTGATATACACAGCTTTCGTGATAACTGAAAAAATGATGTAACATGACTTAAAACATTGAACAAAGCTACTATTTAACATCGTGACATTGTTGTGAATGTTAAAGGGAAATTAACCTCAGCGTATGAATTAGCTTATTTTGAATGGTGTAGTATATGCCTCTTATTTGATACATGCAATTTCATGTAAAAACACAGGATATAGATATAAATCACTATTTTCCAGCCAAGTTATTGTCTGCTAGCAATAATAAGGGGGCTGCCATTACTTTATGTGTACACGAAAATATTTTTCATCCCAAGTAATATTTCCTTCATCGTTAACTTGTAATTGATTTTTAGAGGACAAATATATATTAGATATAGTCACATATTCTGAAATGTAAGTTTAGTTTTATATATTTTTTAAAAGGTCTTAATTTGTTCATAAAAATATACTTTCTGTACGTGGAGACGGAGAATTGACGTCAAGGACGGAGACAATCGTAACAATACCAAAACAAAGCGAGGAATCTGCATTACAGAATGGCTATTAGAACTCATGGGTCGTCAATTATCTAGGCCCATGGCCAATAACAATCGTAATAAAATCAGAACAAAGCGACGTATCTGTTGTAAAGGTAGGCTATTATCAATGCATATGGTACCTAATGATCCGTGTCATGCACAAAATGGCAGCCTCCATGGAAAGACGTAGCAGACAATACCGCATCTAGAATATCATGTGGGGTTAATTGTCCTTTAAAATTTATTTTTCAGAGAACAAATGAAAAACACATCCTCAAAAGTTTAAGTAAAATGACACAGGGGAATTAAAGCTGATTTAAAAAACAACAACACTGTTTCTATTTGTTCTGCAGTACAAATAACTCTAAAAGATAAAACTAAAAGTGGCATTTCAGAGGAAATCCATACTATTGTCATCATCACCCATATAATATTGTTTACAGCATGTATTGTCAAATAGTGAATATTGACTTTATTTTTAAATATCCAAATCATTTCACCCAATAGAATAATATCATACCCCATATAAATGTTGGCAGTATATGTCCTGACAGTACCTTAGCAATGTGAATTTGAATACCAAGGACCTTACCCTGACTACAAGCCGTACTAACGAGCAATGGCAAAATTCAGTGCCATATCCCTGAATTTTTTTTTCTCCCAAAACATGTGAATTACGTATAACCGTCTGCGTCCATAAATGTCAGATGATTATTCTGCATCCCAAATGTCACATTACCATACTGGGACGTGCGCGATGATGAGGACAGCGCGAGAGGAGCCGGGACACAGGCCTTCAAATTACCAAAGCTCCAATCTGTAATGCATACTCAATTTGACTCAATTTCCATCGTGTTCGCTTGAAAATCTATGAGATCTAATTTTAACATCATCTACATATAGTGAGACTGTTGTGGTGGTTTTATTAAAGACCCAGAATTTTCTAGGCACTCCCACACTCCCGCCCCCCCCTCTTACTTTTTAATTTGTTAAAGCATTTTACGTAAGCAGTACATCTGTTTACATAAACCAGCAAGGCTTGAAATTTCTATGCACCAGCAATAAACTGAGTGGACAGCTTGAGAGACAAAGCAGCATCATGAAGTATATTTCAAAATTGATGATAACGGCTTCTCCTTATTCACTCAATCTCTTTGGTATCATATATCTAATTTCAAACAAAATTCTGCTCTGTTGTTTTATTTCAACCATGTGAAATTGGTTCTTAGTGACTTGTTCCTTCTCATTTACTGTCTTTCTGCCCACCAAAGGTGGTGTCAGAGGCATTATGTTTTCTGGTTGGCCGTCCATCCTTCTGTCCGTCCCGCTTTCTCGTTCTCGCAATATCTCCAGAACCACATAAGGTATGAACTTCAAACTTGGTACTAGTATGTATCACCACAGGAAACGATCTGATTAGATTTTGGGGTACGTAAGTCAAAGGTCAAAGGTCAAAGGTCAAAGGTCAAAGGTCACAGAGGACAATTTCTGAAATTTCAGGTGTTAGCCCTGTTAACGCGATATCTTAAGAACCATTTGAGGTATGAACTTCAAACTTGGTACTAGTATGTATCACCATAGGAAACGATCTGATTAGATTTTGGGATATGTAGGTCAAAGGTCAAAGGTCATAGAGGTCAATTCTGAAATTGCAGGTTTTAGCCTTGTTAACATGATATCTCAAGAACCATTTGATCCATTAACTTCAAACTTGGATATGCATAACAATAGGGAGACGAACTGATTAGATTTTTGTTCACGTAGGTCATAGAGGTCATTATACAGGTGTATGTAAAATTAATGTTTTTTACCTTTGTTATCATCAAATCTCAACAATATCTATTCATGACTAGGATAAAGTAATCAGACTTTTGGGTTACAAGGTGTAAGGTCAAATTTCAAAGAGGTCAATTAACATGTAATTAGAGGCTTTTCATTCTGGTTATCATAATATTTCAAGAACAGCCATCAACTGAATTTAGGCGCAGATTTATATTTTTATTTTGACATGAAAAAAAAAGGAGAACCTAAAGGGATCTAGCTTCATAACAAAACCATGAATATCATACAATTTCACCTTCCTTTGCCTGGAAACCTATAAAAATAAAAGGGAAATATTTGTTCAAAATGCTCTTTCTGAAAAATAATGTAGCAATTTCAAGTTCAAAATAAGAAAAGGGAACAAAATATTATGAAACTGCTATTTGCTGAGCACCAGAAGGGTGTTAACGCTATAGAAAAATATATGAGGTAACGCCTTTCTGATTCTAAGCAAACATTATGCAAGGACCTTTCAAATAGCATGGAAAGATCCTTTAAAGATTCAATTTTGCTGATCACACATCTGACCCTAAACTCTGTGTGGTGTTAGGAATACGCTGTTACCCAGCGCTGGAGTAGTTGAAATTCATAGCATGCCACACAGACAGTAACCGATGCACAGGGTTTGTTCACATTAAAATTCAAGCAAGAGAAAGGGGTCCTTTTTTAATTCTCTGTTATGACCGCAATACCAAAAAAACAGGAATTCTGGCTGAAACATCTGTGTAATCAAATATCTGAGGTATTTTTGGAGTACAAAATATGCAATTTCGAAAATAAGGCTAGATATTTAAAAGTTTGTTAAAAAAAACGCTTTGAAATGCTTACCAAGGATCCTTTTAGGTAGAGGTGTTGTGGTCTAGTGGATATGTCACAAAAAAGAAAAAAGAAATTTATACAAGTCCAATCACTTAGACCAGTGAAAAACAGTATAACATGGTTCACGATTGAAATCAAATGAGCAGGGGTAATAATAAATAACATTGTAAAGTGCAATGAAGTATTCCCATAATGTGTTATATAAATGGATTATATTATTATTATTATTTGAAATGGTACAGGTAGGAGTGTCTTACAATATATATTTTCTTTGTCATCAAATAGGGGTTAATTGCCTAAAAATATGTTCTGTTTTATATCCTTCTTGCCGAATTTATGATGTAATCCTAAACTTCTTTTCTCCAAATAGAGGATTATTATGATACCCTGGAAAAAATTTTACATCTTCTAAACCAAGTGAACACCCAGTGACCTGAACTTATCAAGTACACGTGGGTTCAACCATTTTTCAGCATGCAATAGCATGTTCTACATCTACCACAGCTGTTCAACAAAAGTCCATCATCACCAGACAACCGTTTCCTATTCTTATCACTATCACACAGTAGCAATGCTAATCACACGGTTATGATGAGTTGCAGGTTTAACCATATGTATTCTTGTCACGCTTATACCATCATAATGCTATCATATATTACTATGGATGGGAGGGGGTTCCAACTCATGCATCGAAAATGCATGTCATGTAATTATTATTATTCCATCGATTGCTATTCATATGAATGTGAAGACAAAAACTGTGTGCTAAAAGTGCTAAGTGTGCTCACGGATGTGAGCGCCTACTCGTAAAGAATAAGCATATTATTTTTTTCAATTCATATCTTCAACTCAAAAGCTGACTGTTATCAGTGCTCAGTTCATTGCAAATACCTCTGGATGAGGAAAAGATATCATAACATAGAAAATAATTTGCAGGGCACAATCTATTTTGAATCATCAAATCATGTTTCAAAACAAGGTCTTTGAACAGGATTTTGAAAATCTTGATTCTCCAACCGATCAAAACAAAGATAATCTTAGAAAACAGAGTTTTCATTATTTCTGACAAGTATATTCTCTGCAGAGAGCGATTTTATTTTCAGATGCTATGAAAGCAATTGCATTAGAAGATCTGTTCTTACATCTGAGTATGAAGTGTTGCAAGGAGACACCTACCGGAAGGTGTTCATATCTCAAGTACATCATAGAAGTGAGCATGTGTACTTCTCTCTCTCTCTGTATCTCTATCTATGACTCTGTTTCTTTGGCCTCTAACTCTTTGTCTCTCTCTCGCTCCTTTCTGTCTCTCTCTCTCTCTCCCTCTTCTCTCTCTGTCTCTCTTTATTTGTCTCTGTGGCTCTCTCTCTCTCTCTCTTTATTTGTCTCTGTGGCTTTTTTTCTCTTTATCTGTCCCTTCTTTATCTCTCTATCTTTCTTTCTGACATTCTTTCTCTGTATCTGTCTCTCTGTCTGTTTCTTGCTTGCTTGCTTTCTCTCTCTCTTTCTCTCTTTCCACTACCCTCACTTTTCTTTCACTGTTCACTCACTCTATACTTCTCTTTCTCTGGGGATGGGAAAGGGATGTGAAGGACATGGGAGAACAAAGATCACCATCCTGAACGTACTTCAACTTTCAAATCCCTCCGAATAAGCCATGAGAATGCAACGACTTCGCTCGGTCTGGTGAGCATAATTGAATTCTACCAACATTGAAGAAACAGATTTGCTTCTGAAATCTCTCACTCTCTCTTAGGCTGACTGTCAGTGCGGTTAAACGGTTTCGTCTGTGGAATCAGACACCGCTAGATAGACACGCTATGATTAGCATTTAGATTGCTTACATTTAAAACTTATTTGGCAATCGCAGATCCTGGTTTTTGCAGCCACTGGTATAATATCAAAGTGCTGCCTCATTTCATGGTTTCTCAAATCTTCAATGATTATCTACACTAATCTGTGTGGTTTGAGAAAACATGTACATCAGCTACAGATGGAAGCACTTTAATGGAATGAATTATTGGTGTACTGGAAACATATATTTTAGGATTCTTACAAGTAAAGTTGGATGAATTTCTATTTATGTGATCAAAGAGGCCTGCAATATTTTTTTTTTCACATTGAAGAAACTAATCAAGAGTTTGCACATTAAAACTAAACTTTATTCAATGCTCTATTAAAGGAGACATATCATAATCTAAAAAAAATATATTATTTTTCTATTTTTGGACTGCTAACATTTAGCATAAAAAACAGTGTATATAATGATCACAGTATTAAGTAATCTGTGAGAACACGGACAAGATATTGCTAGTGGGTTACAGGACATCATCACAATGACCTCGCTCTAACCCCACCTTCCAGCCTCATCCTTTTGAATTCCTTTCCCCTCTCACCACCACCATCATCTTCACCATCATCATCTTCACCATCATCACCTTCATGACCATATTTTAACCCCATCTACCAACCCAATCCTGTTACATTCCACACCCATCTCACCACTACCATCATCACTATAATATTCAGTAGCAGCAGCAGCATCATCATCATCATAACCTCACTCTAACCCATTCTACCAACCCCATTCCTTTACATACCTTACCCCTCTCACCAGCACCACCACTACCATCACCACCATCATTATCATCATCATCACAACCTCACTTGGATACCCACCAACCCTATTCCCTTGCATTCAGTACCCCTCTCACTATCACTGCCACCACCATCATCATCATCACCACCACAATCATCATCATCATCATCATCATCATCATCATCACAACCTCCCTTGGATACCCACCAACCCTATTCCCCTTGCATTCCGTACCCCTCTCACTATCACCACCACTACCATCACCACCACCATCACCATCATCATCACCACTATAACCCCACCTAATAACCCTATTCCCTTGCATTCCTTCTCCCTATCCCCACCATCACTATCACCATAATAACCACACTCTAACCACATTGTACCTACCAGCTCTATCCTCTTTCATTCCTTACCCCTTTCATCATCATCATCATCATCATCATCACTATAACCTCACCCGCTAACAACCCCTCCATCCCACCAACACCTCCATCCCACCAACCCCTCTCACCACCATAATCACCACCACCATCATCATCATCATCATCACTATAACCTCACCTGCTAACAACCCCTCCATCCCACCAACCCCTCTCACCACCATAATCACCACCATCATCATCATCATCATCATCACTATAACCTCACCCGCTAACAACCCCTCTATCCCACCAAACCCTCTCACCACCATAATCACCACCATAATCACCACCATCATCATCATCGCTGTTGTCACCCTACCATCTGCTCCTCATCATCCTTTCTCTCCCTAGCCATTCCTAGACTGATTCACTGATTCCGTCTTTGCTTCCAGAGATGAAGCTTGGGAATAGAGTATGCTTTATTATTTACGAGGCGGGCATGCTACATTACTACAGAGACTTGCACTTCAAATTGGACAAGGGTTAGAGGCCAAAAAGGTGTCTTAAGCAGCAAAATATGTCTGTTGCGGGCCAGAAGGGTGTTAACCCGTTGACTACTGAACTCTTTAACTCTCATAGGCTTAATACAGGAGCCACCCGGTTCCCGCAGTCTACGGGTTAACTAATATCCTATTACACAGAATTAACACTCCCCTGACTCACAGGAGATGACACCTATGAAACCTAGCTTGGAGGAGTTACATGGACTTAGTGCTTTTAGTAATGTGGCAAGTTTGAGGAACACTGTTGATCATTGTAGTACTTCAGGGGAGCGTTTCATCAAGCGTTTTGTCAGTGATTTGATTTTCACTGACAAATTTGCTCTCAGCCAATCAGAAGCAAGGATTTCAGTAGCTTATAACTGTTGTCGGTAAAAATCACTGACAACGCTTGATGAAATGCTTCCCTGGACTTCACAGTAGTGAAACTTCTCTCTACCACATAACAGGAATAGAATTAAACACAGCAAGGGCATTCCACAATGACAATTAAAAACAAGCAACCTAAAAACATTCTTGATCCCAAAACCACCTGGTTTGTGGTATAATCAATGTTTAACTGGTAAGTATTCTACAGAATGCCGACAAGGTTCAAATAAGGATCAACTGGCATCATTTAATTGCTGATTTGTTCCATGCCCGATCACTATCACGATCATCTATAATGGCTAAGTACCCTTGTGACTTTGTGACCTTTTACCATTGATTAATGAATGAAGACCAACAATTGCCAAATGACTATGAACCTCTACAGTAAGAATAAAAGCTATATCATGGCGGATGATAGTATTATTAGCAATATCTATAAGCCATGTCTCGCAGTAAATGATATCGATCACTGAAACTTCCAAGCAATAGGACAATATTTACTTTCGATTCCAAGCCTGCTATCACCTATTCAAGGAAACAGAGCCTCAGGATGTAATAAGTCAGAAGTCGTAACATGAAATGAAGGTTCATTAACGGCCCTTATCTCCCTAAAGCCTTCAAAATACAACAGAGATTTACTGCTAAGTGCATACTACGCTGACCTTTACCATGCACAATGGGAGTATTCTTGGAGATAGGAAATGTTCCAATTTCAGATCAGTAATGAGTTCTCAGAATAATGGCTTAAAAATTGATTTCAAAGCAGATCTTGAAACCTTAAAACCTTTAAGTGATACTTATTAAACAGGGAACTGCATGCAATACAGTTTCCTGCTTATAACAAGCAACTGACTAAGTATGCTGAGGCAAACGTCATATTTTTACAAGAAGTCTAAAGCAACCTCTCACTTTAAGCAGCTTCGAAAGTTATTCTATTGCCCTATGTAACATAATGTATGTTACTACCTTGAAATATAATCAAGGTTAAGTAATATATCCTTTAATTCTTATGTCATTACGTAAAATCATCAATGCTTTTCTTTCCTGTTTACATAATGGTGTACCGAAATACATTTTTACAATATGAAATATATGTTACAGGTATTGATTCTGCCGTCAAAGGCTATGGCTTTGGCCAAATCTAGAGTTGGGTACAGATGAAATTTAGAAAAGATCTAACAGCTAAGCTTATTATATGGCTTGGAATTGATCTGATAGTAGTCTAATAGAAGCTTGAATTCCAATCCCTGATTGCCTGGAAAGCAGATGGGTATGCAGAGAATCTGGAAGTACACTTCACCTCTGACTCTGTGTGCCCTGAACCATCCTATTGATCAAAGTAACCTTAGTCCCACGCAGTCAGAAACAGGCGGTGTAGAATTACCAGCTCACTGTGTGCACACTGGGGTTTTTTAAGGTGATTGCTTTGAAGAATGAGGACCCTTTCCTTTCGTAAATTTCCCTAAACTTTGATTTTCCACAGCTTTATTTTTTTTTTCTAACTCAGTTTTTCCATCTACTTTGTGTGCTTTCTAACCTCTGATTCTGTAATGTTCAAGTTACAACATAGTGGAAACAAACACGTTGTGACTATATCATTTTAAAAGGAAAAACTCTCTTTCAATCTGTGCATTATATATGTACAGGAATTTTTCAGAAAGTTCTTATTTAAACTTATAGGAAACGGCCTTCCAGTTGAATAAAATCAGGTACTCATGTATCACCCACATAAAAATAATTGAAATACTTGATGAACACAAAATACCTTACTTCATATGTCTGCTTTGAAGTTATTCCCTCTCCCTTTTCCCTTTTCCCTAGTCTATATGTTCCATTTTCCCTAAACCTATCAATCCTAGTGTCCTATAGTCCTCTACCTAAATTTCCATACCTAATTCCCTTAAAGCTTCATCACCGGTTATATGGTTTAGGGAAGGGTTAAATGGTTTAGGTTGAGGGGTAGGGTTGGAGAAGCATGGAAACAGGGAACATTCGTTACCTACAATCTTCAAGGAGCCTACCTGGTGAGCCTCACTCCCTGCCAATCAAAGTGAAGAGTACAATGAACCAGTTGAAACATAAGGGTTTCATTATCAGAAACACAATTAAACAACTTACAAATGAAAAGGATAGCATGAATAAGGATAGGTAATTTCCCTGGGAATCTATTCTGTGGATGTCCTTTTTGACCCTCTCATGACACAAAAATCATCACAGACAAATCACCAGGGAAAAACCCTCTCATCGATTCATTTTGGGACTCTGACACTCCTGGACACGAGTCAATTATGAGTCCTCAGCATACACAATGAGCTATTAAACTAGATACCTGATTGCCCAACATCCCCCAGGTACTAAATCCTTTGAATACTTGATGTGAGACACACATCATGGCCTAATTTTATCAAAGTAATCATGCTCTTTGCGAGTATGAGGACACTTTTGGGGCCCAAGCCATTCTGAAAAGTACTACCTGGCACCATATGGAGGTTGCCTTCATTCACTGGTTTGCACATGAACAGAATCAGATAGCTGTCTGTTTCCACCCTCACTGGAAATGCAGTTTTTAGTGAAAAAGTATAACACATTCAGACAATGAAAGGGTTAACACATTTCTGCTGATATAAACATTTGAAGTACAAAGAAGGGTTTATAATAATAATAATAATAATAACTGTGACATTAAGGCGAATCGTTTTATCTCAGCCCATTGTTCAGATTCGCCTCAACCCACGTTCGCTTTCACCTTAACTTCGAATTTCTATTGTGACGAAATAAACTGCACGGTTATGATTCACCTTAAGTCGCAGTTATGCTCATTATAATAATAACAACTCTATATGTGACATTAAGGGGAATCCTTTTATCTCAGCTTATTGTTCACATTCACCTTAATGCACGATCGCCTTAACGTCGAATTTCTATTGTGACGAAATAAACCGCATTGTTAGGATTCGCCTTAACGTAGGATGTAAGCTTGTAATAATAATAATAATAATAATAATAATAATAATTTACATATCTGTGACTTAAGGCGAAACCTACCAATAGGTTTATTTCGTCACAATAGAAATTCAACGTTAGGGTGAAACGAACGTGGGTTAGGGCGAAACGTAACAATAGGATGAGATAAAAGGTTTCGCCCTATAAGTCGCAGTTAGAGTTATAATTATTATGATAATAATAAATCCTTTCGGATACATAACAGCTTTAAAACAAAATAACGTCTCTACGTACATTATAGATATTACTACCCAAGTTTCAATCACAAATTCACAAATGCAATGTGTACACCATCTCCACTCTCCTTTGAAGTATTCCTACCATTGTGCTCTAATTTACCCGGTAATATTTAAGGCAAAAAAGGGATAATATTTCCACTACATCAAAAGATTTGCTGTAGTGCGGTTTTATTTTGAGCTTACAACGAGGAGCAATGAATCGTGTTATCAATGAAAAACAAGAATAGTATTAATGTCAAAGGAAAATATCAGTCCATAAGATGCAGAATCAGAATTGATTCACCACAATACAATAGAGTATTCCTAACAATCCTCACATGTCTAAGGCAGCATAAGAGCCTTCAGCATCTATATTCTTTCCTTTTACATTTCCTTGTCTAACAAAAAAAGCCTGACTGCTGTAACCGCAACGCAGCAGCGTGCATATTCCACAATGCATAATTCATGATGCCTTACTGTACGTTCTACAAGTCTAACACATCGGTCAAAAATTCTCCCAAGGAAGGCGTTGCTAAGCAACCATCTCCGAACTCCTCCATAATGCATTCAGGAATGCCATGTCATTGACAATGTAACTTACACCCTGTCTTGCTCCTTCCTCACTTTTAATCTAATCTTGAATTATAAGGGCTACAGGCAAAATGTGAGTATTAAATCAAATTACAGAAAGGTCATTATATTTTATATTGACATACAAGTTCAAAGTGGTAACAACTTACAGATTTCAAGGCAAGCTGAGAGAGAGAGGGGTAGAGAGAGAGGGGAGGAGAGAGAGAGGGGAGGGGAGAGAGAGGGGAGGGGAGAGAGAGGGGAGGGGAGAGAGAGGGGAGGGGAGAGAGAGGGGAGAGAGAGGGGAGGGGAGAGAGAGGGGAGGGGAGAGGGGGGGGGGAGTTGATCGATCAATCGCAAGAGATGGAGAAGAGGGATGGAAGAAAGAGAGAGAGAGAGAGAGGGAGATAAAGAGAGAAAGGGAGAGGGGAAGGGGAAGAGAAAGAGAGAAAGGGAGAGGGGAAGAGAAAGAGAGAAAGGGAGAGGGGAAGAGAAAGAGAGAAAGGGAGAGGGGAAGAGAAAGAGAGAAAGGGAGAGGGGAAGAGAAAGAGAGAAAGGGAGAGGGGAAGAGAGAGAGATAAAGAGAGAGATAGAAAGAGAGAAGTCAAGGGGAAGGCTGATAGTAATTTCAGATTGTCTCTAAGAAAATCATCAAAATGAGATTTAAAGTAACTGTACATGCTCTAATGAATCAGATCATCACTGTTGCTTCTGCCACTCTTTGAAATGAAGTTCCAAAAATGATTACAAGGCATATATATGACACTGCTGGAAATTGAGAGAACACGATGTGTGCCTTGAATTGAAGCATGATGATTGGTTCTCCAATATTTTCTGATCTAATTCGTATATATGATTATAGGTCCAATGAACCTGAACAAGAATGAGTTAAAGGGAAATTAACCTCAGCGTATGAATTAGCTTATTTTGAATGGTGTAGTATATGCCTCTTATTTGATACATGCAATTTCATGTAAAAACACAGGATATAGATATAAATCACTATTTTCCAGCCAAGTTATCGTCTGCTAGCAATAATAAGGGGGCTGCCATTACTTTATGTGTACACGAACATATTTTTCATCCCAAGTAAAATTTCCTTCATCGTTAACTTGTAATTGATTTTTAGAGGACAAATATATATTAGATAAAGTCACATATTCTGAAATGTAAGTTTAGTTTTATATATTTTTTAAAAGGTCTTAATTTGTTCATAAAAAATATACTTCATAAAAAATATACGTCAAGGACGGAGAATTGACGTCAAGGACGGAGACAATCGTAACAATACCAAAACAAAGCGAGGAATCTGCTTTACAGGATGGCTATTAGAACTCATGGGTCGTCAATTATCTAGGCCCATGGCCAATAACAATCGTAATACAATCAGAACAAAGCGACGTATCTGTTGTAAAGGTAGGCTATTATCAATGCATATGGTACCTAATGATCCGTGTCATGCACAAAATGGCAGCCTCCATGGAAAGACGTAGTAGACAATAGGTGCATCTAGAATATCACGTGGGGTTACTTGTCCTTTAAAAATGAGTTTCAAAGAACCACTGAAAGGGTTCCAAATCAAACCTGATTATGAATTATTATTATAATGAATGAATTCAGTTATCTAATAATACAGGGATGGCCTTGATCCGCTCAAATATCAAGGAATCTTTATATAAATTTCACCTGCGCAATGCGGTTATCCAAGCAATCCCATGATCTCGAGCGAGAGCTCTTTCCATCAGAGTAAAGATTAAACCATATTTTCTGAGTTGACATATTGGTGCTAATTCATGATAATTGTATTTGATACTATTGCTGTTCCCTTGTTTTTGTTTGTAAATCAAAACATACTGCATAAAAGTGTCTCTGCCTTTTGAGCACGGTCCTGATGAAGCTTCGTCATAGAGGTTACCTCAATCGTGACTAAGAACCTGACATCTACATCATTTTGTTATTTGCTATATGGCACGAAAAAGAGACATGATAACGAAGCTTTTCGACCTGCACTCATCAGGTTATCACGCAGGTATATAACAAATTACTTGAAATCAACTATATTATACTCGGCAAACCCGACGCAACCTAGACGCCGTAATTTCAAAACAATCGCAAAGCTTGGACGAAATCCTTTTGTCTGCACAGAAGAGGTTCATGCGATTGAATGTAAGCGGCTTCCAGGTCGAAAAGCTTCGTTATCATGTCTCTTTTTTGTGCCATATTGAAATTTTGTAGTACCAAGAAATTATTTTTGTTATTTGCTATGAATCTCCGAAGTAAACACCATCTTATGAAACAAAGTAAATGAAGGTATAGAAAATGTATACAACTGCATAACAATGTAGTTCGAAATAGTTTGATGTGCATTTCTAGAAGTAGGTCTTCAACAGCAATGCATTACTATTTCACCATATGTTACATCTGCGCTTACTAACTCAGGGTTTAAAGGCTTAAATACTTGGTTGATTGGCATGTGACGGATGACAGTTGAAGGGTGAACGCTAACCCCTAAGGTATTAGCCTACTAACTTCAGACCCTAACCGTGTTACTATCAACTTCTTCTTCTTCTGATACACTGTAGGTTAACAGAATGCCTGGAGCCAATGCATATACAACACAACCTTTGAACATTAAAGATATACATGCTATCTATCTAGTAGATATTGGACTGTCAAAAAGTCTTGTTAAAATAAGTTATCTGTACTCATCTATCTGATCAGTCCAAAATAAACATAGTAAATATATATGTTTAATGTTAATGTGATCTGGGCCCAGTCTTATAAGGAGTTGCGACTGATTGCAAATAATTTGCGACTGATATTAATCGCAACTCTGTACTTAAAGAGATAGGACATTGGAAATTTGCGATTGGTTGGAGGACTTGCGATCAATTTGAATCAATCAATAACTCTTTATATGATAAGGCCCTCGTCTACCAGAACTCTAAATTTTGTTAAACAGATTAATGACAAGAGCAAAGCCCAGACATAACCATGTCCCATAGTAACAGGCCTAAGTAAGCACAGTCTACATCCCAAATATCAGACCCTTTACTTTACTCTAAGCAACATCCAACTGTGTAGAACTATTAGGTAATTTTCAAAAACACATTAAGTGATAAGTTCTCTTGTTTGCTACTAAAGATATTTCCTTAACTCTTCAAAATAACAGTCTCATATCTTCAGACTACTTGCTATATTAACAGTGCATTCAATAATGAAATACAATTTGTCCTAGGTTTCATTTATTTTATTTTAAGTAATGACTAAAAAATCTTGTCGGCAACATGAAGCAGATACTTAAGTTTGGCAGGCGTAAGCATTCTCTGCCTCTCTCCAATTAACAAGCACAAATATACTCATCATCTCACTCATTCAATCAATCACTGTTTGTTAAACTTATCTCAGTCAAAATTTCACATCTGATAGCACAAGGAGAGCTAGAATATGAACATTTTGGGATTTTCCCTGCACAAAACATCCCCTACTTCAGTCGGTCCTCTACTAAACGTTGAGGAGATTGTGAGCTATCAGATGCCTTGTAAAGTCCACTTAAGCCTGGATGAAAGAACTACATCTCAGAGGGGGTAAGGAATGTATTCTAACCCTGGATGTGGGATGATTGTAACCACAGCGTAGTATCTCAAGAATGCTGATTACTGATCTCATGGTGTGCCAACTTCCACATCCGCTTGAGAAATGCGGCCCCCCTTCCCCCTCCCTTCCTCCCTTTTCGTCCTCCCCCTCCTTGTTTAGATGCATTAGTTGATATAGAGTACATGTACATGAGGTTATAATCTGTTAACTGTAATCTGATACACTGTATTAAGCACTTTGTTCTATTAAAAAATTGGAAAGGCGCTATATATATAAAAACAGATATTATTATTATCATTATAACTGCCAAAAGGCCTTAACTCAATATGAAGGGAAAATATACAAATGCCTGTCTGACTCTAAGCAAATGACCCTTCCACCACGCCTGACCCCTCGCATCTTCATCTACTCTTCTTCTTCTCAAGAATATTTCTATTTAACAGTTATAAGAGCTAAAAGTTTTAAAAAACAAGACAACTGGATTGTCATCATCCCTAATGAAGTCTATATTAGGCAAACAAACAAACATGTTCACATCTACCCAAGATTTTCTTTTCTATCTGCTTGTTAGTGTCTTTCTGCTTATTACATTGTATATGTAGCAAAGATGAAAACAAACAACTGCTACTTTCTTAAGTCCCTTCCCCCCCCCCCCCCCCCCCCCCCACTAAGAGCAAACTTCCCCTAGCCCTACCCCTTACCACGAGACAGACTTGATCTTGGAGCTCACAGCAGGACCGACTGGCTTCCAACTGTAATGGACTCACAACAAAAATAACAACATGCGGGACTGACATTGATAAGACATCTATAAATAAAGACTTCTCCGTAATAACCATGCAGTGATGGTGTCAAGATCACTACATCATTTCACAGCTTTTGTTTTACAAGCTATTAACTGAATGTTTTCCCTTATACAACTGCTTGTTTTGATAGATCAATCACCTAGAACAAATAACAAGTCTAATCTAATACAGCTTGTATTTACTGGTGACAGCGGTAGAGTTAAGCCCTATCCATGAGAATATGCAATTGATGGTTAATGCCTTGTCCACGGGTGCTGGTACACTGACATGACTTTGAACCCTAAACCTGCCTGTTCTAATACTACTGACCTAACCACAAGACCACTGCAGATAGAGGTATAAGTCATCACTTTAAAAAGAAAATTTTCTCCAAAAGACATTTTCATATTCTTTAAATGATTATGTACTAATTGAGCACATGAAGTGTAGAAAACTGAAAAGTAATAGCATAAACCTGTCAAAATTCCATGTAATAGTGTTACATACAACTCCAGTCTTTCACTCCCATAACAAAGATCAGCTCTGTACTCACAATTGAGCATCAAGCCAATGTCAATGTTACGCTAACAGGGAATAAACGAGGCAATCCATGGGTTATTTATGGCCTTCATCACATTCTTTGTTTACCTTTCCACAGTCAGTTCAAATATTTATGTACGGAACATCTGCTTAATGCTTAGAATTGGGGCGGAAGTAGTCCACCTCATATCATGCAGCTCAATTAAGGAGAAGCCATAAACTAGACTTTGTTTGTAATGATGGGGATTTGAAGGTTCAAATAGGGACATTATTTCACATTGGATATTTGGAATGAAGCATCGATGGTTTTCATCTCATTAGGATTAAAGGGAATAATCACCTTCTCCAGGAAAGGTAATTGCAGGTATAAACTGTAAACTACGGTTTTTCTTCTCAAAAAATTTTGCTTAATATGATAAACATGACATCGTAATTGCGCAGAGTTTGAAATGCATGTTGGTTGTGATTAAATACTTTTAACATCTCTTAATATATTTATTTTTGAAATAAATAAAGCTAACAATGCTCTGGAGATTTTCTTTGTTTTTACTTTTGCCCTTATACCCCTATTCTTAAGTTAGCACAGTATCTCTGTAAGATATGAACATAGTAATCTGATAATGGAAAATACACACAAGAAGGCATCAAATGTGTAATTGTTTTGTCCATTAGTTTGAAATGTTCTGGACACGTGAGAATTTCAAACTATATATACATATATATATATGTCCTCAAATATTTGTTCATCTCAAGAAATTGAACAAAGAACAATAAAAAGTTGAAATCTGTGAGGTTTGACCCAATGAATGATTAGCCTCCAGACATTTTTCCACCTAAATTATTATATTTCCCTTTATTTCAGGAAAGGTATGAGCAAACGGATTATGGAAATGAAATTTGCATACAAAAGGAATACAACAGTCAACTTCATATTACCTCAGCTGAATTAGGAAGAAAACAAACAACACATATCCATCAAATTTTGATTGGGGGCTTTAACGAGATCAGAGAATTTTCTCAAAAGCGCCCGCCCTAGATTGCCATATTCCACAGGGCATGACGACCTCATTTACAATAACCTTCTTCTTGTGTTGACTAGAGACAGCTTGTATTATCACTCAATCTCACCTACTATTCCCTCTGGTTTGATGAAGTCTGACCTACTTCTGAAATGTCATCTTCAAAAGATGTTACTTATCACTGGCCTATTGCAACAAAAACATGTGCACCTTTTCAGATTTGTTTTCTCCAGGGGATTAAATTGCATTATAATCATTAATTTCAGTTGTTTGTGGCAGATATTGAAGTAAATTGATTGTAGGCCCATGTAATGCAAGAATTTGTAAACAAGCATACATTTACTATTTCACAGGGAAATATCTTCTGTATAGAAATATATTAAGATCTATTTCACATCCGTTGCTGTGTGTCTGGCAGAAGAGCACAAACACAAAGTTTGGTCAATTTTTTTCAACATTTCTAGTACTGTAATGAAAGGATAAGAAACTATAAATCAAATTTATAACTTATCACTGTTAAAATGTTAGACAGTGTACAGACTAAAATTACTGCATAGAGGTAGTGGAAGAAAGGTGAAAGCAGTAAAGGTGTTATTTCCTCGAATGTATACTACCACAGCATTCGTTTTCTTCTTTCTGCCAGGTATACAATGACATGCATCGTAAAGGCATTAAACTGGCAGCACAACCAGGGAACACAATGAAAATTTTCTTTCTTCCCCCTCCCACCAATACATTTGCGCATTAGCTCTTAAGTGAACTCATGACAGGCCCATCCTCTTTTAATCTTGTTCAAGCTTTGCTTATAAATATGCTCAATGTCAGGTTAAAGCCAGAATGGCATTAGCTCTGTGTGTTAAAGTATGTGTATATGAACTAACACCTTTCTGGAACTCAGGACACAGTGTGTACACAGATAACTGCATAGCTTGACCTAATGTTTATATAAGTTTGTAATATATGGAATGTTACATGTACTCCATCTAAGCTAGGTCTACACTCATTTTTATTCCTTAAATCCTGGATTGTTAACATTATCTCGACAACTTTTGAACGTGACTTCTACAGCCTCGATGATGAACGACATCCTGCCAGAAAACATGGCTACCCTTGTTACGTCCATCGATCAAAGTCATGTGACCAAATACCACACACGCAAATGCTTTCATGGTGAGGAAGAGGGGGGCGAGGGAGGGGGTGAAGGAATGTCGTGGAGTTTAGAATCAGTCAACTCGGGTTATCCTATCCTATGTTATGAATGCAATGTCACATCAGCTTCTCGAGTGGCAGCATTAGAAAGACACAGGTGTCAAAGAATATGAGAGAGAGAGAGAGGGAGAGAGGGATACAAAAAGACAGAGAGTGAGAAAGGAGGACAGAGAGAAGATAGAGAGAGAGAAGATAGAAAAAATGAGAGCGGAAACAGGTAGAGACAGAATGACAGAGTAGAGACAGATAGATACATGTAGCTGTGAGGCATGCAGGGAATGGGAGAAGAGTGATGTATTCCTAAGCCTTTCTTTGTATCTACAGAAATTACTAATAGATATGCTGAAGGAAAATATAAATAGTTTGCACATGAATGTACAAAAGGACTACAAATCCAAACTTGTGAAATGATATTAGTAAAGGTACATTTTATACAGATGGACAATCTGTATCAATTCATTTCTTGAGCAGCAAGAAAAGGGAGAGTCCATATAAGATGAAGTGAAATGGAGTATAAGCATCACACAACCGTGATATTTGAAAGTGAACGCATAGTTTAGATCATCCTTCGTACACGGTCATGTAATTGCTTCTCAAAATGGCAACTTGAAGCAATTATATGCCCTACATACTTACTACCTGCCTAGGAAATTACAAAAAAGAAAAACTTAGAATAGAAACATACTAGCACCAAGTTTGAAGTTAATACCGCAAATGGTTCTTGAGTTATCGCTAGAACGAGGCAACACCTGAAATTTCAGAAATTGGCCTCTGTGACCTTGACCTTTGACCTACGTACCCTCAAATCTAATCAGATTGTTTTCCTATGGTGATACATACTAGCACCAAGTTTGAAGTTAATACCTCAAATGGTTCTTGAGTTATCGCTAGAACCAGGCTAACACCTGAAATTTCAGAAATTGGCCTTTGTGACCTTGACCTTTGACCTACGTACCCCCAAATCTAATCAGATTTTCTTCCTATGGTGATACATACTAGCACCAAGTCTGAAGTTAATACCTCAAATGGTTCTTAAGTTATCGCTAGAACTAGGCTAACACCTAAAATTTCAGAAATTGGCCTTTGTGACCTTGACCTTTGACCTACGTACCCCCAAATCTAATCAGATTGTCTTCCTATGGTGATACATACTAGCACCAAGTCTGAAGTTCATACCTGATGTGGTTCTTGAGTTATCGCTAGAACAAGAAAGTGGGACAGACAGACGGACAGACAACACAAAAACATAATGCCTCCGGCACCACCTTCTGTGGGTCGAGGCATAAAAATTGTATGTTGGATCCCGAGGGGCCGTGATGCCATACATGTAATGTATCCTTCGACCAGCAGATCTCGTTCTGCGATTCACTCTCACATTTAGCTCACATTTTGATGACGATGTATGGTTCACGCATGCTTGAAATCCATTCATGTATCACACAGAGCAAAGTGATACGCTCCCTCCCTCCCTCGCTCTATTCCTTCATCATCGTCGGATATCCCCCATATTGGTTTCCCATCGCGGAATAGCACCGTCTCCAGCACTGCAAGTTTCATCTCTCCATGCATATAATTATACAAATGCTTGGCTGTCAGGTTCATTCTGGGGCGCATTTCATCAAGTGTTTTGTCAGTGATTTTTACCGAAACCTGTTATAAGCTACTGAAATCCTTGCATCTGATTGGTTAAGAGCAAATTTGTCAGTAAAAATCACTGACAAACACTTGATGAAATGCTACCCTGAACTCATACCTGGACCAAATGTAACATTAAACCCAACCCCTAACCCTAACCCTAAACCTGACGTAAAACCCACTTGCAACCCTAGCCCTCAACCAACATCTTTGATTAAAGCCAAGAGAAAATGTGTCACATACAGAGTCTATAGACAGAGTTACATCATGACATGCACAGGGAGACATAATTTAGACAGTGCATTGGGAAATTAAGAGCTTTCAATAAAAGTCTATATCTGAAAAGCATCTTCTTGTACATTATCGTCTGAAACTAATACCACACTTGAGCAACAGATTGTCTAGGGTTTCAAGTCAAAAGGCTACTGCATGTCATCTAGCAAATAAATGCAAGACTCAATCAACTTTCTAAAGACCTTCTTACTTTCTTGCCCTAAGTCATCCATATGGTAAGAGTTTGAGACACTGCTTTACATTTTTGTCGGGAGCAAAATATAGAAAAATATCTATACCATCTGCATTTTAGTAAAATAGAGACAGACATGAGACAAGAGAAAGACTTGAGAGATAATTCTTATTTAGGCACAAATAAATAACTCGTTCATAATGAAAGTATATGCTGTGAGTTCATTAAAACACAATGAAATAATAAAAATATTACAAATTATAAATGACATATTCTTTGAAATAAGTTTTTAGCACAGCCCCACAAATAAAAACTCTCCTTTCACATATAACACTGTACTACTGCAAAAGACAACTATGCATGAATATGAGACAAGGATTTTTTGACAGTCATTTTGTTTTTCCTTGATGATTTTTTATTCCTTGATGATTTCTTTTTCAATTACGTGTGAGACAACATCTTCAGACAATGGTTATTATCAGCCCACGCTTTCTTGAGGCTACAGCTAGGGTTTCTCACTCTCATCTGGACTGTCTGTCACTGATGCCTTATACTTTGCTTTTCTATGACAATGATTAACTGAAGTAAGAAACAATGAAGAGAGCATATCAGGTCAAATCTTTGAATACTCAGGTTTCTGGTACATAACTTTCTCTCACAGTAAGTACTGATGATATCAAAGCCAGCATGCTGAGAGACAGAAGCTAGTGCTAACCTACTACACTTTACTCAGAGGTAATGTCTTTCTGGCTCTCAACCGATGATGATTAACCCTTTGGATGCAAGTCAATTTCCACTCAAAGTAACCTCTGGCTTCATGTTCTATTGGTCAAATAATTCATTGTTATCATCTTGCAAGGTACAAAAAATATTCATTTTGATGTTTCAAGATACGATGTAGTCAGGAAAAAGTGTACATCTTGGCCCTGTAACATAAAGCTTGAAATTGATCTTACGAATGATATCAATCGTAAGTCTATGGCAAACCATGTACTGAAGAGTAACAAATGATCGTAAGATTGATTGCACCTCTTTATGTTACAGGCCACTGATCTGACCAAAAAAAAAAGATGATGGATCACAGATTCGATCTTTACCATTTTATATCAGTCACTTTACAGTGAGCTGAATTTTTTTAATGTAAAGACTACTTGACATATTCAAAGTATAATGTCAAGCTCATTACAATGTAATTTCGGACTCGTAACATGTAACAACGATCACAATCAAATACACAGTCAGTCAAGCATGATGTAACGAGCTGTATGCTTCACTTGGAGAAAGAGCAGTTAGTCATTTTGTTCCCACTCTCATATAATCCATTTCTATAACTGGAGCTACATCCATTATAAGACCAGATGCCATCTCAAGAATATTCTTGCCAGGAGTTATGTGTTTTAGCCCGTTATGACAGTCCAAATGAAACGGTATTAAATGGGGCATGATTAAGCGAGTAGGCTGTGTGATGGTAAATACCTAGCAAGGCTGTTAGTCGTATACAAATGATTCTTTGTTACTCAGGCATGAGCAAATGAAGCGTATCATTATGAAATATAGTACAAATGCATGTGTAGGGCATTTCAGGTGGTGGAAGAAAAACATTGTCGCAGTGAACACTTCCCATATCATGTTGACATTTCGCATCTTAGCTTTTTCTTAATCAAAAATTAAGTAGAAGTAAAGGGTGCAAATTTTGTCAAAGAAAGAAATAAACAATGTTTATAAATGAAAAACAACTTTGGAGCCAAGATCAATCTATCAAATGTAAGAAAAATTATAATTAAAATAAAAATCAAATGGGAAAAAATTACCATGAAAGTACAAATGTAAAGAAGTTACGTATATCTTGCATAAAATGTAGAAAGTTGGCCCTCTTTTAGCTCTCAATGCAATCTGTCAGTTAAGCCTCCCAACTGTAACGAGTAAAGGCTTAGTACAAACTCATACAGAATGTTCTAGACATTTAATTATAATTTAATTATAATACCTAATGAACCATCACAATTCAATTCTCGTCACCTTCAAAATACATGTTACATATTCACAGTACAATATGGTTGCTCAATTAAGTAGTACTTGAAACAACAATGCATGCCTTAAAAAAAAGACTGCATTGTAGGAAAGGTGAAAAATAATTTGTGAGCTTCCTCATTCTTCTTATGTTAGTTTGAAAGAACATCAGAGTCTTCAAATGCCGTCATATTTGAAATGTGAAAAGAAATGGCTGGAGTGTTCGGGCCAGACATTCATGCCGCATATGTGTGTAGTCCCATATACCCATTTTTCTGTACAGTGCATGTGCTTTTCAGCGAGATTGGGTCAATTTCTTATCAATTTGATGATTCCAAAACCTCACAGTATACTGTACACTAATTCTTATGTAGACATGATCAGCCTTTCCCAGTTACTTCGATACAATTTCTTCCATTTTATAACCACATGACCTGGGGAGCATTTCATCAAGAGTTTTGTCTGTGATTTTACCGACAACTGTTACAAGCTACTGAAATCCTTGCATCTGATTGGCTGAGAGCAAATTTGTCTGTAAATATCAGTGACAAAACGCTTGATGAAACACTCGCCAGGACTCAACTTTATCTTAAACTACATGAAGGTAAACAAGTACCTGTAACACTACATCATATTCTTTGTTTGGAGCCTGAAGGACACTGACTCCATTTTAAAGTATAGAGTTAACGCCTTTCTGGCTCCAAACAGACGATATATCATGTGGAGTCCAACAATCAAGGTTTGAAGAAAACGCGAGCCATTGAAAGAAGGAAAAGAAATGCATATGACTGAACACTAAGTCCCCCTAAGACATCAACTCATACAACAAGTTGATTCAAATACAATCAATAAAACAATCTGCTTTTAGTCTACAAGCTATTTTTATCGGAAGAGGTACAAATACATTATTTTTAGCTAAGAGAGATCTATATGCTGTTGCGTGGTGGGACATGTAGTGATATCTAAATATAGTTCCTCATTCCTAAAATACGCATAGTCCCCAGTACAATAAAAATAGCCCTCTTTTTCACACAGGCACGCTCCTTCAGCTGCACAAATGCTACGATCTCCCAAGTACATTTACATCACTTTGGTACATCAGTCTCAAAATAGGGGTTAAGCCTACATGAGTAAACATCTCATACTGGAACTATTTTGGGAATAGCAAAGTGGGTAGACCTTTTGAACTATTCTCTTCTTGTGAACCCTCTGCCTTTTTCCGTGTTTTAGGATTCTTTTATTCAGAATATCCTCGACGACACAAGAGCTACAAGTCAGTTAAAAGAAAAAGCCGAGTACTGGTAAGGAGGACACTTTGGTAACAAGCATTCTTTCAAAGTTTTTGTTTCATGAGAGAGAACTTCCCATCAGAAAAATATTTTGTGTTTCACAAGCTGAAGGACAATTGGACTTTGCATGCTAAGTAAATAAAATCCATGATTTCAGTCAGTTTGGTTAAAATATTAATTCCTGTCAATTCTAATTTACGAGTTTGTGGTGGTATATTAAGTCGAGTATTGTGCTGCAATATCATTGTGCTGTTAGCTCATCATTCTTTTTATGCCACTGAAAGATGAAAAATAATTAATTTTTACTCACTCGAAATCCACGTAAAATCTGTACAGACTGTAAAACTATTAGCACATCACTTGTTTATGTTTTCATTGTTATGACGTCAAATAATGATTTTTTTTTTCCCCAAGGTAATCTTCATTCCCAGAATTTTCCTTTGAACACTTTTAATAAGTGGAAAGCCATAATACTTCTCCTTGTATCTGCAAACAGCTTATTTTTCCAATTCCCTTTTTACCATTTACTATCAATGCCAGGATTATATTGACAGCCTATTAACAAAAGAATTTTTTAGAAAAGATGGCAATGTTTTGATGCAAATTGCCATTCAGGTATATTTATAAGTTTCAATATCTTACTTTCTCTGTCCATCTGTCCTAATCAATCTATTTGCTGGTAAATTCTTTTGACTTACGTTTTTGTCTCAGCGTGTTCTTCTACGTAGGAGCTGACCACCTTTTCACCACTTATTCTCACATCACCTTTAAAAGATTTCATCTTCCCCTCCCACTTTTATCTCTTTCTCTCTTTATTTCTTACTTTGTTTGCTTCTGTCATTCTCTCTCTCCCTCTCTCTCTCTCTCTCTTTATCCCTCTCTCTGTCTCTCTCTGTTTCTCTGTTTCTGCTGTATGGTGCAGAATACTTGTTGACCTCTGCCTAACTGCTCCACCCACCATTTCTTTCCTTTGATCCATTGATCCTGTACGCCCCTCTCTTTCTCTCTCTCCCACTCCAATCCCCTCCCACTCAAGTCAAATGAATTCTCCTATTCTAATCTTCTGAATCTTTCTCATTAACCATTGTCACAGCCACATGCCAAGAGAAGACCAAAAACAATTCCTCATGTCTGACAATCGCCATGGTAATCTTAGGCTGATATGAACTCACTGGTTATATATATCACATGCTCCATGGACAATTGCTCTGCATGATTTAACAGAAAAAAGCGATGGAAATTATATATTTAAGAATAATACTCACAGTAATACATAATTAAGTAAACAATGGCACAAATGAGAGAAATAGTAATTGGAATGAGAAGGAGAGTATAAGAAGAGAAACAGAAACAGAGAAAGTGAGTAACAGAAGAAGAAGAAGAAGAAGAAGAAGAAGAAGAAGAAGAATGAGAGGACTCTAAGCAGAGAAAAGGAGTACGAGAGAGGAGAGAGAGGAGGTAGGGAGTGAGTAACAGAAGAAGAAGAAGAAGAAGAAGAAGAAGAAGAAGAAGAAGAATGAGAGGACTCTAAGCAGAGAAAAGGAGTACGAGAGAGGAGAGAGAGGAGGTAGGGAGTGAGTAACAGAAGAAGAAGAAGAAGAAGAATGAGAGGACTCTAAGCAGAGAAAAGGAGTACGAGAGAGGAGAGAGAGGAGGTAGGGAGTGAGTAACAGAAGAAGAAGAAGAAGAAGAAGAATGAGAAGACTCTAAGCAGCTGTTTGCAGTCAATGATGAATTCAAACTATTCAAACCCAGAATCGATTGATTGATGCTAGCCAATACATTCAACATCCATATAACCAGTCCCCCGTAATAGAAAATGCTCATAAAGAGGAAATAATTGCTCTCATAGTTGCGGTCACTAGGTCAAAATTTCACTCCTGAGAGGGGAAATTAAAGAAATGAATAATACATTTTACAGAATAATTAACATTTGTGATGGGCAAATTATATGTTTATAAACTGAACAGTAAATTAAAGATGCAAAAGTGGACAGTAAAAGAAAGATTCACACATGTTCGTTTCATAAGTTTGCATAATGAGGAATTCTCAACAGCAGCACTATGAAAATTTCTTTCCTTTTGAATATTATTTGAATGCTGACAAAGCCATTTTTGCACAACACAGTGGTTTATCATTCGGGAAACATTTTACTTCTACTATTTGTCATATTAAGGGATGACATAAATTTTCTCCATTTAAACAAATTTGTAAAATGGAGCAAAGTGTCCTCATTTCTTTTATACATCCATGAACCTAGTCAATACTGATTTTACATATCTACAAAATGGCAAATTTTCTGTTATTTTTCTTGAGTTTTCATCTTCTTTATGGGTTTTAAGATATAATTTACGAGCTTACAGTAAGAACATTTCAATTCATTTATAGAAACTAGAATTCCATTGGCAAAATTTTGGAAATCTTTTCTAGCTCTATGAAACATAACAACTGCCATTATTGTTCATAAAGACAAGTTATATATTCTTTAATGCCTGTATAGCAACACTCATATGAAAATGCAGCATACATCCCTCCCTTTTCCAATCTTTCAAACTACACACGTCCCATTTCTTCATTGGCAATCTTTCTGTCTGGTTAAGCAGTGAGGGAAGGTTATCCCAATCTGTTTGGTTTGATTGCAGTCAGACTATTGAATCACACAGCATGTCTTATCTCATTCTAGAATGCATACCTTCAACACCACTCAGGCAGTAAACAGAGGATAAACCACTCATACCTTCTGATAAATCAGGCATCACCATCACTTGATAGAAGGAGCAAGATAATTGTCAAGTTCACACGAAGGGAGCTAAACTTTAAGTTCCGCTTGTTATCTTGTAGTTATCTTGTAGTTTCAGATAGTATGAACAGACTTGTAGTTTACTTGTAGTTGCAGAACCACAAGCGAGCTTGTGGTTAACAACGAAACCATGAGCAGCGGGGATCCTCCTCATGGTTACGGACTGTGTGGACAGAATAAACTTTAAGTTATCTTAAATGACTATTGCTTGACTTGTAGTCTCAGAACAACAATCATCGTTGTTTCAGGCCCGTGTGAACCCTCCATCGCTGTTAGTGAGCGGTTTCATTAACTTTAAGTTTCACTAAATTAATGTTTTGAAACTACAAGTCCCGTATGAACGTAGCTACATTGAATAGCATCTGTGCCGGAAATACGGACAAACCTCCTTCCAGAAAATAGTTTCCAAAAGAAAAAATTATTCTGGAAACCGGTATTAGCCATCGGTATGTATGTTTATATGAAATAAATCAAATCAATATTATTTAAAAGTTTATGTGGTTATAAATTTGAAATAGAATTATCTCTTTTTATTGATTTAACTTGTTATAATGAGAATATAAAGAGAATTTACATTCTCTTGTGTATGTCTTATAGTTTCTGCTATTTATATTGATATTGTTTTTTTATTGCTTTAAATGTGTGTAAACTGTTTGAACAAACCATTTATTGACTTGAATACAGAACAAAAAAAGAGGGTACCTTTGTTTTAAACGAATATCTATAATCATTTTAAGTGTTAAATGCACATGTTTCTGAAGATACATTGTAAATCCATGAATTTGACAGGATGCTGACTCTACAACTTGTTCCATTCAAGTAACAAGTTTCCATAAAAAGCTTAGCAGTACAATAGCAGTTGAAACTGATCGAGCTTTTCGCTCATCAGTGGATTTTGCCCCATATTTCATCAAGGTGACAACATAAATAGCTGCATTACAATGGTCAAGCACAGGTGTTGGAGGTGCTATAACCAATCTGAGGCCTCCCTGTTGACGTGGCCCATCTTTCACGCTCAAATTGCCTGGTGTTGAGTGCAAATCGCTTGCTGCGCCCCCTTCAACCCTCTTCAATATGTATGCAAGCAAGTACAGGTGCAGGTCAAATTCATTCTTTTTTTTCAGGCAAAGTGCTTTAAGCCTAAGGTGAATGCCAAGTTTTTTTCAGAGAAATGTGTTGTTATATCTTTCAGGGAGAATATTGACTTAGTTTAAATGTGGGTCAGTCATGTTCAAACGACATGCCTTTCATATCTAAAATAATATAGCACAGAAGTTTTACAGATACCTTGCAACAGTGGCGTATATAGGGGGCACTTCCGACCTGCCCTGCCCCGCCCCTCCCTTTTTTTTAGAACTGATACAATTTTTTTTTTGGGGGGGGGGGGCTTGTATAAGGATTTTGGAGGAAAACCTGGACCCCAAAAATCTGATGACCTTTTTTTTTTTTGACTTGTCAGAGAGATTTGTTCCCCCCCCCCTTTTTTTTAACAAAATCCTGGATCTGTCCCTGTCTTGCAGTGAATCCTTATCATAATAACCATATGAAAGACATTACTGATCTGAAATATCTTTATAAATGCTATGAAATTGGATGATAATGAATGATAGTCATTGAGCTTGAAACCTCGGAAAATATCCCAGACATTTTAATATATATCCATGTGCTAATACAATCTAATCACAAGGGAAGACATTAGAAATGAAAATTTGAAACTTTCATTAAAGATAACTGCATTCTGAAGAGATTTTCCCAAACATCTGGAAAAAAATTGTGTGATGTGGGTCCAATTCAACTCCAAATAAAGACTTTCAAATCTAAAAAGTTAACCTTTAGACTTTAGCCTGCTTTCCAATATTTGAGGGAACTGTCACAAAAGACTTGCATTCCATTGAGCCTGTAGGGCAAGACAGCAAACTTTTCATACAGTCCTAATTAGTGTGGTCATTATGGAAGAGATGAAAACAATCAACATCTTTGAAAAATTGCACCAGAAAGTAAACAAACCCAGAGTCAGGAGCATGCATATGATAAAAGCACACAGAGGGCAAATCAACACCTTTTCTTCACAATGCCTGTCACGATAGTTGTTATTCCAAAAACATTACTGAATTGGGTGATGACGCAGCAGCTAGACTCGTTCAAGGACTGATGCAGGCAAGACCGATCACTCTCCGCCCAATAAAATAAACGTCTCACCTCAGTTTATGCAATATCCAGCTTGATTTCACAAAATCATTTCAAATGTCATACTTCTTCTATAAGCTTTGCATAGATTCACAATCAATATCTATAGGAATGAAAAAATGATGACCTTTTTAAAATCAAAGCATGTGCAGTGAGAAGTTCTGCAGTAACTATCAAGTCAAGCACACGTTTCGTTTGAAAGCAGGCAGGCATCTGACTAATTGTCACATAAGCAATAACTGTCTACTTAGTTTATTGACATATAAAATTACAACATGCATAACAAACACAAGTTCTTGTACTCGCTGTCAGGTAAACATCAACTCAGTAGCCTGTTTGTCTGCTTGCATTGTAATTCTTGTTACATCATTCTCATTGTGAGAGAGAAGATAGACAGGAGAGATTCCTGCCGGTGCTCATCAATTTGTACATACATGTATCAGGTTCTCTCAACGGATATTCATTCTACATGGCTTGTTTACATATGAAACCTATATGTAAATTCCCTATTTTCCATTAGTATGCTGAATGTCATCAATGTTATATTGGTACTGACTTAAGCTAGCTCCCTCTTCCACTCCCACCCCCCCCCCCATTTCTCTCTCTCTTTCTCCCCCCCCCCCCCCTCTCTCTCTCTCTCTATCTCTCTTTCTCTCAATCAATCATTCAATCAAACTATACATATCCATGTAACTCACTCACTCCACTCTCCTTTCATTCTCAACATCTTTGGCTATCTCTTATTTTTTAAATCTGTCTTTCACTTTTTCTCTTTTGGGGTACATATCCCTCCCATTCAATCACCCTCTTTTCTCCTTCTGTTTTGTTCTTCAAATTTGTCCACCTTTGTTCACTCCTAATCCACCATCCTGTTTATTTAATTTTTAGTAATGTTTTTGCCTCTCAGTAGACCTTATTATGCAAAAATACAGCTTTTCTTCCCTCATCATCTCTCCCATTATCATCTCTCCCATTATCATCTAAAGTTTTAGTAGTTGTGCTGGCACTAAAAAAAAAATTAATTAAAAATTGTCTTATGAATCTGAAGAGAAAATACTGTCATTCCCAGTTTATGTTTGCATAAAAAATATATGTTTTTTCAATGCACATCTGATGCGATGAGATTGTAACATCACAATCTAAGTACTTTGCAATGAAAATCTTCCCATCGCCATTCACCCATCAATTGGATACTAGTGCAATAGTTAAAGAAGTTAGATAATGAATGTTTTTCTAAACAGAAATATGGCATCATATAAATGCTACGAACCATCATCATCATCATCATCATCACCATCATCATCACCATCATCATCATCATCATCATCATCATCACCATCATCATCATCATCATCGTCGTCACCATCACCATCATCTCTTCTTTTCTATTATCTACAAGATTATGCTCCTGCGACAATTGCTGAGAGGTTGAATACCTAATACAAACCAAATTCCTCTTCATTCCTGAACCACGTACTATACCTCACCTTTAACTTAACAATGAGCCTAACCTAAAAACCAAGTTTCAAACCCTAACCCTTTATCTTGGATGAAATAAAGGTTGGAGCAACTGTCAGGTCACTAAAAAATTCTTGCTACAAAGATGGTGTCTCTCAAAGGATAAAAAAGATGGAAATATTAATAAATGCATAAAGTCAAAGTCAAAGAAGTTCAGGGGTTTATGTGAAATGCCATCCTTGGTTAGAGGGGGTCATTAATGCAACCTCATTTGGTAGCAAGAGGGGCACTCACTGTGAAATGCACTCCACACACCATTACCCTCATTTTTGTCTGTGCGGCCCTCTAGCCTTCGTCCAACATCATGCATGTGTGTAAAAATAGCGCTGAATTTTAATAGCCAGGTGAGGAAACCGGGGCTCGTTTAGTGTCTTAAGAGCTTCTCCCTATTATTGTTTCTTCCAAACTAATTTCACGGTGCTAGCTACCTGACAAGCCCCTTTCCAATCCCCCATATCGGCTTGACCGATGGGACATCTTGTAAAATCCCTGAGTAAATTACTCTCAGGCAATTAAATGCCAATTTGTCGGGGCGGGAAGCCTGATGGGTAAATTTTTGATGAGCATGGGGGATAGGTTGATGGCAAGCGATAGGCAAGCAGGCGGGCAGGAGGGTAGCTTTGTGACCTTAAGAGAGTTGATAATGAGCTGGCATATCCTGCCAAACCTGGCATCAGGTAGTCAACAAGGTTCATTCTCAAAAATATTTTTTTGGAAATGCTCAACTCAGTAACAGATAACAGCCAATAGAATGCCACTTTAATCAGCACTTGTGATTCTGATTTGATCTGATATGGCATAGTTTAAGTACATCATTGGTTCACAATAGCCTTAAACCTTCTACTTGTATTCCATGAGATTTAAATCTACTATAAAATATCATTCCTTACAAAAAATTAATGTCTATAGATACAAAATTGAATCATTCCTAGTTTTTCATAATCAAATTATAAGTTGAACTTTAAAGTTTCCAAAATCCCAAAGAAAACATAATCTGTACGTATCGTTATGCCACTGTCAGAAGACTGAGCTTAAATATGTAGCGCTGTTCTGTTAACTTGCCTTAAGCAGAAGTTTGTTAACAATTAAATACCTGTCACTTCAAAACTATGGGTTTATTTGATACAAAACTACTAAAATTAGGTATTTACCATCCATTTTCACACTTTATAGTCGATAAAGAGAAAAATCCCTCTATAAAAACATGATATAACATGTATAGAGCAATCAAAATGTTAGAGAGAAGTTATCAGAAATTTGCGTTATGTCACGTATGCATGCTAACGTCCTTCTTCCAGCCACACAACAATATATTGATTACAACAGCTGATACATTAAGGGTAGGTGAATTGTAAGACTTAATCTCTTAAAAGCTAAGAGAGTAGTATAAGCATGATGAATATCTGGAAAAAAAACTTCTCAGTAAGAAATTTGCGGTAGGGAAATTTGATAAGAAAACAACTAAATATGAAAAAATGTAAACTTTGAAATACGAAAGGGAATAAAAAGACTCCAGTCTGAAAACCCATCATGGAAATGTCAAATGTAATCTAGAACTGTAAGGTTACACGAATGACTGGGCATTGCTAACCAATCTATATCTACTTCGAATAAAGAAACCAACAGTTCTTTCTGATATTTCTTCTTAACATCCGCTGTGCATGCAATACATAGAAAGTATTTCTAACCACTCTCAGTTTTCACATGAACAAATACAATAGATATAACAAATTCCCTTCACTGTCTGATGCATGCTTGCAAATTGGCAACTTTCTCTTAAATCCTTTAGACCACATAAACGATGTGTAGTGAAGCATTCTTACTATTTGTAATAATACACATTACTTCCACCCTGGGGAACACTTCTAAAATCCTACCCGACTTCACTTTTATTTTCTTGCATTTTCTTCTGTTCATATCACTTC
Organism: Heliocidaris erythrogramma; assembly: GCA_025617745.1. NCBI lineage: Eukaryota > Metazoa > Echinodermata > Echinoidea > Camarodonta > Echinometridae > Heliocidaris > Heliocidaris erythrogramma. The sequence goes on along the minus strand of CM046857.1, from coordinate 49,299,879 downwards.
TTATTAGACATTGGTTTGTATTTGTGAATCCAACTTTTGTAGATAGTCTTAAGAGTATTTTCTTTAAAGTACTTGTTCTATGTTAACATATATATATATATAAATAAATAATAGTTTCTTCACTAGAAAGTTGGAACTATACATTCATACTTTCAGCATCCATGAATATCCCATCTTTTACTCATCCTTGAGAAAAAGACATTTCAGATTTTTAAAAAAGCATTCATAGATCATTCGTCCTGAAATATGTAACGATGAGAATCATTCTTCAACTTTCTTCAAATTTTTTTTATTTGAAATAGGAACGGCCATGCTCTCCAGACAAAATATATCACTCTGGAAAATAAATATCAAAAGAAACTACAAAACAATACTGTCTAGAAATAAGCAAAAAGAAAGGAGGAAAATGAGGATAACGCGTAGACTGTGTTCTAGAATATTGGGGTTAAAAGCAATTATATGTGCTGTCAAAGTAGAAAACTTTTTTTTTCCAAAATTAACGTGTGGTTCAGCTCTGCAAAAGTGAATCACAAGTGACAACAGTAAATCATACTTGTAATTCACCTAAGTTTCTTTCTGCATAAAATGGCCATGGTTTACACTTCACAAAAGTTTCTGCTTTTTAAGTATATGAAATGAAAATGGTTAAAACATTAAAAAAGAATACAATATCATGAAGGGTGATGAACACCGGACAAAAACACAAGAGAGATGTCACACACTTAGCGGTCATCAAGATTCGCTGCGAGATTCAAGATTGTCATGACGATAAATACAAAAGTTAAAGTAGCATTAAACTGGTAGAACTTGAACAGCGCCATCTAACAGTGACTGTTAAATTAAGATCATAATTTGAAAATTAATTGCATTCTATTTTGAATCTTGAGAGCTTGTTTGGAAAATAGGTACATTTTATATTTCAAACTATTATTTTTGACTTTGCAAATGTGGAAAATTGCCTAAAGGTACATTTTAAGCTTCTACAAACTAGAATGGGGCATGATGGTAAAATGAGAGGCACAGACACTTTACAAATCCTGTTAAAAGATGGCACCATTAGGAGTTTCAGTTTACTGTCACTTTAAAATTTTGTATATCATCCATTCTGACAACAAAAACAGCAGCGATGATCATTTGACATTTATTGAAAATATCAATAATCCTTTCTCCCAGTACCATATAACAAAATGAAACCAAATAAACAGCTTTTCCTTCAGTCAAGTAAAAATAATTCTATTCAGGAAACAACTCTTTCATGAATTATGACATGATTAAACTCACACGTTCTCTCACACTTCAGCAGTCAAATACAAACATGTTGACATTCTACCTCACAAAAGCAGCCCCCTCCCCTCCCTTTCCCAGATGAACAAGGGGATCTTTAGAAGGAAATAAATAGAATAAAACTAAGCCTGACCAAAAACGAAAGGGAAGGGCTGGCACAATTGTTGTCATGGAGGCACGGTCGCCATAGCGACGACTGCCTCGTTACCCTTGACGCATTAAGTGCACGTTGTTTTGGCCGGCTCGTTAAAGAGTCTTCTGTGTTTTTTTAGAAGGGAGTCGGCGGCGTGTGTAAATATGAGTACATCTGTGGCCGTGTGTTTAGAACGAGGAAACGTAGCATGTATCTATTCTAAATTTAACTCTTCAGTTAGCAGGGATTTAACATTCTTCCCCTCTTGGAAACAAACACCCTGCTAGGTTAGCTACAGTATAAGCACCATATCCATCATGTTCCCTCTCAAGAGAACAACATTGCTGATGCTCCTATATGTACATGACAATACATAGCAACCAACCATAATGATAAACCTGCAGAATGCTCATAATACATCAACAGCAAGATGTAGCGAACATGTCACAATTTAACAATAATCATATCAGGATTTAGTGTTCTTTAAATCAGGATTTTCTTTTTCTCCAAATGAAATGTGTATCTCATCTTATTCCTCCTTCCAAGGGACTCAAATTCTGCATCACGTTATTCAAAATATTGACTAGCAAACTGATTTTTAGCCTTCATACTGGGTCTTATGCTTTATGTTTATAAGCATAGAAATACTATCTTATTTAAATGTGGAAATATTCTTTTCTTTTTTTCTACTTCATATATGTTTCATTCATTTTACTTTTCTGTTTGTAAACTGAAATATTCAGCTTGTGCAAAGTTGTACATCTACCCCTCTGTAATTTCACCATCATTATCTTGTTTTGTTTTTAAGCTGAAGCTTAGAACATAATACCAGGTATCTCACTAGCATCAGAACAAAATTTAGATTCATGGACTAACAAATCCCTCCCGTTTTATGTCTTTCAAGTTTTTGAACATGTATTTCAAATTAACCTACATATCAGAAATCATATAATAGACAAGCCCAACCAGCGGAAATGAAAGTATTTCCCGACGAGGGCAATATCAAATTAAAATTCAGTCATTTTGATTTTCATTATTTGCTACACACATGAGTTTGCTTCCAAACTAATTGGAATTGAGGCAGGGGAATTGTACAGTGGTAGATTTTTTTTATCTGTCTAAAGAAAAGCACTACTGATTGTGATTGTAGTATTTCCATTACAAAGATGATATTGTAAAATAAAGATATTGCTCTGTCATACTTTTTGTTAGAGTTTTTACCAAAGCATACAGAGCTGTCTGACAAATCACATAAGGCTATTTATTTGTGTATATCACTCTCTGTATCCTTTAGTTTAGAGTAGATATACTCTGCAGGTGTTGGGCATTTGCTCAATATCTGCACTGGAAATATCTCCAAAAGATATATCTAATTCGAGCACTTTTCAACATACCTTGATTCTAGAATTAATTAAGTTTGTTTATGTTTTTTCTATACAGATTGAAAGTGACTGGCTTCTACACATTTATTCTTCAACAGAAATGAAATTAAACTATTGTTTCACAGTGATTACCCCTTGCAGGAAGCCTGGGATTTCTCAGATTCCAGACCAGGGGCGGTATTCAAATCAAAACGCGCATTAACTTAGCATTTTACTTAGCATTTGGCTTGGCTAAGTAAACTGGCTTAACTGGTATTCAGATCATATTTAAGCACTTTACTTTAGCAAGCCGACTTTAAGGCAAAATACTTACTGATACCCATTGTGACGTCACATATCCTGTCCAAAATCATGCGCAACAAATGCGTCGCAGTAGATATGCGCTTACATGGTTTGTTTGTGTGCAGCTTATACTGCTCTGCGTATGTATGAAAGCCATGTACCTGCCAATCAAGTAGTTGGCTTAAGTCTGCTAGGGAGTTGTCTTAGACTTAGGGTAAAATACTTAGCCAAAAGATTCAACTGAATACCAAAATTGCTTAAGTATTTTATCTCAGCCGAAAACTAAGTAAACTACTCATATTTCATTGAATTGAATACGGGCCCAGGCCATTGGCAATACAAATTATGTAACATCGACAATGTATATATTTACAAGGTTGAAAGTTTATAACAATGTTAAATATAATAAGAAAAAACTTGATAGTGATCTTCATGTGTGACATTGAGAATGCTGCATCAGTTTTCAAAGGGTTTAGGAAAAAACTAGCCAATCATCACATAACCCATTTATAATTTTGAATTGATATAGGGGCTAACCCCCAAGGACTGGCAAGTTCTGAGAAGAGAATGAAGCTTTGACATTTATGTATATTCTATGACGGCGGCAACGCTCTAAAGGGTATCCATCAAAAATGTTTTCCCAACTCTTTCATCAGTGTTCTCCTAACTCTATTTTTTTACCTGCTATTCTCACAATTCATCTCCGTATGAAGAGAGTTCAGAGTGAGAAAGGATTTAAGGTGATGGCAAATACATCCTTCTTGCTCTAAAATGTCTAGTTGCATGTCAAACCCAATATCAAACAAAGCCTCTTGTGCAATGCAATAAGTTGCATATAAAGTTGTTAAAGGGAATCTTGAGTTCTGGGAAAGGTGAAAAATAATTTGTGAGCTTTCTCACTAATTTTATGTCAGTTTGGAAGATTATCATAGTAGAAACATCCCCTGAAAAGGATTGCTCTTCAAATGCTCTTATATTCAAAATATGACTAGAAATAGCTGAAATGTTCGGGCAGAAAATTTATGCCACTTGTGTGTATAGTGAGTCCCATATACCCATTTCCATGAGCAATATGTGTGCTTTTCAGCGAGAATGGGTCAATTTCTTATCTGTATTGATGATTCCAAAACAACACAGTCTAAAACAATTCTTATGTAGACATGGTCAACCTTTCTCAATTCCTTTGAGACAGTTTCTTTCACAATATAATTGCATGACCAGAACTCTTATTTATCTTTAACAACAAAATATCTATAGTTTTCTTTCCTTTTTAAATTGCAGGAATAATATATATAGGCCTACTATTTTATAGTACATTAAGTTTCTGACCCAATTTGCTTAGAGATTCTATTAGATTCCATCTTCTATTTAAACCTACGAGGACTAGTTTCTTTCTCTTTTTTTATTATAAAAGTCATATTCTTGGAAGATCTCGATGGCTTCTACATACAGATTGTTCATTTTTACAGCTGAAAATATGCCTTGTATGTATTCTAATACTGTAAGCTATCTCCAAATGAGATTACCTCCCACATTTCAAAAGACCCCCTTGCTCTAAACATTTAATATCTCTTTTGTCTTCAAACCCTGAAAAGTCAATTACAGTATCATATCCCCCATGCTTGACCATACAGTCCATGCCTCAGGCAGATCTTAAAGAATATACTTGAGATGCTACAAATGGAGGTCAAATAAGTATTATACCCTTAGCTCGCCTGGAGTCAATCCATTCTCCTTGCATAGGGGCAGCCTCTTGATATATAAACATGGGCAGTGCCATCTGATTGATGAAAATGGGCAGCGTTGGAACATGAAATGTTTGACGACATGTCTGCCTCTGTGTCGTTTGTTTGAAGGGAGAGACGGTCCGTTTGTCGCCCTCGTCCAGGCAAGAAGGTGCAGTGTATGTCGCCAGCGCAAAATGGATGTCACAGGCTGCTGTGAGCCGAAGCTATGCATAATGCGATAACATATTCCGGAGTACACTGTACTCTTGTACACAGAAATTTACAAAGAGCATATATACTGCCGAACCAGTATTTAGTGGGGTTCGTTTTTGCCGAAAACAAGATATCGCTTGATTTCTAATATTTAATCAGGGTACATGATTCCAGTCCTTTAGCTAATACAATTAGTTCATTTATTCAGAAACATGTGAAAGGAGAGTTATTTGGTCCATCATGAAACAGACGTTGATGTTTTGAAAGTTTTAGAAATAAATTATCTTAATATCATGATCAAACAAAATTTGTAATTTATGACAATTATACCAAACTTAGCTCTATTATCTAAATAATAATGACAAATTATGATGAAATAATAAATAACAATTTAATTCAATTTGTTAATGAAGATTGTGAAGAGAATGCAAAACTTAATCTAAAATGTACTTCAGCAAACTTGTCAAAATTGAATGTTTGTTTACCAGGCATCCACGCTAAATCTGACTAATTATGTATTTGCTGATTCATCACTCAAAGCTCTTTCTCTCTCACTCCCTCTCTCTCACTCTCTCTCTCTCTCTCTCTCTCTCTCTCTCTAGCTCTAGCTCGGCAATATAATAATTACTTTCTACCTCTTTGTATAAATATATGTGTACCATATTAGCATGTATGAACTCAAATTCCCCTTCCATATTTCCTGTCTCACTTTCTCTTCTCTCTCTCTCTCTCTCTGCATATGTGTCTATGTGACTCGTTCTCTGTCTCTCTTCCTCTCTCGACATCTGTTTACATCTCTTTATTTCTTTCTCTCTCTCTCTCTCTCAATCTTTCTGCCTCTCTTAACTTGAAGCCTCTCTCTCTCTCTCTCTCTCTCTGCATATGTGTCTATGTGACTTGTTCTCTGTCTCTCTTCCTCTCTCAACATCTCTCTGTCTACATCTCTTTATTTCTTTCTCTCTCTCTCTCTCCCTCTCAATCTTTCTGCCTCTCTTAACTTGAAGCCTCTCTCTCTCTCTCTCTCTGCATATGTGTCTATGTGACTCGTTCTCTGTCTCTCTTCCTCTCTCAACATCTCTCTGTCTACATCTCTTTATTTCTCTTTCTCTCTCCCTCCCTCTCTCTCATCCGTTGGCACAGACAGACAGCTAATACCCCTGTGCGTGCCAATAAAACGTTGTCAGGTGCGACAGACAGAGGGGAGGTGTAGGCATGTGAATATGTTAATTGCATCTTGCTGCAGTGTACATTATATGGCTTGTTTGCCAGCCTTTTTTTTCGCCTGGCTCCAATATCATCTGCATCTTCTCGCATAAAAACACTGCGATGAGGAAGCAAGTATGTATCTCCACTATGTGAGTCTTCTTCTCGTTACCAATTTCATCTCACTGGTCAGATCTAACAATATGTTCTCTGAATCCGCTCATTTTATGCCACAATATGGTACCCTAAACTCAAATGCCAGATTTACTATTTATTTAAATGAAGATTAAAGAAGAATTTACAAGTTTGATGGTTGGTCATGTCAAGATCAGACTAAAAGTCTGCTTATCATCCTTCACTTCATTTAAATTTTTCTATCCTTGGCAACACTATAAATACCGGTATTTTATGACATCTCTATGCATTTATGCTTCATACATCGTGACATGTTTATCCTAGACAGTACTGTTCCTATTCACTGATTTTATTGACTCTAAATTCATACATAACATGATATACATGTATATGGCCTAATCCAAAGAAAACAATTTTGGCAGGGAATTTATATTTTTAAAATTCATATAATGCAGAGATTTTGCTCAAACATATGCAATGACAAGTCAATTTAATCTCAAACCTCATGTGCTCTGTAATCATAAACAACGTGCAGAGAAAGACAAGTTAGATCATCCCTCATATCTGTTCATTGTTGATGAGAATCTCTGTCCCCAAAACAACAATGGTCAGCACCTCTGAAAACAAATTAAATCTCCATAAGCAAATCTCACTAGGATTTTACAATCAACACTGTAAAATGTTTGCATATTCATTTAAATGTGCCAAAATCTCAGTCATGGTTCGCTAATGCAGACCTGAACATTTTTCCTTTGATTTTGCCAAGATTTTCCGGCATCTCCTCAGTAGTATTTTTTCTGGTTAATGTGCCACATCAGTAACTTTTGATTCATGTCAGATCAGTGGCGTAGCTACAGGGAATAGGGGGCATATGGGACATATTCCCCCAATATGAATGGCAAAAGAGGGAGAAAAAGAAAGAGAGGGGGCAAAAGAAACCAGAAAAGAAGATTGATAGAATTCCACCCCCTTGTTAATTTGCATTTCATTCAGCAAGAAAGACATGTGCTCCCCCCCCCCCCCATGCCAATAGGTGGACCCAAGCTACGCCACTGTTCCAGATAGTCCAGGCATGAGTCAAGATATCTTTATCTGCATCGTGGCAATAATTAACAAATATTTCAATACTTCCTAGTGTCATGTTGACATAAGTAACATTGCCTTGATTCTGAATTTGATAAACCCTGAACTAATGGAAAAGCGATATGTACATGTACATGCAGAATGACAAATCAGAATTTAATCACACATTACCCCTATCACCTTTCAAGTTGTAATTTGAGAAAACACTGCTGTTGAGGAAGAAGAAATGTGTTGCCTACACTGTCTACATATAAATAACTTAATATAAGATTTCTTTTTTTTCACCATTTTTTATCTTCACATAATATTACTCTCTTCTGCTACACTGTAAAAAAAAACGTTGGGTAAAAAAATACATGTGGGTAATTATGTGTCTGAACAATTTCTCAGCAAATACACATGTATGCCCAACTTGAGTATTTTTTGCTCCCTTTGTATTGAAAGGTTAGTGTGACTGGGCAAAAACAATAGCCTAGCTCGGCATAAACTTTCCTCAAATTCGGTCCGGCACATAATTATCCTCATGACGTGAATTTTTTTACACAACATTATTTTTACAGTATATGATTATTTATATGTGCAACAATAAACAAATGTTTATTTTTTATTAATTTCTATGTTGTTAGCTCTCTCTCCAAGGTTTTAATTGCATAAATGTTTCTTAAATCTGTCTGTATAGTCCTGAATCAACGTCCATTTTCTAGTTTTCCACACTAACAATGACTTGTGAAACACAGCCTTGCGTGGCTACGTGATGATGAAGCGCCTCAGATATTCCAGCAGTAATCGCTGTCCTGACTCACGTATTCAAGACGCATTATAAAAGTATCTCATTGTTCACCTTGATGGGTTGCATTCGGTAGGCAGACACATCATGCCCGATTCAATCTGTGTCTTAATAGTTAGTGTGACATGGTGGGACAGATGGGACGTTACAAGACAACCTTTCCCAGCTGTGGCTACATGGTTCACAGACAAAGGAGATAACCGTCCTTGAAAGCTCGCATCGTAATCACGCCTAGAATGTCAGCGCCGGGATCAGAAACGAAAGCGAGAATATGGAAGAAACATATGTGGGAGAACCGCTTCCTGACAAAAGCTTTGAGTAATGTACATCGACATTCTTACACAAGATTAATTAGTTGACTTTCATTTTCTAATGTTCTTATTTCATCTGCAGAGTGCCAAAAGAGTGTTAACTCTATACTCCATCTTAAATGATATGAATTAACGCCCTTCTCGTTCTCGGCAGCATATTTTTCTCTTTAAATTCTCATCACACATCAGGGCCCCGTTTCATAAAATTTGATATCAATAACAAGTTACAATCATTACTGAAATCCTTGAATCTGATTGGCTGAGATCAAATTTGTCAAAGAAATGGGGCAGTTGTTATCGATTACAAGTTCCATGAAACAGGGCCCTGACGTCATTACTTTATGTTGGTACTTACAAAAAGAGATATTGTAGAATTATAACACCAGAGAAATACAACACCGAAGAAATATGAGTTTCTATTGCCTCAGTCATATGATTCATACTCAAGATCTTAAATTTCATTTGTAATATTAGTCAGTATCATTTACAGGAAAACAAAAACAAATTAGAATTCATCTCATCGTAATCTGACCCAGGCCGCACTGTCATGTCATCAATTATGTGCAACATGCCATCATACTCGCTTGACTTCCACTCAGCTGCTCCTAACATTATTTGGGTCGTGATTCCAACACCATGGCTTGGGAGATAGGGTGAGCAGAGCTGGTAATAATTTGCCAAGGACGGCATTCATTCCGCCATCAAGCCCCACTACCACGCAGGCAGGATTAAATCAGCCTGAAAAACAGGTTCAGCTCCATATATGGCAGCCCCTACGAGGATAGGTGATCATCTACACAGGACAGCTGGGGCGAACTTCAATTGCTGCTGGAGGAGTACACTATATGATGGGGCTGCATGATTCTTGACCAACCTATGGTGTTTGAAAATGAGCCTAATTACAAAATGATTCCTAATTTAGGGCGCATACTCTTAATGTTACTTTACAGTCAATGAAAAAGTTTGAAGAATGCGATCTTCTCAATAAAGGAAGGACTCTCTCTCTCTCTCTCTTTCTCTTTCTCTATCTTTCTTTCGATTAATCCCTCTCTTGATTTCCTGGGTATGGGTGAGGAGCTGGGGGGCGTTTCATAAAGCTGTTCGTAAAGTTACGCATGACTTTACGACCGACTGGAACATGTTCTTGGGTGCTATACTAATCAGACTCTCAATCATTCTGCACAAGAACTGATCACCAGTCGTGCGTAAAGTTGTGCGTAACTTACGAACAGCTTTATGAAACACCCCCAGGTCTGCATTCTACCTTTGAAATATTATCTATTTATCTCTCTCTCTCTTTCCCCCTTTCTCTTCTTCTCTCACAACCTCTATACTATTTTCCTTTATTTCTTTCTTCCACTCACTCTCTCACACTCCCCCCCCCCCCCCCTCTCTCTTTCTCTCTCTCCTCCCTTTCTCTTTCTTTCTCTTTCTTTCTCTGAGATGTTCTGCCTTTCTAACACTGTTCCTATCTCTGTCTTTGTCTTGGTTTGTCTCTCTTTCTTCAATTTATGTACCCCCCCCCCCCCCCCCCATATAAAAAATATGCTTTTTATACCATTTAAACCAAAGCCAGGATTCCATTTACCACCCCACAGATTACAGACTGTCATAGCTCCCATCAATCATTTCTCAGGTCTTATCACACATATGTCATGACCATCTATAAGGGTCACTCTGGGGTGTCAGTCTTCATTGAGAGGCATGAAATAGTTGGGAAGAGATCCCATCTTACTGAGGAAAGGAGGGGGGAGGAATTTCTGACCCCGATCTTAAAACAGTTAACATGGTCGGTAGCAGCATATACTCCGCATGCCATAAAGAGTATGCTGCAATGGGCAATGGATGGAGGTGGACACTACATGAGTGAGAGAGAGACAGAGACAGAGAAAGACAGAGAGAGAGAGAGAGAGAGAGATGCATTATAAAATCTATGGGGGACTAAGATGATAATAATAATAATTAAACAAGACAGGATCCCTGATTAGCATGAATAATGGTCAAGAAGGAAGCCATGATAAATATACAATAACAGATTCCAAATCAAAACAAAGATAAAAAGGAGCAGTATGAATGAAAACAGTGCTATTATATTAGCTTTATTTCTCTTTCTGTCATTTGAGAGAAAATATTATATTATCAATATATCTTCTTACCATCCAGCCTCAAAGACTTTTTGGAGAAGCATCACCTGAAAATTTTGAATTAATTTCTATTATGACAAGCTAAGCCTGTCAAATTGCTATTTCTATTATTTTATCTCTTCTCTTGATATTTCATGAAGCATTCCATATCTCGGAGGGACCCTCGTTTAAGTTCATTAAATCTCCATCCCTGATTGCAGGCCTCCCCCGTCATTCATATCAAATCAATAGCTTCCTGTCAAAAAGCCGCTCGTTTCCTGTCCCGCAGGCCAACTACCGAATGGAGCAATAGAAGAGATGGCCCACTTTGTTCACATCTCGATGAGATATCGCCGTGCCGATCAGCTGTTCCTCTCATCCAGGACGGGTTTGATAGCTCTTTTGTTTGTAGCTCCAATTTCAGTGCGATTTATGACATGTAAGCCTGATCATAAACCAATTTCACATGTTCAATGTGTTATAAAAAGACAAACACAGTGACATTGGTGCAATCTAATTGTGATTTGTATGACTGCGACTCGTTCATTAGAGCTTCACAGCATTTATCTCACACTTCTTCTTTTACTGGTACCATATAGAGGCCTTTATAACCATAATAACATGAATAACACATCAATATAAAGCCTTTGATGAAAAAGGAAATCTTCTGGCTGAATACCATATCCCTAGCATGCTATTACTGCACAATGGTACTATTTCTGTTAGCATGATATCTATATCATAAATGTCAAGCATGGAAACAAATCAATAGAAACATAACAGACATAGAGAGGCATCCATTTCCCAATCACTCAGTGTAATACATTCATCTTGTACATGTATAATGCTAGAAATGTATGGAGGGATGACACAATTTGATAATATGTGATGTGTAGCCCAACACATTGTTGCTGTGCAATGAATCAAGTCCATTCAAACATCATCTAATCAAGGCCATCTTTCACGAGCATATCGACAAAAAAGTCAGCACCACAATCGATCAATAAAAATGCTCCACTCAACCTAAAGAATACACATACATGTATCTCTCAACTTTATGAGATTCCGTCTGCTGACGACTGTATTTGACTTGGAGGTTTTTTCTTTTGTTTCAACTCGCTTCCCCTACTGTAAAAAGCCCTGAATAGTTCTTGACAGAAAGTCAATGATGCTCCTCACCCATTACACGGATGAAGCGCTCAGGGAGACTCGCCGTTGCCATGGAAACACGGGTCTAATCCCATTCTCTGGAGATGTAAAGCACCAGCAACGAAGAGGTTTATGAGAGATGTCACAGTGATACAGGCCTTTTACTTGTCTGGAAAATAACACTGACAGTTTCCTCCCATCTCTATTCGGAATTCAGGATTAGCATTAGCCTCAACATACTGCCATCCACTCCTTTTACATATATATGCATATTTGAGAAATATCTCCATTTTTTCAAGGAAGGCTGGTCAATATTTCAAGGGAGGGGAGCTGAAAAGTGGGTGCTGAAGGGGGTGTTCACCTAACTTGTATTTAGACATTCCAGAATATATTACTAAAAAAATGTAGCTATATTACTAAACATGGTTTTGAAAATCATTGATAGCATTTTATCACTCTAAATCTTTTACAAAATCATGAAGATTATAACAGATACCAGCTTCGTGTTTCAAGTTTATGAGAAAGATATACTAAAGTTGGAGCAAAGTAAAAAAAAAAACAATTAGTAGTACGGTATATACTATTGCAGATATACTAGGTATTTTCCTCTCTTCTATGAGATTAACATTCTTTTGCTATTAATTAACTTCTTTTTTAAAAGTTAAATAATGCAGGTACATGCAAATGATTCCTACAAGTCATCCACTTGTGGGGTCGGAAGAAGTGTACAACCAGCTCACTGTGAGTTTCATACATACTGATAGCAAAATGATGAATGATCATCAAGAGTGCATTTCCCCTAGTATTCAGCTATGGTCAATTTCTTCTCATTTTCCAGTTGAACCTAACGGTGCTGATGGTAATGTGAGTATCACCTAAGATTCATATCCAGGGACTTCAACTCACACCTAGCATAATTGACCCGAGGACAGCATTCCTTCATTATCTCAAGAAATATTAGATTCCAGGGAGACTATATCTGTAAGAGAAACAACCTGTCACAACTACTTCAAGATAGTGTTTAGATTGTTACTTTTACTACCAAGGAACTTGTGAACCCACAATATTTTATCATACCACTAGCTCATCACAGACAGTGAGAGATGACATATATCTTTCCTTTCTTTTCTGTTTTAACCACATTTGACACCTCCTCTACCTGAACCCATCCATCACTGATCAAAGAGACTTGTACTTTGGACTTTAATTAAGCCTAGATTACAAAAACGTGAAGGCAATCGTTTAGAAGCGATTACCAGACACAGGTGTAACGTGGCCTTGCACAGCGCTGTGGCCTTACTATTTCTTCACGTGGATACAAACACATCGGACTAATGGCTCCATTACAATGTAATATTAATGAGAGCCTAAAGCTTGAGTGCAATATCAGGCTTTTGAAAAGAAGACTCTTAATTTGGCTGCAGGAGGCTAACTCAAATATATCTTTCTATCTATCAAAGTGTAAAGGTCATGAGAACATTTTCCTTCTTTCTTCTTCTCTTCCCTTCTTCTACAGGCATCCCTCCTTATGTGTAAAAATAATAAGGAAATGAAAAAAAAAATCAGGAAATATACAGAAAAATAGTAATGACATTGCAATGATAAAGATACATTACATATATGCATTGTATACCATGGGAATTCCCCATTGCAGTCTGTATCTATCAGGCCCTATTTCATTTCAAGTTGCTGCCGTTTTTTCATGAAAAGTTCATTTAGCTTGCATTTTATTGCATTTGTGTCAACAAAATTTATTGCAGTGAATGCAATACATAGCACAATAAAAGAGAGACATAGGTCTAACGTGAATTGAGAGATTGGATACTGACTATATATCTACTGCTATTACCCTCGTTCATTTAGCACTAGGCTATTGCTTGATTTGTCCTAGCTCTTGAAGTTTACAATCTCTGTGTCAATATCTGCAGAGTTTTATGTATTTGTTTTGTACTCCAAGTAGAAATTGATAGGAATGAAATATTCCATAGACAGATTTCTTAGAAGAAATTCATAAGCATAAGTGAACAAAAATTAAATACTCTATTCTTGTATATATGTTCTGCAGTTAGGGTTCATTTACAGCAACATCAGAAAGAAATGAAAATGCAAAATACAATAGTTATGTTCACACGTAGTACATAGCATCGATGCTATGTTAGCATCGATGCTATGTAAGTTTCAAAAATATTTCCAGTACGTTCAGACAGGCCGTGATCGACTTGCTTCTATCACCCACTCGTGACTATTCATCGCTCACCCGCTCCCAAAACAATAATTACTGCGCCACACAGAGTAACAAGAGTATAATTGGTATGCATGGTCAAACGCGCGGAAGTTATATGTCTTCATAAATCAACATAATAACACAATAACAATTCATTTGTAATATCGATAATACAATCAAGTAGCAAATACATGTGTTATTATACTTAATTTTAAATAAACCTTGTACATGTCAAAATTGACTGAACTCCAATCTTATGCCAAAATAAAACACATGCATGCACGCTATATTCTCTGGTAAGCACAATCATGTAAATCAATATCTAAAGACCACATCATACTTTAGTTAAGGTCTGATTCTGAAAGAGCAGATTCTCAGCTTTAAAATGATATATAACTCATTGGATGTTCATAACTCAATGTACAAAGAGAAGAATGCACAGTCCCTCATAATACTTCTTAATAAGGGTTTAAAGTTTGCAGTCTATTGAAGCACTCTGACTTGCAAAGTGTTGTGCTAAGGTGACAAATGGAGGATTAGAACTCAATGAAAATTTCTATGAAGAGATTATCAGATTGTCCTAAAAGTTGGCATACTACATAGACATATCCTGTTTATCATAGCGCACAAGTATCAATGCAAGAACTTACTCCGGGAGATTTATGGGAGATTAAAATGAGACAAGTATTCAGGGTCGTGAAAAAGAAAAGTAATACAACAAAATCCAGAGAAGACACACATAAGTCTGATAAAAAGCTGGCAAAAATACCACTTCTAGATTGTTTGGTGCCTCCACATTTTAGATTACTTAGAAAAAAGTATACTCTTTCAGGAAATACCCAAAAACTAAAATTTGACCATGCATGCATGCATGCCAACCAAAACACATTGATTGGTCTCTAACTGAAAATCACGCAGTGCGACTTTTGGGTGGTTTTGTGGTGCCTGGTCACATATATAAAAAAGAAAAAAAGATAAAAAGAAGGACCCCCCCCTCAAAAAAAAAAAAAAAAAAAAAAAAACCCTTCCTTACCACACAGTATACACATTACCCTACTATACCCCTATATACATCACATGAATACATACATTATATTACAGTACCAGATGAAACAGACAGAATGATAATAGAAAAAAAAGTAGGGAAGAGGGTACATCACATGAATACATACATTGCATTATATTATATCACCACATTAAACAGATAGAATTATAATAGCAGCGAGTGAAGATAGCAGCGATTGCGCTCACACGACAAATAGTCACAAGCGCGGTGGGTGGTCTACCGCAAAGCGTCGATGCTTTGTCGCTGGATCCTGAGATTTACTCCTGCTAAACTCGCTGCAAGAATAGTTTGGAAATTCGCTTCTATCTTGTGACTATCTGCGTTCAGACAGCGTTTGGTCTCGACACTATCTGGTCTTCACCAAAATAGCATCGACACCTCGATAGCATCGATGCTATCGCTCTACGTGTGAACGTACCTAATAATACCACAGGCAGCCTATATTTCAAATATTTGCCTTGGATCTACCGGTATTCCTTCTTTTCTTCATGGAATGCACATGAAAACACAGCATAAATATTCCATAAATAGAACACTGTGTATTAAAGTCTACATATATTCATTTCCATATTTTTCACTTTTCACAATTTTTCGAAGAAGCAAGTTGATGATCCCCACCTACATGCATCTAATCCAAGGATATAATCCTGATCGTATGGATGAATTCATGCAGAAAAACAATTTTGTTTGTATCAATGAAAATTTTTGTTTTTTCAAGAAATAGTAGGCCTTCATATCTATGCACAAAAAAAAACCCAAGATTGACATATGATGCATTGTGAAGAATACACTCAATTAAAACCTAAGGCCCTGGCATTGTGCTGAAATGGTACCTACATGTAAGTGAAATATTCTGGATCAATTATTTTCTTGACTCAAAACACTGTAATTTAATTCATTGATTGCAACTGCTTGCTCGTTAGTCCATAACCTTGGCATTGATAGTCCCTAGTTACTGCTATGAAGGAGGTATAAACAAAAGCTGTTATAAATAGCCCTACAAGGAAATAGGCTTTAGGCATATGTCTGTCTGAATCTCTCATCTCTTTCTTGCTTTCTATATCCTCTCTCGCTCTCTCTCTCTCTCTTTCTCCCCCCTCTCTCTCTCTCACTCTTTCTCCCTCTCTCTCTCTCTCTTTCTCTCTCTATATATATATCTTTATCTCATTTTCTCTCTCTCCCCCTCTCTCTCTCTCTTTCATGCTCTTTCTCTCTATCTCTCTCTCTCTTTCCATATACCTTTATCTCATTTTTTCTCTCCTCTCCACCTCTCTCTCTCTGTGTCTCTTTCTCTATCTCACTCTCCATATATCTTTACCTCACTTTCTCTCTCATCTCCACCTCTCTCTCTCTCTCTCTTTCCCTCCCCCTCTTTTTCTTCTCTCTCCTCCATCTTAATCTTTTATCTTTTCCTTTCTTTCATGCTCTTTCTCTTTAATTTTGCTTTTTGCATTCTCTAAACTCCTATTATCGTCATGCAGGAGGTACCAATAGGGTAACACGTAGGAAAAGTCTAACTTTCCGTACATCTATATACCTACATGGGTCTGCATACCGCAACAATCTCACCTTGCACAAATGGTAAAATCTAATTTATTGAATTTGGGACAACATGTATGAAAATCAACTCATGCGATTAATATCCAGACTATGGAAACTCAAATTGCATAGACCTCCTGTTTGCTATGACTCTTGAACCACAAAAAACAAATAGTAAAATATTCTGACTTTTAACCATGTATAAAGTTCTATACATTGCTATCATGCCTGCCTCTCAATTCAATTCAGTTTGTCAGTAAATGATATTTCCGATTCAAGGTCAGAGTCATGTTAAAAGACATCAGTCAGTTATTGTGGGTGGATATACATATGATTGTGAATTTAATGGTCAGATAGCAAATAGCACAATGTGTGCCAAACCAAACAAAAAGCACAATACAATTAAAAAAGTGGAATCATATAAAATGAAGGCTAAGTTTTGGTAAGGTGAACAATAATTTGTGAGCTTTCTCATTCTGTTTACATCAGTTTGGGAAAATGTCATAGAGGAAATGTCGTCTGAAAAGATATGCTTTTCAAATGCCCTCTTAATCAAAATATAATGAGAAATGGGAGAAAAGTTGGGACCAAACTTGGACCAAACTTTCATGCCACATGTGTGTGTAGTCCCATATACTTTTCTTTTGTGTAGTGCATGTGACTTTCAGCATGACCGAGTTGATTTCTTATCATTTTGATGATTTCAAAACCTTACACTGCACACCAATTCTCATGTACTATGTAATAAACCTTTCCCAATAGACCGCTTTGGTAATGTATGCAAATTTTATACATACCTTTCAAACAAAGGTTGTTCTTGACAACCTGAAAGCTTTGCAGGAGGCTTGCCGGACATAGCAACAAATAATGTATGCAAACTGGATTCCAAGCATTGCGGCTCATTTATAACAAGCATGTTCATGGAACAGCTCGTCACAAGGTGCTCAGAGAATACATATGTGCATAAATTTGTATACATTACAGAAGCGGTCTATTGCTTCCAGATATTTTCTTTCGCAATGCTATCACAAGACCAGAACTCAACTTCATCTTTAATCTACCACAATTGTTGCCATCTATCCCACTTCCAAAGGTGAATATTACATGATCATGTTCATATGTTCCCTCTTATGAACAAAAATCCTTTGGTACATATTGTTTATGACAGGCTACATCTATAAGATATGATTTATCTAATGAAAATCATGCAAGGCTTTCAAATTACGAAAGGAGGGAATTTCGATAGGCACTCTTCTGGATACATCTGCTGTGAGTCAGAAGGGGTGTATTCTTTCAACATGGAGCTAGCAACCGTATCTATGCATATTTCAGTCATTAAGATAATGGATATTACTCCCCACGGTATTACTGATTGAAAAGAAGACTATAAGATCATAATGGAGAATACTGTAATATTATATGCATCATAATATTGCCAATGGAGTAGTAAAGCCCTGTATATATGGTATTTTTTTTCATAATTTTGTATCTATAAGGATCAATGTGCTGTTCTGATAATATAATGACACCACAACCAGTATGTTAAACATGAATTTTTTTTTACCAAGAAATTTAACAATTTTGAAATGTGAGGATTTACCATCCTACCAACGATATGCAACATCAAACTAGTATAGTCATGAACTAGTATAGTCATAAACTAGTATAGTCATGAACTAGTATAGTCATAAACTAGTATAGTCATAAACTAGTATAGTCATAAACTAGTATAGTCATAAACTAGTATAGTCATGAACTAGTATAGTCATAAACTAGAATAGTCATGAACCAGCATAGTCATCATAAACTAGTATAATCATAAACTAGTATAGTCATAAACTAGTATAGTCATAAACTAGTATAGTCATGAACTATTTATAGCTCATTAGAGATGAAAGGTGATACTGCTAGATGATTAAAGAGCTGTCAAGATGGCAAATGAAATGCATTCTGTAAAGTCATGGCCACCCATTCATGACAAACATAGCTACAGCCTACACAAAAGATGATGATACGGGCAATGCTGTAAGCACTGCATGGAACGGTAATGCTTATGCTCCCCCTCCTGGCCCCCTCCCTGGCCCCCTTTCTTGCCCCAACTTCCTCTCTCTGTCTGAGAGAATCACCAAGGCTACAGATGAGGAGAGGAGCATCCCGGCTGTCTCTTGATCTCTCCACCCACCCTCCTGTCATACCAGACTTCATCATCTCGATCGGACCGCATCTATGCAGATTGGAAAACCATCAAAAATCCATGTCAGGGGGCAAGACAGCAGCCTGCATGCCAACCAAAGATGGACTTTTCATCAACATCCCTTCTTTACAACTACAAATATTCACCATTCAAAATGCATCTATCTTTTATAACATTTCTTACATTTTTCTCCGTTCATGTTTATTCATAACACCATTCAGCAAATGCTTACACTTATATTTTACCCAGTATTTTTTTATGTTCATGTAACTGTGCACTTACTGAATTATTCATTCCGCGGCAGATTCTTACTTTAAATGTTCACTAGGAAATATGAAGCTCAAACCCTCATCTTTGATAATTCAATTAATTCAGACAAATTATTCCATCATTCATAAAAGCGATGTTTAAATTGCAAGCCCATACACTGCAGATATATAATCTTACTACAGATACTGGGTAAAGCATTCAAATCTCTGCATCTACGATAAAGGTTTCACACATCCATAACACTTGCAACAAATACATATTGACTTACATAGTTCATGGAGTGCTTTCCACAATCTACACAAAGGACATAAAACAAGCACTCTAAAGCCAGCCAAAACACCTTTTCCAATTGCTGTAAAATAGGCAAAAATAAACAAAAAGCACAATAGTTTAGAAAATCTGTGTACAATGCACTGTTTATCTTCCTTCCTCCTGTGTCCCTCTTTCTCTCTGCTTGTATCTCCCCCTCTCTCTCTCTTGTTTGCTTGTTCTCACTTTATCTCTATATTTTCTTTAGTTCTCTTAACTCTCTCTCCCTCTCTCTTTCTCTCTCTCTCTTGCTCTGTCATATATTCACTCACTGATCATTTCTGTTTCTCTCTCTTTTCTCTTTCTCACAGACCATTTATGTCTCTTTCTATCATTTCCCCCCATCAGTCTCACTCTGTCACTCTCCCTCTCTCTCTCTCTCTATCTCTCTATCTTTCTCTCTCTCTCTCTCTCCCCCCCCCCCCCCCTCTCTCTCTCCCTTCATATGTATTTTGATGATATTTGTTCTAGTGTTGTGTCCACAGGCCAGATGAGGAAGCAAGCAATTGGAATGCACCAAGGTAGAACAAGCAATTAACATGTGAACCAAATGATGTTCACTTCATCATTGCTTGCCTATGGGAAAACCCAATGCACAATGCTCACAGCACAGGCAAAGAAATGCTGCTCAAGTCAATGATTTGACCTTTTCAAAGTCCCATTTCCTAGTTTTAACATATTTTCATAAATAACTTTTATGTACTTTACACTTTTCTATTAGAAACAGAAAAAAAATAAATGCATATTCCAGTAATGCATAGCACCAAAGTCATGATGAGGTCCATAATGTCTATTTGTAGTAAAAGACAATTATCATGTAGGCCTACCATCTCACAGTACATGTATATACCTGGAAATTTCAATAGAGGGAGATCTTTGCAACAATGATGAATGAAATCTCTTCTGATTATTCCCAGTCAGAGTTCATTATTATTCTAATTATCTGATTCCTCATAAGCATGCATGCACACACTAGCCATAACCCAGTGTAACAGTATAATGAGATGCGTCTATTTCAAAATGGTGACTCCCGTTCCTTACCCAGTAATATTTGTCATTTTCTAATTCATTTCACAGACCTAGGCTCCTCAGGATTAATTGATCAAACACACGATCTACGAGCGGTCAGGCGTACTGTAGCTGACCTCGTTCATATTTATTTCATACAAATGCTCCCCATAACGTTTTCAAGATTATATCATTGGGAAATTTGTGTCTGACCTCGTTCATATTTATTTCATATAAATGCTCCCCATAACGTTTTCAACTCAAGATTACATCATTGGGAAATTTGGGTCTGACCCTGTTCATATATCCATTGTGAAAATGGTGTTCTTCATATCGTTTTCATGATCAATATCACTGTACCTGACCTTGTTGATATTCATTTCATATGAAACTCCTCATAACGTTTTCAAGATCATTAACATCATCAGAAATTTTGTCTCTAGCTTGCCTTAATATGAATGGTACCCTTCAAAACATTTTCATAGTCAATAACACTGTCTCTGACATTCTTCATATCCACATCATTATAATACTTCTTATATTTTAAGATCAGTAATGTTGTGAGGAAATTTTTCTCTGACCTTGTTCGTAGCCATAATGAAAATGGTGATCCTCCTAGCATTCTAATAACACTGTCTCTGACATTACTCAGTGCTCACATTAAATCAACGTACTGCCAAGCACACTGCTCATAATATTTTGAAGATCAGTAACAGGGGCGGATAAAGGATTTTCAATAAAAAAATAATATCTTTTGAAGAATAAGGGAAATGATAATAATTCTCTTATTAAATAGTTTCAAATTAACTCTATTAAAGTTCTACAATTTCTCATTTTAAAGAACATGAAAGATGCACCATTTTGCTTCTTGCCTTCTTACCAATATATGCAGAAAAGTACAAGATGACCTCCCAGACAATGAATATATGAGCTATGTATAGCATGAGCTGGGAAGCAGATGGGTTTTGTTTACTCTTCTAGTTATGTATTATGACCTTTGAACTCCAAACTCCTTCATTAAACACCCCATTAGCTACACTAATTAAAGCAATATGATCAGCATATGAGCTGATAGCATATGCTAGACAAGAGGGGACAAAGATAATTAATTTTGCACAGGTATTCTGAATGCCTTGGAATGTACTACAGACAATTTTTGCTAAATAGAACATCTTAACACATTAAACTATTGCTTTTCAGGGGGGAAAATAAGCGGATTTCTGACTAAAGTCACTAAACTGCATGCTATTTATTTCATAACCTTTATGCCTGTCAGTCTAAGCAATAATTGTCAGAAATCAGCATCAAATACTTATCCTGCATCACAAGACTTATGCTATTTCTCATTATTATTAGTATTATTGTATTTGGTTTAAAATCAATGTCACTAAATTGTATCTGCACTACTAGTAAGTTTCCTGGAAAATACACTGAAATCAGAAGTGAAATGATGGTTCCTTGCCAAAGCAATTAATAATAAACAGAAAAAACACCAAACACTCCTAACATCTACTTTCAACCAACATTAGAGCAATATAGGCCTTCTTCTAATTATGCTACTTCCATGAAATTTTAACCTACATATACCCCTCTATCCCACTTAATAAAAATACTATCCATACAAACTGTAAACAATCTAAAACCTTGAGAGGGTCAAAACTGAAATGCAGTCTAAATGGATTACATAAACCAGCTCTACCCCTCCATTTCAATTTATAGGCCTCGTATTTTTATTCCAAAGCAGAAACAGAAAAACAAAATCAAATTTGTCCGCAATAGGCACAGAAACGAAACAAAGATATTGTTTGTTCAGAAATTGGCAAGAGCTATTATGCGTAAGTCAATATATTGATATTTCTTATCATATTTTTTATCTGGATCTCAAACCATGGTACTGTTTATTAAATCAAAATAGGCCAACGCAAGACATGAAATTATTAGGTGTGTTATGAATATGGACTGTGTTTTGGGGAGTCAAAGGTTTTTCCATGCATGGCTTGAGCTATAGAAATCTCAGTGAATACAATTCATACAGGTATGAATATTTCAGAAGGCAGACCACAATGGGTTTTTAGGGTGTGCATTAAATGGTACGTCACCATGCAGAGTGTGTATATTCAATGTCACATGACTTTATGTGGCTGCCTTTAAACTACAGGGCTTAGGACAGAAATAATTCCAAGGAACTACAGCGATTCTGTAGGACAATAATGTTGTTTCTAATGAACATCCGAGTTAGAACTGTGGAAAAGAATATAACTTTATATTCTTACTACTACATGTATTATAATTCCAAAACATCAAATTGAGGCATAAAAATAGACATGTATTGCCTAACTGCTAGCAATATCTGGATTGGTTCCTTTCTTGTGTAACAGACCTAGATTTCTGTGAATTTATATTGTCAACAGCTTTACAACATAATATCAAGTCAGTCATGATGCGTGCATGTACATTTCTTTGAAATATTGTACTTTATCTAAGTTAGTAACATTTTGATAAATTCTCTTTTTCTCTCTCTCTCCCTCTATTTTCTCTCCTTTTTTCTATTTCTAATCATCTTTTTCTTTATCTGCTTCCTCTCTGTATAAAACCATCAATCCATTTATAGATCTATCTATCCATCTTCCCTTTTCTCTATCATTAGGTCCATGCCCATCTTCCTCTCTTTCTCCTTCAACTGTATATATCTGTCTCCTCTCTTGTTATCAATCAATCTATCTTTCTATCTATCTATTCATTTCTCTTTCCTTTTTTTTTCTACTTTTCTGTCAATCTTCCTCTCTCTCTCTGTCCTTCACACTGCAGATCACTCTTCTCCTCTCCTTACATTTGTACAAACTTATCTCCCACATCTGTGTGTTACGTGAGGGATCCAAGTCTGAATTTCATCCCGGCCCCTAAATCGAGATATGTTTCAGTAGAGGAATGACATGCCTTGGTGCTAACTGAAGTCCTCTGTCGACACTCACAGGCCATGCCAAGCACGCCAGTAATGGTCTACAAACAGTTCCCCTCCTATTGCTTTCACTAGATACCGGGTTGGATTTCACTAGACCTGCTACATATATAAATACAAATGAGGAACAGCCAGGCAAGATGCTGGCAAGGAGGGTGTCTAGTAGTAAGCAGGCGTGCACATGTTCTAGCTCTTTCGATGTCTGTAAATTTGCATAGTCCCACTATGCTAATATTCATGTGGTAGAACCAACAGAGCTTGGTATGATCATACTTTAGAATGTTCAATTTTTGTAAGAAAGGATGCAAATGTAGTATGGGAAATTATATCAGAGCACAGATACAATAAACATTACAGACTGAATTCTGGGAACCAAATGCTTCAAATAATGTCTGATAAAAATTAAAGACCTGTCTAGTAATTACAATAATAAAGGATTTATTGTATAGCATTTTTATATAAATCTCTTTTATTCTATACTTTTTGGTTTCTTATATGATCATTTCTATATCCAATTATTTAAACAAAATAAAATGAATTATAGGCCTAATACCTATTGGAAGCTTATCATTGCAAATCATGGAAAAATGTGTATACATAGCAAATATCTCTTTCTACTTAAAAAGAACAATATCACAAAGACTTTCACAAAATCACCTCAACAGCAATATGAATACCCTATTGTACTGCCTATAAATATCATGTCTAAATTATGCAATATGTCATTGCCATGTTCCAACATTTCAATATGTGATGCACAAGGCTACTGAAATTGCCTTAGGTTGATTTTTTTTGTCTTTAAAATGTTAAAATGTTTTCAATACAAAAAGGTAGCATAAATTTGGGTGCAGATTAAGTCTGAAATACTAGCTCCAGACTGTCTCCTAGCTGTCCCAAACCTTGGAAATATGAAAATATTAATACATGCTTCATATAATACAGATTGAGAGGCAGAAAGCACCTGGGTTAAGTGACCCCCAAAGCCGATGACCCGATTACATCATACCGAATCAGTTTCCCTCGATCAACCACAGTGAAGGGTAACATCACCCCTCCCGATACAACCCCATCGTAGGGTCTAACGTTCCTGGTTCGATTACACCAGGTATGCCACAATGTGCCGGGGCAATGCTGGGTCATTTCCGACTTAGTCCACTATGCTTTCAGTGCGGACTATCCGATTATACAGGGGGCCCTACATAGTTGATAGATATCTGCAGGTACATATAGGTACGTTGGAGGAAAGGGGTTAAATTTTTAAAAAGTCCAGGATTTTTAGATAATATTGGATAAAAGGCCTTAAACATAGAGCTGATTTACACAATGAAGGAACCAAGAGGCTGCATAGCCACTCAATCATTGCAGTGCTGTGATTTAAATGAGTCAGTAGTCAAAATTTTAACAGCTAATTTGCATGCTAAATGAACTAATAGCTTGTAATGTACTTGTTAATTCCTCATTATAAGTCTGAATAAATCTTTCTTTATACCCTCATTCCTTGGCCTCTTTCCCCTTTCGCTTTCCCTCTCCCTGTCACTGAATCTTCCTGAATTTAATTCTGCCATATTTTTTTTACTGGTGGCAGACTTTTCAACAAACTTAATATGTACCCTAATAGGTTCTATGGTGAACTATTCTTAACATTCAACCAAAAGATTTGCAGAATTATATTAATATTTTAATTATTTGATTTATTTTCTTCTTCTTTATCATTACTACATTAACCTATCAGCATGCTTAAATATCATCAAATTACATCATATAGACCTATATATGACACACACAAAGCCTAAGATAGGCCCAACACTCAGAAAGCGCAATATCGAATGGCCCGGTAAAGGGTTACACCAACAATACCCACTGGCACTTTCCAATCAATTTTCATACATTAAAATGTGATCACATGACCAGGTACAAATGACCTAGAAAAACTGCTCAAGGGTTAATCTAATTAAATGGTCTAGGGGACATATGTCTAAAGTAATTAGAACGTGTTGCACGATTTATTGGGATTTAATATGGGATCATGCACATTTGGCTCACAGATCTAGCTTAAACAAAGACTTGAGAAAATTTGTAAAGGCTATGTAAAAGTAAGAGGAATTTTAACATTGTAATGATTAATAGGTCATAAGATATTATTATCTTTTTAAGCTACAGGGCTAATTTGCTTACCAATACTACAAAACATTGATTTGACCATAATTAGTTTAATCTTACATTAATATTGATTTTATAGACCAAACTGAAAGGATTCTGAGTATGGAATCTATGTTTTCATCTTATTGCTTATTCAGACAGAAAATAATTAGATCATCAAAATAGTTATCAGCATACTTTTAAGATTAAGCAATTTACATTCTAGTTTCAGCACTGACCAACATAATTCCGTCTCATATAGATGCTAATTCATGATAGCTTTATAATTTATTCAATATCCAGCCCTAGGAATAATATTGTGTACTTTAAATATTTTTTTTTATTTTATAAATTATGTTAGAAACAACATTATTACTTCTATTATTTCTGTTCATTTTACATGGCTCTGTTGTCAATCCAACATAACTTAGCTAATAGAGGGGTATCATATCGTTTGTTCATAGCCTGAAGGTGTTAACTCTTTAAAGACAATTGACCACATTTTGTGGTTTGGCTCAATAACTTTTGATTCAGAGCTCTAAAGAATACACCAGATGCGCATGAGTGGAAAGAGCAAATATTTCTGCATACGTCCATTTCTGTTGCAAGACCATATTGCGTTTGATGCCAGGAATTTTTAAAACGCGAATAAGCTTTAAAATCCTTAAATTGGCAACACATTGAGAGGTTCAAAATCATTGTTTATCAAAATAGGCAATTTTTTCAACTTGTCACAAAATTTGTAGCCCTGTATATTGTTTTCAAAGACATTACACCTTATTAGAACCATGTAGCACTAAAAGAAAAATATTAGTGTTGCCCATTTGAAGAACGAAATGTGATCAATTTAGCCCTCAACTCTTTCGGTGCAGATGGCACGTATGTGTGACAGATAGACTTGTCAATTTCATTCACCAATTGCTCGACCACAGGAAAGGTATATGGTGGTCAATGTATATCAAAATATTGAGCATAAATCAAGTGTTCTAAATATATTATTATAATTATATGCTACCATATAGTAAATTCAGAGAAAATTGCAGATTTTTAAAAAGATATTACCTTATTTCAACATTAAACAATAGTAAACAAATGAGAAACCAAAATATAATTGCGCCTTGAGCATTTGATCATCAAGTGGATTCGGCGCCTTATAAATCTCATATATTATTATTATTTTAAAAAAACAAACAAAAAAAAATCTAATGTAATTTTCAATAATTCTTATGCATAAAGTTAGTTAAGTAATGATGTTAGGTACCATAAGAAATGGTAATAAATTTCCTTCAAGTTTTGTACACAATATTTTGTGAAATAATAGATGGTTAATGAAGTGCAGACATTTGAAAAGCAAGCATCAATCACACTTTGGTCAAATTTTGAAGAGAGCTAAACCCCTTGGCACAGTAAGAGTTAAATAATTCCCGTCCTGAAAGGGTTAAGTATATATGAGTTAAAGCCCTTCTGGCTCTCAGCAGACAATATTGTAATGTATAATTCATCAAAAAGTAGATTGGACAGTCCGCCTTGAACTGTCAATAGGATTTGATCAATTTTTTCTAAGTATGACTGCAAACAGGATCTAACAACTTTTAAACAGATCGATGCTAAGAGTATACACTGCTGTGACACAAAACTTTTCACTCCCTCCCCATTCATCTTCTCTTTATTTATCTCTCTCTCCCACCCTTCCTCCCTCCCTCTCCCTATCTGTATCTGTCTCTGTCTCTGCTCTCTCTCTCGCTCTCTCCCTCTCTCTTTCTCTCCTCCGACCTTCTCTCTCCCTCCTCCTTTGTCTCTTGATTTTTTCTCTTTCTCACTATTTATTTATATTTCTTACCTTTCTCTCCATTTATCTATCTATCCCCTTATCTATCTCTCCATTTATCTATCTCTCCCCTTATCTATCTCTCCCCTTATCTATCTCTCCCCTTATCTATCTCTCCCCTTATCTATCTCTCCCCTTATCTATCTCTCCCCTTATCTATCTCTCCCCTTACCTTTCTCTCCATTTATCTATCTCTCCCCTTAATATCTATCTCCCCCCTTATCTATCTCTCCCCTTATCTATCTCTCCCCTTATCTATCTCTCCCCTTATCTATCTCTCCCCTTATCTATCTCTCCCCTTATCTATCTCTCCCCTTATCTATCTCTCCCCTTATCTATCTCTCCTCTTATCTATCTCTCCCCTTACCTTTCTCTCCATTTATCTACCTCTCCCCTTAATATCTATCTCTCCCCTTATCTATCTCTCCCCTTATCTATCTCTCCCCTTATCTATCTCTCCCCTTATCTATCTCTCCCCTTATCTATCTCTCCCCTTATCTATCTCTCCCCTTATCTATCTCTCCCCTTATCTATCTCTCCCCTTATCTATCTCTCCCCTTATCTATCTCTCCCCTTACCTTTCTCTCCATTTATCTATCTCTCCCCTTAATATCTATCCCCCCTTATCTATCTCTCCCCTTATCTATCTCTCCCCTTATCTATCTCTCCCCTTATCTATCTCACCATTTATCTATCTCTCCCCTTACCTTTCTCTCCATTTATCTATCTCTCCCCTTATCTATCTCTCCCCTTACCTTTCTCTCCATTTATCTATCTCTCCCCTTATCTATCTCTCCCCTTATCTATCTCTCCCCTTATCTATCTCTCCCCTTATCTATCTCTCCCCTTACCTTTCTCTCCATTTATCTATCTCTCCCATTATCTATCTCTCCCCAACGCACTTACTGTCAAAGTTGCTTTCTTTGTCTATCTCTAGAGCTTTGTCTCTTTGTCTCTCTGTATCTTACTGTCTCTCTGTGTGCATCTATATATCCAGCCTGTTCCATCTTCTTCCTATCTATCTCCACGTTACTATATATTATAAAACTCTTCAATCTCGAATTAATTTTCACTTGAATAAAACATTGCACATCTGATTTGGACTTTCATCCATGAGTGAAAAAATAAAAAAATCTTGAGATTATATTCCCTAGATCTTTGTAGCTCTTCAGAACTACACTGAAAATATATTTTGCTTTACTTTAAATAATTAAGCCTTCAAATTTAAAGGAGAATTAACACTAGAATATAAATGTACTTATGTTCAAAGGTGTAATCTATTCCTTCTTGTTGCCCTACGTAGTTTTGCATTAAAATATACGAGATGGGTATAAATCAGGATTTTCTCAGCAAGATTTTTCGTCTGCTAGCGATAGCAGGGGGCTGCCATTTTCTTGATGTGTACATTAAGATATTTTTAATCCCAATGCAAAATTGTCTTTCTTCCTGATACAAAATTCCATTTGAGATTTAAAATATCTAACAGATATACACGTATACATATATATTCTAAAAACGAAAGTGTGTTTTATATTTTTTTGAAAATTACGATTTTACTAAATATCAATCTATTTTCTTGATACTATGACGTACGTGACGGAGCGAATTAATTCAAATTTATGGATGATGACTTTCCCGAGCGTCAATAGTGACAAACTATGCATTCACCTGCTTTGAGATAATGGACTTCAAAAGTCAGAATGCGCGTTGTATAAATTATGTTCTGCTCTGCCAGGCAAGACCAAGAAATCGATTTCTAGTTAGCGAAACCGGAGAATTTAAAAAGAAATCTATAAATTTCAAATTTTAAAATAAATGTATACACCTGTTATGTATTTTCCATCATATATGGGGCTTTTTTATAATGAATAAAAGCAATTTAGCTCGTGGATTAAAAATATCTTCCTGACCGGAACGGTCTCCAATGGTTCATGTACAACTCCATGTCATCAAGAAAATGGCAGCCCCCATGAAGTGTTAGCAGATGATACCGTGTGCTAGAATGTCTTGATTTAAACCCTTTTCTGATATTTTATTTCTAAAGTGATACAGGTCAATGATTAAGAATATATTACACCTTTGAACATAAGTACATTTATATTCTAGTGTTAATTCTCCTTTAAATCTTTCGCTTCATAAATCAAAAGAATAAAGCTATATCTGCAAATAATTTTTTTTTTTAAATTGTAAACAAAAGTGTCTGGTGACATGCATTTTTCCTGAATACCTGTAGTATAAAAAATAAAATCAACGAAACAAATACTAATAAGAATTCTTTTGAAAAGGATATGGCCAACAGATGAGCTGTATACACCAGAGCCTTGGGTACCAGGTTTGCTTGAAGCAGTAGAAGATCTTGTCATAGAGTCCTGGAAACAGCACATCCTCTCCTTCTGCCTCTGTCTCATCGCTGATGGTAACCCCATCCCGCTCCGTCTTGGGGGAACTGGAGCTCTGGTCTTGCGATCCTGGGGAACCCTTTTTGGTGCTCCCGTCTCGTTCCACGATCTGTTCCTCTGGTGGGGTCCGTATCCGAACATTTCCTCTTGATTCCTCACTCATCTTGTCTATAGGTCTTTGGGGTCTGTTGTGGATAGAAGAGGTTCGTGCAGTGAGCCAAAGTCAATTGTGAATTAAAGAGCTCAATTCAGTTGGATTATTGGTCACCCATTATTGTATGAGGAAGTGTAATGAAGACTATCACAAGAACAGTTTCCATCCACATGAAATCATCACATGCACAGGATGAACCTTGGAATCTAAGACGAAATGTTTGAAATTCATTACATTCCTGTTGCTCGAATTTGGAAGCAAACCGAGCAGTAGCGAGAGGAGGTCATAAGAGTCAATTAAGTGATCGGATGAAAATCAGTAAAACTGACAGCGTTCGCGTGCTGAGCGTGCGGTTCAAGTTAGGTGGGTCATATTGCCATGCCTACGGCCATCCACCCGGCGAAAAAACGCAACATCACACCGACGGATACACCAACATTACAGGCAAATCAATGACTTCAGTGTACTGCAGATAAATTTGTTCCCTCAGAAACGTTACCACTCCGTACATAAAACAATAGCTACGATGTGCTTACTTCAGGTAAACAAAAGTAATGTGTAATATGCGAACGACAGGCTGATAATGCGCGAACTAGAACAAAATTATGACACGGGAGATTCACCGGTTGACTTACGTGCGTTCAAGAGCGAATCCTGTGGCTGTGGTTGACTCCAGTGACTGGATATAACATAAAACTTATTCCTACAAGCTGCATCAAAATAATCCTGTATCTTAAATAAATTCCGTATAGATCACCACAAATGACCATAAAATCCACTCATCGTGATTATATATTGCGAATTGTTAAAAGATTCAGCGTTTTCCCTAAGCCGTGATTGAGGCGCGCACACCACACGGCATCGCTGGCTCCATCAATACCAGAAGTCGCTTTGATGGCTTATTGCTTGAAATCTTCCCGTTGCGTTGCTTGCGATACCGGAATAGGCTTGCGCTCGCCCACTGGTGCGGCGTGCATGCATTATCGTTATACGTCAATGCGCAGAGCTCGAGATGGCTAAATAAAACAAAACTAACTTGTATCAAGATTGACCTAGCATGTTAATTTCTTCCTTCTTCTCATATTGATGTTCAGAGCAAAATATAAATACAAATAACGGATGCCGTTTTTGGTTAAATATCGTTAAATCCCTTTGAGAAAAACACCACACCCTGCCCCTTTTTTATGATTAGAATTCATTAAATTGGATCAATCAGTTTTTGTAGTTTTTTATTGCTGCTGCTCTGACCTTTTTTGTATTTGTTCTAATTCAACTTGAAAGATGAGGACATTGACCTTTGTAACCTTGATTCCATTTTGTGCATTGTGTATCTACATTTTGTATGTAATTCAATCAGTAATAATTTTGTTGAATGAGAAAAATCATGACGATGGAGGAACTATACTGATGTGAATAACTCTCCTCTCCCTGCACCCACCCCTGTTACATACAGTGAAATGTTGCGTCCAAATAATTGAAAAGCAGTCCAGGCGTCGAACTTAACTTTCCGCCAAAACAAAATGTTTGCTACGAGACGTTATCTTTCTCTCAAATTTGCTAAAACGTCAAAGCTTTCGCGCTTCGCGCGGGAAGGGGAAACTCCCCCTCCCTGCACCCACCCCCTTGGGAGCACGCTTTGCGCGCTCATCACCAATTTCGCACCCTTCGCGTGCTCACAACAGCCCCCCCCCCCCCCTCCATAAAATCCTGGCTATGCGATTGGATCATTCACGTCTGCCCCCCCCCCCCCCCTTATTGAAAAATCCTGGCTACGCCTGCATGTGCATGCATTGCATATAGAATGTGAAATCATAAAGCGTAACTTTATATATTGGGGAAAACCCTGTGTTATTTAGGTTTTGTTTTCGATTTCTAGTTGAAGAATGATATTCATGGTTTCGATCAGGAAATGATAATCATGATCCGGGAATGGAGTGAAATTCTGGACCTCGATTCTTTGTAAACTACTTCGCTTGTCTGATGTTCTAATGACGGCATGCAGGCAGGCGGCCAAAACTACAGACCATTATAGTGATAATCTCTTTTTTATTATAGTTACAAAATAAATTATGCCGGACTAATTATTATTCACACTCTTTTCGTTGAATTCAAGTAGAGACACGAGAGAGCGAGAGAGAGAGAGAGAGAGAGAGAGAGAGAGAGAGAGAGGGGGGCATCAGGAAATAGACAAAGAGATCAACTGATTTGCAGGTGATAACAACAAAGGGTTGAGAGAGATCAAAAAAGAGGTGAAGACGGTGAGCATATATCCGTTATTAAATTAGTGTTGTGTACCGTTGTCCAGGGGTTCAGGGCCTATAGGGCACCCAGGTATGTGCCCCGGTTATCTAGTATAGTAGTAAGCAAAAAAGAAACATTGTTAATCATATGAGAATTTTTCAGAGGCGTAGGTATAAAAAATATCGTTGACGAACAAAAATAACGGTTCCTATATAGGGAGGCTAAGGGAGCACACATTATTGGATTGGTGGAAGGACTTGCCCGCTGCTGCAGCCCCCCCCCCCCCCCCCCCCCCCCTCCTCCGATCAGACTGACTCTTGGAATTTTGATTTAGGATTTTTTTATAAATACATTACGGCAGACTAGCAGATTCAAGAAAAGGCTGTAATATATAAGAATTGAAGAATAATTGAGGTACACGCAAACGGATGAGTTCCATCAGGGCTGACTTCCTGCAACGCCATTAGTGAATCCAATTTCCATCATTCAACAATGAAAAATGCTATACTTTCTTTATTTATATGTTAAACGGCTAATATTAGTCTATATGTTATTTCATATTTCTTATAATCGTTATTCACTAATCAAACTTTTCTTATTATTATTATTATTTTTTTCTCTCTCTCACTCTTTCTCTCTATCTCTCTTCCCCTCCCCTCTTAGTATCTTTCTCTCTCTCTCATCGTTTCCCCTTTTCTCTACTACGACAGTTAAAAGTTTAAAACCATGTCTCTTTCTCTCTCCACCTTTTCTTTCTCCCTTTCCCATCTCTTTCTCACTCACAACTTCTTTGGTTAACTCTCTCTCTCTCTCTCCCACTTTCCCCTTTTCTCTGATCTTTAAGTTAAAAGTTTAAAACCATTTATTTTTCTCTCTCCACCCTTTCTTTCTCCCTCTCCATCTTTTTCTCACTCTCCACATCTTTTCTTGACTCTCTCTCTTTCTCCCTCTTCTCTCTGCATGCATC
The DNA here is from genome assembly GCA_025617745.1 of Heliocidaris erythrogramma. Taxonomy (NCBI): domain Eukaryota; kingdom Metazoa; phylum Echinodermata; class Echinoidea; order Camarodonta; family Echinometridae; genus Heliocidaris; species Heliocidaris erythrogramma. The sequence continues at coordinate 49,266,770 of CM046857.1, read as the reverse complement.
TCTCCATTTTCTAGCTCATTGTATAATTATTATTCACTCATCAAATCCCATCTTCTTTCTTTATCTTTATCCTCTTTAAGCCCCCCCCCCCCTCTCTCTCTCTCTCTCTCTCTCTCTCTCTCTCCTCCTCCTCCTCCTCTCTCCTTTTCTCTCTCTCCCCACCCCCTCCTCTCTCTCTCTCACATACACACATACACACACACACTCACACACAAATACTTTCCCCTTTCTATCAACTCTTTTTATCTCTCATCCATAATCTTCTGTTCATACAAATACATCTTGACTGCCTCAACGAGTCGCGCGTTTTCTTCTAGTTCTGCACAAACATAAATAATATTGATGCGAGTTTTCATACAATATCTCTAAATTTAACAAGCTTTGATCATGTTCATGCATAATCTTGTTTCAACCATCGAGCTTTTCAAACAAATAAACAAACACGGATAGAGCATTACCATCAAATGCAATCTATTTGGAACGTGGGCTAATGCGTAATCAAGTATGTCATGTCCACATCTATAATATGCATGGAATTATAATCCCATAATCATTATATGACCACTCCATCAAATTAATCGATTTCTTTGTCAGTGTTATGTTGGACACGAAGACTTATGGGGTGTTGCAAGAAAGTTGCAATCAATTGCAAAAGCAAATTAGAACAAGCATTCTGAATGGTTCAGGGTCTGCCCATTCAAGAAGATGCGCTTGCAACAATGATTTCGACTGGTCAGTACCGATCAGTTGCAACTTGCAATCAATGGCAACTTTCTTGCAACACCCCATTAGTGTACGAACCTAACAAGGCAGTGATTGTATTGGGATTTTATGGGGTTGAATACTAGTAGTGCACAGTGCACTAATACGTTCATGCATATAGGCCTTTCATATATCACTTCAGTATTAACTAAAGAATGTGATTATAATATCATCTAACCTGGAAAGTGGATGATAGGTAGGCTAAATGTGATTGCTGGAGATGAATTATTATTCCAATTTTGTATGTGTCTGCTTTATATCCACAAGGACTGACCTGTAATTTTCTTTTCTCTCTTAAAACTTGCTAGTCTAGAATTTGCTTTCAAGCATATCAAATCCATAGACAATAAAAACATTTTCATGTTTTCTATCTGAATATTATGTTCAACATTATACCATTCATTAAGGGCAGTGGGCTTTCTCTTACTAAGAACTGGGCGATTATTGCAATTTACGTGTTTTTTTTTTGTTTTTTTGTTTTTTTGGGGGGGGGGGGGGGGTTACAAATAATCAATACACTTTATATATTTCCTAATTTTTTAGAAAAAGAAAGAAGTTTGTGTCGCCTTCTTAAAATTCAACGATGTCTCCTGCTAATTTCATTTTGTTTAATCTGTGAAACAAAATAAAAGAAGCCATCGAATATCAAGGGGGTTTAAAGGTCCCCAGAAATCCAAATGCAAGTTGATTTCTGTTGGTGTGCGGGGATGCATACAACTCATATTTTGTTATTAAAACATCTAAATATGTTTCATAGATTTTTAAATATTTTTTGAAATATTTTTTTCCAACCTCTTAAGCTCCACCCCCAAAAATAGCTCCAGATCTTATTCCCGAGATGACATCATCTGTCAATCATTAGTGAGCTAAGGAGAGAAAGTGGTATGTAGCTTTGCCAGAGATAACCATCTGTTCTAATAGACCATACAATGCCTACATAGGAGTTGCTATGCCAGACATGCTGTAGCATCACCAGGAAAAGAAGGGTAATGAGGAGGTATTGTTTGAAAGCATGCAATTCTATTGTGAGCATGTGCTGAGCTGGGGGAAGTTACATTCCACACTGTATTGTATAATGTTAGTATGGCTGACTAATGATTGACAGATGATGTCATCTCGGGAATAAGATCTGGAGCTATTTTTGGGGTGGAGCTTAAGAGGTTGGAAAAAAATATTTCAAAAAATATTTAAAAATCTATGAAACATATTTAGATGTTTTAATAACAAAATATGAGTTGTATGCATCCCCGCACACCAACAGAAATCAACTTGCATTTGGATTTCTGGGGACCTTTAAAAGATAGGAAGATTCCAAATTTATCGTTGAGGTGGCGCTCTTCAACTTTATTTGTGTTGGTCCAGTGCATGAGGGTATAGGCCTCTTTTGTATGAATATCATTTGTATGAAAACACTGTTTGAATCCATCTATACTCAAATAAATAGACTTGCGTGTATTCAAATCTGAATATTTTCTTGATGACCGTGAATCTTGATAACGCTTGCAAGACATCAGTAAAGTAAAAAGAAAACTGGGCTTGCTCGAAGGAGATATTCGGGGTCAGGGGCGTCCGTAGAGGCCTCACACCCCCTCAAAATTGCTGTCGGCAAATGCACCACGTCTGTCGGCAAAAAAGGGAGGTGATAAAAAGGGAGAGGGAAGAGGAAAGGGAAAAGAGAAAAGAGAAAAGAAAAGAAAAAAAGAAAGGAAAAGAAACAAAAACAGAAAGAAAATAAGGAAAGGAAAAGGGAAGGAAAGAAAAACAGAAAGGAAAAGCAAAAAAATGACCATTTTTTTTTTCATTTTGTTCGCTCGCCCAAACACTGGTAAGTTATCCCGTTGACTCACTAAATTCTTATACAGAAGCCACCCAGTTCCCGTTGTCTATGGGTTAATATTCGGGCAAAAGGCGTCCCCCTTCGGCAATAGGCTGCAACCCCCCCCCCCCCCCCCCCCCGAAGACTTCCAAAGTTCCGATATATTCGGGCAACCACCACTTCATATTCGGGCAGCGAAGTGAGGTGCCAGAATATCCTCATATTTGGGGAGCGAGGTTCCCAGATAATTATGATATTCTGTATATATGTAACTTCTGTACATTTTCTCTACGAAAAGTTATTTATTTATTTATTTATTTATTTCTGATATTTATACAGGGTGACTCATTATCACCAATATTGGTGGTCTTCCATGAGGCCCTGATAGCAATAGTAAGTAACAATAATAGCCAACAAAATCATGAAAATAAACTCATAACAAAAATAGATAAGAATATACATATATAAACATGTAAATACAAAGAATATGGTATCCTCGTAATCAACATTGGTTTTACGAAAATGTTGAAATTGTTGCACATTCCTATCATCTTAATTCCTAATGTATAGACGAATGTATAAACGAATCTGCTCGCTCGCTTCGCTCGCTCGTAAAAATTTAGAAATTCAAAGTTGATATTCAGGCAAAAGGCGTCCCCTTCGGCAAAGTTCCGATATATTCGGGCAACCACCACTTCATATTCGGGCAGCGAAGTGAGGTGCCAGAATATCCACATATTTGGGCAGCGAGGTTCAGAGATAATTATGTAGCTTCTGTATGTAACTTCTGTACATTTTCTCTACCAAAAGTTAAACAAATTTGCTCGCTCGTTTCGCTCGCTCGTAAAAAATAGAAATTTAAACGTTGATATTTGGCCAAAAGGCGTCACCCCCCCCCCCCCCCCCCCCCCCCTCCTTGCGAAAATGGGCCTGTATGATCAAGATCTCTACATATGTGATTTTATTTGTGGGGTGGGGGAAGAATACGGTGCTGCATTACATTTTAGTCGGCAAATTTGGGTGTCACACCCTAAAAATTTGTCGGCAAATTTGGGTGTCACACCCTAAAAGTTTGTCGGCAAATTTGGGTGTCAACCCCCACCCAATTCAAAATGTTCTAACGACGCCCCTGTTCGGGGTATGGACATAGAGTAGACTAAGCTTTAAGGTAGTTATTATTACATCGGAGCTACATTTTCCAACATAAATCTGATTTGGATTGGCCCCTAAAGGGTTTTTTTGCGCCCCCCCCCCCCCTACTGATAAAATGGTTCCCGCTCAGCTTATTGAAATCTATGGACTCTCTAAACCTGAGTGCCGAAGAATTTATTTCTCACCGTTCTAAAGTGAGTTGATTGTATTACAAGAGGCAGAATTTCAGATATGCATGCAACTTTAAGGTAATCCAAAACAACTCTTTAACGTTAAAGAATTTGCTGTGTGGACAATGTTGGCCCAATAACAACTTATGAGCTTATCGGAGTTTTACCGACCTAGCACCAACAAAGGCAATCGAATCCGTGGTATTGTGAGCAAAAGAAAATCAATTGTTTATAACAGCTGAGAAAAATGTCTTGTCTGTCTATTCCATCCATCCATCCATTTAAATGCTTTCGAAAATGTCTCCAGTTTGCCCTTATTGACTCTTGTATGAGGATCACCCGATATCCATGAACTGAAAGAGTTATTAACAAAACAAATACCTTCAGTGCAATAAGATGAATCACGTGAACGGTATATCACAGCGCACCCCCTTTTTTGTTGAGATTGAGTGTCTAGTATTAAACGACTTGCGTTGTTGCCGAAGATATTCGAGTAAAGCCTGCGAGGTGGTCGTTTGGTCTTTGGGTTGTCTGGGGCTTTTACTTTAGAAGAAGATTTTGAAGACGATATCAATCATGGCGTCTCGAGTCCTGATGTTTCTTGTGATCATCTGTTGCATCGGTGCTATCTTCTCACTCGAGACCCTAGACGCCAAGATCAGCAGAAAATCTTTCAATCCGTATATGGATTTTGAAAGGAAGGATGGTAAGATATTTGCCCATATTGTCAGGACGATGCACATGAATGAGATGTGCGTATCTGAAGTCAACCATGATCATGTCCTGCAATTACTGTTTTGTTGTTGGACAGACAGATAGTGAGAGAAAGTTAGTGTAATACTTGTTGGGTGTCTAATATAGGCAACGTCACATCCGTAAATACTTTGATCAGAAGACACTGAGAGCCTTGTCCATGCTTTTATTAGTAGTAAACTTGATTATTGTAATGGATTATTGTTTGGCTTGTCAGATTCACAGACCATAAAACTGCAGCGTGTTCAGAATGCCTGTGCAAGACTTGTGACCAAATCCTCAAAATTTTCCCACCTCACTCCTGTTTTGATAAAGTTACAATGGTTGCCAATAGTTGAATAAAGCACAGAATTACATTCAAGATACTTTTGCTTGTTTAAAAAGCTTTGAATGGTCAAGCCCCAAATTACTTGTCTGAATTATTATGTTTTATATTGCATATTCATATACACATAACTGACAAAACTGTCTAATGCCAGAACAAAACCAACTCTTGGAGATTGTGCATTTAGCTGTGCTGCTCCAAAACTCTGGAACCAACTTCCTCTTGTAATAAGGAAAGCACAATCCGTCCCCATTTTTAAATCTCTATTGAAGACCCATCTGTTTTCAGAAGCTTTTAGGTAGATTAGTTCTGTTTATATAGTGTAAGCATAATACATGTATAGGAGTCTCCATCAAAGCGCAGTAGAGTATATTCAAATAGTATAGCTGCGCTATATAAACTAATATTATTACAATATTAACTCACACTGTCACGTGAGGTATAAAGGGATGTGTGAATGTCACTTTGCACTCTCAGAAAAGTTTTCAGGTTGGTTCAAATATGAACCTACTAACTGTTGGTTAAAAAATATCCCCATATGTTTTACATACAATTTTTTTTTTACCAACAGTTGGTAGGTGCATATTTGAACCAACCTAATGATTTTTAACCAACATTTCTGAGAGTGTGTGATTTACTGCAATAAATCATATATACCTACCTATTATGCCTGTAGTCTTGACTACGGGACCCCTTCGAGAATTTATCACACATGAGTCACAATATTGTGCGCACCCCCCGTAATCCTATTGTCCCCTTCGCCACTCACGCGCGTCAATACGCTACGGCCATCTTCCTCTTTCTTGCTCGCCCCCGACGAGATAGGACGTATAGTCACAGCGCTCCTGAAATCAGGTCGTATAGTATCTTTTAGGTGCGCTTTTTCGCATAGTTAAAGCACTTTTAGGTATCTATATTCGTTTAGATTATAGTACTTTGTGTTTTAGTAGTCACTCTTGCCGATTGCAAGGGATTTTTGATTCCCTTTCTTGGCATTTATTTTTCTCTTTCACGGTCAGCCCCACGTAGATATTTCTGTGTTTGCGGGTGTTTCCGTTTGTCACCGAGCCTTTGGGTTCGGTGTTTGTTCTTACGGTTTTTAGGCTGTGAAAATTTCTTTAGTGCGTATCTCCCAAATAAACTTTAGTTTTATTTACTGCATTCAGTTGAAGTATTTCTTATTTTGAAAAGTATACTTTATTGTCTGTTTTATTGCAGTGGTATGAATTCGGAAGAAGAAGCAGCTGGGTCAAGGAGACCTGCTTCTTCCGAAGAGTTGTCTAGCAAGACGACTCGGCCTTCCAGAACTCCCCCGAGTACAGCGGTACGCGGGGGAGGGAGGAGGGCTAAAGGTAAGTTGCCTAGTGGTGTTCCCTTGCAGAGTTTGCCAGTCTCGGAGCTTGCGGCTTCGGGACGGGTGGCGTTAACTGAATCGGGATTGTCAACTCCGAAGCCTGTGGTTTCGGGGTGGGTGGCGTCAGATTCTAGTGGTTTGGATATCTCGAATCCAATCCCCCGGTCGCTGAGACCAGAGGGGGGGGGGGGGGGGGGGGGGGCTGTTTCCCGTACGGTAGCGTTCACTCGCTCTGATCCGTTAGGGGAGACGCGCCCCACTACTGCAGGGCAACCCACGGGCTTAGTCCATGTTGGTCTGGGTTCTCAAACCCTAGCCCCCGCAAACGCCATATGGGGGAACGAGTACTTTCTGGGCTGTCTCAGTTGCCAGCTGATGGGAATGCTCGAGCTAACAATTATGGACGCTCTTCGGAGCAACAGGTGTTTTCACCTGAGTGCGTGACTACTAGTGCTCCCCTATTGCTGCTTTCGAGCGGTCCAATAGTGGGTTCACACGCCTTTAGTAGTCATCGGGCACATACCGAGTCATCTCGGTCTGCCCACGCACTGGGAGCTTTTAGCTCCCAACCCATGGCTATGGCATCTTCTTGCCTAGCCAATATGGGTGATTTGGGCGATTCTCTAGGCTTACGCCATGAGCGCTCCAATCCCTTTATGGGAAGTGAACGTCCCTCCGCGGAGGGATCGGTTCGTGTTTCCGAAGAGGCTTCGGGGATCCGAACGAATCCGATTAAGCGTTCTAAGAAAAGGGTTTCGGCTACGACTCTTGTCGAGCCAGCCAAGAAAAAGGCCAAGAAGAAGGCAAAAAGCGGCAAGGCTTTGCCGGCCTCTTGCCCGTCTGGCCTGGCTAACCCGGCTAGCTCCTCAAGCTGACATGTTCAGTATGATGCGGGCTTTTGCTCAGAATCAGGGTTGGTCCTTTGTACCGGCCTCTTCAACCCTGACTTCTGTCCCTATTCAGGGATCTCGCTTTGAGTCTAATCAGCCTTTTGTGATTGATTCCTCTTTGTCTGAGACTGATTCGCATGTGCCTCCTATTCCCGCGGCCCTCGGGGCTCCGCCGGGCGAGGAGACTTTTGGTGAATCATGTGGGGACCTGCCTGCGGAGGCCTTTGTTAGCGTTCCTTTGTCTCATTCCACTCGGGTGGAACCAGATTTGGATGCGTCCTCTCAAGCTTCGGTTCCCGAATCGCTTGGGCAGGCGGAGTCTCAATCGCTCAATCTCTGTGGAGTGGAAGCGATTGCTTTGTTGTCCAAATATCTCCCTGAAGTTCAGTCAACCCGCGCGCAGGGTTCGACTTCGCGTTGGAATTTCAAGCAGCAGGTCTCCTGAGGGTATTGCTCTTGAGGAGGTTTTGTAGCTGGAGTATGACCGCATTGAGGCCGCGCTGTTGGTTAAGCGATCTAATGCGGTCAGGGGTAAGGCCTTTGCCTTTTGTTCTCAGGACCAAGACAGCTTTTTCAAGGCTAAGATTCTTTCTCCTGAGATTTTAGAGGTTGGTCGTCGCTTGCGGGCGACTAATCCGCTTACCTCCGCTGCGTTTAGGGCGGAGGATAAGATTTGGTCTAATATTGAAAACCACATTAGGTCAGGGATGCGTTTGGCGGCTTTTCAAGGGCTTCTCTCCGACCTTAGGTCCAGGGCGGAGGAGTTGAATGTTACCGATGGTGACAAGCTGATTATTGACGACTTGCTGCATACTCTTTTTTTGTCTGCAGTGGTCGCAGCTTTCCACCGCAGCTGCTTCGGCTACGTTCCGTCGCAGGACCTCGGCTCTCTCGGCACTGGGTGTTAGAGAGTCGGGCATTGCTCAACTTCTCCGAGATGTTCCGTCTCGGGGTCCTTCGCTTTTTGGTGGTAAATTCGCTACGGTGTTTCAAAGAGAGATCGATGCGCGAAAGCAGATCTCGGATATGACTAAGCAGTTTCACACTAGCTCTAAGCCAACGCGGGCCCCTGTTCGGCGTAGACCTGCTGGTCCCGTTTCGGGTCAACGCAGTCGCGTGTCTAGGGTCCCGCCTCCTGAGCCTCAGCCAGCTCCTTCTCGTGGGAGAGGGAGTCGTGGCAGGGGCTTTTCGAGAGGTTCTCGTGGTAAGGCGATGGCTTCGCAGAAGGCCAAGCCTGGATTTTGATGTTTTTCCCCGAGCGCTTGTTCGACCGAATGTGGTAGGTGGCCGACTTCATGCGTTTCTCCCCGCTTGGGAGGCCATCTCCGGGGACGTGTTTGTTCTCTCCGTCGTGCGAGACGGATTCTTCATAGATCTTTGCGCCTCGCTCCCCGGAGGGGCTATAAGAATTCGGTCACCTCCCATGTCTGCCCTGTCTCGGTCTCATGCTTCAAAGGAGATCGAGTCTCTTTTGGAAAAGAGGGCTATAGAAAGGGTAAGAGACAGGCCGTCTCTTTCCCTTTCTCCAATTTTCGTTATTCCCAAGCGCTCGGGAAAACTTCGTTTGATACTGAACCTGAAAAGAATAAACAAATTCATTCCTCAGGTTCATTTTCGGATGGAGACTCTTGCCTCCATTCTTCCGTTGATCAAAAGGGAAGACTACGCGGTCTCGATAGATCTCAAGGACGCGTACTTTCACATTCCCATTCATCGCGCATCTCGCGATCTTCTGGGGTTCTCCTTCCTCTCGGAGACTTATCGTTTTCGTGCTCTTCCCTTCGGGCTGCGCCCGGCCCCTCGGGTTTTTACTCAAGTTGTAGCGGTGCTAGCGGCCTCTCTGAGGCGTCGCGGCCTGCGGTTGTTTTGTTACCTAGACGATTGGCTTCTCCTTGCGGAGTCGCGCGATCGCTTGGTGGACGAGACTCGTTTGCTCGTCTCTCTTACTCAAGACTTAGGTTTCCTAATAAATTGGGAGAAGTCAGAGTTAGTTCCCACTCGCAGCCCAGTTTTTCTGGGGGCGGTGTTAGACATAAGGAATCAGTCGGCTCGGCCCAGTCGAGTCAGGATTCTCACCATTGTCTCTGCGGCTCGCAAGCTCTTGCTGGCCAGAAGAGTCTCGGCCAGACAGTGGCTTCAGTTTCTAGGTTATCTAGCCAGTCTAGTCGATGTTCTAGAGGACTGCCGGCTCCTCATGAGACCCTTTCAGAGACATCTCCTCAGGTTCTTCAAGCCGGGAAAAGACTCTCTTTCGGTCTGGGTTCCAGTACCAGTAGGGATCAAGTCTCTTCTCTCTTGTTGGACGAGCGAGGTGTTTCTCGCGCGAGGCAGGTCCTTCTCTGCCCCTCTTCCGTCGATATCGGTTTCGACGGACGCCTCTCGGTTGGGGTGGGGAGGACACTGCAACGGCAGCACGGTTGCGGGGGATTGGTCTCATCTTGGGACTCTTCCTCATATCAATGTCCTGGAGTTTATGGCAGTTCTGTTGACCTTGCTCCATTTTAGAAGTCGACTTCTCAGTCGTTCGGTTCTGATTCTCACGGACAATGTTACTGTGGCGGCATATATCAATCGGCAGGGAGGCACTCGTTCGGTTGCCCTGAATGCCCTAGCAGCTCAGCTGTGGAGGTGGTGTCGTCGCATGGCAATCACACCCGTGGCCTCTTTCATCCCCGGTCGGGAAAACCTCATTGCGGATTTTCTGTCCCGGGGCAGGTATCTTCCATCGGAATGGATGCTCCATCCGGAGGTATTTTGCCGCATTCGCAGTTGCCTAGGTCCACTGGAAGTGGATCTATTTGCGTCGGTGCTAAATCACCAGCTGCCGAAGTATTGCTCCCGTGTTCGCGATCAGGGAGCATGGGCTCTCGATACTTTCTCCCTCAGCTGGGAGAACCTTCAGGGATTCGCCTTTCCTCCCTTCCAACTGATTCCGCGTGTCTTGCGGAAAATCAGGGAAGATCGGGCGAGGGTGCTTGTAATAGCTCCCTTTTGGCCCAGGAGGAATTGGTTTCCGGAACTTATGAGCCTTCTAAGGGCTCAACCGTTAGTTCTCCCGTTAAGAGCGGATCTGGTGTTACAGCCCCTATCGGGGATTCTTCACCACAATCGGAGTCTCTTCATTTGACTGCTTGGCCCCTGTCAGGGAATCTGCAAGACAGTCGGTTCTCTCTGATAGAGCCGCGGACTTTTTAATGTCCAGTCGTAGGGTTTCTACTAGGGAAATTTACAATTCCCGTCTCTCGGTCTTTTTCCTTTGGTGCAAAGAGAGAAATTAAACCCCTTCTAAGGCTCCTATTGGTTCAATTGCGGATTTCTTAATCTCGTTATTTGACAAAGGGAGATCTATTTCTACTATCCGAGGCTACCGTTCGGCGATCGGGGCCATTCATTCGGGTTTTTCGGATGGTTCGGGGATTTCCAATTCCCCGCTACTAAGTGGTTTGATTCGTTCGTTCTTTCTGAAACGACCTTCGTTTTCTAAGTTAGTGCCGTCTTGGAGTCTGCCTAAGGTCCTGGAGGCCTTGGCGAAACCTCCTTTTGAACCGTTAGGTGAAGCTTCGCTTCATCATCTTACGGTTAAGACGCTCTTTTTGGTAGCTATTGCCTCTGGGCAGAGGCGCAGTACTCTTCATGCTCTCTGTCTTACTCCTGGTCATGTTCGCTGGGAGAGAAAAGGCGTTAGATTGATTCCTAGGGCTTCTTTTGTGGCCAAGAATCAGACAGCTGCCTCTGGCCCTGTTGAGATTTTTCTTTGTCCGCTTTCTAACTTTTCTTCGGTGCGTGAGGACAAAGTTTGGTGTCCTGTAAGGGCTCTCAAATGCTATATTGATAAGACTAAGTCTTATCGTAAGGATGATCAGTTGTTCCTGATCACTAGAGAGCCTTTTTCTCCTGCCTCTCTTGATTCCATCTCTAGATGGATCGTTGAAGCTGTTAGGGCCGCTGGCACAGAGGCTCTTTTATCCGACAGTAAGCCTCGTGCTCATGATACTCGTAGTGTCAGCACTTCTTGGGCTCTGTTTCAAGGTGTGGCGCTTGTTGATATTTTGAAGGCTGCTTATTGGCGTTCGCCCAATTCCTTCATTTCTTGCTACCTTAGGGATATTCCCGCAGGTGAAGCTTTGTTTGCGTCAGCCACCTTGAATGCCGCTGTGTCTTCTTTGTAGTCTTTGGTGTAATCCTATTCCCTTCTGCTCGAAACATGCCTCCCGGGCTTTGAGTTGGCGCTGGTCTGGCATAATAGGTAGGTATATATTATGATTTATTGCAGTAAATTTGTAAAATCAGCACTGATTTTCTTATTTACTATATAAATCTATATACCTACCTATGACCCTCCCTCCTTCCCCTCACCTTGCAAGCAACATGTTTCTACTTGGGATTGCTCGCAAAAGAGGAAGATGGCCGTAGCGTATTGACGCGCGTGAGTGGCGAAGGGGACAATAGGATTACGGGGGGTGCGCACAATATTGTGACTCATGTGTGATAAATTCTCGAAGGGGTCCCGTAGTCAAGACTACAGGCATAATAGGTAGGTATATAGATTTATATAGTAAATAAGAAAATCAGTGCTGATTTTACAATTTTGTGGTATAGGAGATAATCACTTGCACATTATGCCAGGTTATTAATCAGGTCAGTAATAATTATACAGACATCATTTTTATTGTCTTACTTATAGATTAATCTTTGCATGAGTCACTCATAAAAATTATAATGTATTAAATTGTGAGTAGTAATTTACACAAATGTGAATCCAGATTTTGTCTGTGCATGTGGATTTCACCGTTTTGTATAAAGATCAAAATGTGCAGATTGTAATAGAACGGTTCTGTAATGTATTCAAATTTTATGCACATTTCTTCTGTGAGTACCTAGTGACAGCTATTCCATTAACCCGCTTCTTATAAAATGATCCTCAATGCTTGAAATCCAGTTTGCATACATTACTTATTGATATGTCCGGCAAGCTTTAAGGTTGTCCAGAACAACCTTTGGTTGAAAGGTATATATAATTTTCATACATTACTGAAGAGGTCTATTGTGAACTGGCTTAAACCTATCAAATCTGCTACTGTGCCAAATTAACAAATTTGAAAAGTCATTTTAACGAAAATATATCTTGCTTTATAAAATTGCCTTATGACGGCTTTTTATTTTCGGTATTATGAAACTTCATTGATATTGTACATCAATATTTTGTTTTTACAATACCAATAATAAGTACAAAGAACATTAACAATCAATATGTAAACAGTTAAGACTGCATCAACAATAATTACAATATACAAAATATACAGAGTCTGGACTTGCGTGTATGAGTTAATACTTATAACAAGTCCAAGATATATTGATCATCCTGTGTCCCATACTTTCAAGTATCACAAAGTCATGAAATAACTATAGCATAGAAAGTATCATAATTGGTCTGATCCAAATAGAGCTGTGTCAAATTCAATCTTATCATCAGATATACTAAACTATTTTAATATTATATTGTACATGTATAGTCGGTATAAGGTACGGAAACAATACCCTGGACTTTCCCGACGAACGTGTGTAGTTCTTTAATCAAGTCATATTCTCTGCTTTTAAATTGTTTCAGTTTCGGACCTGGATCTCGATGATGATATCATAAACATCGCACTGGGAGATCATAGGACAGAGGTTTGGTCACAGATAGTCATGACGCCAGAACTGAAAGCAAACAAGATGTCGCTCAATAGAAAGGTATTTCCCTTTATTCAAATTATAGTTGCTATGGTAGCGGGGGGGGGGGGGGGGGGGGGACATGTTTTTCCGAAGGTTCATAATTCCGAAACACAAATTTCCCATAGCGGGGGGGGGGGGGGGGGGGGGGGGGTCATAATTCCGAAAATGAAATAGGGTTCACAATTCCGAACATTTATTTTGATGCATTACTCCGAAGGTTCGTATAATTCCGAAAATGCATTAGAGCCCTATACATAACTTTTCGGAAATATGAACCCTTTTTCATTTTCGGAATTACGAACTGTCAGAATAACGAACCTTCGGAATTATGAACTTTCGGAAAAATGACGTGTAACCAGGAAAATGTAACTATGGTAACTATATAGTTTCCAGGCGAAACAATCTGTTCCTTGTTTTATATATCTTTGTCATTGTATATGTAAGCGCTATGGTCGGTTACATTGTTAATGGTAAGGCGCTATAACTAAGAAACAGCACTGTCGTTAATATTGATATTATATTACATTGTTATATTCACATATTTACATCAGTTATTACTATTATTACTATCATATTAAATAAGTTAACAATATAAGGTAAACAAATCCCGAAAGATGATGAATTTCACTATAGACTGTTCAAAATCATTGGGTCTGTATACGATAAAAAAGATGTAGTTACGTATACAGCTCAAGAGACCGATGTCGGTCTCTGTGGCCTTCTTGCAACTCTTCTGAGGATTCACGAGATCAACATTTCATTCTCGTGGACTATCATGGAGGAGTGACCACTTTTTCAAAATGGTAGCACGTTTAACATGCTGGAATTCAGCCTTTATATATAGTGTTGCATCCAGCATTTTAGTGTTAATCTACTATTTTGAAAAAGTTGTCATTTAACACTTAACATATAATTTCCATAAATCGAGTAGGCCTATCAAATGAGTCATGGATAAGATCACTCACCAAGTTTACAACAGAATTTCCCTAAACGCTTTGCATGTGTTTATTTTGTATCTTGGTGGTTTCGTTACCGTATCGAACTTTATTTACCTCATATAAATTGTGATTTCTGACTGAATAAAAGTGAATTCATTTATGAAATGTACTTTTTAATTTTCTTCGTTTTCTTTTTCATGTTTTCAGAACAAGCGAGTCAAGGAAAACAAAGTCAAACTTCATGGAAAGAAGGAAGAAAAAACACCTTTTGATAAATACCTTCCCGAGAGAAACGTCAAAAACTAATCAACGTCTTTAATGAATCGTGATCACTACCAGCTGTAGAAATATACAATAGTTGATTATATTATATATAATATATATTAGAATTCCAAACTATATATGAGCAAGCGAAGCGGGGTTACATTCTTTTAGTGATGTAACTTTGTCCAAAAATATATGAGATAAGAAATGAAAGTTAGAAATAGACCACTACATCCACCCGAATATGGCGTGGCAGTGGAACGAATATTAATAATTTCAGATTTACCCATGCAGGGGAGGGTGCGGCAGACCCCAGCACCCGTCCCATACGCCTATGTTGTCAAGGAACTTATGTCTCGGAGGTTAATCGAGATGTTTTAATACAAATTCAGTCGAACCCATATATTCGAATTCTCGGGTCAATACTTAACAGAATGATGAGAATTCATTGTGAAGTATTTAACCATCATTATAAAACAGGGGCCTGGTAGCCGGGGGTGCGGCACCCCCTGCAATTTTTATTAATAAAGAATTCATGTGCCTTGAAGCAAGAGACCAGAAGCCTGGTCAGCAGAGCTCTGAAAAGGTGGTATTCATGTCCATTGTTCAGGACCCCTAAAATGCTGAGGACCTTCTTTTTTTTTTTTGGCTTGTCAGAGATTTTTGGACTTAAAAAGAGACACTAAAATGCTGAGGACCTTTTTTTTTTGCTCACAGCACCACCAGTAACAAAATCGTTCCCAGGCGCCTGTTATAAAAAGGTTTGTCAATAAAACTGATGGGTGATACTAGTATTAGATTGGTCTGTTTTCCTGATTATGTAAACGCTACATTGCAAACAAAAGCACATGATTTACAAAAAACAGACGTCTATATTGAAGTCATATTTAGTTGTTTTTTTGCTGCTCAGTAGATATTACGAATCCAATCTTTACATATTCTTTATAATCATCGGCTAAATTAAAACAAG